>CM070720.1:53377556-53977556 GCA_036346275.1 Otatea glauca | reverse complement strand
CCCGTACAATCAATTTTTCAGTCTTCCACTCTTCCAGACGAGAGAGGGGGGACAGAGTCACAGAGAGAGAGAGATGATGGCAATTTTCAAAGCAACAACACTGCACGAAGAGAAGGACGAACCACTAATAGAAGCTCTGCTCCCAAGTCGTACCAATCAGAGATGTACAAAGGCAGCATCAGCCTCCACAAAACATTATAGCGCTGCTGTACTGATGTGTCCCAGTGCTCACTCCAATTGAGCGACCATCAAATTCCTATGGTTGACAGTAGTACAGAAATACTAGTTAATGTTCAAGTGTTAATCAATCAGCCCCATTAAGCAAACTATGCAGCTTATACATTCTTGTCTACTGAAACAGTTCAAGTGTATTTTACTGAGTGGATGATCAAAGATGAGAGCATCCGTATATATGCTCTTGAGAGTAGTAAACCTCTGTTCTTCTGTGATCTAAGCCACAGAGTTCGCGAAGGAGGCGCCGGCGGCCATTGTCTAGAAAAGAGATGTCAATTCGTCGGGGGCTGCAAAACCCAAAGAGCCTGGAGGAGAAAGAATAGGAGACTAACTAGGACTAAATCGAAGGGCCGCCTATGTTGTCGCCAGTGTCGGGAGCGAGAGGCGGCGCCGTCACTCTGGTCTGGTCTCGCACAATCGCACGCGACGTAGGCGCGGCTCCTGGGGGAAAAAATCGCGTGGGCTTTAGGTGGTTTTATGGGCCTAGAATGGGTTTTCGCATGGGCCTATTATTTGGGTTGTGCTATGGGCCTTTAAGGCAAAAGAAGAATGTATACTCGGGTGTCGGGAGGTAACCACAGTTGACGTCCGCAATGCAGATCCTAGAGAGGTAGAGACTATGGATAGCCAACCACCGGATGACACTTGTCCCTATGACCCGGTCAACCCATGCACTCCCCCTCAAACCCATCCACTGACTATTTGGGCCCACACCTCGACCCTCCAGACATGGCAAGAGAAAAGGCTCATCGATTAATGGATCACCCAACTCACCTGGTCTCCGCGACGCCGCCATTGGCCAGCTCTGTCCAAGCGGTGCCCTCCCTCTTCGTTTACTCCGGCGCCGACGGCGGGTCGTGCCGGGCATGGCAGATTCCAAGAGATGCAGTAGAGCAAACAGACGTCTTTCCCAGCAGACGCTGTGGAACTTTTTTTCGTAGCTATTGGATTCATCAAATTCAAATCGGTTTAGGATATGAGGTTCGTATTTAGTGAAAATTAAAAGAAAAAGTGATGAACTGCGAACCCGAATCACGTACTGTGACTCGAACAAATCACGTTTGTGATAACTATGCTGTTTTCCTTCACCTCCAAAGTAGTGGACCATAGGATCAATAGGAGGATTCTCCACGAAATTTTAGACCCGCCTAACCATTACAGCAGAAGCCGATCCATCTTGAGCATAATGCCTCTTCTAGAGGCCAGAGCAGAGCATAAAAGGTTTGACTTACGTGGCCTCATTATACTTTTTTTTTCAAATCTAGTGACGTTCCAACGGAATTACAAAAATTATCTCGTTTCCGATCGTAGAAGCAGCGGTAGATAACAACGCGACAAGTATCACCTATTGTGCTCCCCTAGCTCGGCAGGTAGTTAAGACCATGGCAACGGACCAACCGAGCACGTTAGGCTCGGAAAGACCTGTTGCACTGTCCGTGTTCGACAATACCCCCTCTTGCCAAGCTCATTAGAGCCGGTAGTAGAGGTATCGCGGTAACCAAGCTTAACAGAAAGGCATATGTGGTGTTGATCATCTGCCGTGGTAAAAGAGTGTTGTAGATGACATGTGTCACCGTTCACCTGCCAGTACTTCTGTGATAGAGAAGTGGGTTAGGTTTGCGATTTCATTTGTGAGGGGTTAAAAAAAATGTGCAACAAAAGAGGCAAGGATTGTACCCCAAATCTAGGACATAACATGCAGCTCCTAACCTACCTACCCTGGTCAGGTGAAGGCTCGAGTAAACGATGCTCCTGAATTCTGATCAGTGGTCACTCTGCTACTGGCGCAGTGGTGCTACCAAATGGACCAGAGCATGCTCTACTTCCATGTGCATTGCAGCTGCTTCTTCAAGCAGTGGACAGGCAGGCACAGGCCCAACCCAAGGCCCCCAGTTACTTTCCCTAAACCGCTTCGTCACAAGTAGGCTTGTAACGTACATCTGCCATCGACTGTGAAGTGTGTGAACCAACGTAGATATCAAATCAATCATCTTTTGGATCCTCCATTGTTTCTTGCCCGTGACTAGCTTATTTCACAGGTAAAAGGGCCCTTCCATAGCTGAATAGTGTACCTGTACACGGGTAGTTCGGCTGCACGATTCAGATACAGATACATGCATTGAGGTACACCTACCTAAGGCACTTTCGTAGTTTCGTGTTCTGTTACCAGCAATGCAAAGTAGTTGAGTTACAAACTGCTCTGATGAAATGCTGCTCCTCTACACTTAACTTTTGCCCGTGAGTCGTGGATAATTCTTGAATATATATTATTACAGGAGTTTGTACTTTTATGAAGCACATATATAGAATACTACGTTATCTATTTTTATTAGATCACTTATTGTTTTTTGAATAGTACGTCTTACTCTAGCCTCTGTTAGTAAATGATATTAGAAATAGAGATATAAAAAAAATTAGTAAAAAATCACTCCAAAAATTTTAGAATGATGTAGGGCAAAAGGCTTATGACAGGTAAGTATCCATACACACACTCTTGTACCAAAGTTGCAGCCTGTTTTTCTATCCAGAAACGAATGGAGTAGTATGTTTTTATTACAAACTTTTCTGACGAAGTGACGATACGGAGACGGAGTAGTATAATTCGATGGTTTGAGTTCTCACGCAGATCGATGATATTCTTCTACCACGTCCCACGGCACAGTGTGTCAGTGCGCACCTAGCTATTCTATCACTAGAGGCTGTATTGTAAGCTTGTAGTAGTAAGTAACAAGGCACCTCGACGTCCGCGAGAAAACAGCAGCAAGTTAAGTCTCCGAAGTCCGAACCAAAACCCAAACCCAAACCCCAACCACTCCACACGAAAAAGCAGCACACCAATCCAAAGCCAGTCCTAGTGCCTAGCTTTATTTCAGAGCTCATTCGTTCCTTTTATCCGATATATCAGGTTAGCAAAGTGTGTTTATTTATATTTTTTCGAATAGCAAAGTAATAGAAATACGTTTAACTAATCTATATCTGGTTTCAAACTCTCCCTCCTCACCTTTGCCATGTACGATAGAATTTTTACAAACACAAACGCTAACTAGTGCAGTACCACCGCACAAGCTAGCACAATTTGCAGCAATGGAGCCCCCCCCTAAACCCGCCATCGTGACCCGCAAGCGGCTCCTCGGGGCCGCCGTCGGCTGCCTGTCCCTCGTCATCCTCTCCCGCGTCGTCTTCTGGAGCTCCAGCCCCTTGCTGCCACTCACCGAGCCGCCGCAAGAAGACGAGCCCAGCAAGCTCAAGCAGCTGGCGGAGACCTCCTCACCGCCTCAGCATCCTCACCACACTGCAGCTGCGCCTGCTCCGAGCCCAAGTGCGGGTGGCGGGGTGTATCGACAAGCGGAGCAGGCTGCTGGCTCGCCGGCGCAGGGGGAGTGCGACCTCTTCGACGGCTGCTGGGTGTATGACCAGGCCGGGTACCCGCTCTACAAGGCGCAAGAGTGCCCGTTCTTGAGCGACCAGGTCACCTGCCGGAGGAACGGCCGGCCAGACTCCGTCTACGAGCACTGGAAGTGGCAGCCCCGGCGGTGCGGCGGCGCTCTCAGGTTGGTGCTTCTCTGCTTCTGCAAGCAGCTCTGCTAGTCTCAGGCAACTAGCCAAGCAACTTTTTCCTCGCAAAAACGAATTTTTTTCTTGTTATTGAATCTAGAATTTTGAAATGTGCATGTGCACCTTTATGCATATGATCAGTATGAGTAATGGTTAGATGAGCAGCCCGTGCAAGTGACAGGGCACGTTCTTGGATAGAAAAAGGTGGTGGAAGGGTAAAGTTCTTGTTTTTCAAAAAAAAAAGGGTAAAGTTCTGGTGTTAATCTTGACGTTGCTTTGGAGTTGGGAACAGAACTCTGACAGTGCCCTGCCTTGGAGTTACAAAACAAAACTGAATCCCTTTATAAGGAATTTCTGACCATACATACACGCAGCACAAACCTTTGGATTCTCAACGTCCACAGCGCACATGCCTGCCAGCGACCCTTCCTCCCTTGCATCATTGCAATTGAACAATTAATCGTGTGATTCTCGATGAGTAAAGTTTGCGATTGTGCTCGTTGTCACTGAAGAAAGCTGAATGCATTTTCTACTTCCCTCTGAAAAAAATGCAGGTTGGGCGGTCGGGAGATGCTGGAGCAGTGCCGGGACAAGCAAGTGGTGCTCGTCGGCGACTCCCTCAACAGGAACATGTGGGAGTCGCTCGCCTGCATCCTCTACGCTGCCGTGCCCGACCGGTCACGGGCCCTCGTCGACGATGCCAGCGCCGAGCACAAGATCTTTCGCGCATTGGTAACCGTTCTTTTCCTCGATCCAGTCCTGCATTTGCAGTTTACTCGTCAGTATGCTGCTCCCTTCTCCATACAATTCTTATTCAACACGATCACGATCAGGATTACAATTGCTCGGTGGAGTTCTACTGGAGCCCGTTCCTCGTCGACCTTGAGGAGAAGGACGACCACACCAGGGCACTCAAGCTCGACCAGCTCCCGGCGACGTCGAGCCGGTTCGTCGGCGCGGACGTTCTGGTGTTCAACACGGGCCATTGGTGGACGCACACCGGCAAGTTCAGGGCGTAAGTTCCTGCTGACCTCGTGAGCTGATGTTGTGCCATGGGTGAACGACGTTGATTATGCATGAGACTGCCGTGACTTGAGGTAAGGTGACTGCAGGTGGGACCACTTCGAGAGGAACGGGAAGAATGTGCAGATGGAAGTAGACGAAGCATTCAACAGAGCGTTCAGGACATGGACACGATGGGTCGACCAAAACGTGGATTCCAACAGAACCAGTGTGTTCTTCCGGAGCATCTCCCCTGAACACAAGAGGCACACTAATTCCCGGTACAATCATCGATAATCTATCGATGATCTTGTTCGAAACATATAACCGAATGATGAAACGACAACATAATGATGATGATTTCTGCAATGCAGCATGAACTGGTGCTACAACCAGACATCTCCCATCACCGGCACCGAGACCTACGTGCAACTCTTTCCGAGAAGCATGTTCTCCATCGTCGAGAGGAACTTGCGGAGGACGAGGACGCCGATCGCATACCTGAACATCACTTGGCTGTCCGAGTTCCGACGCGACGCGCATCCGTCGGTGTTCACGGCGAAGGGAGGGAAACTCCTGACAATGGAGCAAAGGAGGCAGCCGAGCTCCTATGCTGATTGCAGCCACTGGTGCCTGCCGGGAGTTCCTGATACTTGGAACGTGCTATTGTTTGCCTCCTGGATGAGGTCTCTCCCCAATGTGCCATTGTTAGGATAGAAACTCCCTCTGTTTTTTTTAAATTATTTATTTTTATTTTGCATTTTGCCTGGAGTGAGCTCCACATGAGAAAAAAAGAAG
The DNA here is from genome assembly GCA_036346275.1 of Otatea glauca. NCBI lineage: Eukaryota > Viridiplantae > Streptophyta > Magnoliopsida > Poales > Poaceae > Otatea > Otatea glauca. The sequence continues at coordinate 53,971,967 of CM070720.1, read as the reverse complement.
AGAAGGCCACAGGATCGATGTACACATATTATTTATGAGCGGTGCTTCGATGCAAAAAATAAAATAAAATCATGTGTAGCCTCTGTACTTTAATTTGTTTTTTTTAATTTAGCCCTTCACATATACATTTACAAATTTGATCATCTCCCTTACCGCGAAAGACGTGGTAGGCGATGCATGTCCCTGCCATACCTGGAGAGCGCGAAAAAAATAAATAAAATTTAGATTAAAAGAGAAGAGTCCATACGAGGTACAATAAAAAAACAGCATATATTCAAAATTAAATAAAAATAAATTTTAAATTAAAAAAAAGAGTACATTTAAGATACAATAGAAAAACATATGTTCAAACTGTAGCTGTGCAATATAGCACCGACCTGAACCGCTGATTCCTTCTATGAAACAGTGCTGATGATTAGCGACTGCCAAAGTTAAAATCCCTATTATAATTGAACTAGATCCCTTTTCTTTTTCCAGTAGCTCACGCTGATCGAGTGATACTTACTTGACCCGAATTTCTCATTGGTGTTTTAAGTACTTTCTTTGCTAATGTAAGCTTTGCTTCGTTGATTGTTTTGATATATGACTAGTCATGTGTGTCCGTGCGTTGCAACGAAAACTCAATTTGCGACAAAAAATTTATTTGCAAATAACACTAACTTTAGTTATGTTTCAATAGTAGGAAATTTTTGTTCCTCCGAAGAGATTTGACTATCGGGTTAAATCCTCTTCCATCTCAACCGTTCATGTTAGATCTAACGAATCAAGTACTCTGAAGGAGAACGGACGATCGCAATCAACTCTTAATTAGAATTAGTAGAGAGATATCAATCCTTATCATTGAAGGAGGAGAAAGTTATTGCTTTCCTCTTGCAGGAAGGAGTAGATGAAAGCAGAAGGCAACGTATGCAGGCGGATAGAAGCTAGGTCTCCCCAACATCTTCGTGATTGGCACATAATTTGGTTGCGTGATTCTTTCTTTTTAATCTATGCATTTCCAGATATGATGAGATAAAATTCCCGTATTATGGAATATGGTGAGTATATCCTTCTATCCATACAGGATATGATGATAAAATCCTTCAATTTATAAGATATATGAATAACATCCTTCCATAGTAAGAACATGTGAATAGAGATATGCTAAAATAATATTTCTATTAAAAAAAGATATGATAAAACCCTTCTATCTAAGATATGATCAAATCCTCTTCTATCTCAGTCATTCATGTCAGATCTAACGAATCAGATACTCTAGAGGAGAACGGACCACTGCCACCAACTTCCTAATTAGAAGTACTAGTCGTTAACCCGTGCATCCTCACGGGCTAGCTTCTTAGATAAAGTCACTTGGATCTACTAATTTGGATTGTACTTGATAGCTATTATAATCTTGGTTTGTTAGATGAACGCTAAATCTTTTTCTTTTCTCTATTAATATGAAAATTTTCTCATAGTTCATAAGTAGTCTAGTTAATAAATTATATTACGAAATTTAGTAATTTTGTAATTTAGCATTGTAATTCGCATACAAATAAAAATTTTAAGCATCCTTTAATTTTTTCCTAATTGTATACTTCTCGATTTTGCTTTTGGTGGATTTTTTTCCAATTTATGTTGGAATTCGTATAAAAATCCATATTCTATTTTTATTTATTATTACTCAGAATTTTTTTTAGGTTTACTCTCAAATTACAATGGAATAAAAATTGCTAATTTTTTATTTCGAATTTTAGTTAATTTGGCTTGTACTTGATATAGAATATAGCATAGCGAGTATGGATAATAATTAGGGATCGTGCAATATTATTGGATGATTATTTGCATTTTGCAATATCATCTTAGTCTATATGCCAGAGGAAATACACCCTATAAATTTGGACAGGGTCAGTAATTATTATTCCGACTTTGCATATTTTTTTATCGTACCTGGGGTGGATTTTTAAAGTTTTAGGCTGGAATTCATATGAAATTTATATTTCCATTTATTACTATTCTGAATTTACTTTTAGGGTTTACTTTAGAGTTTGTATGAAAATCAAATTATTTATATTATTTTATTTCTATTCAAAGTTTAATTAATTGGCCTTGTACTTGAGATAGACTCATTGTTTTAAATTGCTAATTTTTAATTATTATTCTAAATTTTAATTATTTATCTTGTTCTTAGTGCCAAAAGAACCCTATAAAGTCGAACGGATTGAGTAATTATTATTCAGAGTTTGCATATTTTTCGTAAGTGGGGTGGATTTTTTGAGTTTTAGGTTGGAATTCATATGAAAATTTATATTTTTATTTATTACTATTTTGAATTTATTTTTAGGGTTTACTTTGGAATTTGTACGAAAATCTAATTGATAATTTTATTTTATTTTTATTATGAATTTTACTTAATTTGGCTTGTACTTGAGATAGACTCATTGTTTTAATTTGCTAATTTTGTGTAATTATTATTCCAAATTTTTGATATTTATGTATTTACTTTGGAAATCGCATGGAAGTCAGATTGCTAATTTTTCTTCATTTTTTATTCTGAATTTAAGTTTACTTAATTTGGCTTGTACTTAAGATAGACTCATCATTTTAATTTACTAATTTTATCTATTTATTATTCAGAATTTTAATTATTTATGGATTTACTTTGAAAATAGTATGGAAATCGGAGTGCTAATTTCTTTAATTTTTTATTCCGAATTTTTCTTAATTTATATTGTATTTGATATGGACTCTTTCTTTTAATTTTTATTTCGAATTTTTCTTAATTTATATTGTACTTGACATGGACTCTTTCTTTTAATCTAAACCGTTACTAGTCATGTGCCCGTGCGTTGCAACGAAAACTCAATTTGCGATAAGAAATTTATTTGCAAAGAACACTAACTTTAGTTATGTTTCAATAGTATGAAAAGTTTGTTTCTCCGAAGAAATTTGACTATCGGGTCAAATCCTCTTCCATCCAAGGTTTCAAATTTCGGTTTCGAAATAAATTGCGCCCTGGGCCGGATAACGAAATTTTGGCGAAATTTCAAAATTTAAGAATTATTTCGGACAAAATTTGAATTTGAAAATTCAAATCCGGTCCAATCCGGAAAAAAAAACCGAAATTCGGCGAAAAAAACCCGAAATTTCGGGCGAATTATCCGAAATTTCGGGTTTTTTGCACTGGCTAAAAAGTGATCTAAACGTTATCGAAAATTTTTTACATTTTTTTTGGAGGTTCCTGACACAATACTGATGTTGTCACAAAAATTTCAACTGATTATCACATGTGAGGAAGTTTTAAAAATTCGGAGAGTTGCGCTGTCCTGATAGAACACTGACCGACAAGTTTGATCCGAATGGAAAATGATACAAATGAAGTTATAAACTGTTAAAAATTTTTTTGCATGGTTATGATGTATCTATAATTCTCTCATAAAATTTTCAGATGATGAACAAATAGTATGAATTTTTAAAAATTCGAACAGTACTACTGCCATGTTAAAAGGCTTACCGGCAAACTTGAACAAAATGAAAAATTATGTAAACCATAATTTTTTTTTGAAAATTCTAAAGAGTGGTGATAAGGAAGTTATTAATATCCCATAAAAATTGTGATTCACGATCACACTCCAGTGAATTTATAAAATTCTTACAAGGCACAGTACCATTTATGTTCTTTTCTTTTTGATTTTTGAAATATAATATAACAAACGAAGTTCAATGCTTACATAGATTTGATTGACCAAACAAAGAAAGTTGAATTTTTTTGAAAAATTTATATAATGTTACTGAGTCAATTATTAATCTCTCAAAACAAATTTAGATCATAATCACACTCAAGAAAATTTATAAAATTCTGACAATATAACTGTCCCAATTATGTTCATTCTGTTTTTGATTTTTTAAAGATAACAAATGAAGTTAGATTATTTTTAAATGTTTTATGTATGATCCTAATATACTAAGTATAGTACCATAAAATTTTCAGATTATTATCATGCTTGTACAATTTTATAAAAATCTATGATGTTTACTTAAAATTTTAAAATGTTTAAAAAATTAGGTTTTTCAACAAATTTTCATAGGAGATGACTTTCCTAAGGGTTATCGGACCAAATCCGGCTCTAAAACTTTCAAAACCGGCCAAAAAACACGAAATTTCGACGAAATTTGGCCCAAAAAACGAAATTTCGGATTTTACTGTAGTAATTTCAATTTTTTTTAATTTTTTTTACGGCCGGTACTTGAGATCTCGGGGTGGTCCGAAATCCGAAATTTCGACGAAATTTCGCCAAAATTCGCCGAAATTTTGAACCTTGCTTCCATCTCAACCGTTCATATTAGATCCAACGAATCAAGTACACTGAAGGAGAATGGTCGATCGCCACCAACTCTTAATTAGAATTAGTAGAGAGATATCAATCATTACCATTGAAGGAGGAGAAAGCTGTTGCCTTCCTCTTGCAGGAAATCTTCTTGCTTGTTGCACACAGCCTTTCTCTTCTCTTTTCTTCGTGCGTGTGTCTCCACTACTGACCGGCCTGTCCTCCTAGAGATGAGAGTGGGTGCCCTCTAATAGGGAGTAGATGAAAGCGAGAAGCGTCTGTGACGGATGCCAGTCTCCCGACATCTTCGTGATTGGCACGTGATTTGGTTGCGTGATTATTTCCTTTTAATCTATGCATTTCCAGATATGATGAGATAGAATTCCCTTATTATGGGATATGGTGAGTATATCCTTCTATCTATGCATGACATGATGAGAAAATCCTTCTATTTATAAGATATATGAATAACATCTTTCCATAGTAAGAGCATGTGAATAGAGATATGCTAAAATAATATCTCTATTAAAAAAAGATATGATAAAATCCTTCCATCTAAGATATGATTAAATCCTCTTCTATCTCAGCCGTCCATGTGAGATCCAACGAATCAGATACTCTAGAGGTGAACGGACCACTGCCACCAACTCCTAATCTATACCCCTTTATAATGCACCTAAGCAATTTTTCCTACGTCCACCTTAAATAATGCACCTCATTAGAGATGGCCCAATGTTCGTGCACCCAAAGAAATTCATCAAAATGAACGTCCCTTTCAACTTGCATTCATCAAAATGAATGTTCGTCTCGGATCTTTCCTCGCGTTTTTCTCACCCACATCCGATGGCCATTATTTAGTGTGTCTAATCATCCCTGTGGCCCACAACAGACCTCCCCCACCTACATATTTGGAAGGAGAGTGAATCAAACAAGGAAATAAATAAGGAGGATCCGCATGCAAGGAAACTAGACTTGAATTTTTTACTGGTCAAAATTGTACGTACTACATATTTGGAAGGAGGGTGAATCAAACAAGGAAATAAACAGGGAGGATACGCATGCAAGGAAATAAGACTTGAATTTTTTATTGTCCTGGCATTGTGATCGTATTTTTTTCTGAATATGACCCTTCTCGAGACTTTTTACGGATCTAGCCCCATAGAGCCTAATTTGGTATACGAGAGCGCTGAATTTTTGTTTTATTTTTATCTAAGGAACCAGCGATGCAGTGAGTCTTGCTTAATTTTTAATTTTTCTCGCGGAACCGGTAGTGTGAAACACTTTTAATTTTATCTTTTTTCCTTGCGGATCCAACGATCGGCGAGCGCAGTTTATTTTTCCATATTTTTCCGAAATCATCCCTGTTGCCCACAATAGACCTTCCCTCACCTCCAGCATCAACAAGAAAAAGGAAACAAACGTCTTGGAATCAAGAAAAAGGAAACAAACGTCCTGGAAAAGGAAAGGACCATACATTACGTGCTGGGAAAAGGAAACGGAGATGGGGCGTGGCGCGGAAACGCAGTCCGCAATGGCTCCACGGTCGCCATCGGTGGCTTTGCCGATGCGACGAGGTTCTTTGGTCACGATCTCATGCATGCGTGCCTCAACAAATTTATAATTTAAATTTTTTTGAAAATAATTTTATTAAGTACAAAATAATCGAAAGTTTTTTTGAGAATTTTTTAACCTAATGTGCTATCTTTTAAAAAAATCTTCTATATTTAAAAAAAATGAAGGCAACTCACGTGTAGCTTCTTCTAGCTGCAGCCCAGACCAGAGAAGCTTCTTCTCTTCCCTCCCTCCATTAAAGCAAGAAAGAAGCTCCAAAGCTCCATCAATCCCGCACCAAATCTCCTCTTTCCATCTATGGTGTTAATTCCCCAAATTTCCTGCTCTATTGCCAAAATTTCCTCTCAATCGATTTGATCCCAAATTATGGTTTCCATAAATATGCTTGTTTCGGGGCTATAAAAGCCGTGAGCTCTCCTCCACCCCATCGCATTGCGTAAATCTCCAAGTGCTCCCTCTTGTAAAGATCGCCGGATTTTGGAGGTAACCCAAGCCATCACTGTTATCTTTCCCGGCGAAATTCACCGCAACCGTGACTCCTCCCCCGCAGGCGCCGGTGCAGACGATCTCGCCGCACAGATCCGACCCACTCTGACCGTGGGTCACCCCAGCCTTCCCTCCCTATGCGGCCAATCCCAGAGAGCACGCTGTGCTCTCTGTGGAAGCTGCAAAAAAAAATAATCTAAAATCAGGAAATTCTTTTTTCTTTCTCTTTCTTGATTTAAAATCTTTTGGGAGCCCGTTTTCGCCCATTCGACCTCCATTTAGTTCCGTTTTTCTTTCTAAATTCATTTAAAATTCTAAATTTCTCTTTTATTATTAAGTGTTGTATTCATACTTATTTTCTCATTTAATTGATAAGCGGGTGTACTGCCGTCGTATCGTTAGCACAGGCACTATACTAGTTAGAAATAGTAGAGATAACTTGGACCCAACAAATAGATGATCAGATCTTTATGGTTAACGTGGGAGCTTCTTTATAGTGCCTAATCTATACCCCTTTATAATGCACCTAAGCAATTTTTCCTACGTCCACCCTAAATAATGCACCTCATTAGAGATGGCCCAATGTTCGTGCACCCAGCAAAACGTCCCCAGAAACTTGCATTCATCAAAATGAACGTCTCAGATCTTTCCTCAGTTTTACTCACCCACATCCGATGGCTGTTGTTTAATGTGTTTAACTCATTCATTCATGTGGCCCACAACAGGAGAGCCCGCACATATATATTTCAATTGAACTATATATATGGAATTTATGTTGCGAATCTAAACCCATTTGATTTCGATTCAATATTTACCATATCAGTCAGTACCATGAATTGCGCGCTTAATTTTCTTCCATTCATGCATGTGCACCACATCCTATACAAGGCGCCACGTCATGCGCCATAATATTATTTAGCGAAAAATATTATATAAGGAATGTGTGTATGAAATGCAATTATCGTGTGATAAATATAAGGAATAAGTTCATTTTAGGACTTATTCCTAATTACACTATGGGAAGTAACAGATATTCTGATAATAATTAGCCTCAATCAGGACGCACAAATGGTGCTATATGTTAGCATTCATATTTGGATGACAATTAGGGAAGCCATTATTGGTCCAGCTTTCCAGGATGACATCTCTGCCGCCGTGGCGTTCGACCCGCCGACGCCGACTACACGAGGGCTTGCGCCGCGATCGCCTCTTTGGAGATGGACGCGTACCTTTGCGCGGAGCGGAGGCGGCGGAGGTCGTCGACGCCGCATGGCGGAGCGATCTTGTGGCGAAGCGCAGACGTGGAGGAGATCAAGGGCAACACCTTCGGGCATGCGGATCCTTCCTGTTTATTTCCTTGTTTGATTCGCTCTCCTTCCAAATATGTAGTACATACAGTTTTGGCAATTCAAGTCTGGTTTCCTTGCATGCAGATCCTTCCTGTTTATTTCCTTGTTTGATTCGCTCTCCTTCTAAATATGTAGTACGTACAATGTGATCACAAGATTATTTATTATTAAGTATTATATTCATACTTATCTTTTATTTAATTGATAAGTATATGTACTGCCGTCGTAGCGTTAGCACTGGCACTATACTAGTTAGTATAGGTACAGAAGTAGAGAATATGACTGCCTTCAGTTGCGTAAGTAGCCCAAAAAAGATTTTATTTGCGCTGATCCATGGTGGTGACTAGGACACGACGCCAGCTTCTAGGCCCGGCTCGGCCCAACCCACTTACGCTTTCCCGCGCGCAACCCATTTCCCCATTCGATGCGGGCCCAAATCAAATCCCTAACCGGCCTCACTCCTCTCACGTAACCCTCACGCTCACCGGCGCACCCACCGGCCACGGCGATTGGCGGTGGGTGGGGCAAGTGAGTGGTCGGGCGCCGGTGGGTGCGGAGGCGCACACAGGCCACGGGCCGACCGGGCGACAGGAGGCGACCCGTCGACTCCCCACGGGCGACGGGCGGCTGACTGGTGACATCCTCACTTCGGCACTTCCTCAGATCCATTCGCGTGTTCTTCTTTCGGTTTAGGAAATTAGAACGCGCTGACAGTTTGACGGCAGCATGTGGCGCCGTCGTGCGGGAGGCCTGCGGCGGATAGGCGTGGGGAAATGGGCGATTTGATTGCTGGATCATAGTGATTTACTGCTACTAATTGGAAACGGTGAATTGATGTGTAGTACTCCATTTCTGTCGATGAGAGTATAATTAATTTATGCTAGGATTAACTTTCTGTTCGTCTAAAAAAAGTATTAACTTTCTGTTTATGTTGGGCGCATTACATGAGCTGGCCAATGCTGAGATCCTTAGCTAGTTAGATCTTCAGATTTGCATTTGCACGTCCAATTTATCAGTGTAGATCCTCATCTAGTTAGATATATCTGCCCATTCATTCAAGTCATACGGTTTAGTTTCCTTTTTTTTAAGGAAAAGAACTGTTGCTGTGGCATTAAATCTTATTGAACGCTTATTATGATGCATATTTGTATAAGTAAAAACATTTTTTTTCTGTACCAACATGGGAAGTTGGGAACTGTGGTCTGCGGTGCTTAACGCGTTACCGTATGTCTATCTAGGTCAAGATATTACATTTGTACACTCGGCTGAAGAAATTGGTCGTTCGTAGGATGAAGTCTAAGACTAATGGGAGCACACAGAAGGCAGGAAAATTTAATCATGTGCAAGTAGGAGGACCAAACTGGGTGGTTGTTGCAGGAGGAGTTTTGCTTAGCACACTTTCAGTCAGACTTGGGTGCAAATTGAAGCAAATGTTTGAAACGAAGCAGCGAAATAGCACTTCCAAAGGTCTAATGTCCCCATTTGCAGTTTTAACCTTGAACCCTTTTCCATATTCTTTGTATGCTGACTGCTGACAATTGCAGTGAAAAAAAGGCCTGGTGCCTGTGAGCTGCACTCAAATGTCTACCAGTTTAGTGACCAAACTAGCTGCTACTGTTGTATGTCAGGTGCCTTTTCTGTAACCCAAACTCTTGGAATTGTAGCTAATTGGGGTGTGTGTGGGTGGGTGGGGTGGGGTGGGGGGGACGTTACCACTTGAACATTTTCAATCCATGATTTGAGGGCACAGGTGGTCTTTATTTTCTCAGTGGCTTTAAATTTCCGAGAAAATAGAAATAATGATCATAGGATTATGGTGTCATATGGTCAGCTATCATGTTCTTCAAATAAATTTAGGGAGTAAATACCAATATACTGGCTACCAAATATATAAGATGCTATTTGCAAAGCTACTAGATGCTACTACATCTATACTTGTTACATTGAAGTCAAGTGTGCTAAGCTTCTAGCTTAGTTGGTAATGATATGCATAGTTTCAACAAACAAGGTCCCAAAGCACAGGGGTGGGAGAGGGTTGGGTGGATAGGATTTTTTCCCCCATTTATGTACTTATGTCTTCTAAAATTGGGAAGAGTGAGCACCATAGGTTGCTAATGCACAGCGGTAGAGAAACCTACCTCCCTAGAATGATAGGAATAGTTCCTAGGCTCTCCCAGAGTTTAGGTTACCACTTATCATTGGCATTCTGCTGTAACCAGCCTATGTGTTGCTGCCTGGCTGGGACATCTATCTAGGAGTATCTGATTTGCAGCAAGTTAAGGCAAACTTAGAGTGGTTTAAAAACAGGTGTTTTATTTGTGTAGTTGCTCATAGATCATAGTTATTGAGTATTTTTAATTTATTACTAACCAAACAAAGGAGAAAAAATACAGCTCGCTGGATTTTGGTGGTTCCTCCTGAAACCTACTGGATGCTTGCTGAGTTCGAGCATCAATTGATATGCAGTTTGGTTTAGCGGCTTAACGCCAAATAAACTTAGCTTGTTTTTTTTTTTTTACAATCTTCAGCTAATAACTGGTACATGCTACTTGGTGTAAACCTGCATTCTCCTTTTTTTTTTATCTTCCTTCCTCAGTACGTTGTCTTGTAAAGAACACGCCGTACGTTGGATAGTTCCATGATATCTTTGCATGATTCATATGAGTAGAGTTATTATCACCTCACGTTAAACTTCCTCATTGAACACACGGATGCACAAAAATAGTTCTGATCATTAGATTTTTGCATCTGTATCCTATTAACAATTTTGGATATGAATTTAGCATTTAGAGACACCATGATTACATCTTTGTGGTCCTTGGCTGTTCCTTTTAACACTGCCAATTGAATTGAAATTGTTTGTTACATCCGCCTATCATTAAACTTTTGACACCTTAAATTGGACTTTAAACTCAACCTTTTGTTCTCCTTTTTTGGCATAACAGTTATTCCAAAAGATGGAAATATTAATTGCTGCTTATTATATGCAGAGCTTGCAGATGGTGGAGTGGTAGTCAAGCAAGCACCTGCAAGTCCTGAATCAAAATCAACTAAACCCTCCCTTTTTATGAAGATACCAGGGCCAGAATCAAGCAAAGAGAACAGTGGCATCATGTGGACGGCAACGCCTGACCGGTTTGAAGATCATCATAAACCATTTCAGTACTCAAAAAGTTCTGGCTCTCCCTGTATTTCAGAACTAGGATCTGACATTTATGGCAAGAGAGAGGTCATACAGAAGCTGAGGCAGCACCTCAAGGGACGTGATGAGATGATCATGGAGATGGAAGCTCAGATCGCTGATCTTAAAAACTCTCTTAGCATCCAGGTGATGCAGACCTCCAATTTGCAGTCCCAGCTGGTTGCTGCTAACCGAGATCTGTTTGAATCTGAGAGAGAGATCCAGCATCTAAGGAAGATCATTGCAGATCATTGTGTTGTAGAAGCACTCTCTCATGATAAGCCTTTGCAAGCTGGACAGTGGCAATCAGATGCTACCAATGGGCATGCTAATGGCTATGCTGATAGCAGTATCGATGACCCTGAGCTGCATTGTATTGGTATCGAGAAGAGGAAGGGAGAGGTAGAGAGGCTGGAGATGCTTAACAGAGAGGTCAGTGAGCTGAAGGAAGTTATCGAAGGGAAGGACTTCCTGCTTCGGAGCTACAAGGAGCAGAAGGTGGAGCTCTGCTCTAAGACCAGAGAATTGCAGGAAAAGCTCTCAGCACAAGTGCTGAGCATCTTGTAGGATCAACTCATAATTTTACGTTGCTACAGGGTCCAGAAGGTGGAGATATCTTCACATTGACCAGGGATTTGCTGAATTGCAGGAAAAGCTCTCGGCACACACGCTAACATCTTGCTAGGATCTTTGCAGAATGTTAAGTTGATTTGTCTTCTTTCTTTTCTGTCATCATATTAGGTTGATTCGCTTTCTTTCTACAGAGTTTTTTGCCCTTGGTTTACTTGGTGTTAAAAAAGTGTGTCTTTTTTTAGTTGCTGGGCCTAGGTAGTTTAGTTAATCATGAACTTGATATTTAAAGGTGCTGTACAGGTTTTCGGTGTGCAGACAATGTGCCGCCACGTTTAGCTCAGTATGGTTTAGAGGAGTGTCACTTGGAATGTATGGATGATGACATCTCGAAATTTAGCTTTGCTATGCTAGGCCCATCAGCTATGTATGGAATTGCTCTTTGTTTGCGATGCCTTCTGTTTGCAAAGAGTTCACTAGAGAAATTTTACTTGATTGACGGTCTGGCAAGTTTTATTTTTTGCTCTGTTTTTTATGATTACAAACAAACACTTGTCAAGTTTTGTTTATGGACATTAATCCGTCTCGTGCATCGAATTGTTGATTGCGTAATGTGGTGTTGACTTTGCTGCGGAGCATGTGATTCCTCTTCTCTTCCCACTGCTTACAGCCCAGCAGTTGAATGTACAGCAATTTGCCATGTTACTATTTGTCAAGGATATCACAAAGTACTGCTTATTTCCTAACATATATACCGTGGTACCGCTTGTACAGGAAAACTGAAGAGAAGTGTGGTGTCACAGTTACAGACAATGGGAATACCGAGTTGAAAGTGTATACTTCAGTGGCGAATAGATTTGATTATAAATCATTACCTGGAGCCTGGAGGGCTGGGACAAGCTGGAAAATTGATTTCCCCTTAAGAATAGTCGAAATACCCTCGCAATTGTGAGGCTAGATACTTATACATACGTTTACATCTGAAAATAGAGTTATTTTGCTATACAACTATAATGCTTATGGTTGGAAATGCAGTTGTATATATTCTTATACAATTGTAACATGTCTTATCTATATTTGATTAATTTGCACTGTTATAATCTGTATCCATCCAATAAAAATGATGCAGATCTTTCTTTTTTGTTCTCTTCGATTAATGTGTGAATTTCTAACCTCTTAGAGCGAACATGGAAGCTCCTTTTAACCTTATTTTAATGAGATACCCCATTCGTTTAGAAATACCTAACGTCTTAGAAAGCATGTGGTCAAACTTCTCTAGCTTTGACGGGTAATATGTAAAACAAAACTATTTAGATTGGTCATGTAAAACGGTTTCATTAGATTGGCCATGAAAAATATTTTCATAATATAATAATTATTTTTTGTCGATATATTCATTTAAAAAGTGATGTTAAAGCTGCATGTTGGAGACCGTATCGATGTCCAAAACTGTAATACCCCGACCGTTAATGTGAAGGCTCATGTGGTCCATGTGTAGCAATGGTGAGATTATTACCACATTGCTTTTCTAAATTGAGCTGTAGTATATAATGCTTGTTGGATCCAAATATAGCACCTTTGAGTGAACCCTTTTACACGAAGCGAAAATAAAAGTGTAAGCAATGTGCTATACATGTGTGACAGTGTGAGTATGCCCCCAAGATGAGTTAAGCTTTGAGTGGATTTTTGGCCAGGTGTTACGCTCACCTAGCTTGTGCATAACAATCACTAACTTATATGCTCCATATATATGCATTTCTCCTTTCTTCTCATGTATAACTTTGGGTGTAGCCGCGAGAAAGAAACTTTTTTTTAAAGAAAAAAGACAAGAGCTCTGCCCATCAATTGAGGAAGAGAGGAGAGTGCAAATACAGAATTAGTAACCAAAAAACAGGAGCTGCACAAGGCCAAGCAGGGGGTGAGGAGAGAAGCCCATCCCGGGCACACACGGGGTTTGGTTCCACAAGAACAAAATGAAAATGCCTTTCTTTGCTTCATCTCTACATCTTTTAAGCAGTATTTTTGCTTAAATATAAGAATGCTCCTTCATTCTTATGATCATCTTAATTATGTTCCCTGTTTTCCATTCTCCTTAATTATATCGCTGCCAACACTACTGCACACAAGCATGTCGCAGACGGTTCGTAAGACTCATCACAGACGGTTTTGCGAACCGTCTATAACTAACTGTCAGTGATGAGAAGGGTGATCACAGACGGTTTGCAAACCGTAAGTGAAAATAGTCATCATAGACGGTTCTAAACAAGAACCGTCTGTGATGATGCCAACATCACAGACGGTTTCAATTTAAAACCGTCTGTGATGATGAATTTCTATTATTTACACTTTTTTATTTATTGGCTAGCCTTAGAAAATGCTAGTCATACCCTCATCGTCATTATCTGATATATCTTTACGCTTGTACCGAGATGTGTTGCACACTAGACATACATGCAAGTTTGCGTACTCTTTGCGGTAGAGGATACAGTCGTTTGGACAGGCATATATTATTTCTACTTCCATTCTCAAGGGACAAAGAACCTTCTTGGCTTTGTAAGTAGTTGTCGGCAACTCGTTTCCCTTCGGAAGCATGTTCGCTAAAAGAGCTAATAGCGTCGTAAAACTCTTGTCGGACCAACCATTTATTGCCTTTAATTTCAGCAGTTCAAGGACGGATGACAACATTGTGTATTTCGACTTGCAACCCCGGAACAAAGGTTTCTCCGAGTCGTCCATCAAGCCCCAGAATTTTACATACTCCCGCTCATCACAGTTCCCTTCTGCATCCCGTAGCATCTGATCTAGATTGTCATTGTGAAACCTATCCTCATCGAAGGCATAGTCGATATCATCCGGAGTATCGTTGACTTCGTCGACGATGTTAATACTACTTACTTCCTGTATAATCTGCTCTTCACCGTAACTGGTCCAACATGTATACCCCCTTTTGAAGCCCCTTAGAATCAAGTGTGCTTGGATCTGCGCTGGGTTTCGAAACATCCTCAGATTCTCACAGTCAATGGATGGACAAGGCATAAATTTCACCCCCTTGTTCACACATATCCTCCTTCTAAAAGCAGAGACGCCATTAATGTACTCGGCGCTCACACGGTTCTCAGTGTATATCCAGCTTCGGTCCATCTACGCTACGTATATAACAATAAGTGTTAAATAATGAATTAAGTACACTAGGAGTGCACATGCACACATATTCTACATATAAGCTACATTTAAACTTGCCAATTAACCTATATAGCTCCTTATATCGCAAAGAACAAATGAATATATATACATATGTAAGCTACATTTAAACTCAGCATCTTCAATTCTCTCTTTACATAGCTAGCTACATCTTGAGTATAATGCAATTAGAACCGATTACTACTTTAGATAAAAAAAACAAATGGATCTACACCAAGCTACATCAAAATCATCTTGGATTCTCTCTTTACCAAGCTACATATATCTTGAATATAATGCAATTAGAACTAATTATTAGCCTAGATCACCTTCTTTTAAGTAACTATCTACATATTGAGTATAATGCAATTGGAACCAATTACTACTTTACATCATAAAGAACAAATAGATCTGCACAAAGCTAGATCTAAAAACCATCTTTATTTCATCTTTACCAAGCTAGATCTTAAATATAATGCAAATTAGAACTAATTACTAACCTTAGATGACCCAGAATAGAAGGTTCTACAATCACACTTCCAAATCCAGGGTATCTTTTCACCAGATCGCCTCTCGATCGCAGCCATCTCAAAAATAGCTCGAAAAGCCCTAAAAATACAGAGGATGTCGGAGCTCTCTATACCTATTTCTTAGAAATGGTCATCACAGACGGTTTTTGGTTAAAATCGTCTGTGACTACATACGTTTTTTGGCTAAAACCGTCTGTAATGAGCCTAAGACTTATTACTAACTATTTTTTGTAAAAAAAATCATCTGTGATGACACCTCATCACAGACGATTTTTGAAAACCGTAAATGATGAGGGGTCTAATATAAGCTCTTTTATAGTAGTACAAATGCCAGCGCATTTGTTGTGGCTTATGCACTGGAGCACAGTACCGAAATATGTATGCCACTTTACTGAAGCCTTTTGTTGCACTACTGAATCTGTGGTGGCAGGAGCAGAAGCAAGGGTATTTAATTTTATGCCGGTTTGACGAGCACCAAGAAAAATGGGTGCGCAGAGAGAAGATGGCAAGCTGGAATTCACTCCACTTCACTCCCCCTCGTCCCTACTCGATCATCATATATGGGAAGTCCAAGATGCCCGTGTTGCCGCAAGTGCAACCAGCTTAATTATTCACGTCAACTCCTGCATGCAAGCGCGCCCTCCATGCATCGCAGATCAGGTGCATCATGCATGCATTGATCGACAGATTCAGCTTTCTGTGCAACTAGACAGGCGGGCATGCAGCCATATATAGCTTATAGCCCAGAAGTAATTCATTCCATTCCATAGTGCTCAGATCAGTAATGGAAGTTTACAAAGCAAACGGCTGAATAAGTTTACTTATCAGTAATGTAAGATAAGTAGCAACAAGAGGCTGGAACTGGATAAGGAGCTCAAGCCCAGCCCCACCGCCATTATATTTCTTCATCTGACGCTGGTCGCCCCCACACGTACGACCGCATCCAAGCTAATTCGATAAGGGCCGATGCATGGCTCCAGATCGGATGGCCATGGCCCATGGCCCCAGTTTGAGCTAGAAGAAGATATATATAGCAGTGCTCTTACGGCACAGGAGGATTGCATGCATGGGATGATCCATGCATACCCAACACGCCGTCCTTTCATCTGGCCACGACGTGCAGACGTCGTTGCTGCATATATGCATCGCCCTGTCCAAAACAAACGTACGTACGCCCGGTCAGCCAGCCATTCTTCACAGATCGCAGTTCACATACACGCACAGAGAGAGAGAGAGAGTCGAGATGCTGTTGCTGGAGACACATGAGAATGTGAGAGGAAATAATGCATGGATTTGGACAGGGGCTCATATATGACAACGCTGTTCTGCTAGATCCAGGGTTCTTCCCTGTAGTGGAGAATCGTTTGCTTCTCAGGACACCGACCATAGTATAATATATATATAGCCTTTGGTGTACTGTACATATATCAATGATTATTGTGACAACTAGAGCGCAACTGAAAGAACAAATGATCAGTGCATTGGACCATTGGTTTGTGTAAAACAGTAGAAATGCACATCATAAATAAGCTGCTTCATCCAAACAAGGTTCTTTATTAATCTTCCTTTGGTATATCTCTCCTCCAAACGGGGCAACATTGTTGTCATCCATTTATAGCTTTCAGCGCACAACAAGGTTTCAAATTTCGTTTTCGTTTGACATTTTGGAGGTGGTCGAATCTGAAATTTCGTCGAAATCTCGGAATTTTGGACAAAATACAAAAAAAAAACCCCGGTTTTTTTGCACCAAAATTTTGGAGATTTCACCCGGAATTGCCGAAATCTCGGCGAGATTTTGGTGAAATTGAACAGAGCAAAAATAGTTTAAACGATGTCAAAAAAAAATTGAATTTTTGTGGAGTTTCTGACACGTCATTAATGTTCCCATAAAAATTTCAGATGATTATCAGCCAGAGGATTCTTTAAAAATTCGGACAGTGCTACTGTCCTGATAAAACGCTGACCGACAAATTTGAACTGAATGAAAAATAGAAACCATGTTAGAAAATTTTAAAACTTTTTGCATGGTTCTGATGCACCACTAATATTCCCATAAAATTTTCATATGATTATCAAGCATAAGGAATTTTTAAAAATTCAAACAATACTACTGTCATGATAAAAGCCTTACCGAGCAAACTTCAACCAAATGAAAAAAAATTTCAAACTATGTTAGAATTTTTTGAATGTTCCTGATATATCATCAATGTTTATATAAAATTTTCAGATGATTACCAAGCTTCAAGAATTTTTAAAAATTTTGACAGTGTTATGTCCTTATAAAAAGCCTCAATACATAGATTTGCTTGAGCAACCAAAAAATGTTAGAAAGATAACAAATGAAGTTCAATGCATCTATAGATTTGATTGAGCAAACAAAAGAAGTTTAAAATTTTTGAGAATTTTATAGAAGGGTTATTAGGAAATTATTAAGCTCTCCTAAAAATTTTGGATCATGATTACACTCAAGAAAATTTATAAAATTCTGACAAGGTTAGTGTCTGAGTTATGTTCATTCTGTTTTCGATTTTTTAAGATAACAAATGAATTTCAATTATTTTGAAAAAAATCATGTATGATTCTACACTTCTAAAGATAGTATCATAAATTTTTTCAGAGCATGATCAAGCTTGTACAATTTTATAAAAATCTGATAGCGTTTTTGCCAAAATTTTAAAACGTCTCAAAAATTCAGTTTTTCAACAAATTTTCATGGAAGATGACTTTCTTAAGGGTTTTGGGCCAAATCCAGTAAAAAAAGTCAATTTCCCATCAAACTATCCGATATTTCGTTGAGATTTGGTAAAATCTTGCCAAGATTTTCGAGATTACTGTAGCAATTTAATTTTTTCAATTTTTTTATCTAATCGAGATTTTAGATCCCATATCCGGCCGAAATCTGAGATCTCGGTCGGGATTTCCAAAATCTCGCCCATTTTTTGAACCTCGGCGCTCACAGATGCAGCTTTGGAGCCACGCACATCAATGCCTATACAGTCACTCCAAGAGGAAAAACGGATCAGGTGCAGACGCCATGCGCCGTGCAAATTGACGAGATATCAATCACATCCTCACCATTAACCTCCTGTAAGATTACGTAAACATCTGGAAGCTCGTGACAACAACCAATATCAGCCTCACTGAGAACGAGGAAGACACCATGTCTCTTGGATCTTAATTGCTAACGACGAGTACACTGCAAAATCGGCCTACATGATACGATTTGCAGGGTCTATGAGCTCCTCTTGGATCTCTTTATCTGAAAACTCGGGCGCCTTCCAAGTTCCAAATGCAAGTTTTGCTTGGCTCCTCCTGCAAACTAGGGTTTGGAGTCTTTGGACTACGGCGTGTCTTGAGGCAAGAGGGTGGTCAAACATTTATTTCTACAGCAGTGCTTCAATGCTTTTTCTCTTAATATAAATTGCATAAATCTTGAAGCAAATGAAAGGGTAAGTAATCACCATCTACCTTTTATTCATGCTTTAATATTTGTGTAACCGTAAAAAAGAAAAGTATGGAAGCACCTCTTTTATTTCTATCATTTATGTCGTAGTACATTGGAAACTTCCATTCACCTGTTCTTCCAAGGCTTTGCTTCTTCGTCGTAAATATGTGAAATTTGGTAGACTAGTAGAATAGGGAAGACCCAACGACTGTAGTCGGCTTTTGAAGAGTGGTGGGAAGTGATGCTCAGCGGCACCTGGCAAAGGATTTTTCCTGGAAGAGGTGCGCGGCTGGGGCAAAACAGCTGGCAACCATTCCGCCGTCTAAGGGCATATACAATAAAGTCACATTAGCTTACTTTTAGCATATCTACGTCAGCTTTGTCTTATGTGGAAGAGTGAGAAAAGAGGAAAGAGAAGAGAGCTAGCTCTTGTTTAGTAGTAGTAAGCATTGCACGGAGTATAGATAGATTAGTTATGTACAAGAGAAAAGGTAGTTAATGCATAATATCTAGAGTCAACTTTTAGAGATAGTTATTGTACAAGCTAACTTTAGTGTTTACTCTAGATAACATGGATAGAAGATAAAGTAAACAATTGACTTTATTATTGTACTTGCCCTAAGTGCAGCTCCGGCACCGGCAGCAGCTAGTGTTTTCTTACTTGCTTCTTTTTTCAGTAATTTAGACTTGTACTTTTCATTCTAATCACATTTCATGCTTTAACTTTTGCTTCTCTTAAGATAAACTAGCCAAGTGGCCGCGGCGTGCCACTCATGACGATAGCTTGCCGCCTTGAGCCAATGCGTCGCTTTTGCTTTCCAAGCAAATCGAGGAAAGACGCGACATAAACTTTTTTTTTCTGAAAAAGGACCTAAACGTAATACTAAAAAAACCACAAAAGGACCTAAACGTAGCACCTGCGTAATGCTAAAAAACGCAAAAAGGACATAAACGTAATAATTTTTTTTTAAAAAAAGGAACCAACCGTATTTTGTTTTCCAAAAAATGACCTAAACATAATAAAAAAATGCAAAAGGACCTAAACGTAGCACATAATTTTTGTTTCCATAGAAAGGACCTAACGGTGTTTTTTTCTCAAAAAGGATCTAAACGTATTTTTGATTTTCCGAAGAAGGACCCGAGCGTAATGCTTAAAAACGTAAAAAGGACATAAACGTAATATATATTCTTAAAAAAGACCCAACCATATTTTTTTCCCGAAAAAAGATCTAAACGTATTTTTTTTCACGAAAAAGGACCCGAGCGTAATTTTCTCCCCGGCTATGCTCGAGCCGCGAACCGAGCCGACGCTCTCCCTACTCAAACGCACGGAGGCCAGGAAACTTGCCAATAATAGGAGAGGTTTGATACCAGGTTTAAATAATCTTGTGATCACATTGTACGTACTACATATTTGAAAGGAGAGCGAATCAAACAAGGAAATAAACAGGGAGGATCTCCATGCAAGGAAATCAGACTTGAATTGCCAAAACTGTATGTACTACATATTTGGAAAGAGAGCGAATCAAACAAGGAAATAAATAAGGAGGATCCGCATGCCCGAAGGTGTTACCCTTGATCTCCTCCTGTCGCGCTTCCGCCGCCGCCTCATTAAGCCGGCGTCGACGACCTCCCGCCGCCTCCGCTCTGCTGCGAAGGTGCGCGTCCATCTCCGAGCAAAGCAATCGCGCGCGCGCAAGCTCTCGGTGTAGTCGGCGCGAGGCGGGTGAGCGAGCAGCGAGCGAGCGATGTCATCATCTGGAAAGCTGGACCAATAATAGCTTCCCTAATTGTCATCCAAATATGAATGCTAACATATAGCACCATTTGTGCGTCCCGATTGAGGCTAGTTATTATCGAATATACATTATTTCCATAGTGTATTTAGGAATAAGTCCTTAAATGAACACATTCCTTATATAATATTTTTAGCTAAATAATATTATCAAATGGGTTTAGATTTACAACATAAATTCCATATATATAGTTCAATTGAAATATATATGTGCGGGCTCTCCTGTTGTGGGCCACATGAATGAATGAGTTAGACACATTAAACAACGGCCATCGGATGTGGGTGAGTAAAACTGAGGAAAGATCTGAACGTTCATTTTGATGAATGCAAGTTTCTGGGGACGTTTTGCTGGGTGCACGAACATTGGGCCATCTCTAATGAGGTGCATTATTTAGGGTGGACGTAAGAAAAATTGCTTAGGTGCATTATAAAGGGGTATAGATAAATTTCAGCACATCTGCTGCTGTGTTGTGCAGCATGTGATTGGAGCGAGGACACGGTACATACAGTACACGAGACCCAAATATAAAGAAATGGAATGGGCAAACATGGAAGAGGGATGGATAGAGCAGGGGATCCCATAAAAGGGCAAAGACTTTGCCTTCTCTCTAACCATGTGTATCCTCCGGACCTCCTCTCCTCTCGTAATTTTATCTCTCACCTCCAAGCAATGGTGAAGAACACTGGAAAAAAACTAGCTCAGCATGTGGAGCACATGCAGGGGAGCCTCACCTTCAAAATTTTCTACCGCGTAACCAAGAAACAACTGCAAGTTATAGATCATGGAATTATCACTAGACGTGCAGTCCTGTAGCGAAAGTAGAGTCGATGTAGCGCGTTGGTGCGGTTGTAGTCGTACTAGCTAGCCTTGCGCCTCCTCCAGCAGCTCCTCGTAATCATCATAGGTTGCCGATCATCCTAACGTTGAAGCCTAGTAGAAACACCTCTAAGTTATCCACACGTACGAGGCATGAACGCCACGCGCCAGAGTGCTAACGCCGGCTGCACGGTTTTGGGCGAAGGAAGTGTGGCGGCTAGGGTTTCAGGAATTTCAAATTTTTATGGTGTCTCCTTACCTTAAAGCCAGCACCCCCTCGTTTATATAGATGCCCCATAATGGGTCTTTACGTTAGAGACCCATTAAAAACTCGAAGTCCATTAGAATTCGGATCACCATCCGAATTAAGTCATAACCCTTTAAGCGTATGACCCTATAGGTTCACATATACTTGGATATGGCCCGAGCACTCTTATTCAACCATTAATCGGTAGCGGTCCCTAGCAGGACGTGCCGACTCCGAGTATATATAAAGATCACATTAACAAAGCTTAGTTATGTGCCATCCTTGTTTAGTTAGCACGACCACTCTTTCTCGATTACATGACTCGAAAACTTTGACTACGGTTAGCTCTTTAATAGCGAGTAGCATGGTCATGCATTTCTAGAATCCGACCACTCGAGAGGCTTAGAGATAACTCTCCCGTTGTATGAAGGGGCATATCTCATCTCAATCGACCATGCCTCGCAGCATGCTTCACGACAAATCCGAAAGCCATCTTTATAAATATCCAATTACGGAGTAACGTTTGGCAACTTCTAAGTAAGTTATTACACATCTTGAGTACATACATCAACCTCAAGTCTAAGGATATAACATACGCATTGTATATGAGACCAATCGATGACAAGAAAGATTACAACGCTCTCGCAATGTCTCAAGTTGGATCGATCCAACCTCATGTTCTCTAATATGTGTCTATATTATTAGTTTGATATCTTCATATCCATGACCCGTGAAACATGATCATCAACCAATACATTTGTTAGTCTATTCATATGTGTCCTCGTATGTTGGATCACTTTAGAATAATTATCACAAAGTCATATATAGAGTTTCATAAATAGGTTACATACTTGTTAATAAATAATAATGACATTATTTAAGGAACAAAATAATAAATCATGAACATAAAAAATATAATCATCTATATAATTACCTCCCGGACATATCTCCAGCACCACCACATGTGAGGCCATTGCTTGTGTAACCTTGAACTCGAGGTGCTCAGCTCGATCGCCATCACTACTACGTCACGAGTCTTGGTCCAAGCAACCGCCTAGCTAGGAATTGAAGGCGATGTGTTGCTCAATTACATTTACAATGTGGCTCACTGTAAAAGTCTTGATGGAATTCTGTGATCCTTTCGCCAAAAGAATTATTGTACTCGCACTGAAATTCACTATGAATTCTGATTGACCTTTGTTTCTTTGTCTGTGGAGCCACCAGGCATGCAGTGTCTTGTTCCTCTCGTACATTTGCTCACTAACTTTTGGAGGAAAATCTGGAAGAAGAAAAATAAGAAAGAAAGCATACCAAGAAGTAGAAAAAACGAACATGTCATGTTCTATTCCCTTGTGATTGCGACCATTCTTAGATCTAGGAAAAGCCAAGCTTCCAACTTTCATAGTCACTTTACAATGCACATGTCAAGAAGAGAGGCCAATGGAGTAGTTGCCCTGAGAGAACCTTTAATTTAATTTAGTGGTTGGAAGTCATGTATGCTAGCCCATATTTTGCAGTGGTAGACACTACTCCCATGGGAGAGGCTAGCTGAAAAGTTGCAATCGGTGTCTTAAGATGCTGCAGCCTCCTCGCGAAAATAAGCCCATACTTCTTCGTTTCAGTCTTTTTGATCACTACTATCCTACCCTTCATCAGCCAGGCAGACCCTCCTGACAGCACAGGTATAAAATCCGGGTAACCGAGAAAGCACTGAACTGCACATGCATGCAACTTTTAATCTCCTGATGCAGCCAATGATCTATTTGATGTTTCATCGGATCCCCTTCCTTGCACGGCCCTTGAGACCCAATCAACTGACAGTGATAACGAAAACAATCCTTGTTTTAGGATCTTGAGGGGCCCATTGCATTGTAAAGAACCAATTGACCCTTCATCTTGAGGCAATCAAATTACTAAGAAACAGGAGTAATATTGCAGACAGCGTGGGAGCGAGCAATGCTGGTGTCATTTGAGGTCAGCATGCAGGGGGCTATATGGTGGTTGGAGCATCACAGATCACAAAGTACAACCAGGTCTTGAGTTGGGAGCTATGTGGATGGGTGTATTGCATGCTAATTATTTATGGCCTTCAGCTTGTGGCTCCCAAAGCTGTGAAGCATCTGAGGAGAATAAATAGTGTGCCATCACAGGTGGACAGTGATCTGCATTAAGTAGGACAGGTGTGCATTCATCTACTTTTCTTCACTCTTTAGGGTTCGAAATTGTTCCCCCAAACATTTATGTTTTGGTACACATGTATGCACGCAGAGATACATCCATATATCGAGTATTCAGAGCGGATGCACTTCACGATCCATCGATATATGACATGCAGTTACGTACATGGGACAAAAATATAGATCATGCTTAGTGTTACTATATTTCTTCACGTTCATAATAAGTGATCGGTGTGACATCTCGAAGACTACCGAAAAAAGTCTATGAGACTGAAGGGGTATTACAGATATGATGGTCAAAGTTGGTGCTACTCTAGCATCTTCGCGCGTCACGAGCACAATAGCATGTGGGTTTAGACTGTGCCGTCTGTGTCAGACTGACTCACCTCTAGCGAGCCCAGGCACGGCCCATTGATATGTCGTGACACCTTCATACCATGTTGACTCAAGCCCGATACATACGCACTATTTCGAGGAGAGTAACAGAGGCAGAGATGTATGAGGCCAAGCCGGTGGACATAAATATTAGGGAAAAATTACTATTTTTTATTCATTCTTCGTAAAAGACTTGTTGAGATAGTGGTTGATCTCTACTCGTGGATTCCTTTGCGACCTGCTCAGCGCTTTGGAAGACGAACCGGACGTTTTGCCTTTTAATTTCTTTCGCATGTTTGAAGTGCTCGAGCCGCCTCATGTTTGTTACATTGTTGAGATAGTTCTTCTTATTTCACTTCTGCTGCCAAAATTTTTAGAATATTTATTGAAAACCGTAAAAAAAACTCATGTCATGACTATGTCATGCCCATCGACCCTATAACGTGTCGTTACAACCTAAACACGGATCCTCAAGGCGTACCGAGTCGTGCCTGTTGTGTCGTGTTGGCTCGGTCCGTACGCATGCGTACCATACCGTGTTGTTGTATCACGGATCAGTCCCAAAAAGTCCGTGTGTGCTAACGAGACTCTATCTACTCGAGACTTGAGTGTATCCGATACGATCTTCACTAATTTTGTACATGAAATAGAGAAAATGGTAAGAAATCCAAGAGGATACGATCGATGCCAGCAGCTGCATTCTAATCAAAAGAACAGGAGTAGAAATCCGAACAAATGGGGCTGGTTCTGCTAGCTAGGCCCCATAAGTCACCACGGCACTGGCTAAGGAAAATATTTTTCTAATAAAATGCAACCACAATCCAAACTTTCATAATGCGAAATCACAAAAAGCAAACCCCAAAACCCGCAGACAAGCCGAATGAAATTCAATTCATTGCCAAGAGAAAAATAGACAAATTACTTAATTACCCCAAAAAACAATATTGTACACATTTTTTTATTAAGCACAAAATAATACTATAAATTAGTCCCTAGACTAGGCCAAAACTTAACACCGCCCTCCGATAGTCCGATTCATCTCCTCTTCTATTCCTTTCCTCCCCCTCACTTCTCTTTTCTCCCCTCTCCATCCAACCCAACCCACCCACACTTCACTCAGCTTGGACTTCTTGTTGAGTAGCTGTACGCTTGTATGCCTGCTTGGTCAGCAAGGGGGGTGGCGGCATCTGCTGTGAGTGAGTTGTGAGCCGCCGCGCCGAAGCTTTCTCTTCCGCCGTTGCCACGCACGGTAAGAGCCCAACCTATCTACTCATTTCCCTGTATAAGTATCAAAATGGAGTCCCTGTGATGCGCTGAAGCTCATGGTAATGAAAATGAAGCTCGGGAAGCTCTGGCTTCGCCGCTCGGCCATGGTCGCCGCCACAGGTCCCCGATGGCGACCCCTCTCCTGGCCATCTCTGGCGACCGCAAGTGCTCCCATAGGTGAGCATGAGGTAGCTGAAGCTCATCATGGAACTGATTCGCCCACTCCGGCCTTCCCTCGCCGGCGGTGAGCTTCGGCGTCGCCTCCTCTGCTTCGGGACGCTGCCAAGCTAAGCCTACTTGGCGGTCGCTTGCTGCACCAGTTTCACCGCCACGCGGGACCGCTTATCAGTCCCTAGAAACCGATCAGTGCCACTGCCGAGCGGGTCCCCATTGTCAGCCGCTCGCGCTACCTAACCCGCGGGCTCGCACGTTAGTCGCACGCTCGCGCAAGATCTCCCTGCCATCTGAGCCCGGCCCGTCAGCGCCTCAGCCCACGCAACCCAAAAACAGAAAGCACGTTTTGAACTCGAAAGCGCACTTTCCGTTTTTGTCAAAATTTCTGATTTTTATATTTTCCAAACCCTAGCATATTCAACCATGCATATATTTTGCATTATAAGTCCAAATGAAATGAAATAAATTTCTATATTCATATAAAATCATGTAGATTCTGAATATTAAAAAAATATTGTGAAAATGAACTCTATTTAAATTTTTAATTTAAATTAAAAGAAAGAGGACTAAGATATGCCATTTATAGAATTTCTGCAAATGAGCTCCAATTTGAATGAAACAAATTTTATTAAGACTCCTTAAACCATCAGGAACCTGAATATGCAAAAATACTTAGAGTTCACTATGGAAAATATTTAAGTTATGTCATGTGGTAATTAATAGTTCAATATTAATTCAAATAATTTTTGCTTCTTGAATTAGATATTATAAATAAATTAATATATAAATGCTGCCTCCTCAATTCATAAAATAAATAAAGGTAGTTTTATAAGACAAGTTGTGTAATTGCTTAATCAAAAATTGTTAAGCAACATATAAGTGTATATGTGTATATAACCCAAATAAAGGAAGAACAGGTAAATTATAAAACAACCTAACACTAAAACCATACATGTATTATGTAAATGTTTTTATTTGGTTTTTTCATCTGATTTCTTTTTGCCATATTGAAATTTGTTGTTTGCCATGTTACTATTCAACGACGTGTAGAACCCGACGAGACAGAGATAGTCGCCAACGATCGTGAATACGACTTCGATGATAATCAGTAAGGCAAGTACCCCTTTTGACCATATTGATCCCAGTTTTATAAATGTTTTATTAAATATTTTTATTGCATGCGCTATGTTCATTATATACTGCTACTTTATGGTTATTGGTAGTTATACCTGTAGTTGCATAGAACTTCCTTGATAAGTATGGATTGTGAACCTTGATAACCCTAGAATAAGGTAGACAGTATCTAATGTCAACATGGAATTCCTCACACCTAGATATCATGCTTAGCCATGCTTAAAGGAACATTAAAATTTCAGTAAGGTTAAAAATGTTGGATATGACAAAATGTTGGGTAAGACCTTTCTTTATGGTGGATGTTTTAATTAAAAATAAAAATAAAACTATGATTTAGACGCTGGCGATTATTGGCAATAGCCGGATGTGCAGGTGTTGCATGTAGTGTAGGGGAGATTATTGCCCGTGTCGGATTAAGGATCGAACTTAGTGTTCGTTAAACCCAAGAAATACCGTACAACCACAAGGCTGGTATGGGATGGCCTTAACCTATTAAGTTACTTAAAATTGGCTTTGCACTAGACTGGAGTAGTACGGGATTTCAGCGACTGATTCCTCGGAGGGGCGCTCACACCGAGGTGTTGGGAACAACGTTTGCTGATATAACGGTGTACGCCATACTATGGATATGCTTAATTATTTACTGTACAGTGACTGTATAAATATTTACACCATAGTACGGGTTCAACATCACCGTGCTGGTGCAAAGTTAGGGTTAAGTAATGTAACAGTTATATCATGATTCTCTGCGGCACACCAAAGGAAGTGTGCTAATAGCTTGCACAAAGAGCCAGTTATGTCTTGTGGGTAAAGTTGTACACCTTTGCAGAGTG
Organism: Otatea glauca; assembly: GCA_036346275.1. NCBI lineage: Eukaryota > Viridiplantae > Streptophyta > Magnoliopsida > Poales > Poaceae > Otatea > Otatea glauca. The sequence goes on along the minus strand of CM070720.1, from coordinate 53,944,529 downwards.
TAAAACTTTTTGAAAAGTCATTCCCGCGGTTATGGGAATCTTGGTGCGTCAGCACTAGTTAGATGCTTTTATTTTCATAAAACTCTAGATTCTATCGGGTATTGGTAGAAGATGGTTCGTCGATGTGGTCATATCACCCAGGTTCGTGAATTTACTTATTCATAGTTACACACTGTTATTTTCTGTATTAAATTGCTTTTACTTAAATTCCGTTTGCAATTTACTATTTTGTATTTACATTTCAAATTGTCTTTATGCAAAATAACCATGGAAGCCTTTCCTTTGAAACAGCCTGCATGTATTATAGGCTTTGCAAAAGCCTTGCGGAGTACGTAAAGTACTAACCCTTGCTTATTTGTTGTTTTTAGGTGAAGAATCATATTAGCATTTGATGCCAAAAATGAGGGTCGCTACAGCCTACCACATCTCGGCGCCGTCGGATCCACGGACGTTGCTCGGCCCTACCGATCCCGCTTGCTTCCGTGCTCACCAACGCTTGTTTCTACCAGATCTGCCCGCCACAAAAGCCCCAATTCTACCTTGATAGGGGACCAGTGTATGCATGAGCACTACCTTAGCATGGGGAAGCCAACGGTGGTGTTCGTTTGCTCGGAGGAGACTCGAAGCGAACTAACGACGACCTCCATGTGCATCAAAGGCTCTTGCTGCTGGTGATGTCCGGAGGTGATGACGACGGGAGAGTGGTGCTAAGAGGATCAGGAATGAGAGGTGGAACTTTTGACAAGAACAACGAGGTCGAGAAGGGGGGCACTAGAAAGGCGGATCGGTGTGCGGACGACGAGATGAGGACCCGACCATGGAGCTGCTTGATGGTAGGGGTTCCCAACAACGAGGAAGGAGGAGAGCGCAAGCTTCACAATGGAGTGGGAAAGGTAGGGGAATGGTTAATTTGGGAAGAAAATGGATGGTGATGACGAATTATGCAAAGAAGTGAAGAAAGGGGTCGGTGGGACTGGAGTCCACCATGGTTGCAATGGCGACGACGGTGGCTATTGGGGATGGAGAAGATTGGAGGGAAGAGGTCAGATGCTGTGGAGAAGAGCGGAGGGAAGAGCAATAGCTTACCACGGCTTAAATGGCGATGGGCTTGATGTCAGTGGGCAAAGAGTAGGGTAAGTGGGAGTAGAGAAAGATACCGGAGGAAGGGTGAGAGAGGAAGATGGCATGACAGTTGGGCCACACTAGTTTTTTTGTTTTGTTTTTTTCCATCCATGTGGATGTGCCTTGTCATCAAAAACCAGGATGGTTTAGAATGAGGGGGAGATTTGTACTGGTTTTAGGAGTTGAGAAATGTGAAGTGAATGGTTTTATAATTGAAGGTGTTTTTCAAACTCATACCATAAGTTTTAAAGGGGGTAAAATAGACTTCTTCCTATTTAATAAGCCATCATCTTCAGGATGGCACATGTAGCACCAGCTAGCTAGCCTTCTCTGTAATATTCCTCTAGATCTCCAAATCTGAAAGGAGCGTTGTTTTCCTATTAAGAAAGGGCCGTTACTTGTCGATCCCTTGAGACATTTGTTAACTAGTTCTGCAGAAAGAGTCGAGAGTGATTAGGAGACGCCATTCTGTTCTCTAATGAGGATTAAGGCGTGAATTAAATCGCACTCTAACAACCGACCAAACCGAAAGAATTAGTATGTCCCCTGACGACAAAACACATGCTTTGGGAGGGACAACCGTGCAGCATGCAGGCTGTTATGCCTGTAATGCCGTACACAAATTTGTTGGATGTAGTTAATTGCAGTATTTTACTGTGGTGTGATTGATACTAGTAGTGTTTAATCTAAACTAGTCATGTGCCCGTGCGTTACAACGAAAACTCAATTTGCGACAAAATTTATTTGCAAAGAACACTAACTTTAGTTATGTTTCAATAGTAGTAAAGGCTTGTTCCTCCGAAGAGATTTGACTATTGGGTTAAATCCTCTTCCATCTCAGCCGTTTATGTTAGATTCAACGAATCAATTACTCTGGAGGAGAATGGACTACCGCCACCAACTCTTAATTAGAATTAATGGAGAGATATCAATTCTTACCATTGAAGGAGGAGAAAGTCATTGCCTTTCTCTTGCAGAAAATCTTCTTGCTTCTTGCACGCAACCTCTCTCTTCTCTTCTTTTCCTAGGTGTGTCTCTACTACCGACCGATCTGTCCTCCTGGAGATGAGAGTGGGTGCCCTCTAATAAGGGAGTAGATGAAAGCAGAAGGCAACGTACGCAGGCGGATGGAAGCCAGGTCTCCCCTGACATTTTCGTAATTGGCACGTGATTTGGTTACGTGATTCTTCCCTTTTAATCTATGCATTTCCAGATATGATAAGATAGGATTTCTGTATTATAGGATATGGTGAGTATATCCTTCTATCCAAGCAGGATATGATGAGAAAATTCTTTCATTTATAAGATATATAAATAACATCATTCCATAGTAAGGACATGAGAATAGAGATATGCTAAAATAATATTTCTATTCAAAAAAGATATGATAAAACCCTTCCATCTAAGATATGATTAAATCCTCTTCTACCTCAGTTATTCACGTTAGATCTGACGAATCAGATACTCTGGAGGAGAACGTACCGCCACCAACTCCTAATTAGAGGTAGTAGAGATTGTCTTATGTTGATGCTAAAATTAACCGTGTGCTCTTAATTTCCTGTCCTGTGTACCATGGAGACATGGAGATGGAAGGCATTCTAGCCTTGTGTACCATGCATGAGATCCTAAATTTTGCGCCACATGCATCGACCCATCCGGCCGGTCGCCGCGCCCGACGGTCGATCGATGAAGCAAATCTATATAAACTTATTATCGTTGGAGACGTACGAAAGGGCTCCCGCTTGTTAGTTCACGTATCCTTCGGCACGGTAGAAACTATGTCATTATAGCTGCAGTGTTTTTTTAGTTTGCTTTAAAAATTTTCTTTCTCCGTAAAAATTTAGAGGTCATCCGCAGCAATCAATTGTAGCTAGTATGCTCCATTTGTGTCGACCGCTATATGTGTGCGTGGCATGCATTGCCAACCAGGGACGAATCCAGGGGTGGTGCCGGGTATGCTCGGGTACTTCTAAAAATTTGAAAAATGTTACAAAATCACATCTTTAATAGGCTAAATTTGTTGATAGAATTAGCTCCAATTTGGCTGGTGTTTTAAAACCTTTAAACTATTTGTATTGTATTTTTCATAAATTTTAAATATATGTGTTGAATTTACTGTGCTCTAAGAAAATTTTCAGTTTGGCCACTGCTGCAACGATGTCGCGGCGCGCGCTCTGCGCTTCATAGCTCCAAGCCTCCAACACATTTTTGCCCATCGCGCTAGCTTCGCGCGGAACATACGTAACTAGAACAGAAATTTCACGTGCTAACAGCATTTCTCTACTACTAATTAGGAGTTGGTGGCAGTGGTCCGTTCTCCTCTAGAGTATCTGATTCGTTGGATCTAACATGAACGGCTGAGATAGAAGAGGATTTAATCATATCTTAGATAGAAGGATTTTATCATAATTTTTTAATAGAAATATTATTTTAGCATATCTCTATTCACATGTTCTTACTATGGAAGGATGTTATTCATATATCTTATAAATGAAAGGATTTTCTCATCATATCCTGTATGGATAGAAGGATATACTCACCATATCCCATAATATGGGAATTCTATCTCATCATATCTGGAAATGCATAGATTAAAAGGAAAGAATCACGCAACCAAATCACGTGCTAATCACGAAGATGTCGGGGAGACCTGGCTTCCATCTGCCCGCGTACGCTACTTTCTGCTTTCATTTACTCCCTATTATAGGGCACCCACTCTCATTTCCAGGAGGACAGGTCAGTCGGTAGTGGAGACACACGCAGGAAGAGAAGAGAAGAGAAAGGTTGCGTGCAAGAAGCAAGAAAATTTCCTGCAAGAGGAAGGCAATAACTTTCTCCTCCTTCAATGGTAAAGATTGATATCTCTCTACTAATTTTAATTAAGAGTTGGTAACGATCGTCCGTTCTCCTTCAGAGTACTTGATTCGTTGAATCTAACATGAACGGTTGAGATGGAAGATGATTTAACCCGATAGTAAAATCTCTTCGGAGGAATAAACTTTTCCTACTATTGAAACATAACTAAAATTAGTGTTCTTTGTAAATAAATTTTTTTTCGCAAATTGAGTTTTCATTGCAGCGTACGGGCACATAATTATACAGATCCATGTCAGAATGCATAGAAAATTGAATGGCTAAGATGGCGAATAATTTGATCTTTTTTGGGAGTAGGAACTTCATTCTGAAGTCTAAACCGTGCATTTCAGCAACATACAAAAAAAAAAGTATTTCGTGTGGTTAACACGTACCCTCACCCTCACTTTCAATACACATCAACTAGTTAAAATCCTGCGCGTTGCCACAGCAATACCTCAATTTTAATGAAGAGAGAGATTTCTTTTTAAAAAAAATAAAATAAAGAAAATACCATAACTTAATTTGAACAAAGTGGGAAAATTTTTCCAAAAAAAAGTTAAAAATTAGAAAAAATAAAAATACTATACCTTGAGCACTGTAGTTTCTATAGTGCCCGAGCAACACGTGGCTGGAATACAAAGTTTATATATAGCGTAGGTTTAGGTTCATGGTCGACGTCGCGCGTGTGCATCAAAAAGAAAACCTAGGTTTGCGTCCGCCCGTGCCACCGTCAAAAGCGGATTCAAGAAAAAAGATATCGAGCCATAGTTTGCTTATTATTCTTTTCGTCTAATTTTATAGAGGGTATTTTTTGAGTAATTTGTTCGTAAATATAGAGCATGTGTCATGTTTTCATTTCAAACTTGTGCGATGTTTACTTTATACCCTAATAAATATATAAATTTACGTGATACCCTCTATATGTATAATTAAATATAGTGCTTAGAGCTAATAATTAGATATAATATAGATATTTTTAATATCTCTTGAGAATTTTTTTAAAAATAATATATTTTTAATAATTTTACGAAAATAATACGTCGAAGCAAAATTTTACAAAAATACACATCTGTCGTCATTTCAAATGGTGAGAGAGGCATGTTTAGTGACGAATACTTATAACAGGGGTACCCAACGGCCCAAGGTGACCAGCCGGCGGCCTCAAGCACAGCTCAAGCCCAACAGCCGCTTCACCACTCTACCGATCAAGCACCTGCAAGGCCACACGGACTTCCTTCCGACCGATCGAGGGAATGTCTCCGACCGAGCTAAGCTCCCGACCTCCTCGTGAGACGGCCCCGGCCCGACCAAGCAGGCTCCCGACCGCAGCAGTCGGAATCCCGACCGATCGTGCCAAGACCACCTGCCAAGGGCCGCGTGTCGGCCTCTACCGGACAACCGCCACGCACTTACGAACGTGGTCAATCAAAGTGACTATACAAGGCGGTGGCTCCTTCCCGGAGGGTTTAAATGATCGACCGTCATGCTCCCGATCCCATCACCGGCCGATACAAGATGAAGACACGCCTCTCCGAGGCAACACCCACGTCAGCGCACAACGCCAACACCGTAAGGTTCGCAGAGGCGGTACGCCGCTTCCGTGAAATACCTAACCGCCCGACCGACTAAGCTACCGACCCAAGATGGGCAAGATCGAGCGATGATCGGTCAGTGAACGGCGACCAAGCTCCTAGTGTAGGTCGCCTCGCCCTCTCCCAATTTTCGATGTAACCCGCCTTCCTTTCATATAAAGGAGGCAGAACTCCCGTAGAAAGAGGAGGAGAGCGCCATCAAACCCATCTCGCTAAGTCATTGGCACTCTCGCTTGTAAACTTTGTGCGATCATCTGCTTGAAGAGAATACAACGCCACCACACGAATCGAGTAGGGATCTTGGCCCAACCAAGATACATCTTGGACTTCTGAGTCTAACCATTCAGGGAGTGGAACGCGCGACCCCTTAAACTTACAAATTTACTTGCCGGTGCTCGAAACGCCGACATTTAGCCATGGATTGAATTAGTGGACGGCTTATTTTGTCGTTAATTCATTTGGTTGACAAGGCTAGGGTTTCTGTCGCTATTTTGAAATGACGATAGAGGTGTATTTTTATAAAATTTTGTTTTGACATATTATTTTTATAAAATTATTTAAAAATATATTATTTAAAGAAATAATTCTATCTCCTCCTGGTTTATTTATGTGACTTGAGAAAATATGAAATAGTTTTTTATAAAGGAGTGACTGTGACACGTTTACATACCAAAGTTGTTATACATGTCAAACAAAAGTTGGTTGGTGTAGCTTGAGCACAGCAAAACACCGTAGATCTTCCACGCCGAGCGAGTAGTGTCTGTCTGTCTTCTCGCGCGACGGGCAAACCTGTGAGCGCTGGCCCCAGTGTCGGTTTCCCTACACGTCAGGGCGAATCCGGTGGGCCCACCATTCTCTGGACCTCGACCTTTTTTGGGCTTCCCTGGACCCGATCCACTCGATCTGTCCTCTCCTCTCCTCCTCCCCTCCCCTCCCCTCTCGAGAAAATAATAATAATAATCCCGCCCGTGCACGATCGAGTCCAAATTATTAATTCATTCATCCGTCGTCTCACGGCCAATGCGGTCGCCAAACGTAGAGATGGCCACGTAGGCCGTGCCTCTTGTTGGCTGTTGGCATGGTTTAGACACGAGTATAAAGTAACGTATTTGATACTTTCTATACTAGTACAGAATGTGTTAATAGTTTCTGTTTCTACGATTTATTTAGAGTCTACTTTCAGTCTATCCGAAAGTATAATCGAGGAGAGAAGAACAAATTTGACAAGTAAGATGGTGAAAATACTTCTCACTGTGAAAGATTGGGAATAAGCTGATCAACGAGCTCACATATACTATAGAAAATGTTGAGCTAGCGGAGATGTTTGAATTTTTTTTTTTTTGATAATCATGAAAAATAATTGTAATCTTTACTTTTTTTTCCTGTATCACTGAACTATAAGCTGTACTCTTTTTTCTTTGCCAAGGTTTTCTCGTTTTTAGTTTTTACTTGGCAAAGTTTTTAACGAGGCAGTCAAACATCAATAAAGCTTATTATTTAATACCAATTATTTGTCTCATTTTTGAAATTTTTTACCTGAATTTTTCATATTTTGTCTGTATTTTTTTCATACTTTTTCTATTTTCCAATTGTTCTAACATTTTTTTTAATTTGTTGGCGCTAACAGCCCAACCCATTTAGGCCCGTCAGACCCCGTGTCGACACGACACAGCCCGTGAGACCAACGAGCCATGCTTGGACCAGATCTCCAGCACAACCCATTAATTAATCGGGTCGAAACGGACCGTGCCACCTGTTTAACGGGCCGGGCCGGACCACCCGTTTGGCCCCCTCTAGCCAAACGTATATGATTCTCTGACCATGCACTAATTACGAGATACTCTTCAAGGATGTATACGTCCAGACTCTGCTTGTACGTAACGTACGTACGTATACGTACTAATCCCGACCCTAACATGTGCTAGATTACTGTGCTATATACACAAGCTAGTCATGCATGCATGCATGCGTACAAGAACATACCAGTTATTGCTGCATGCATGGAAATACCTACTTACGTACACATGCATGCCCGCAGAGATACATCCATATATCGAGTATTCAGAGCGGATGCACTTCACGATCCATCGATATATGACATGCAGTTACTTACATCGGACAGAAATAGAGATCATGCTTAGTGTTGCTATATTTCTTTAAGTTTATAACGAGTGATCTGCGTGACATCTCGAAAACTACTGAAAAAAATCTGTGAGACTGAAGTGGTATTACGGATACGATGGTCAAAGTCGGTGCTACTCTAGCATCTTCGCGCGTCCTCCTATTAGACCTCAGCATCATACAATGACGGGCCACCCTGGCACGAGCACAATAGGATGTGGGTTTAGACTGTGCCATCTGTGTCAGACTGACTCACCTCTAGCGAGCCAGGCACGGTCCATTGATATGTCGTGAAACCTTCATACCGTGTTGACTCAGGCCCGATCCATGTGCACTATTTCGAGAAGAGTAACAGAGGCGGAGATGTATGAGGCAAGTCGGTGGACATAAATATTAGGAAAAAATTACTAATTTTTATTCATTCTTCGTAAAAGACGTGTCGAGATAATGGTTGATCTCTACTCGTGGATTCCTTTACGACCTGCTCAGCGCTTTGGAAGACGAACCGGACGTTTTGCCTTTTAATTTCTTTCGCATGTTTAAAGTGCTCGAATCGCCTCATGTTTGTTACATTATTGAGATAGTTCTTTTATTTCACTTCTGCTGCCAAATTTCTTATAATATTTATTGAAAACTGTAAAAAAAACTCATGTCATGACTATGTCATGCCCACGACCCTATAGCGTGCCATGCCAACCTAAACACGACTCTTCAAGACGTGTCGAGCTGTGCTTGTTGTGTCGTGCCGGCTCGGTCCGTACGCATGTGTACTATACCGTGTTGTTGTGCCACGGATCAGTCCTAAAAAGTCTGCGTGTGCTAACGAGACTCTATCTACTCGAGACTCTCGTGTATCCGATACGATATTCACTAATTTTGTATATGAAAGAGAGAAAATGGTAAGAAATCCCAGAGAATTCGATCGATGCCAGCAGCTGCATTCTAATCAAAAGAACAGGAGTAGAAATCCGAACAAATGAGGCTGGCTCTGCTAGCTAGGCCCCATAAGTCACCACGGCACTGGCTAAGCAAAATACTTTTCTAATAAAATGCAACCACAATCAAAACTTCCATAATGCGAAATCACAAAAAGCAAACCCCAAAACCTGCAGAAAAGCGGAATGAAATTCAATTCATTGCCAAGAGAAAAATAGCCAAATTACTTAATTACCCCAAGAAACAATATTGTACACATTTTTTTATTCAAGCACAAAATGTTAGGGCTCTGATACCACTTGTTATTGATAGATGCACGGCAAAATAATTAGAGACAGATTTAACGTGAAAAAACCCTTACGAGAAAAAACTACGGGAAACAATCCACTATAAATAGTGAAGAACTCATAATATGGACTTCTGTCATGCTCCACCTAGACATAAAATTCAGCAAATTGCCTGCTGAAAATCCATAATATGGTTTGCTCCTACAAAAAATATCAATATGAAGAAAACTCTTGTGCCATCAATAGAGTATAAATTGCAATAGACTCCTCATATCGAGCAAAGACAACAAAAAGAACGTTGTAGTATCCACGCATAAACAACTCTTTCTTGCACTTCAAACCTTCATCTCAAACTGACATTGGAACACAACCTTCGCTAGAAAAACTCCGAAGAGTATAATAGTACCATCAAGGTGTCATCAAATTTCAAATAAACGTTGCCAAAACTTTCATAATGGTCAACGTGTCCAAACGGTGAATAAAACACCAAGATAATAGTGATGAAACACCAAATGCAGTTGTCTCCTCAACTGATTTTTTTTTCTCCAAAGTCGACGATGAAACGTTGAAAAAATTGCCCAATAAGCTGCCAATGATAAATCTTGCCTGAACTGTGCATGAGAATCCCGCCAATAATAGATATGAAAGTCCGAACTGTACATGAATACCACTAAATAATCAGAATTGAAATAAAACTGGAAGCTGAAGCCGAAATTAAAATTCCCTGGGGCTGGAGCTGAGACTGCTTTGGAACCGTAGCCAATAAAAGCCTGAGCCGAGCTAATTAACCGTGACTAGGGGTGCAATCGGATCGGATAATTTTCGACCGACCGGATGTGTTCGGATCGGATTCGGATAGTTTTTTCGGATAATTTTCGGATTCGGAATCGGTTTCGGATATTATTTTTCGGATTCGGATTCGGGAGATAGCTATCCGTCGGATCGGGATATTTCGAATCTATTTTCGGATATATCCGGATAATGCAGATCGGATATCCGGTTGAGTTCCCCGACTCCTCTAGCCACAACGCCGGGGCGAGCATTTCACACGCCGCACTCCGCCCGCCTCGTCGCCGTTCTCCGCCCTTCGAGCCTCGGCGCTGCCCTCCGCTCCTCGCTGCCGCCCCTCACCGATTCCTCTCGATCTAGCTCGCACGTTTCGCTGGTTGGCCGCCTCTTCCACCTTGCCTTCGCCACATTCTTCACCCAGATCGGAGCTCCCTAATTCCAGCAACGACGGCAGCCCTCCCGCATTTCTTGGTTGTTCAGAAGGAGCGTATCCGCTGTCCATCGTCCGCAGGGTGTCAAGCGGCGAGATGGACAGGTCAACGGTGCCGTTGTCCAGGTCGAAGCTGGAGAAGGAGTGGTCATCCTCGATGCAGAAGGAGAAGCGGCGGAAGCCGATCTTGAACCAGTTGTTCTCCATGATTTGTCGGCGGTGACGCGGCGATGAGGGTTGGTGTTGAGGACACGGCGGAGGAGGCAGATGAGCTCCGTGGAGAACCACTTGGGGCAACAGAATTCGCCCTTATGAATCTTGCGGTACATGCCGACGAGGTTGCGGTATTGGAATGGGAGGTAGCCGGCCATGAGGACGAAGAGCACGACGCCGCATGACCATAGGTCGTAACCGCAGCGGGAAAGCACCTCCGGTGCGGCGTATGTCAGCACGCCGCAGAAGTTGTCGAAGAGGCCATCGTGGCGCATCTCGTCGGCGACGGCGGAGAGCCTGAAGTCGGAGACCTTGAGGTCACCGGCGTCGTCGACGAGGAGGTTCTCAGTCTTGAAATCCTCGATGGGGATCTGATTGGTTTTGCTATTGGTGGAAGGGGGAGTTTCGGGGGAGAAAATCAGATCCCAGGATTAGGGGCAGCTTTATGCAATCTACTCATGTCCAACAACCATAACAATTGCTCCAACATGTGTCTTCATAATGTTATGAGTACTGATGAAATCTCTGTTCAGAATTATGACAGGTTCCTTTTTTATTTTCTCCCTTCAGTATCATGTTCTTGCGGTCTTTTTGTCATGCTCAACATCGTAACAGCTGCTGCATAACACCCGAATCCTTAGTTTTCATTGTTGGAAGTTAAGCCAATACATCCCTGAACTTAATTTGTGTTGAGAAGGAAACCAGTCGAACTATCTTATGGAAATTGGCTTAGCTACTAAGTTACTGTTGATGTAGCTGCAAAAGCTGTTTCATTGTAATTTTGTCCATACTCCATAATCTATACTAGTTCAGATAGGAAATTCAGACTTCAGGTAAGCTACTTATACTTACGGATGATATTTTTAACTTAGATGTTGAAAACAAAACAATTTGCATATCTTTCTATGTTTACGTATCATTCTATGTTTCAAAACTTGTTATATGTGTACCGTTCAAATTTAGTGTACTTTTGCAATTTTGTTGGACTGCCCGATAAAATGACTTGTTAGACTGCGATAATCTTGTTGCATGTTGAACTCATGCGGTTGGTTAATCAGTACTATATGTTTGCTTTATATGGTATCTATTTTCGCGCGTTATCCGACAAAAATTATTCGATACCGTATCGATTCCGCTCCGTATTCGATTCGAATCCGCGACCGATATTATCCGCGCCGTATTCTTATCCGGTACTATCCGAATCCGATTTCGAATCCGACAAAAAATATGATTTAGAATATGGAAAGAACGATATCCGATCGAATCCGAGCCGATTACACCCCTAACCGTGACTTTGGATTGCTTGGAATCCGATCGGGCAAGCCCCTTTGTTTTCTCACGGCACAAGCGTGTGTTCCTTCCTTGGTTTGCTCTCTGGAGTCTGGAGAGCTCTCGGGTGGACTCGATGCTTCACATGCATAGGTCGTTGGCTACTCGATGCGGCCGGCGGTGTGTCACGCCGAAGAACTGGCGCCGGTGCGGCCGGGGCTGACGAGGTCGTGGTCGGCCGCGGTGGACGGAGAAGTCGCGCAGGAGGCCGCGCAGATGGGCGCTAGATTGATCTGAAAAATCCTAAGCTCTGATACCACTTGTTAGGGCTCTGACACCACTTGTTAGGGATAGATGCACAGTAAAATAACCTGAGACAGATTTAACGTGAAAAAACTCTTACGAAAAAAACCCACGGAAAACAATCCACTATAATGCTTCCTAAGATTACGAATACAGGGGTTGACTTGTATAACAAAGAGTTTTAGTTGTATAAGACTTACTTCTAACAAACTATGGATAAAACCAATAGATAATATTGAGTTATCTCCAACACAAAATAATACTATAAATTAGTCCCCGGACTAGCTAAAACTTAACACCGCCCTCCGATAGTCCGATTCATCTTCTCTTCTATTCCTTTCCTCCCCCTCACTTCTCTTTTCTCCCCTCTCCATCCAACCCAACCCACCCACACTTCACCTTGCTTGGACTTCTTGTCGAGTAGCTGTACGCTTGTATGCCTGCTTGGTCAGCGAGGGGGGGGTGGCGGCGTCTGCTGTGAGTGAGTGGTGGCATTGGTTAGCGGTCCGGCAATGTCGGAGGCTGACCGGATACGCCTCAGCGCGGCGGCGCTGACGCTCGATGGCGAGGTCAGGGACAAGCCGGACACAAAGAAACATGTGTTCGCGGATCTTGGCTCGCCGGTGTCGCCGCTGCGGTTGCGGCCGAGCGCGGCCGCCACGCCGTCGACGTCCTCGTCGTCCGCTGGGTCGGCCAGGTCGCCGGCGCTGTGCAATGAGGCGGCGGCTTCCGCCAGGGGAGGAGGACGGGGGAGCCACTCGGGTGAGCTGGTGGTGGAGAGCAACCCACCACGGCCGCTGGGGCACCGGCGATCCGGATCCGGGCCGCTGATTTTCTCCGGCGGCAGCAGCAGCGCGGGTTGCGGAGGAGGCTGCGGCGGCGGAAGCACGGCGAGCTCGCCGCTCAACAATGCTCTCCCCACTGGTAACATCTACCCATCTGGCCGTGTCGCGGGCTCGGCGGCTGCGCCGCGGCCGCGCACCCGGCCGGACGTGCTCGGATCCGGCACCGGGTTCTACGGCCACGGCAGCATCATGCGGGGCGGCGGCGGCGGCATGGCTCCCGCTAGAAGCAGCATTGACGCCAACACCTCGAGTTCTCCGGCGAGCTGCCTGGCGCCACTGGGCAGCATTGGGAGTCTGCAGGAGGTGACTCGGGCCGGGAACGAGTGGTACAAGAAGGGCCGGTACGGCGAGGCGCTGCGGCACTACGACCGGGCAGTGGTGCTGTGCCCGGACAGCGCCGCTTGCCACGGCAACCGCGCCGCCGCGCTCATCGGACTCGGCCGCCTAGACGAGGCGCTCTGCGAGTGCGAGGAGGCCGTCCGGCTTGACCCGGCGAGCGGCCGTGCGCACGACCGCCTCGCCGCGCTATGCCTCCGGTGAGATTCTTTCGCTTGAGTATGTATATGTGCTGCATTGAACTGCACTGCACTGCACTGGAATCCCATATAGATTCTCAGATCTCGCCTTCTTGTTGCTGTTGCCTCCTGTGTGCTACACTTTCTTACAGATTCTGCCTGACGTATTCGGTTGGTTAATCCATCCGGGAACAATTGTGCTACTCCTTACCTATCCTTTCTCCTTCGTTCTTGTTTGTCTGATTTGAGATCAGTACAGTTGTCGTTTGCCATGCTGATCGTTAGCAGATGCTCTTTTAGTTGTTTTGGAAGCCAAAATATTGGTTTTGCAGTTAACTTGTGTGCTGCAAGGATGGGAAAGCTTTTATCTTTGGTTGGTTTGTAGTGAATTACTGTGGCCTTAATACGATTCACGTTGCAGAATGTAGTTGAAAGGGATTGCTTGCCCGTACTGTGCAGATTTGTTGTGAATTGTGGTCCTAATTAATCCAATGCTAACATACGTATAATCCATTTATGGTAGTTGTTTGGAATTGTTACTGAAATGGCACAATGATGACTACATTGCAGGCTTGGGATGGTTGAGAAGGCAAGGAAGCACTTCACGCTGGCTGACCCTTCTGGGTTGCAGAAGCTGCACGAGGTGGAGAGCCATCTGGGGAGATGCATGGATGCAAGGAAAATCGGAAATTGGAAGAGTGCTCTAAGGGAAGCAGATGCGGCAATTGCCAACGGAGCGGATTCCTCTCAGTTGGTAACCTCTCCTTATAGCTTGTGCTTTGCATGCTTAAAAATGTATTGTTCTTTGATGATCAGCTTTAGAATTCAGTCAATCACAATGGAATCATATTTCGTCCGCAGCTTCTTGCCTTGAGGTCTGAAGCACTTCTCCGGCTTAACAAACCAGAGGAGGCTGAATCAACTATTTCAAGCTTGTTGAAATCGGAAAATGCATCACTATCTTTAATCTCAACCAAACTATCAGGCATGGTAGCAGATTCATATGTACATCTTGTCCAAGCTCAGGTCAACATGGCATTTGGAAGGTGCAATCCTTACACCTTGGGAATCATGACCATTTTTCTTCTTTTTCTGGGTTCTAGCAACATAAGTATTCGAGTTGTTTTCTGCAGGTTTGATGCAGCTGTTGCCATGGCTGAGAAGGCTAGACTTATTGATCCTGGAAACACAGAGGTTGGAATAATTCTAGATAACGTCAGGCTAGTTGCACGGGCTCGAGCACAGGGGAATGAGCTTTTCAAGGCAGGCAAGTTTGCCGAAGCGTCTATAGCCTACGGTGAAGGGCTCAAATACGAGCCCTCAAATTCAGTATTGTACTGCAATCGAGCAGCTTGCTGGTCAAAGTTAGGTCGGTGGAAGAAAGCTGTTGAGGATTGCAATGAGGCCCTGAGATTCCAACCTAATTACACAAAGGCTCTCTTAAGACGTGCAGCATCCTATGCAAAGGTAAGTAATTTACATGCGAGCATCACCATGTTTCTTATTGTTCACCCATTGTGACATCTCCCTTTTAACCTTTAATTAGCTTGAGCGTTGGGCTGATTGTGTGCGGGACTATGAGGTGCTTCGCAAGGAGCTTCCTGGCGACACGGAGGTTGCAGAGTCATTGTTTCATGCCCAAGTCGCATTGAAGGCAACCCGTGGTGAGGAGGTATCAAATATGAAGTTTGGAGGAGAGGTTGAGACGGTTACCAGCCTAGAGCAACTCCGAACAGCTATACATTCACCTGGTGAGTTTTCCCCTGCCAACTTTTGCTGGTGCACCCTAGGTTCCTAGCCTGTTATAATCCATAATCTTTTCATCTAGTCACTGAATTCTAGTAGTGCTAGTATTGTGGATAATCAGGATTATCCCTGTTCTTATTCTCATGCATTTCACTAGCTTCGACTTAACAAAATACAATATATCTTCCATATATTTAATCTGTATTCAGTATTCACTTTACAATATGGCCTGAATATGATTTAACTGGGAATTTCTGCAGGGGTATTTGTTATTTACTTCATGGCGACAATGAATCAGCAGTGCACACAGACTACCCCATCCGTGGACACTCTTTGTTCGGAGTGCCCTTCAGTGAATTTTCTGAAGGTAATCCACCTAACATCTCTCTCTCACTCTCTCTATCAACTGTCGCAATCAAACACATTTGACAGAAGTTTCCAGAAGTTGGTAATCAATCCTCTGTATGCGAACTTTCAGGTAAATGTTGATGAGAGCCCTATGGTAGCAAAGGCAGAGAATGTGCGCATAGTCCCAACTTTGAAGATATACAAGGATGGTGCTAGAATGAAGGAGATGATCTGCCCTAGCTTACACGTCTTGTGCTATTCGGTGAGGCACTATGCTGTCTCCAATTCTTGAGGAGGTCTTACTAGTGGCACTCATATATCTTTGATGCATAAAATCCCCTGTCGCCTGCCGACATTTTACCAACAAATTGTTCTACGTAGTCAGCCTCCACAGCATTTCACCAGCTGCATAGTAATTCTCCATTGAGCTAATTAAGCTTGGTATATGAAAGAGTTTCCTAGTACTTATCGTCCTTTCCCCCCACCTGCTGCAACTCCTTCTGACCATTTATTCGGCCAACCTTACGCAATTCTTGGATCATTTAGGCTCCTTCGGTTGCTTATTGCGACCGATGATTCGACCAACTTTAAGCAATTCTTTCATCTCTTACACTCTCTGCTGTGCCACCTTATACACTCCTCAAGAAAGACTGCTGCTGATGTTTGCTTAGATGCATGTTGCTAGAGAGAGGAAGCGACGAGAGGTTGGTTTTTTCATTACATGTACATATACCACACAGCAAAACATCCAACCCATTGGAAGAGTTGATTCTATGGATCAGGAATGGTGGTGGTACCATTTTTGGCGGTGGATGGAGTACAGGGCTTATTTGCCATTGTAGAGAGAAGATAGAGATAAATTAAGAGGGAGGTGGTGGTTGGTGTTATTGATGTCGTTTGCGTATTATGTATGCCTCTGGTGGTCTGTGGCGCTGCTGACACATACACGCTGACATTTCTATGAGTAAAAATAGTCCGACATTCTTTCTCATTTTCACTCAAGCTGCAATCTGCTTCCGTTTCTCGGTTATTGTGGTGTTGAACCTTGATTCCATATTTGCAAATCTTCCATTTACATGATCTTGAAGATCCGTATAATTGCTGTACCTACAGGCCTGTGCTAATGTTGTTTTGAGTAGTAGTACTACTATACTAGTTGATCGAGCAGAAATGCAGAATGCATTTAGTACTAACATGAGAGTCGATCCATGGGGGGTGAGAAATGTGGCTGGCCATTGTGACACTTGTCATCAAGAACCAGCAATGCACTTGTTACAGCTTGATGCGCTTAGGAGTGAGAGAAAGAGAAGACTTTTCGTCGAAGGAGATCCAAGGGAAGGCATGGTCAGATTGCAACCCGATTTTTCGAAGCTCTGAAAGCCTGCAAGAGCTGGCCCTTTTCTCTTTGTGAAAGGGATGGTTGGTTGACAATTGATTGCTCTGCAATACTCCTAGTTACTGGTAAAGAAAAGTGTGCTAGCTACCGCGATGCGATTTGATTATCTAATCTTTAGAATCATAGCCCAGTGCAAACCCTTTTTCCTTTTGTTGGTTGGACACTTGGCCATCCGTCTTCACGAACCAAGCAAGATTGGTATGCACGCCAGAATTCTACCGAGTCTCAAACCTCAATGATGAGACTGTAGATCGATGCTTTGAAGTTTGCACACATGTAGCTAGGTAGGGCCCATTGCTCGGTCGGGCCCTACTCTGTCCTGCTGCTGCTACATGTTGGTTCCTCAGGCATCCCATGACCCTACCCTAAATGTGATGCTACACTACTGCACTTGAGACTCGACTCTCGGTAGATCTGAACAGATCGATCGATGACGATCTAGCTAGCGCACAGATTATTGCATCCGTTCCGTTGGGCGGGCGCTATCATTATTGTAGTACGTACCAGCTGGGATTGGATCTATTGCTGCCGGCCACTCGCATTGGCACGTCCCGGCAGAGCGAATCTCTTTCGACATTGTCTCCGGCCTGGATCGATGTTGTTTTTCAGCAAGAACGTACACAACGTGCGAGGCCTTCAATGATGAACAGGCAAACAGCCTCGCTCGCATGGAGCATGCGTTAAAGCTAAGCTAGCTAGTCTTTCTCCCCAAAAAAATAAAAAAAAAACTAAACTAGTCTTGTGGTCTAGTTTTAATTGGCTCCATCTGTCTGAATCTGATATCACAGGAATATGTAATAATAAGGGAAGAAGTAGCAGCCGGACGTCCGATCTGAGTATGTTGCGTCACACGCTCGGTGCAACATTTTTTTTCAACGTATGCAACATTTTTTTTACGCGCACATTTCTACTGTTATCGAAGGAAAATGTTTCACGCGTAGGGAAAAAATATTTCACACATAGGGAAAAAATGTTGCAGCGATCCGGATCGACATTCTACTGTTATCGAAGGAAAATGTTTCACGCGTAGGAAAAAAATGTTCCACGAGTAGGAAAAAAATGTTTCACGCGTAGGAAAAAATGTTGCAGGGTCCGAAAAAATCAGACGTCCAGCTCCTAGCAATTCCGTAATAATAATGCACAATATGTACGTATATGTTTAGTGGCGGCACCGGGGGCTAAACTAATGAAATTTTCTTACTAAGATTTGAAAAAAAGAGAGAGGCGAATTTGGTATTTACTTAGTACTCCATCAAAGTTTACATGACGTATTTTGTCTTGGCACATAGACTAAGATGATATTAAAAATAACTAGGCTACCCTTAGCCAATTATTATCTCTAAGCACTATATTTAATGTATGCACGCAGAGAATATCAATTAAATCTGGATATTTATTAGGGTTATAAAGAGAACATCTAAATACATCATATATTTTTGGACAAGACTACTTAAAAAATGTGCCCTATATTTGGACTGCGGCAATACTTCAGTAGTAAAACAAACTACTCCCTCTGATCACAAATGGTTGTCGTTTTTGTATCGATACGGTCCCTAAAACTCAACTTTGACCATTAATTTCTATTGTAATATATTTAAAAATTCAATAAAATTATAATATTATGAAAGTACGTTTCGAGACGAATCTACACATATGATATTCACGCATCCAATCTAAATATTTAAAAAGAAATGGATAGCTAGAGTTTCAAAAGTTTAACTGTATGTATCCCAAACCGATAAGTTTTTATGAATCGGATGGAGTATTTATTTAAGAAATCTTGTAGCAAAGCTCCGCCGCTGTTTATGTTTGGACTTTTACTTATTGGACTTGGCACGTACTGCATCTATGCTCTTTTATAATGTACCTAAGCATTCTTTTCTACATCCACCCCAAATAATGCACCCCACTAGAGATGACCCAACCTTCATGCACCCAGCGAAACGTCCTCAGAAACTTGCCTCCATCAGAATTAACCTCTCAGATCTTTCCTCAGCTTTACTCACCCACATCCGATGGCCATTATTTAATGTGTCTAACTCATCCCTGTGGCCCACAACATATCTCCCCCCACCTCCAGCATCATCTCAAAGAAAAGGAAACAAATATCCTGGAATTAAGAAAAAGGAAACAAACGTTCTAGAAAAGGAAAAGACCATATATTACGTGCTGGGAAAAGAAAACCGGAAGACAGAGCAGTATACTAGTGTTAGTATGGAAACAGCTTTCGGCCATCTCTAATTCTCCTTAATTATCTGGTTGTGCGCCTGCTGCCGTGCGATTGATCGATCATGTAAAATCTTTCTCTTGGTGTACAAGTCAAGTACTACCTTGTTGAAGCTTGTGCATGCATGGCTCGAGTGCCTGTGCGTTGATTGTTTTTAACGAACGAACGAGAGCTGGCGCGACAGTGCGCAGTTGTGGGTGGAAAATCAGAAAAGGTGCATGCATGTAGCACCGACACGCACGCACGTACCCTGCGCGCGCGTAGTATATAATTAACTACCAACCAACCGCGCCTCTGCCTGCAATGCTGATTTTGCGTGGAATTTAGTCGATCGGTCGCTTTTGTTGACGAGCTAGCTAGCTATCATTTCCACTCTAAATTTGCTTTGTATGCAATGCAAGCAGAGCAGTCGATCGAGGCGAGGCCAACACAAATGCGTGCATGTACCAGCTCGCGCGATCGGCACGTACGTTACGTCGATGCAGTGCAGTGCAGTGCAGAACGCGCGGATGGGAATGGGATATGAATATGATGTATTCTATCTACGCAAGTGACGTACGTGCGGGACAGCAGATATATGGTGAGCGCCAGCTAGCAGCCGTACCGTACGGATCCAGGAGCTAGCTAGCTCGGACATCACACGAGCTAGCTAGTCTAGTGCGCCCGGTGAAGCCAGCCCAGTCAAAAAGACGCGCGCATCGCCGCATGCATGCATCTCCAAAATATATATATATGCGCAGGCGCAGCGCAAACACCTATCACAGCCGGTTTTGCAACCGTCTATATCAAAGTGTCAGTCATCACAAACGGTTTTGCAACCGTCTGTGAAAAAATACATCACAGACGGTTCTAAACTGGAATTTGGAACCGTCTGGGATGTAAAGCTCATCACAGACGGTTCATCTGGGATGTTGATTTTCCTTTTTTTCTTTAATTTTGTTTTATTGGCTAGCCTCAGGAAATGCTAGCCATGCCCTCTGAAAAAAAGACAGTACAAAGCATCACCAAGCATTATTATGACATACAATTCAGAAATGAGATCGGGTCTCATATGAAAATACGGCGCATCCATTTGAGAAATCAACTCATATATACAAAAACCAATTGAATTGAGAGCTAGAAATGACAAATTCACAGCACAAGTTTTACAAAATAATCCAAACGGTATCTAACAAATTCGCAACTCATTAGACGAGCATGAGTGGTATTCGTCTTTTGGATTAATGACTTCACGCATGAAGAAGGCACAGAGTTGTCCTCGGATACCTAGGAGGTCAGCCTGTTCCAATGCAGATTCAACGCGTTGCCAAGCCTGTCGATGGGAAGAGTAAAGTCTTGCGTGTATATAAATTTGTAGGTAGAAATAATTGTTGCAAGATTAACAAACCTCTACGACGTTGGTCGCGTTGCCAAGCCTGTCGATGGGAAGAGTAAAGTCTTGCGTGTATATAAATTTGTAGGTAGAAATAATTGTTGCAAGATTAACAAACCTCTACGACGTTGGTCTCCTTTGAACCAATGAGGAGTTACATGTTGCGGCAAGCGTAGAATTCACATAGGTTAGTCGTCTTTGGCTGCTGGTGGCACTGCCAAAATATAATAAGTAATTAGTTCGAAAAGTATTATTATGGAGTGTGAAGGATTATTACGTACTAGCGCATACCGGAGACTTGTAAATATGCTTCAGCGTCGCTGGGTTCTTTCTATGTGGACCTCCACGAGCTTTGTAGACACCGAACGACGCGTCGAGTACATCTTTGATAGGCTTCAAGTTGTGCGTGTCGTCCTTTTTAGAATCAAGGTAAATTACTTGGTTCCGTCTTAGTATAATTACGTGTAGAACCCAGTGATACCTGCACAGGTATGTCGCCATGATCATTTAACCTAACTTCAAGCTGCGTTAAATAATATAATCAACAAGTATAGCAATTGGTTGAAGCACTTACCCCGGGTTGTGGGGTAAAAGTATGAAGTTTTTGTTCCATTAAGCCAGCAATACTGTTTTCACGTATTCGTGGGCGACTTGTAAATTTTCGTCCATGGTTTGCTTGGACACCATGTGTGGGTCGACGAAGCCCACCAGTTGTTTCCTTGCTTCTGCCTCCTTGACCATGTATCTACATATACAAAATCAAGGATCATATATATTTGACATTTATCGGTATGACGCGAATGTAAGCCGTGATTGTACGCACTTACAATGTCCAGCATCTCATGAGCGATGCGTCAATGGTGTTGAGGTTGTACAGATCGAATAGGTCGTTGAAGCCGACCACGAAGAAGCTATCCAAAAATCGGTGGAAGAAATGCTCCTCCTTGAAGCTGATCGAGATACTCGATGCATGTTGTGCCATCGACTTGTTGGCTTATTCCATGCACCAATATTGCAATCTAATGCACGCTACTGTAAGCGTGTCCTCGCGCTCTTTCGATATGAACGACTGTCCCAGCTCGAATTGTCGCGCCAACGGGGTGAACGGAAAGTCATGGGCTAACGTGGTCCACCCTTTCGATTTGCCCTTGTCGCTGCCTCGCCGTCTACCAAATATCGACTTCACGGGAGACGACTTGGCCCGAACTGTAGCTTCAGCCTGTGCCTGATGGGACACGGTAGCCTATTTGGCGGGTTTCTTCGGTGCAGCACATGGCTCCAGTAGTGCTAGTAGCTCTGACGACGGCTCCACCACCGCCACCGCTTTCACCTCTAGTACCGTCGACTAACCCTCTGCCACTGTCACCGTCCCAGCCTCTGAGACCCCTGCGGGAATGGCTGCAGCGCCACGCCGGCGCCATATCAACGAATTGTCCGCTCCCTCCGTCTCAAGCGTCGGCGTCGGCCAGAAGCGTTCGCCGTCAACATCCTCCTCCTCCGACGATAGCTATGACTCATCGGAGGGCTATCGTGACGGTTGGGAGCTGGAGAATTACCCAGACGGTCGCAGCGACGACTCCAACTCCGACGACACCGGCGACGACAAGGACTAGATCGACTAAGTAGTATTTCCCAATAGTATTTTAGTGGGAAACTTTGGTGTATATATATTGTGATGCTTATGCTCATATATATATATATGTATATATATATAGGCATATGATGTTTAAATGTTTCCTCTGAACGATTTACAGATGGCTTGTGGATAAGAATGTTTATGATATGGTAATCATCACAGACGATTTCATCCACAAACCGTCTGTGAAGTTCTTGCTTTTATCACAGACGGTTTGTAGCTGAAATCGTCTGCGATGTCGGATTATCACAGACGGTTTCATCCACAAACCGTCTGTGATGAAAGCAAGAACTTCACAGACTGTTTTTGGATGAAATCGTCTGTAATAATCCGACATCGTAGACGATTTCAACCATAAACCGTCTGCGATGTGCCCGAAACACTTCACAAACGATTTTCGTAAAAAACAGTCAGTGATGATGTGTCTAATAGAACTCCTTTTGTAGTAGTGAACCATCTTCTGACTACTACTACTGTTGGGATTTACAGGCCAGCCTGCCCTTCACAAATTAAAACCTCGCGCTTAACACTGGTACCAGCTCAAAATTACAACTCGTCCAAGCCCTGGCTTCTTATTCCCTTTGCGGGACCCAAGTGCGCAACAAATAAACGCTTACGTACATCCAAGCACCCAAGAAAATCTCTCGCTATTTATTCCTTAGAAATTAGCGAGAGATTTTCATCTGTATTTGACGTACTTAAGCCGTTTATTTGTTGCAATCTGACGATCTACCTATACAGAGGTATTTAAACTGTAGGCAGGTATTACCTTAAATGTTAAATAAATAATATGGTATACTTGTCAAATCAAAAGGAAAAGGGTAATCTGGTAAAAACACATGTCCATTTAATTGTGCAACGCCTGATGAATGCTGTTAGAAAATCGAATTGTTCTTTTCATGGTCGGCGGCCGGAATGGAAGAGAGATAATTTGCGCCGTTCAACCCTGCGGACAAAACGTCCATTGGGCTCAAATTTGAAACGCGTTTAGAACTGTTCACTTATTTCTTCTCGTTTTTTTTTTTTGCAAAATAGCTCCCTTCGTAAAAAAAATACAAAAATAGTCCCGTCTCCACAACGGAAGGATTACAATACCACAGAACTGTAGCATTTTGTGTTACAGTACCACAGAAGCACATCCCGTGGTAATGTAGAGCAAAGGGGCTAGCTATTTTTGCAAAAAGAAAAAAAAAGGAGGCCAAATATGCTAGCATTTCACGCAGTTACATGCACACTACATAGCTAAGCACCGAACTAAGTAATTTAACATGAATCCCTGGAGTGAGTAACCCACAAGTGGACTCGATCAGTAACTTGACATAGATTACGTAATTTTTCCATAACTTACCGATTATCACAGAGTTGGATCGAATCCAATTTGCAACGATGCTCTACATATGTCCGTATAGGAGACAAAAGGGGGGAGTCAGAGGAGTCTGCTGATGGATATGGGAAACGGCCGATCAAATCGCCTTGGATGCATATTGAAGAGGGCAACGACCGACCAAGAGCCTGGCCGGCCCTGTGATTCGTGTTACTGATTATCAGAAAGGGCGATTCATGTCACTGATTACCACAGATGGCTAATCAAGAGAACTTACTGATTATCATAGAAAAGCTAGGCGACGGGCGATCGAAGATGGCGACGGCCAATCTCGAGAGATGGCGCATTAGCAGTTAGGTCAAACGAATGTACAAGGTTAAGCCAAAAGAACTAGCAGTTAGGTCAAACGAATATACAAAGTTAAGCCAAAAGAACAACTACTAGATTATTACCCATGTTTACAAATTTTCCTCTTCCTTAGTTTCCCCTGTGCGAATCAACTCTTGCTATTTTTTTGAGAGAAGCTAAGGTACCATCCAAGCACCGGAGAAAGCCTTGTAAATCTAACCGACGCCCTTCAAAATCGTCTATGAAATGGATACTGGTGCCCTTCAAGGCCCTCAAACGCCTAAACTAGCTAGCACTAGAACTGATATGGTTCTTCTAACTGAACACAAGTGGTGGCGCTTATACAACTAAAACAAAATTCTGTCCCGATAGATCTCCAACGAATCGATAATTTTCTGTAGGAGCAGCTTCCGATGTAGCCGATACCTGCATTTTCAACAGCAAAAGGCACTGTTAACAAGCCAGAGCTATCAAATTTTAATGTCTGATGACCCACATGCTGGCCCAAAGAGAAACCTCATGGGGGCAGTGCCATAAAAAATCGGTAGTTCACATACTTGATTGCGATTTCGCGTGTTTTCCTGATATGCGCATCTGACTCTGGAACATATATTAAAATTCAGTTTCAGTTGCAAGTACTCCTAAGAAGCACTACAAAAAGGCTGAATAAATAATAGGAACCGAGAAGCGTGTGACCTAAAATCTGCTCGTCTTGTTGAATAGTGGTGGAAAAAGACTCCAACATCTTGCGGCACTCCTCTTGCAACGCCTGAGCAGATTTTCTTTCCACGCTCGGTATGGCAGGAACAACACCATCTGACCATGTTGGCAAAGTTCTTGCTGCTGCAATGACTCCTCCATCGACAAAGTTAGTTTCGCCTGAGGTCAATGCGGCTGCAAGCAAACACACATAAGATAATTTCAATCAAAAGGTTGCGGATCGAGCCATATTCTTCACAGAATGATTCATAACGAAATTTTGTGGTTCATACAATTGTTGTAGAGCTCATCATGCAAGCCAGCAATACTGAAGACTGACAAGAAGGAATCAAGATGAATCTTGGCAGGACTTGAGAAGTTTATATGCTCCCAAGGATTCTGCAGAATTTGTCGTGCACACACAGGTCATATAAGTTCAAGAATGGTACATCAAATAGTTCACAAAATAGCATAGTATTTTTTTTTCATACAGGCTATTGTATTAATATGCCGAGCAGTAGCGGCGCAGCAATTGTTTCAGTGCTAGAGTTCTTTCCTCTAAGCAGGAACCTAATCTCAGAGATACACATTTAACTGACACAGTATCCCTTAGTCCTGACAGGTGGGAAAAAGAACTTCACTACAGAGTTTGCTTGCAAGATAGGAATAACAATTAAACTCAAATGCATGGCCATACCGTTGGCGATGAGAAGCCATATCTTTCCATAAACACGCTGTTCACCCCACTCATATAATCGATTGTCATCTGTACATGGCCCAAGAATGCAATAAGAAAAGTGCTTTGAAAATTTTGGAAGAACAAGGCCATTTCAAGAAAAGTGCTTTCCACTATCTTTTTCATTTACAAGACTAGTTATTGGCTCCTCTAGATAGCAAAATACAAGAGGTCTGCAGCCAAGGTTCATCTGCAGCTTGTGTGATGTAATTAAATCCATCCAAAATGGAAATTTGGTTTTGGACTTTCAGTAGCTTATAATATGAGCTAAAAACAAGCCACCCTTTGCTCAAAAAGAAGTTAAGTGGAGTCTACGCTCTAAACAGAGTACCTCATCTCCTTTTTTAACAGCACGCCCAGCCTTAATCATAACTTCAAGAATACGATCTTTGAAACGCCAATGCAGGAAACAGTTAGCATCAGGTGAGTGATTCAACATATCTGGGGAGAAAAGACAGAATGTAAGCCATGGTTGAGCCTCAATGTTTGTAATCAGAAGATTAGAGTATGCTAGCTGTCAGAAGTCAGAACAATATAGTTTTGAATTTTGTGCCTTTTGACAAGCATCTCGTAGTGATTATCATGCCTGACCGGAAGGAATAAAGCAAAGCATTGGTGTGAAATATGAAAATAGATATTAGTTATGGTTCTCCTCCCAAGGGGCGGAGGGAAGGGGTGCTGGCAGGGGGATGTTGGCCCCATGGATCAAGAATTCACGACATAACTCAGTGAAGTCACTAGGTACTGCTTATGATCATTGGTATGTAGCTTTATGCGTTGGTGCTGTACTCTATCCAATTTATGGTATAAAGGAATTATATGATAATATGGATTATAATTTCTATCCATTTGTGTGTGGTTCGTTAGTTCAGTCATCTAGAAGAAAAGGAATAGTAATGCAAGCTTCAATTCCTGGCTCCGCCCGTGCTTCTCCCAAGTCCCAACAGAATTTCACAATGCAGAAGTAATGCTGATATTAGAACACATATTATCTAGGATCAGTTTTGTCACTTGAGTTATTGTACACAATCTCAAACCAAGTCATATGCTAGAATGAAATAACAATAGACAAACATGCATAAGAGTATTCAAAAACATGAAAGAGGTCACTGAAAGGACATGGTTTGGCCATAGTCTTGTGATTATGATCTCCCAGGGAGTTTTGTTGTTGATTTTAATTAGTACCTAATACAAATTGAAAAGATGAAAATAGGAGAAAGATGAATAAACAAGAAAACAAGTACCAGCATAAGGAGCTAGGACATTCGCATCTTGGATGAAGGCTCCCATCCTCATTTTCAAGTTGACAGAGCGAGACTGAACAGTACTCAATGCCCAGAGAAATCTCTCATGATCAGGGGCAAGACGCTTTAGCTTTAGAGGGATTGCTTTGTGCTGGACATTACCCATCAAGCTACTGTTAGAGGTGCCCAAGCCAGCAAAGTTGATAAAATAGTACAAAAGTGTACCCAATGTTTTTGCCAAAAATTTATTGCTCGTTGCTGGTGTTTTAACATTTTTGAGACAAGATCTTGGTCTTCCAGTTCCATTAGATCCCCCTGTCAAGACAGGCATGTAAATTCAATCAAACTGTAGAATCAGGTACGAGAAGCTTCCATCTCAAAAGAAAGGCAAAGCAGGAGTTACATTTTATTTAGCTTTAGAATACCTTCGGCGCCAGAAGCAAGCTGGTGCATTCATCAGCACTAGGCAAAAAATCACCATATAACTGCCAAAAGTTCTCTTCTACATCAAATGCATAGAGAAGAAGGCAAGCTAACCTTAGATCCCAGTCCCTCTGCAAGAGGAATACCAATTACATTAGCTTGCGGATCTACATCACTATTGATTATCGAAGCTTTTACACTTGGTGAATGAAGATAACAGGATTCAAGTGTTGACAGTGATGTCATTCCTTTTTTCTCCAATTTAATAGTAAGGATGATTTTCAGAGGCATATAGATCAATAGATGGATTGTGTAGTCAAATTGCTCTCGAGTCACAATTACTCACTTTCCTTCAACACACTACTGTAGAGACTAAAACACTCCAGGAGTTCTGGAATTGCATGTACAACAGCAACTTAAAACACATTAGAATTAGAGGGCTCCAAACTTGTTTCGGAATGCTTCCCATAACCAAAGAATTGAATCTATTTAAGGCAAGGAACCAACAACAGGTTAACAAATTGATTAGTATGACAAAGATATTTGCTAAAATCTAGAAGAAATCAGAGACAAAATTAATAGTTTGGTTTCACTTCACAACATAACACTTCGTCCATTTACCTCAGGATCTGTTGACTCAATAATATCAAATATAGGATGGCCTAGTGGGATAATGTCAGGAAAAAACATCCAAGGATGTTTCTGAGTTATAGTCAGCATCAGCTCCAATGGAATCTCCATAATCACCTGAAAGAGTAAAAATAATTAATATATCTGTCAAGAAAATTCTACACCATTGTGTAACTAAACTTAATTTATTGTTTAAACAGTAATAATATGCACGCCAAGCTGCATCACTATTTCTGAAAAGAACGATTACAGCCAGCATTAAGGTGAAGCATCAAGGTGCAGTTGTAAAGCATTACATTTGCCATCAGCAGATATGTAGCATAACCAATTGACTTGATTGGTCATCGATCAGTAGATATGTTAGTATGCAATCTTCATGTTAACAAGACATGCACCAATTGGTACCGAGTACCAAAATACACAACCACCATTGCTGCATCCACTACACAAACTTCTTTTTACACAAGCTGAGTATAATGTCCAATTGGAAATATGAAGAACAAACTTGATTAGGTAAGCTCTAATTAGAGGTGTGACAAGAAGGAAATGACCGCTCACTCTAGCTCTGCGGAGTGGCTCGACGTCTCGGGAAGCATAGACTCCCATTCCATCCGGCCCTTCCAAGAACTCAACCCCGTATGCACGCATCATCCGGGCGTATCCTATCCGGTAGAAATCGGGGTCGGCCGGCTCCATCTGCACAACACATGACATTCGCGCGTGTCACAACCAAGTGTCAGCAGCGTAGCCGAAACAGATGCGCAATGAGCACCACAATGCCGGGGGAAACACCTCGGGCGGGAAGGGGTCCTCTTCCTGCGGCGGCTCTAGGAGCCTGAGAGGAGGGGCATCGTCTTCCTGCTCGGCGACTTCCTCCACCGGCGGAGGCGGCGGCGGCGCCTCCCGGAGGCGCGGGCGGCCAGCGCGGGGAGGCCGCGAGAGTAGAAGCTGGGCGGCGCGGCGAGGCGTGAAGCGGGGGGCTGGGAGAGGGAGAGGGGAGGGGAGGAGGAGAGGGGAGGCGGTGGAGTCGCCATGGGAGGGGAGGGAAGATGAGCTAGCGTAGTGCAGTGGACGTGTGGGAGCGTGAAGGCGTTATCTATTCAGCGAGACGCGTCGAGTGCTGATCTGATAGCCGCTTCCGCCTTCGCTACGGGAAAAGCGTACGTGTCGCCGTCGGCCGTCGTGTCCACGGTGGCACGGGAGCCGCGACGAACGGTGCCCGGGAGGCTCGCTGCGGCACCGCCATCCATGCCGTCGCGGCCGTGCCACCACAACCCACGACGCTCACCTCTCCCCGGCATCGCCATGGATCACCGGCCTAATAATCCACTGCCCGCCCCATCGCTACTTCCCGAGCAGTGCTTCAATGCATTCCCTTCTAATA
This sequence comes from Otatea glauca, assembly GCA_036346275.1. Classification (NCBI taxonomy): domain Eukaryota; kingdom Viridiplantae; phylum Streptophyta; class Magnoliopsida; order Poales; family Poaceae; genus Otatea; species Otatea glauca. Next base: position 53,915,738 of record CM070720.1, on the reverse strand, counting down.
CAAGTTATATAAATCTTAAAATAAATGAAAAGGTAATTAATTACCATCTAACTATTTATTCATGCTTTAATATTTATACAACTGTTAAAAAAAAACATGAAAACACCTCTCTTACCTCCCCGTGGAAGTTTTTGGATATACATGGATTTTTACGATGCGACGCAAGCGGCAAAGCACAAAGTCAATTGTCCATTGTACCCAAGGGCTTTGGCTAACAACAAAGAATTCTATTCCATTGCAGCATTTTTAACATCGCTCAAAACTTAGATTTCTGCAAACAACAAACGAGCTCATAACATTTGATCATTTGCAGTCATATACGTCTATAACAGAGAAACTCTTCTTTTCACATTTCTAACCTATCACCCTAGGAATAGAGCAACCTCGGTTCATTCCTTCAGTAAACATCCCTGAACGAGAGCAGTCAGCACCAACCCCCGAATCAGATGCTCCGTATAAACTTCTGTTCCTGAAGTGGCCGACATAGTTACTCCGCCGATATCAAAACCGATGCAACGAGAACTGCAAAGGGCAAGCGAAAATCCTTAGCCAACTGACGATGCATCAATCATGCACGCCATTGCCATTCGCATAGTACGTTCCATTTGCTACACCATTAGCATGCTTCTTTGCATGCCCATTCGGGTGTACTGGGGGTTTCAATGAACCATTGCTGAGTGGATGTTTAGCCGCAATAGCGTGACCTTGCAGCACATGGTCCAGTTGCCCAGATGTGTTAGAATTAGGGTTTAACTAAAACATGAACTAGCCTTAAGACATGATCACCAAATATAATGTGGAAATTAAACGTTAGATGAACTCACCCGGAGAAGACAAACTAGCCATTAGGGTTCAGGTAGGTGTTCTTGGCGTCGGTGAAGAACGGTGAGGTTAATGAAGGAAGCACCGTGATCGTCACGGTGGTGAAAACGGTCTTCGTTAGCCTCGCACTAGATCTCAGATCGGATGGGTGTTTCGGGAGTTAGCAAAATTTGTGATCAATTGCTAATCAAAACAAGTCCCGGCTTCTCCCACTTAATATAGCGCTAGCTAATGGGATCGAACCAAATGCAGTTGATGCGCTTCCGATTATTGCGCGAATAAGGTGGGCTTAGCCCCTAATTAATCCCGATTCTGTTAGTTAGCCTTAGCCGAGATCATAACCAACATTCTCCCACTTGATCATAAGGCTAACATCATAAGTCCATACTTAACAGAATAGTACACGAAGATAAAGTATTGCAGCGATTAATTGAAACACCGCTGCAACCCCAGTATTTATAGTGCATCATTCTATTTCGATAGGATAATTACTTATTCTTAATGGGAACTGGTTTTATACTTATGATCCTCATTTTCAGAATCAGAGGCTCTTCAATAAATCCATGCCGGCAACATGCTCTCGAAAAAGACTGGGTGGTAAGCCTTTAGTGAGTGGATCCGCAAGCATAGACTTAGTACTTATATGTTTGACATCAATAGTCCGATCCTAAATCCTATCTTTCACAACATGATACTTAATGTCAATGTGTTTGGCAGCACCACTTTACTAGAATAGAATACTGCGGCTTTGTTATCGCAGTACAACTTTAGTGGTCTAGAAATGCTGTCAACCACCTTTAAGTTCGGGATAAAATTTTTTAGCCATACCGCCTATCCTATAGCTTCATAACATGCCACAAATTCAGCTTGCATCGTTGAAGATGCCATAAGTGTTTGTTTGGAGCTTTTCCATGAAATGGCTCCTCCCACGAGGGTGAAGATATAACCTGATGTCGATCTCTTACTATCAACACACCCAGCAAATCAGCATCTGAATAACCAATGACTTCAAGGTTTTCAGACTTCTTATATGTGAGCATGTAATCTTTAGTACCTTGAAAGTAACGCAAGACTTTCTTTACAGCCTTCCAGTGGTCCAATCCTGGATTCGACTGATATCTGCCAAGCATCCCAGTAACAAATGCCAAATCAGGACGAGTACAAACTTGAGCGTACATAATGCTTCCGACAGCTGAAGCATAAGGAATCGACCTCATCTGATCAGATTCTAATTGATTCCTTGAACATTGAAATAGTCCAAATTTATCACCTTTGACAATAGGAGCATGTGTGACAGAGCAATTTTGCATATTGTATCTCTTAAGTACTCTATCAATGTATGCCTTTTGGGATAAGCCTAATATCCCTTTGGACATGTCTCGGTGAATCTCAATTCCCAAAACATAAGAGGCATCACCAGATCCTTCATGTCAAAATTAGTAGAGAGAAATCTTTTGGTCTCATACAGCATATCCTTATCGCTGCTAGCCAATAAGATATCATCCACATAAAGAAACAAAATAGTAAATTTGCCATCTTTAGACTTGAAATATATACAATTATCCACTTTATTTTCCTTAAATTCGAATTTCCTTATTATATTATCGAATTTAAGGTACCATTGTCTAGACGTTTGCTTCAGTCTATAAATTGATTTTTTGAGATGACATCCCATATGTTCTATGCCTTCTATGACAAAACCCTCGGGCTATGCCATGTAGACACCCTCTTGCAGATCTCCTTAAGGAATGCCATTTTGACATCCATTTGATGTAGCTCCAAATCATAATGGGCCACAAGTGCCATGACAATTCTTAGAGAGTCCTTTTTAGAGACGGGAGAGAAAGTGTCAACATAATCAATCCCTTCTCTTTGAGTAAACCCTTTAGCCACAAGTCTTGCCTTGAACCTTTCGATATTCCCCTTGGAGTCATGCTTAGTTTTGTAGACCCACTTACAGCCTGCCTTTTTAACTCCTTCAGGGATATCCACTAGGTCACAAACATCATTCAGGCTCATAGATTTCATTTCATCTTTCATGGCGTCAAGCTATTCAGATGAATTCTTACTCATCATGGCCTCTTTAAATGAAATGGGGTAATCCACCTTCCCAATATCATGCACATCTTCATTCATGTACACAACATAGTCATTTGGGATGGCGGATCTTCTTTCTCGTTGTGACCTTCTTAAGGGTTCATTAGAGGTCACAGCCGGTTCCTGAGGTTCATTATCAGGAGCTGCATTAATTCCTTCATTATTAGCCACTGCATTAATTCCTGAGTCCTCAATGTTAGTTTCTTCTTCAGGACCTTCAACTGGTGATGCATTAATTTGAGACGCAGGAATAACAGCATCTCAGGTTATCGTAGAGGTACATAAACTCGATTTTCCTCAAGATCTATTTTCTTCCCCTCAGAACACTGATTTCATTATTCTCAAGAAACACAGCGTGCCTGGTTTCAACAAATTTAGTAGTTCGATTAGGACAGTAAAAGCGGTACCCCTTTGACCTTTCTGGGTACCCAATAAAATGGTAATTTACTGTCTTAGTATCTAATTTCCCAATATGTGGGCTAAACAGTTTGGCTTTAGCTGCACAGCCTACACGCGCAAATAATTTAAACTTGGTTTTCTCCCGGTCCATAATTCATAAGGCGTCGATGACACCGATTTACTGGGAACCCGGTTTAATATGTGTGCGACTGTCTTTAAGGCCTCCATCCATAATTTAAGTGGTAAACTGGAGTGAGACAACATATTCCGTACCATATCCATAAGTGTACAGTTACGCCTTTCAGCCACTCTATTCTGTTGAGGTTCACCAGGCATGGAATATTGAGCTATTGTTCCATTTTCTTCAAGGTACTTAGCGAAAGGGCTAGGAATTTGTCCATAAGGTGCATGTTTTCCATAATACCATCCCCCCTGTCTGACCTCACTACCTTAATTTTTGAGTTATGCTAATTTTCAACCTCAGCCTTAAATATCTTGAATTTATTTAGTGATTCAGACCGTTCCTTAATAGGGTAAATATAATCGTACCGTGAAAAATCATCAGTAAAGGTTATAAAGGAATCATAACCATCTATTGACATAATAGGGAAGGGACCATAAATGTCAGTATGAATTATTTCTAGGGGACATGAGCTGTGTGTTGCTCCTTTCTTAATTTGTTTAACGTATTTTCCTTTAATACAATCAATGCAAGTGTCAGAGTCAGAAAAATCCAATGGGTGGAGTATCTTTTCCTTAATGAGATGCTCTATTCTTCCCTTCGAAATATGGCCCAAACGACGGTGCCATAGTTTCGACGAGATCTCATTACCCATATTACACTTGTGTTTAATAGAAGCATCACACACATTTAGCGCAAAAGGAGACTGTTGTATAGACAACATATAAAGCATGTTGTGCTTGGAAGCATGACCAATATTATTACATTCAGATTGAATCAAACATTTCTTATCTCCAATCACACAATAATAACCATCATTGTTTAACAGTGAAACATAAATTAAATTCCTCCTCATGGAGGGGACATAAAGGACATGTTTTAGGAGGAGGGTGAAGCCGCTCTCCAAAACTAATGGAAGCGTCCCAACAGCCTCAACTTCAGCCTCCTGTCCATTGGCCACTCTAAGCCTTCAGTCCCTTTTTATGGTCCTTAACGAACTGAATCCCTGCATCGAATTAGTAACATACACAGTGGCTCTAGAATCAATCCACTAAGAATAATGTGGAAAATCTGCATAAAGTGATTCAACAACAAAAGTAATTGTATCGTTACCCTTCTTGGCGAGCCACTGATGGAAGCCGGCGCACTCCTTCTGCACATGTCCCTCCTTTTTATAGAAGTGACAGGTGATGGCAGTAGGAGATTTCACCCCTTTATACGCGGATTTGCTTGTTTCTGCCTTAGGATTAGGGGAGAAATGCAGCTTCTTCTTGGCCTTATGGTCCCCATGAGAGTACTTCCTTTTGCCATTTCTATTATTGACCATAAAAGCTTGATCCCTTTCTTCAGTCTTAATCCTTTCCTCCTCCTAGACTAGTTGAGCAATGAGCTCGCTCATGGACCACTTCTCCTTCTGCGTGTTGTAATTAATCTTAAAGAGAGTATACGCAGAAGGTAGGGATGTAATTATGAAGTGAAATAGAAAATCGTCAGAAATTGCCATATCAAGTCCTTTAAGCTTAGCCGCCATGTCATTCATTATCATGACATGCTCCCTTATGCTGCAAGAGCCATCAAATTTAGTGATGAGGATCTTCATAATAAGAGTACTTGCATAAGCCTTTGAGGAGCTCTTGAATTGCTCATCAATGGAAGCCAAGTAGCTCTTAGCCTTATCGGATTCGGGGATTGCTCCCCTAATCCCCACCGAGATGGTGCTCTTCATAATCATAAGTGACATGCGATTGGACCGCTCCTATCGCTCACAGTTAATATCATAAGTTTTCTTTAATTCAGCATAATTTTCCTCAGTTGAGGAAGGAGCGATAGGAGCAGGGTGACATATGACATAATCAAGCTCAAGAACACCAAGGACGATCTCAAGCTTTTCCTTCCAGGCAGGAAAATTAGTTCCTGTCAAATGCTCAATGTCGCTGATGTAATTGGCAATGTTAGAGGCATTGGCCGCTGAGAAAAATTACACAATTCATATTAGAAAATATATCATTTTATGCATGAAATTAACCCTATGTTGGTCTGATTAATAACATGCTAATTCTAATTCAAATCACCGTTGGGCAGAATCGAAAAAGAATTAAAATTATCTTATGGGTGACACATGTTCACAAACAACGTTGGTCAGAATGTGATCATGGCCGTGACATAATCCCAGTTTAAACATTAAACAATCTCTAATTAAAATTTCTCGTTGGTTCCATTTTAATTAGAGATAATGCTCAGGAATAATCATTGCATAAAAATTAATTGCCAAATTAATTAATTAGTATAGAAAATTAATCATGAAATTAATCATAATATAAATGCCCAGGAAAAATAAATTAAACAGTGCTCATTTATGAAATTAAAAGACTGAATAAATCTAAAATGGGCTAAAAGCTATTCCACTCAAAATAAACAAAAGCAATAAACCCTGGCCCAAAGCGCCAGCCCAACAAATTGCCGCGGCTCAAAACTCAAAATGGCGACCAGCCGCGCGAGTCGGCCCAGCACGAAGTCGAAACGTGGCCCGCGAGACGCGAAAAGGCGTCCCGGTGCGAGATGCGAAGCGACAGCCGTCGATCGTGAATGGACGGACGAGATGCCGTGAGACCGAAAAAAACGCCGACGCTGAGGAAACCCTAAACCTAATGCCATTCGGCTCTCAAAAAAAATCGCGACTATGGTGACGACGAGAGCGAGTGCATCACCAGCGAGGCGGCACGACGGCGCGCATGCGCGCGGTGAGCTGAAGCCGTGCGCGGCTCCCACGATGAGGGCCACAAGCCTCGGCACACGCGTGGGCGAAGCTAATGCCGAGCGAGCTTTAGCGAGGCGGGAACTCAACGAGTGGGCGACGCGCACGCAGCAGGCGACGACGATCACGGCAAGGACGATGACAACCAGGAAAGGTAAGCCCCCGAAAAACCCCTCTTAGATCTTTAAGTTTTTCTTGATTGGTTTCGGGATTTTGGGAATAAACATGGGGATTAGGGTTTCGGATGGGTTCGAATCTATTCTTTTCCCCTCCTTCTTAATGCTAACCGGGCCATATCTACCATAAACCGACCTTTGATCGACAAGAACATGGCTTAAATCGGGCTTAAGGATGGATCAAACTTTAGGCTAGGTGGTTTTGATACCAAATGTTAGAATTAGGGTTTAACTAAAACATGAACTAGCCTTAAGACATGATCACCAAACATAATACGGAAATCAAACGTTAGATGAACTCACCCGGAGAAGACAAACTGGCCATTAGGGTTCGGGTAGGTGTTCTTGGCGTCGGTGAAGAACGGCGAGGTTGATGAAGGAAGCACCGTGATCGTCACGGTGGTGGAAACGGTCTTCGGTAGCCTCGCACTAGATCCCAGATAGGATGGGTGTTTTGGGAGTTAGCAAAATTTGTGATCAATTGCTAACCAAAATAAGTCTCGGCTTCTCCCACTTAATATAGCGCTAGCTAACAGGACCGAACCAAATGCAGTTGGTGTGCTTTCGATTATTGCGCGAATAAGGTGGGCTTAACCCCTAATTAATCTCGGTTCAGTTAGTTAGCCTTAGTCGAGATCATAACCAACAAGATGATGCAGCAATTAGTCCTACAAGTAGTGCATGTTGAGTAGATTGTCAAGATCGCATTCCTCCATCAAAAACCAACAAGACCACAGGAGTGCATATTGAACATATTGTCAAAAGATTGTAACATCCCACCAGATAGGTAGTTTCAAAAGCTTCAGGTAGCTTACCGACAAATGGTGCAGAAGGTTTCGAAGGTCTTGACTTAAACTCCGGATGGAATTAGACACCAACAAAAAATCGGTGATCGGTACTTCAATGATCTAGAAAAGTGCAGAAGGTTTCGAAGGTCTTGACTTAAACTCCGGATGGAATTAGACACCAACAAAAAATCGGTGATTAGGTACTTCAATGATCTAGAAATATAGTAAATTGATAAGAATCATATCAGCGTGGAAAAATTGAGATGTGTTCGAGCATGAGTCTTGGTTCCGAATTATACCTCCATTCTCCTTCCAGTTTCATCTTTGCCAACAAATTGAAGTCCATCATTTTCGAATATTGACACCATATCAGGATTTACCTGCGAATGTGGTTAATTTTACATATAAAATAAAAATATGGTCGAATCAAAAGATCATAAGTAGAAAAACCCAAACAATTATACATCATTATAAACTAGCAAAGATGATTAACAGACCTCATATCTTTGCCAATGCCTTTCATCTACGTAGTTGACATTACCATAGCTAAGTGATTGAAACAAACTCATGAGTGAGCAACCAATAGTGTCAACATATAGAACTAAAATAATAGAAAACATGCAATCATGCCAAGGGAATGTGCGCACTCACATCCTCCTTGATCCAAGATGCATGGTCCCACCCATATGTGTTTTGAATCCTAAAAGAAATATTATCAGGTTGTAACAAACAATATATGAGCTAAAGGAAGTTTCCAACTTGTAAATACACCTAAATGCAATATGCTTGATACAAAGGAAATGCCTGGGTGTCTACAGACAAATAATTACCCCTGTAAGTTGGTGCTGGTGGTGAGTGGGGGTATGAGCATGTGATTTTGCTCATCTGGACTGAGAACTTGAAGATTACCTATGGCATAAAAATAACACATGGGGTCTTCGTGTTGGGATCAAATTCTGTGTTGTTCGCATCAGGGAAGTTCACAACATGACGCACAAACTCTACAACAGCAAGGTGCATGCCAAGGCAAATACCAAGATAAGGGACATTGTTTTCACGGGCATACTTAGCAGCCAATATTTTTCCCTCAACACCTCTGCCTCCAAAGCCACCAGGTACTAAAATGCCATAAGTATCCTGAAATGAAAGTTTATCAGACAAGTACAAAATTTATAGATATAGCAATATTCCAGGGGAATAAACTTCTCACCCTCAGTAAACTTCATGCTATGTTGTAATCATCAGGTGCCTATAAAATTTAACCACGGCCAAGTAAGGAAATACAATACATAGTAAAGATACTGCATAATATGAGTATTCCAAATCTCAGTGGCAATCGAATCCTCAAGATCGATGGAAGCAACCCAATTGACAACAACTTTTCTGCGGCAAGCAACAGAAGTGTGCAAATTAAAGAGCCTGCAAAAATTTGCAAAAGACAAAAATGTTGGACAATAATGAAGAGATTTAACAACCAGAATGAAACAATGACCACAAGGATCATCTCACCTTCAACACAGAAAGGTATGAATCAGATAGACCGGCGTACTTTCCAACCATTGCAATTATTACCTAAATTGAGAGTATGAGTCACTTGGGCCTAAGAAGTAAAGGTTTCAGATAAATAAAACAATTGTGAAGGTGAAAATAAAACCAACTGTATCCTGTAGAGTGTCATATAAAGTAGCCCTTGCCACCCATTCCTCCAAATTTGGCTCCCGAGCAATGCTGTAAACATTAGGAGGAGTGTTTAGAATACCATATAGCAGCATGAGATCTCTCGAAGAAATGATTGATAAGGTACATGAAAAACAACCTTTCAAGATTCATAACTTTAAGAATAGCATCATGTGCCTTTTGGTCCTAAAATGGCACAGTAAGATATTAAGCATAGTGCATGGGAGCAAAATGTACACTGGTACATAAAAAATGAGATGTGATATACCCATAACAACAAAGGAATACGCCAGATGTTAGAAACATCATATAGAGTAAAAATATTAGCTGTCTGCAACCAAAAGACCTCATTAGCAAGAGCAATTAGTTGCACATGCACATTAAACATTGCCGACATGGACAATTTTAGTATCGTCACATGGCAGAACTGAGAGAGTTTTTCTTTCACATTTTCCTCTAGCTCCTATCAACAATAAAATAACGGCAGTAGTTAATGAATCAAAATTTCACAACAAGGTCAGAGCGCTGGATAAAGGTAAATAGGCTCATTTACTAACCTTAGTACTGCGACATGCTAAAAAATATTTGGTGTGAGACCAAGTCCTCTTAAACAACGTACATTGTGTTGAGTTGGCTTAGTTTTCTACAATAACACAAAGCACAGATATAGATTCACAAAATACTAACCAAATTAATTTAAATATGACGAACAAGTATGCTTAATTACAACATGCAGACCATAATTAGCAAACAACAAAAAATAGCAGGATGAATTGACTAAGAAGTTTTCTTACCTGCTCACCGATGACATTCAAAACCGGAACAAGACTGACATGTACCAAACAAAAATTGCTAGCACCTTGCAAATAAATAACGTGGAGATAAGATTATAAATACCATCATTGAGAAGAAAAGATAAGAGTACAATATTTATTTATGTAATCGTGCAATTTCCTTACCAACACGATAGAAGAATTGACCTAAAGCTTGAATAAAATTCATGGATTCAATATCCCCTGCAGCATGAGTGTCAAATATCGTTAAGTTACAAAAAGATTAGAACTTCCAAAATGAACAATAAGCAAAAAATAAAGCTTTTGAAACGAAATATATATTAAAACAGTTGGTTATCTATTGCCACCTATGGTGCCACCCAGTTCAATTATACAGACATCGACATGTCCCTCCTTGTCATCAATAGGAACCATCGCAACACGCTCAATCCAGTCTTGTATGGCATTTGTAATGTGTGGGACACCTTAAAAGTAAAATTGATCGAATAGATTAGAACTTCAAGAATGGTACAAACTAAAGCTACCAAGTTCAACTAAGGAACAAAGATAGTCTGGAGGAAGTGGCTTGCAGCTGAATAGTCATTCCCAGGTATTCTCCCCTTCTCTCTTTCTCAAGCACAGACTGCCATCAACCATCAAAACAAAATTAGTTAAATAAACAAGGAAGAGTTGATTATTTTGCAATAATTAGGAACATATTTGCTCATGTGGTGATATGTGCTTATGGCTTGAGATATTTCATCTGCTAATGTTGAACACCTATTTGGTAATTGGTTGATTCAATTCAGGCATGAATACAAGAAGCTATTTGTCGGCGTTTTCGGGAGCGCCGGCAAGTAAAATTTGTAAGTCTAGGGGGTCGCGCGTTCCACTCCCTGAATGGTTAGACTCGTGAGTCCAAGATGTATACCGTTCTGGCCAAGGTCCCTACCCAGCTTCGTGTGTGGTGGTGTTGTATTACTCTTGGTACAGATGACTGCACAAAGTTTTACAAGCGAGAATGCCAATGGCTTAGCGAGAGGAGTTTGATAGCGCTCTCTCCCTTTCTTGTTCTTGCTCGTTGTTGTTTGAATCGCTTAGCCCCGCCTCCTTTATACAAAAGGAAGGGGCAAAGTTACATCGAGAGTTAGAGGAAAGCGAGGCGACCCACGCTAGGAGCTCCTGGCCCTTCGCCCCATGGATCGTCGCCACCCGCCTTGCCCATGCCGGGTTGGTAGCCTTGGTGGTCGTGGAGGTTAGGTATTTCCGAAGTAGCGCATTTGCCCTCCGTGATCCTTGCGAATGCCGACGCCGAGGTGCGTGACGCCGGTGTCGCCGGGAGGAGCGCGGCGCTGCGGCAGACGTGACCGGCTGATGGGCCGAAGCTTTGTCTTCTACAAATACCGATCTTCTTGGGAAGGAGCCACCGCCTCGTGATAGTCGCCCGATTGACTTTATCCGAGGGTACGTGGCGAGGCCGCGAGGACTTGACACGCGCACACTCGCCGCTCACCACCTTGGCTTGGTCGAGTCGGAGATCCCGCCCGCCAAGAGGGGCTCGGATCGCCGTTCGGTCGGATTCGCCTCTCGCCGGCCGGAAGCGATGCCTTTCGCGTCTCGCAGCGACCGACGGCGGGCGGGTCGGGCGCGCTGCTGGTATGGAGATATGCTTGAGGTCGCCGCTCGCTGTTTCGGGCCGTTGGGGTATCCTTTTATTAGTATTCGCCAAGAGCCCCCGAACTCCTGCCGATTTCGCAGATTCGGCTGGGGTTGAACTTGACGAAAGTGGTGGTCGGGCTCGTAGGTCGTCCACCGATCCTGTTAAGCGATTTCACGTGTGCTTCGCTGGACTTGACAATGTCCCGAGTTTGGCCGGGGCATTTGAACCGCGGGGCTTTTACTTGCCTCGCTGCGCATGCCGAAGCGAGTTTATGCCACTACCGCCGCCGCTCTCTTGATCGCCTCGGTTTCGTGAAGGATGCTTCGCTTTTCTAAGACCCGATTTACTCGAGACGCTTAGCCTTCCTTAGCCCGGATATATATATCCGTATACCGTAGCTTGCTTGAAGGGGACGAGCTTTTTCTTTTGTTCTTTCAAATGGCTTCAGACATCCTCTAGTCTTTAGCTTTGGCGATGGCGCTACAGAGAAGAAGAAGATCCTCCGCAGAAGCTTTGGGCCGAGTTCGACCAGCGATGGCCGAGCTCGTGGAGGAAGAAGCCGCACCGCGACGCTTCGTTGACGCCACGCCGAGGCCGCCCGAGGCTCGAGGTGGTAAAGGGGGCCCTTCGAGGCGATGGCGCAAGGGCGCCGACCGAAGTTGGCGCGCCGCCGATGTCGCCGAACGGCAGCAGAGGCATCGGCGCAGTTGCTTCGCGCCGCGGCGGCCGTCCCGCCGACCGCAAGGGCCTACCAAAGATGCCGCCGGTGCCACCGATGCCGCACGGATGTTTGATAGGTTCTAGGCGTGTGTAGAGTCCTCGCTGCAGTGCAACGTGGCCACTCTTGTATCCGCTGCATCGTGTAAAGTTGTGTAAAGTTTGAGCTCATGGCCTATAATGAAATTTTCTTTTCTTTATGAAAATGTCTCGCGATGAGTTTGCTTTAATTTTAATCGTTGTGGATGGTGCATCGGTCGTCCGTATGGCGACCGGATGCCCTCGCGAGGTTCGGTGTCCGAAAGTGCCTTGGCTCGGCAGGACGACCGATGCCTCTGTGAGGTTCTAGTGTCCGATCGCCTTGGCTCGGCAGGACGACCGGATGCCTCGTGAGGTTCTAGTGTCCGCCGCCTTGGTCGGCAGGACGACCGGATGCCTCCGTGAGGTTCTAGTGTCCGATCGCTTTGGCCTGGCAGGACGACCGGATGCCTCTGTGAGGTTCGGTGTCCGAGTGCTCGCTTAACGCCGTAGCTAGACAAAGCCTTGGCTCGCAGGACGACCGGATGCCTCCGTGAGGTTCTAGTGTCCGATCGCTTTGGTCTGGCAGGACGACCGGATGCCTCGTGAGGTTCTCGTGTCCGAAAGTGCCTTGGCCGGCAGGACGACCGATGCCTCTCGTGAGGTTCGGTGTCCGAGTGCTCGCTTAACGTCAGAGCTAGACAAAGGCCTTGGTCGGCAGGACGACCGGATGCCTCCGTGAGGTTCTAGTGTCCGACTGCCTTGGTCGGCAGGACGACCGGATGCCTCCGTGAGGTTCTAGTGTCCGATCGCTTTGGTCGGCAGGACGACCGATGCCTCTGTGAGGTTCTAGTGTCCGGCCGCTTTGGTCGGCAGGACGACCGATGCCTCGTGAGGTTCTCGTGTCCGAGTGCCTTGGCCTGGCAGGACGACCGGATGCCTCCGTGAGGTTCGGTGTCCGAGTGCTCGCTTAACGTCGTAGCAGACAAAGGCCTTGGTCTGCAGGACGACCGGATGCCTCCGTGAGGTTCTAGTGTCCGATCGCTTTGGCCTCGGCAGGACGACCGATGCCTCGTGAGGTTCTCGTGTCCGAGTGCCTTGGTCTGGCAGGACGACCGGATGCCTCGTGAGGTTCGGTGTCCGAGTGCTCGCTTAACGCCGTAGCCAGACAAAGGCCTTGGTCGGCAGGACGACCGGATGCCTCCGTGAGGTTCTAGTGTCCGAGTGCTCGCTTAACGCCGAGCCGGACGCGGAGTGCTCGCCACCGCCGAGCCGGACGTGAGTGCTCGCTACCGTCGTAGCCGGACGTGAGTGCTCGCCACCGTCCGTAGCCGGACGTGAGTGCTCGCTTACCGTCAGAGCCGGACGCGAGGCATCCTTCTCGAGTCCTCGCCGGGCGAGGGTAGTCGCGAGAGGAATGGCCGCCGCCTATCCCACATGTATACCCCATCCGCAGTGTGGACCCGGAGGGATGAGCGCGCGCGCTCAAGCGCTGGTTTGAACGCCGTGCTCGTGGAGCTAATAGCGGTAGTCCGAGTGGGTCCCGGGAGGTCCCGCCAAGGGGACCTTCCGAGCGACGGTCCCAGCAGTAGGGTGTCCCGCCCCGCTGTGGGGACCCATAAAAACCTTTCTTTACTCAATCCCAGATGGACTCTAGGTCGTCCGTCGACCCAGAGCATACCGGTCGCCGCCATTGATGAGCTCCCGAGAGTGTGAAGTATGGTCTCGACGCTAGTAGAGGTGATTAGGCCGTCACCGACCTAACCGAGGGCCCACCGTGGCTCACCTCATACCGCCTTTGCTCAAGTTTTTGCCGGGCGCTTTATACCCATCCGCGGGTAGGCCTTTTGAACCCACACCTCGCTGGCCCTCGGCGCAAGCCACAAAGCTTTTGCCGCCTTGGGCCGCAGCCCAGTTGGCTTCTCGCGCGCCGAGCAACTGCTCCGCCTAAAGGCGAGACCGAGAGGTTACGGACACGTTGTTCGGGCGGCGCTTTATGGCCCTTTACGCCGACAAGACAGGATTAAAAGCGGAGTGGTATTGGAAACGAGAGTTACCAGTCGGGCGCGATGACGAGGTGGTCGCGACGCTCGCTTGACGGGCGCCGCTGGCCGGGCGCTCGCTCGCCCTCTATAAATACGCCTGGGTGCTTTCGAGTGGTCACGCTTTTGCCCTTTTCGCTCTCGCTCAAACAAGAAGAGCACCAGAGAGCTAAGGAAAGAAAACCTCACCTTTCTTTCTCACCTTCCACTGCCTCTCTGTGAAGATGTCGTGGGCCGGAGTGTTCGCAAGAAGACACCGCAAGCGATCGGCTTGGTGAAGAAGGGCTTCTCATGCCGCAGACCTTTCCTACCGAGGGTGCCGACCGGCTATCACCCGCGCCACGGGCGACGAGATCGTGGTGCCCGCCTGTTCTTCGAGCGGCTTTGGCTCGCCGCCGCACCCGCTCGTCCGGGGTCGTTGTTTCATTACAAGGTGGAGGTGCACCATCTCAACCCTAATGGGGTCCTCCACATCGCCATCTTCATCACGCCGCGCGGCCTTCTTGGGGATCGAGCCGATCGGCGCTAGGAGGCACTTCTTCCGTGCAAGGCTCGAAGGACAAAGCCGCTTGACGCCGCGCGCCTGGTGGCTCGCCCTCCGCCTTCGCCCGGCCGGAGCACGGAGTACTGAGGTGAAGCGCCTCGCCTAACAAGGGCGGCGTTCAATGGCTCTACGCTCAAACGTTGGCGACAGCGCCGCTCGCTTCACCGAGAGCTTCCCGCGGCGAGGAGCGGTGGAACTGGGCGCCAAAAGAGGGAGAAGAATAAGCCGCCCCGATCGTGGAGCGATCGTGGCTCAAAGGAGGCGGGCTCACCGGGACGTGGTTGCGCGCTTTCATGGGGATGCGCGTGCAACCACTTGTGCAGCACGTGCCGCACTGCTCGGAGATGCGGGCCGTCCGACCGGGCGAGGATGGCCGAACCCGAGCCGGCCGCTGCTCGAGGTGGAGGCTCGGTGGCGGCCGCACGGGCGGCAGCACATCGTGGTCAGCGATGGCCACCCGAGCTATTCTCGCGCTTTTCCGCCGAACTGTAAGCGGTGAAATTCCTTTCGCTTCTTTTCTCTCTTCGTTCGACTTGACCGACATTCCCGCATCCTCTCGTGGGCTCATGGGGATGTCTTCCCAGCGCCGCTCCCGGGATAAGGAAGCGGCGCCGCCCGGCGAGGACTAGAGGTCGACTCTCCCGCAAGAAGCTAAGGAGGAAAGGAGGAGGAAGAAAGGGAACGCTACGCGGCGCAGGCGGCGGCGAGGATGTGTCGAGACACCGCCGGGGGACGACTTCCATCGACAACAAGGGAGTGCCTCCCGCCACCCCTATGGTGGGTTTTTTCCGACCGCCGATCGGCGGCGCCCGAAGGTGGACTCGGCCGAGGGCGGCGCCACGGCCCCGTGGCCACGATCCTCAGGGGGGTGATCTTGCGCTATGCGGCCGCCGCAGCTGCTCGGCCGAGGTGGCTTCAGGAAGCGACCGGCCGACGATTTCTTGGCGGGGCGGCAGAAGAGGGCGCGCGTACACGCACCCGCCGGCCTTGTAAGTGTATTATTATTTTATTTTTGAGCATTTTTCTTTTGGCAAAGCCGCCGAGCGACTCTTGCATCTTTGCAACGTGCGCGCTATACCGGGTGATCGTGGGCGTGCCACATCGCCCCGCAAGTAACGGCGCGGTGATTTCGGTGACCGGTTGGGTCGGCGAAGGTCGCGCGGCGTGGCCCGAGGGCGCGGTCGCCGAGGGGACAGAGCCCCACCCGAGGTCGTGCCCAAGAAGAACTTCCGCCGCCTCCGGCGGGACTTCTCCGACGACGTGATCGCTGCCGAGGATGAGACAACGGCGATCGCCGGTGATCGCGCCGGCCGTGGCGAGCCGGCGACGGAGGTGCCCACCGCCCCGTGGAGGTGCCGATCGATGCCCTCAGCGCAAGTCGCCGAGGGGATTGGCGGGTTGACCTCGCCACCCTTGCCCATGGTGCTTTGACGGTGGCGCCCCGCCCGAACCGGCGAGCGGCAGGCGCCGCCGGTGTAATTCCTGCCCAAGGCCATGGGTGAGGCGGAGGAGAGCGAGTGGGCCACCCTTCGGCAAGGCGCGCTGGGCGCTGAAGCCGAGATAGGCCAGATCCGTGAAGGTCTAGCCCTTGCTCTGAAGTCTTCCACCGTATGCGCCGATATGATGGTCTGGGAGTCCACCAACGCCTGTAGGTCACCAAAAGTTCTGATTCGTCGCACATTTTTGATAGTTCTTCCGCGCGACTAACGGAGTGTCCACATTTTTGCAAAGACTTATGGATCGCCAAGCGCCAGTCGAAGCTTGCAACATTCCGACAACAATGCAAGCGCAGCAATGAGGAGTGCAATGGCCGCGCTTGAGTCGCGCTTAGCCCAGAGGCCTCGCGATTAGGCGGCTCGAGGCGGTGGTGATCCGCCAAGGATTTGAAGAGGCCACAAAGGCCCTTCATGATGAGCGCCAGGAGCCAAGGCTTTGAGGGCGAAAATGGCGAATCGAGTCCTCGACGAGGTCACCGAGGCTGGGATGCCGCCGTTGCCGCGGAGGGGATCGCGCAGACGCAGTAACACGCCCGCGACCGAGCGAACAAGGCTCGTGGGACGCCGCCTCGAGTTCGCCCGAGCGCGATCGCCGTATGAGCCGGCCGAGTGAAGACTTCATACGAGGCGCCAAGTCGGAAGTCGCAATCCACCAACTCCGCGCCGGTAAGTGTCTCAATTCTTCAATTAAGTTTGGGGGTGCACCACAGTGGCGAACTTATCCAAAATCTCCGCAATCAGAGGCGCAGAAGAATCGAAGCGCCGCGGGAGGCGCAAAGAACGGCTTCGCCACCCGTGACATGGCGATCGTGGCCCGACGAGGCCCGGCGGCGCTGAAGGTCGCCGAGACGGCCGGCCGAGATGAGCGCCGAGCCGAGGCCCTCCGCAAGGCCGGCCGGAGGTTCGCGATCGCATCCTGAGCCGGCAGCCCGAGTGCCTTGCCTCGCTACCGCCCGAAAGCGATCAGAGAAGAGGCGGTGGTCACCGCGCCGCGCTTGAGTTTCATCGGCGCCGGTCAACACCATCTCGCATTACGACGCATCGACCTCGCGGTGGTGGGAGCGGCGAGCTGGAACCGGATCGACGAGGAGATCGACGGCTCGAGCTTTGGTCGAGCCGCACGCCGAGATCGCCACCGCATCCCGCCGCAGCCGCCTTCCAGAAGCCGAGGCGCCCAACTCTCCGCCGCCACCGGCCGCCTGTCAAGAAGAGTAGAAAAGTTAGCTTTATCCTTCTTAGATTGTAAAGACCGTTATTTAAACAATCTTGAAATTATCAAGTCCCGTAATCGCCCCTCGCCCTTTTCGTATTTAGGATGAGCGCTTGGTCGACCATAGCCCTAAGGACCGCCGGGCCACTTGCGCGTAGGTCGGGTTGTTTTGGGAGGAGCGAGGTGGATTGGAGACTTGGCTATGCAAATGTTAGGCGCACTTGTGAGGGATAGGAGTGTTCTAGACCGGTCAGGATCTTTCCACTCGCACTTCCTTCTTCCGCAAAGTGCTACTTAGCAACCGTAGCACTGGGCGAGGCCGAACACTTGGGCTGAGAGGGTTACCGCCGGGATGGACCTCATGACCGGTCGGGTTACGCACCCTCATAAGCTGCGGATAGCCGAGTTCGTGCGGGAGGAGTGTTCCTGCCGACCCAAAGGTCACTCCACTCGTACTTCCTTCTTCCGCGGGCGTTAGCAACCATAGCCGGGCGGCGAGGTCGAGCACTTGGGTCAAAGGAGTTACCGCTCGGAAGGACCTTGTGGTCGGTTGGGTCATCAACCCGCCAAGCAGTGCCGACCGAGTACCGAACGGGCGCCGAAGGCGCCTTCGAGTCGCCGCGACGACCACTGTGTGCTCTAAGGAAAAGGTAAAGAGCATGCTAGGAAGAGGAAAAGAGTTTAGGATAGAATCGCCTTAACTTTTCAATGTTCCGCATTAGGAGGATGCGACCATCGGCGCCCTTGAGTCGGAAGGTGCTGTGTCGAGAACTTCCACGACGGTGAAAGGACCTCCTGGGGCGCGCCACCGCTTATCTTTGGTTGTCCGACCGACGCAGAACCAAGTCGCCAAATACCAAGGATCGCCCTCGAACTTGGCGGCCGTGGTAGCGCGCAGGCTTGTTGATATCCGCCGATCGCAGACGGCCACGCCGCGCGCCGCCGAAATGGTCGATGGCGCCTTGTTGCAGGCGAGCCCCGAGCCTCATCGGCTTGCAATCTCGGGAGCCGATTCCGTGTCGATGGGCAAAACCGCTTCAGCCACAACACCATAAAGAAGGGTGTGAACCCGGCCGCCGGCCGGCGTGGTCCGCAGACTCAGAGCACGGAGGGCGCTCGGCTACCCAAATACCGCGAAATGCCGAGCCGATCAAGATCCGCGCTTGAGTCCTGAAGGATCATGCCGTTAGTGCGCCGACCGCCGTTAGTCCGCGGATGGCTATCGCCGCCAATCGACACGGATGTTGAAGTCGCCACGTAACTCGAGAAATTCCTTCCCGTGAACTGTGTTCCGTTGTCGGTGATGATGGAGTTTGGGACTCCAAACCTAAAAACGATGTCGCTAAGAAGATGGCCGCTTGTACCGACGTGGCGCCACGACCGCTTGGCCTCTATCCACTTGGTGAACTTGTTCACCGCGACGAGTAGGTGGGTGAAGCCCCCGCGCTTCTCGAAGGTTCGACCAAATCGAGTCCCCGACGGCAAAAGGCCACGTGATGGGGATCGCCTCAGAAGCTTGGCCGGGCGATGCGTCTCACGAGCAAAGAACCGCATCCTTCACAAAAGCGCACGATATGCTCGGCGTCGACACGCGTTGGCCAAGAGAAACCTTGTCGAAAGGCCTTTCCCACAAGAGATCGGGTGCTGCGTGGTGACCGCAGACTACCGTATGTCGCCCAAAGAACTGCTTTCCTTGGTCGGCCAAGATACATTTTTGGAGGACCCCGAGGACTCCTTTGTAGAGGTCCGGGCCGATCAGATTTAAGGATTTTGCCACGGGCGAGGCGCCGCCCTCGGCGGGTCTGGGAAGTGACCCGTCCACAAATGGTCGATGTAGGGCCTCCTCCACGGACTCGAGTGCTAGCACACCGCGGGCGATCCGCCAAGTCTTCGCCCGACCGCTGGCTTGGCCGGGCGATCGCGGCCGATTGGTCGGTGGCCGCCACCGCCGAGTCCACCGACAAGGCCGCAGGAGGTCGAGACGAAGATCCCGGCGACAGCTCTCACCGAGGCAAGATTGGCTGTGATCGGCCTCGCCATTGTAACGCCGGTAGCTATGGTGAAGCTCGAAACCCTTGAAGCGCCTCGAGCCGGCGCATTTCGACAAGACGCTGCCACGCGGGCGCCTCGGGCCCGCAGCCTTCATGACTTGGTCGACGACAAGCTTGGAGTCCCCGTGGACGAGCCGGCGAGCACCGAGGTCGGCAGCGATCCGAGACCGCTGACGAGCCTCGTGACGGCAATGTTGTTGGTCGCGCCGAAGAGCAACCTAATGGCGATGAAGCTCGCTCCCGAGCGGGAGATGATGATTTACCCGCGCTCGCGCCATTCTTGGTGTAAGACCCGTCAAGTACATTATCCAAGACGGGTCTTCACCACCGGTGGTGCTCGGCTTTGGTCCACTCGGCGACGGTCGCCGAGCTCGCGATTTGATCGCCGTCCGAGGGACGATATTATGCCATGGCCGCTAAGCTCGAGCGCCCATTTGGCTATCCTTCCCGAGGCATCGCGATTGTGGATGATCTCGCCAGTGGGGACGTGGTCACCAAAGTGATGGCGTGTTGATCGGGTAGTGAACGAAGTTTCTCTTTGCGATGAGCACCGCGTGAGTAACTTCGCGCACTGTGGGTACCGAGTCTTGACTCGAAAGTACCTCACCGATGAAGTAGACCGCCGTTGTACCTTGAGCTCACGGCCTTCTTCCGCCGCTTCCACCACGAGGGCCGCACGACGACTTGGGTAGTGGCAACATGTAGAGGAGCACGGTTCACCCGTGCCGGGCGATCAGATC
Organism: Otatea glauca; assembly: GCA_036346275.1. Taxonomy (NCBI): domain Eukaryota; kingdom Viridiplantae; phylum Streptophyta; class Magnoliopsida; order Poales; family Poaceae; genus Otatea; species Otatea glauca. The sequence goes on along the minus strand of CM070720.1, from coordinate 53,895,592 downwards.
GGCGGCGAGGACAGAAGGCCTTCAAGCGCGAGGGCCTCCCGAGCCTCGTGTGTCCAATCAAGCGGTCGGATTTCTTGAGCACCAGAGCGGCATTCGCGTCGCGAGGCGAGACACGAACGGCTCAAAGCCGCCAGCATCCGGCCACCGACCCCTTTGAGGTTGCCGACCGGGCCCATCCTCGCGATCGCCGAGATCTTCTCCCGATTGGCCTCGATGCCTCGCCGAGACGATGAAGCCTAAGAGCTTTCCTTTGGGGACCCCAAGACGACTGGTTGAGCTTTATGCGAAACCGCCGGTTTCGCGAAAGTCTCTTCTAGGTCGGCGATAAGGTCGCCACCTTTTCGGTCTTTACGACAATATCGCCGACATATGCCTCAACGCTGCGCCGATCCGGTCATTGAAGCACGCTTGCATACATCGCCGGTATGTAGCGCCCGCGCTCTTCAGCCGAAGGGCATTGTGACATAGCGTAACGAGCCGAACGGAGTGATGAAGGAAGTCGCGAATGGGTCGGACTCCTTTAGCGCAACCGTGGTAGCCCGAGTAGGCATCCGAAGGAAAGAGACTCGCACCACCGTGGAGTCGATGACTTGGTCGATGCGAGGTAAGGGAATGGGTCCTGGGGCATGCTTTGTTGAGACTCGTATAGTCAACACACATTCTCCATTGCCCGCTCTTCTTTTACAAGTACAGGTTGGCTAGCCACTCAGGTGGCGCACCTCTTTACTTAACCCCGCCGCCAAGAGTTTGGCGATCTCTCCTATAACCCCGCGCTTTCTCGCCGGCGGCGCAGCGCTGGGCGACCGCTTTGAGCCCGGTCTGACGCCAAGGAGTGCTCGGCGACCTCCTTTGAATGCCCGCATGTCGGAGGACCTCCATGCGAAGACATCTTTGTTAGTGCGAGGAAGTCGACGAGCCGCTTTCCTATTTGGCGGGAGCGTGGTTCCGACCAAGACGGTCTTGGTCGGATCACGTGGATCGACCGCGACCTCCTTCGTGTCCTCGGCGGATTTGAAGGATCCCGCCCGATTTGTCGGATTCGTGGACGGACTCGCGCTTCCTTCCCGAGCTTGTTGAGTTCCGCAGAGGCAACGATCGCCGAGGCGAGCTCGCACCGCCGCCGCAGCTTGAAGGCAGTCGAAGGACGATGCCGCGTGATGACTCCATGCGTCCGCATCTTCACTTGAGGTAGGCGTAGCCGGGATCGCCATGAACTTGGCGTAGCATGGCCTCCCAGATGGCGTGGTAGGCGCCGGAAATCCACGACCTGGCGTGAGGGTCTCGCGCGGAAGTTTCCGCCTCGAAGGTGACGGCGGTCGACCGCCGAGCGGATGGGCTTGCCGCCCGGATGACGCCATGGAAAGGTGCCTTGCTTGGCCGGAGGCTTGAGCGCGGGACCCCATAGCGCCGAACGCCTCAACGAGGGATGTTGAGGCCGCCGCTTCGCCCATCAAGACCTTCGTGAGGCGCCGTTCGACGACGGGTCGACCACCGCCGTACCTTCCTACCGTGGACGCGACGGATGATCGGTCCGATCAAAGGTGATCGGGAACTCCACCACCGAAGATATTGGGGACGCCGCTGTGACGGTGTGGACTCGCAGAAGCGAGCTTGAGTCGACGCTTGTCGCGAGTGCCGGGTCCTCCGAAGATCATGAGGCGGCCGCGGGCTCTCGGGAACTCGCCGCTCGCCTTCTTCTCCGCTGCTCGCGGGCCGCGCGGCTTCTTTCCTTTGCTCGCAGCGTGGTGGGGACGCTAGAGATATAGCGCCAGACTTCGCAGCCCCAGATTTGTGCTTGACGGAGAACCCATGGTTTGGGCATGGGCCGCCCATCAATTTCTCGGCGGTCGGCGCGACGGCCGCGCTACCGCCGCTGGGGCGGGTCGACCGTGGCGACCACTGGTCTCACAGACCGCTTCCGTGCCGCTCGCTTGTCGGCGGCCGGGAGGAGACCCGCTTGACGCCGGCTCTCTGCTGGCCTTTCCTCCTTCGAAAATAGCCCCTACGGCCTCCTCGAGGCGTGGTTGGTGGCGATGTCGAGGAGTTCTTGGTGGTCCCGGGCTTGAGGCACCACCCAGTGCACCAAGGCCTTGCAGAGGTGCCAGATGAAGGCTCCCACGACATCGGCGTCGGAGATGTCGGGAGCTCGTTGACCGGGCGGAAAACCGCCGGATGTAGTCCCGAGGTTTCCCGGCACGCTTGCAGCCCTTCAGTCTCAGAGTTTCGTGGCACTTGTAAGTGCCCGAAGTTACCGACGAAGAGATTCTTCAAGTCACCCGCCTCGACAGCTTTTGGCGGCAGTACTCGAGCCGTGCTCGAGCCGAGTCCGCGAGGTAGATGGGAGGTACCGGATGATGAAGAGATCATCCGTCGCTTCCCGGCCGCATGCGAGCCGGATCTTGAGCCGCACACAGGTTGGTGGCCCGGTGTACTTGGCAATGTTGGTAGGCGCCGGACCGGCGGGAAATCACCGGCGGATCCCTTGGCAAAAGCCCGTGGTCCAGACCATCGTGGCTCGGCCGCGATAGTGGCGCCACCATCCGCAACACGTGAGTGGCGGCGCCCTCCGCCATCTTTCTTCGCGCCGAGGGTGGCGCGATGTCGAGGCATTACCGAGGCGCCGCGCACCGGTACGTGAGGCCCGGGTGGTGCGGTCTTGGCCGCACCCACCGGCTCACATGCAGACGGGCCCGGTGGCCGGAAGTAGCGCCGGTGGGTAGGAGCCGAGGCTCAGATGTGCCGTGACGGCCAAGCGCCCACCACCCCCAGGTTCCGTAGGTAGCTCGCCTCCGGTTTGCGGGCTCCGGAAGGCCTCGAGCAAGATTGCGCCGCAGCCCACGCTTTGGCTCGTGAGGGAAAACCGGGGCGCCGGATTCGCCTCACCTTGTGGTGCTCTTGGCGCGCGCGCGCGTCGCGTTGCCGCCAAAGACTTGCATCGGCTCGGCTCGCCCCGCCCAGTTGGCTCGAGCCGGCCGAGCTCACCTTCGCCGCTCCTCGGCTCCGCGTTGCCGCTCGGCTCACGCGAGCTCGAAGGCTGCTCAAGGCCACACTGGTATTCCCCTCCGTGCCTCGGTCGCGGGACGGGGACCGTCAGAGCCGCGGTGGCTACGACCAAATCGGCCAGTGCTCGCCACGCTGCACTCGCGAGTGCCGCCTGCGGCGGATACTCCGCCGGAGCCGGAGCCGTGGTCGGAAGAGTCTTCCAAAGAACTCGTGGACGAGGTTGGCATGTAGCCACCATCGCCACCGGGCCGCGAGCCTACGGGGTGACATGGTCACCCGCCGCCTACGGAGTTTTCGCCGACCGCGGCGAGCACTCCTCGGGTCCGGCCGGGGCCGCAGGGCGCCTGCCGGAGCTAGCGGCCGCGGAGAGGACGCCAAGCTCTCGGGCGCTGTTTTCCGAGACGGCGGGACGAAGCGTGAGCCCTCCGTCGGGGGGTGACGGCGAAGTCGAGGAGCCGGATCGGTTCCGGCTCTCGCCATCAGCCATGCCGCCGCAGGGTGGATGCCATCGAGAGATAAACGGAATCCGAGATGGTGATGAAGACGCGCAAGCCCCTACCGGCGCGCCAACCGCCGGCGCTGAGCGCCGGCAAGTAAAATTTGTAAGTCTAGGGGTCGCGCGTTCCACTCCTGAATGGTTAGACTCGTGAGTCCAAGATGTATACCGGTTCGGCCAAGGTCCCTACCCATTCGTGTGTGGTGGTGTTGTATTACTCTTGGTACAGATGATCGCACAAAGTTTTACAAGCGAGAATGCCAATGGCTTAGCGAGAGGAGTTTGATAGCGCTTCTCCCTTTCTTGTTCTTGCTCGTTGTTGTTTGAATCGCTTAGCCCCGCCTCCTTTTATACAAAAGGAAGGGGCAGGTTACATCGAGAGTTAGGAGGAAAAGCGAGGCGACCTACGCTAGGAGCTCCGGTCCTTCGTCCTATGGACTGGTCGCCACCCGTCTTGCCCATGCTGGGTTGGTAGCCTTGGTGGTCGTGGAGGTTAGGTATTTCCGAAGTAGCGCATTTGCCCTCCGTGATCCTTGCGAACGCCGACGCCGAGGTGCGTGACGCCGGTGCCGCCGAGGAGCGCGCGCGCCGTCTTTATCGCGTGACCGGTTGATGGGGCTGGAAGCTTTGTCTTCTACAGTCACCAGATCTTCTTGGGAAGGAGCCACCTGCCCTCGTATAGTCGCTCTGATTGACTTTATCCGAGGGTACGTGGCGGTAGGCCGGTGAGGACTTGACACGCGGCACTCGGCGTTCACCACCTTGGCTTGGTCGGAGTCGGGAGATCCCGCCCCGCCAAGAGGGGGTCGGGATCGCTGTCTGGTCGGATTCGCTTCCCCTGGCCGGTCGGAAGCGGATGCCTTTCGCGGTCTCGCAGGCGAATCGGTCGTGGCGGGCGTGCGCTGTTAATGGAGATATGCTTGAGGTCGGCTCGCTGTTTTTCGGCGTTAGGGTATCCTTTTTATTAGTATTCGTCACTATTGTTGGTGGGAATTTAAGCATTGCTGTGGACTATCTGGAAAGTGCGTATTGCAACGCGCTTCAGAAATGTCAAGCCTGCTAATCCCACAAAACTAATTTTTTGACATAACACAGTGGCTCAACATTTGGACTATTTTGCAGAGAAAGGAGGAAGACAGAGAAGCCATGCTTTTGGGTGGGGGGGGCAAATTGTTGGAACAAGTGATTACTGAGGTGCTCAAGGTGCAGAGGAGATGGAGACCAACAGTTGCAAGGATCGCTATCTGAAATAGAAAAAGATGGAGAGGAAAAGAAAGAGTTTATGTGTTGATCGCAAAAGTACAAGACAAAGTGATCCTCATTTTGTGTTTATGAATGACACTATAATAGGTTTAGTTCATTTACTTTCTGCTTTTGGACTGTGTGTTTGCTTTGGGCATAAACCTTGCTCTAGCTGACTGACTTTATAAGTCAGAGTGTAGCAGAGAGCTCTTTTTTTGTTTTGTTTTTTTTGCTTTTGCTTTCTTGTAGTGGACTTCTGTGATTTATGATATTAGAAATCGGGTGGGTTTGTTGCCCTTCTGTTGTTCTAAAAAAAATACTTGCTCATGTTGTTGTTATCACATACTCGTGTGGTTAAATATAAGATATGTTGTGCTTTTGATATACCCATGGATGAGAAAACTAGAAATAATTTTCATTCCAAGCTGTTACAAGACATCAACATCAAAATGTAAGGAGCTTTAAATTATGTTTGATGGTTATATAACAAAGAGAGTGCATAAGAAGCTGATAAAGCCTTGTATGACCAAGTCATACTGCATAGATTAATAAAATGATGCGATGTTAAAATACAGCTAGCATGTGAGCATGTACATTATCTAAGCCCCTGTAATTTGACATAACTCTTAACAAGGAGATGATGCTTTGCACACCTGGTAGATCTTTCAGGTAGTTATGTTATTGTCACGAGTCAGTTTAATATTCAGAAACCTCTCGTAGTTCACAAGATCCAAATCCACCTGCAACAAGTATAAGACAATAATACTACATCAAATGAACATATATGTGATAACATAGATGCATATATGACTAGGTTGTATTCCAATACCTCGCCACCATCATCTACACAAACACTTCACCGTGTTCGAAAAGAGACATAGTCCCAGCATCAATGTTAATGTAAGGATCTGCACATGTGTGATACAATTAGAATATGTCAACCTTGTGAAGACAAAAGCAATCAGCTAAAGCACCTAGCCAGTAGGGATGAAAACGGGTCGGATATCTCCCGCCCGATCCGGGACCGGATTTTACTATCCGGTCGGATCCGGGACCGGATCCGAATACTTGAATCCGGATTCGGGATTAGATCCGGAGCATCCAATATCCGGTAAATACGGGACGGGATCCGGATATTCGGATTTTTCCTATTCGGATATCCGAATTTTTCCTATTCGGATATCGGATCGGATATTCGGATTTTCCTATTCGGATATCAGCAAGGCCCAGCCCATTTTCATCATTTTTTTCCATTTCAGCCCATTTACATTAACAATTAGTTGGTTCTATTGATCCTCAAGTAGCATATTCTTTCTACGATGTTTGTTGAATTTAATTGATATATAATTTGTTACTATAGTCATGTACTCGTATGGTTTTAATTCAATATATATTACTCTATATATGCGTGCATTATCCGTATATCTTTATCCGTTTCCGACCCGAATCCGTCACATATCCGTTCCGTATCCGTATCCCGAATAACCCGAATCCGTATCCGGTTAGCCCGTATCCGGTTCCGAATCTGAAAAAAAAAATATGGGTTAGGATACGGGAAGAGCAATATCCGCCCGTATCCGACCCGTTTTCACCCCTACTAGCCAGGTAACAGCTGGCATGACGCTAATCCTACAACACAAAACTACCCAATGAAACTGAGTAGTGGATCCTTACGAAAAAAATAAATAACCACAATAACACGACAACCAAAACAAAGAAGGGTGTAGTTAACTAGACAATGATAACTATGAACAAACCAAACATGAACAATAGAGACAAAATAATCCAAAGATCCAAGTTACACCCAACTTGTATCCAGCGGTTGGATGGAATGGCATATATCCAAATCAGCCTTTTATGTCATTGCGACATTGAGAATCCCTCCAAAACATATGAGACCTCCAATACAGAAACCAGAAATGAGGGATAACCTAGTAGTAGTTCTTCAAACTTTTCCCAACCATCTTGTTCCCTTGAGCTATAACAGCATGAAAGAACATAAGTATAGCCTAACGTAGATAAGCAGTGTGACAAATTACTTCACATCAAACAAAAGTAGCGTTCTTGACCATTTCCTCCCAACTCCCATTCATATGAATTTGATCGATTGACTAATCACGAAAGACTCCGAGTAAGTAGAAAATGCAATGCTACAGGCACTGCAAAGTGTAAATTTAACAAGCGGAATCAGTTCCAGGGGCATCAAGACCACTGTTGTGTGAACAACTATTGTTCAAACCTCGTAATTTCAAAATTTTAAGGCCACACAAGCAACAACTAGTGCAGAGCTCCTAAATGGAAAAGGAAAATAGAATCCTCTTCGCTGAAATTGATATTCGACAATGACGAGATCTCCTAAAATATATTAATATTGTCTCTCTCTCTCTCACACAAGACAATTATATTAGACAAATCCACACACAAAGGGCAGAAATTCAGAACATATGAATCGCCCCCATTATCCAATCTTCTCAGGCCTTCCTCAGTCCTCATCAGAGCGGGGAGCAGGCGCGAACCATGTACCGATCTTGATGGACGTAACGCGGAGGCTGGAAGCCTTGAGCAAGACGCCTATGTTGCTCGCCGTCACCCCCTTCTTGAGGCCGCTCACCACGCCGCCTGTCACCAGAACATACTTCATCTCGCGGATCCCCTCCTCTGCGTGATCGTCGGGTTCCTGTGCGCGAGTTCTTGGGTTCACATTGTGTGTTTGGGTCTCAAGCGCGCAGTCAGGGGAAGAAGAGGAGAGGGTGGGAAACGGAGGCGCAGGGGATAGAGGGAAGAGGGTTCGAGTATTTATAGTGTCCCATAAGACAACCCTTATTCCTATTCTTTTTCCATTTTTTGTTCCCTGTTTGGATTCTTAGTATTATTTCCTTTGGATTTTGAGACAAGAATTTAGAACTTGCTGTGTTCAAAAAACAATCTCTAGTCACACAGGGATGCACATTCGGTGATGATGACTTGTACAAGATATGTAACTTATGCACATTGGGTTTTCTTTTTTGAGATAAACATGGGTTGTTGTTGGTTATCATAAGGGAAACATGGTTAAAAAAATGTCATGTGGTGTGGTAGCAACTTCTAGGAAATAACTAATCAAGAGATATTCATTTATGCAACAAAAAGGGCACCAATTCTATCAAGATTTTTTACCCTTTTTTGTTCCATTTTCTTCAACTTTTTCCATGTAGTTTTGTCCCCAAAAGAATAATAGAAAAGATTATGGAATTTCTGCTACTGCTGTATGAAAAACTTTTGTTATATCGTCTTTTATATGTGTTTTATATGTGCTCCAACATCATATGAAAAGAGACAATCACGCATCATGGTGCCCCTCAAGGCATGTCATGACTGTGTGTTGATAAGTATAACATCTTTTCATTGTCTTATGCATCATCTCATTTTGTACGCCTATATATAGAACTCAACCTCGTGAAAATTTCAAAAAAATAAATAAGTCCATATTATACCTCTAAACTATCAAAAGAAAATTCACATAATCCTCTAATATATAAAAACCAATTATTTAACACTCTCAACTCTCAAAACTGACGTAAATAGCACCCTCGCTTTAGTTTTGCTGATGGTTTTGCTAAGCTAGCTGCCAAGTCACATGGTTGTGTGTGTATATACACACACACACACAAGGAGGCCTTGCAGTAGCCAAGGCTGTGGAAGGCAAGGGGGCGATAACATCATAGGGGATAAAGGGAATAAATAGGGGACACATGAGCATCAGGGAGGAGGGAGGAACTCACCGGTGAGGTCAATGAGTATGGGGACAAACCGAGCAGAGCTGGTGACGTGTGACACATAACAATGAGGTGGCTTCATGTGACGGCAACGTCCTAGAGATGAAGAGCTCCAATGAATGGTGGAGACTGCTACATAGGGGTGTGAAGGTGCTCTGCTGTAAGGGAATTGATGGGAGGCTCACCGTGTGAGGAATGGTAGCCACGACGGTGGTTTTTAGCGGAAGATAACAATGTGTGGTCCTTTGGTGCAGCAATCCCAAAATTGGGTGAGGGGTTTTATAAAGGACGCTTAGGAATGCGATGTGATGCGAAAAGATTAGGGAGGAGATCACTAGTTTGGTCGAAAACACCAAGATGTACGTGGCGATCACAAAGAGAGTTACTATCTTGAGGGAAAGGTAGAGGAGTGAGGGGCGTGTGGACCAGAGGTCACGAGGAGGTAGGTAGATGGTGCGGTGGGAAGCGGGAAGGCGACGTGATCCTAGCAGTCGATGCCATCATAGAAGGCGGGGACGTTGACGCGGAGGTGGGAGATGTACAACTAACCTCGACCACACATGCGGCTACTCGCAACAGACATGGTACGGCGTAAGAAGAGAGAAACAGAAGGATGACATTGATGTTGTCTATCGTGTTTAGTGGTAATAACGGATGACTTGGTAGCTTGCTTGGCAAAACCAACAATAAAACTAGGGTGAGGATGTTATTTAGCCTGTATTAAAAGGTAAGTGTGTTAAATAATTAATTTTATAAATTAGGGGGGTTATTTAGACCGTTGTGATTGTTTGGAGCGTAAAATGGACTCAACTCGTTACTTTCGACAAGACAAACCGTAACGCAACGCTGCTTCTCTCCTCTCCTCTCCTCACACAACACAGCATCCCCGGCCTCCTCTGATCACTCCACCTCCTTCCTCTCTTCCACCGCCTGCTTCCCACACAAATAATCTAGAACCTTCTAGATCCGCTGCCTCCCCGATCCGATCGCCTCCCCCCAGCCTCCGCTTCCGCCCGATCGGATCCCAAAGGTGAGCCCCGCCCCCATTGCTCGAGATCGCTCCCGTCGGATTCGGATTCGAATCGAGGCACGTTTGAATCTGAGCTCTGCGCCTGATGCTGTTTAGGGTTTCGGTTTGCCGCGATTTAGATGGTTTATGATGGCGCCGTGAAGGACCAGGAGATTTCGCCTAACCCGGCATCGGCATCAGCAGCGCAATCGGAGACATCGGCGGCGGCGGCACCGTCGGAGGCGACAGTGAGCGCGCGACCACCGAGGCCGAGGCACGATAAGCGGCTCGGCGTGCGGCACCCCTTGAAGCACCGCCGGTTCCGCGCGGGGGGGAAGATGACGGTGGAGCCCGGAGGGCTGCCGTCCGCGCAGGCGGTGGAGGAGGCGGAGGCCGGCGAGGTAGAGGAGGAGGCGTCGTCGGTGGACAGGGAGGTGGAGGTACAGGCTGGTGACGTGGAGGTGTCATCAGCACCGGCAGAGGTGGAGGAGGAGGAGGAGGCGGAGGCCGGCGAGGTAGAAGAGGAGGCGTCGTCGGTGGACAGGGAGGTGCAGGATGGTGTCCTGAAGGTGGAGGTACAGGCTGGTTACGTGGAGGTGTCATCTGCACCGGCAGAGATGGAGATGGAGGTGGAGGTGGAGGAGGAGGCGGAGGCCGGCGAGGTAGAGGAGGCGTCGTCGGTGGACAGGGAGGTGCAGGATGGTGTCCTGGAGGTGGAGGTACAGGCTGGTGACGTGGAGGTGTCATCAGCACCGGCAGAGATGGAGGTGGAGGAGGAGGCGGAGGCCGGCGAGGTAGAGGAGGAGCAGGATGGTGTCCTGGAGGTGGAGGTACAGGCTGGTGACGTGGAGGTGTCATCAGCACCGGCAGAGATGGAGACGGAGGAGCGGGACGAAATGGAGGTGTTGCCCGCGGCAGCAGTGGCTGTGGGGGAGTCGGAGTTGGAGGCCCAGGCAGGTGAGGAGGAGGAGGTGTCGTCGCCGGTGGTGACAGAAGGGGAGAGGAAGCAGGAGCCTGCTGCTGCAGCTGCTGTGCCAGCTTTGGAGGCGCCGAAGGAGAAGGATCAGGAGGAGGAGGAGAAGGGGAAGGGGAAGGGGAAGGGGAAGGAAAGAGATCAGGAGAGGGAGAGGGTGGATGAGGTGGGCTACATGAGTGGTGGATGGAAGAGGTAATACTTGCTTACATGAGTGGGCAGCTTAATGATGATTGGTTCTATTGGCGCACAGTCTCCTTAGCATATTTGATTTAAATTCACCACGTAGCTTGTGTTCATAAATGATCCAATGTATAGCGGTGCAATAGTCACACATAGCTGAGAACATAATTGCATGATCATATGGGTGGCACACCAGATGTAGCTTTGTAAGAGTCAATGCTGCATCCAGGATCGTATTCAAAAGGAATCCTATATTTAGTTTGTTAGCTTAGCAGTTGTCCTTGAGGAATTATTAGTTTTTGGCACCACTAAAATATTGAAGTTCACCTTGAGGTTGTCAAATGTCAACGCTGTTTTTATCTGCTCTCATGTAGAAGGAAAAACTGCTTTAGTGAAAATACATGGCTCACTAAATACTTGTAAACGGAAGTTTATTTAAACACATAGCTTGAACATACATCCACACTGGTCCCTCTTTAGAATTGTGCTTAGTTCCAGTTGACCAGGACCTCAAGCTTTATGAAACCTTTTGGACTTGCATGTAACTTCTAAATAAAACGTGCGTGTTTTTTCAAATTGGCAGTTGGGTCCAGTGACCGTATGGTACGTACACATGCCACTGTCAAAGATTAGTGCATGGCATAATTGTGCTGCAAAGCATAGTCACATATTTATGTAGTTCCACTCGCTGGTGTAGCTCGCTAGGTTTCATGGATTGCTCTCCATACTAATGTCATCGGGAACAAAAGAAAGTGTGATATTTTTTTTTACAGGAGCAGCAGGGGAGGACCCTACAAAAGAAAGTGCGGTATCATATTATAAAACTGCTTACCTAGTGAGAATGATAAAACATCTTAATGTTACTGAGATATATCTAGATTCTAGAATGCTCTATTAACCACTCTTTTGTGATCGGAATATGTAACTTTAGTTTTAATGTTTCTATTGGACTTGCAAGTTATGCTCCAAAAAAATACAATGACATATAATATGGGCAAGAATGTCTCAACAACGAAGATGTGCTGTTAATACAAAATTGTCTCCATTATCAGATCTTTAAGATGTTCATACAATATCTAGATACAATGTCAACATGTCACATCATTAAGTGGATCAACTCAGTATAACCTTTTCAACCAAACAAAGCCAACTTTGCTTAGAATTTTGTTGTGTTATCAACAATTACAATCATGAAAGTTACAGCTCCGATATGATGTTATTGCTAATTTCGTTTTTGTTTTGAGGGGACTATGGTTAGTTTTTTTTTGTTCCATAGCATATACTTCATTTAATCCATGATGTATTTGCATTTTGTTTCTATTTCCGCACCTGTCATTCCTTCTCAGTGATATCAATCTATTCCACTTTGCTAGCGGGCAGCCTGGGATTGGTTGCTTGAACTGTGGGTTGATGGTTTAATGCATGGCCCAAAACCAGAGATGAAGCAACTCATGAATAGTCTATACTTTCTTTCCTTTTTTGTACCAATGTAACTCTATAGAGTGCAGAACAATTTGGAACTTAATAAATCTTTAACTGATTGTATGACAGTAGCAATTATCTACTATCTAGCCAGGTTTTGTGGGCACAACTAATTTGTAGAAGAACAATTTTGAAGATAAATTTATTTTGCTGGTACTTAATCGCCGGTATATTTTTTCTTCTTGAAAATCATGTAATTGGTAATTTTTGAAAAACACTCTGTTTTAGTTATGCAATTTCCTGGATCCTGATCTTATTATTTAGAAAATAATATTTAACAGTTCTTTCTTGAGTATTTTGTAAATAATAAATGACATTTCTCAGATTCAAGTACCTGGTAGCATTTGCACCCCATATTTGTTAGATCCATAGGGATATCTAATTCAAATACCTCTGTCTAATTTATATTGACATACATGGCTTCCTTAACTTACTTCAAGTAGATAGCCATTTGTAATAATCACTAACTAGGCACCTTTCTTTATCAGAACCTATAAGTAATTTTACCTCTAGAATATATGCAAATTATAAGACTTTTAATCTATTACAGTTTTAACAATAGGCCTTATGGATGTTTGACTGATTTGCAGTGGTGATGGAAGTCTGAGTTGTGGATATTCAAGTTTTAGAGGAAAAAGGGCAAGCATGGAAGACTTCTATGATATAAAATCATCTAAAATTGATGATAAACAAATAAGTCTCTTTGGAATATTTGATGGTCGGAGATTCGTTCTTGTAGACTTCTTGTCGTTTATCAATGGTTCTATCTAAAACATTTATTTTCTTGCAGGTCATGGTGGTTCACGTGCTGCTGAGTATTTGAAGGAGCACTTGTTTGAGAACCTCATGAAACATCCAGAGTTCATGACAGATACAAAATTAGCAATAAGTAAGATATTGCTCATAGTATGTCCAATAGTTCATAATTTTCCTTATGATGGATTCATCTGATTAATGGTAACTCATAGGTGAAACATATAGAAAAACCGATTCAGAATTATTGGATTCTGAAAGCAACACTCGTAGAGATGATGGGTCAACTGCATCAACAGCGGTTTTGGTTGGAGATCATCTTTATGTCGCAAATGTTGGGGACTCTCGGGCTGTGATATCAAAGGCGGGCAAAGGTGCTTCTATTTATTATGTTGTTCATTAATTAATATTTAATACAATTGCTGCAATGTTTTGTACTTGTGGCAGTATACTCAGTCTGCTATGCCATGGATTATACAAGGCTTGAATCACTGCCTTATTCACTGTAATTGCTTAGTATATTTATGCTGATCAATGAATAATGGTTCTAATATTTTTTTTAACCATGGTGTAGAACACTAACCTATATGGCACGAAACATATTGTTCAATTTATCACCAATGACGTAACATATTATCATTATAGCTCAAATCAAATGACATGCTGCAGATCACATGACTTGTGACTTCGTATGCAGCAAAGGAAGCTGTATTTGTAATTCGTTTTAGCTGTTCTGATCATCCTCTTTTCTAGGAAAAGCATTGCCCCATTTCTTGTTGATCTTAGCTCTTTTTTTTTTCTTTTTCTTTTTTTCTGTTTTTAGTTGTGAGCTTAGCTTTCTGGAATAAATATACACAGTGTAAAATGGACCGATTATATCTAGTCCATGGCGAGGAGGTGTCATGAACTTACTAAATTGTTTACTTACCCATCTCCTTGTGCTTATGCAAATTTGTGCTCTACGAGAGCTCCCTTTCAATTTTACGAAGCAGAGGTATTGATACATATTGAACTTGTATCAGTATCATAAGCACTATTAATTCTCTTGTTCCAATATCCAAGGCATGTGTTTGCTGCTCTGGCACAATGTGATGTGTACAACCCAGATGTTTATGCCTGCTGAATTGTTGGTAAAATATCTTGTTTCCTTCCTGTCCACAGCTATTGCACTCTCTGAAGATCACAAGCCAAACAGAAGTGATGAGAGGAAACGAATTGAGAGTGCTGGTGGGGTTGTTATGTGGGCCGGTAAGTCCTGTATTCATCACACCATGTACCACTTGACTAAAGTACATATTTTTATGCTTCAACTCGATTAGTAGTTTTTACCTATTTATTTGGCAGAAATCACATGTGCATGGGGTGAAGAGGCTTTGAATGATCTTCTTGCTGATAGTGGCAAATGGTCCTTTGCAGGAACTTGGAGGGTGGGTGGTGTACTTGCAATGTCCCGGGCATTTGGCAACCGCTTATTGAAGCAATTTGTTGTTGCGGACCCTGAGATTCAGGTAACTTGTGCAGCAAATATACTTTTGCCAGTTTCTGGTGAAAATACGACAATACATTGATGTTTCATGGCTTATATTTTACTTTTGGGATCAATGACCAAGGTATTTGGGGGACCCTAATTATTTGCCAGGAACAAGAAATAGATGATGAATTGGAGTTTCTGATTTTGGCTAGTGATGGGCTGTGGGACGTGGTTCCAAACGAGGTTAGTTTGCAATCTACATAAATAATTTGTTTACAGGTGCAGTCGTGCAGATATTGATATCCCTTTGTTCGCAATGCGTACTTGTAGAATAAACTATATTGGGCATTGGAGCTTAGTTGTATTTGTGGCACATACATGTGGGCATGGTGAACAAGCAATTGGAACTTGTGTGTGATGCCCTGCTATACTGTCATTTTACCATCTAACTGCTCTGGTCCATTGAAATCGTAGCAATACGGAGAATGATCATTTGACAAAGAATTTAATTAATCGGTTATTGTGATGTCCCAAATCCCAACTCTGGAACACAACCTATCCTTTATGTCTGGCTCGATTGCTGCATATATTTGTTTTACCTCGCGGACATGTTTCTTCATTATCAAGACCACATTGCGTTTAATGAACTAGCGACATCTTCTTTCTTTTATTTTTTTGCTGGTTTTACAGAGTAGTGATTATTTACAAAACTTCGTAGCATCTATATGTGTTTACATAGCACCACCTATCAAGTAAACTAGTGGGCTGACCCGCGCATTTGCGCGGTTAGATTTTTTTAAAAGTTTATAGTATCAAATTATATAACTTATATGCTTGAGAATATATTAACATATTTTGTAAACTATTTAGATTTTTAAGACATCATAAACATTAAAAATGACAATAGAAGCTTGAAGAAAAATTCAACTTAAGGAATGTAATTGAAGTAAAAGCTTTGATGGAAGAAAATCATTGAGAATAAATGTTGTTGGGGGTTCTTAGAAACGTAGCAACTCGTCATCTTGCATAGATCATATAACTATATACCCCTGTTCTTTCTCCATTAGTAACTCTTTTTCCAAAATATATGCAATATATGTACCTCTATTTAATCTCAAGTAATATGTTGATTACTCCCTCCGTTCATCTATATAAGGCGCATTTTTCAAACGCTACTGTTCAGATATATAAGGCGCATACTTGTCCCGAAGCACCTTTTTGAATTTTTTTCCGGTAATACCCTTGCTAAGTAGACTAGACGCATGCATGCTCCATCCCCAGTAATCAAGACTAGATGCATGCATGCATGCCGCCGCTCACATTTCCCAAAGGACTAGATAAGTACTCTATAGCGGTGCCGTCCAAAGAAATAGCAGTGCCGTCCAAACAAAGAAGACAAGAACTCCATGGATGTCGTGGGTGAGGTGGTGGAAGACTCCGGGGATGAGGACAACAGAGAACCTATCGGCGAGGTAGTCCCAGACTCCATGGATGAGGATGAGGAAGAATTTATCGGCCAGGTGGTCCCGAACTCTACGAACGAGGACAAGGAAGAACCTATCTGCGAGTTGGTTCCAAACTCCATGGAGGACGAGGACGACGTAGAACCCATCGGCGAGGTTGTCGCAGACTCCACCGAGGACGAGGACGACGAAGAACTCATCAACGAGGTGGTCCCAGACTCCATGGACGAGGATGCATATATTGAATTTGCATGCATGCATGGCTGCATAGAGTCGGTAGTAGTGTTGTGTATTGAATGAAATCATTAAATACAATAGTTAAGAGAGTAACTAAGGTACTTTAGTCCTTTGTAACTTTCATTGGTTTATGTGCAAAATGAAATGCGCCTTATATAGATGAACGGAGGGAGTATTTTACATGGTATTAGAGTACATTGATCATGTATATACTGATACATCATGGGCAACTTACTTTGAACGTATCTTCCTCACATGCTGGCTGCTGCGCAGAGCCATATGTCTTATATCTTTTATTGATAGCCCCACAACTTTTTTGCTTCAACCGCCAATAGCAAGCCCAATTTTTTACGATCCCTCTCAACTGCCACCCTTTTAATGCAATACTCTATCGTATAACTATCTTCTATTTCTCTTCAATTATTACTTAATGCTGAATGTTACGACATCAACATGCAGTGCATATATGTACAATTATTGCTTATCCTTATCGGGGACACCCGTCATGCTCTCAGCAGTGACCCCAAGCCTATTCCATAGAGTAGCATCATCTCTACTCTTGAGTTTTTTGCAACTTGTTTTGATTCAAACGAATTCATGCATGTATATACACATGCAAGATATTATACATGCTTGATTTACGCTTGTCCCATATCGGTCGTTTCTCTTATTTGACATTGGCCAACTCAACGATGTTGTTTCCTCACTAATGTGGCGACCTCCCATCTTCTATGATGCTAGCATGTTTGCTTTAGTCGTCATCTAACGATATGGAGAATTTTCCCACCATCACGTTTGATGTCATGTCTCTCAGCAGTGATGTCATGTTTCTAGCTACCCAATGGATATATATCCTCTATGGCTCGTTTTCCATGTGAAGCTTCATCTCCTCCCTACCAGAGCCTCCCCATCATCAACCTTCTTTTGCTACTAACTTCTTCAACAATGCAACTCGTCATCGTGGCTTTTATCTCCTTCGGTTTTGGCCTTTCTCTTTTTATTTTATTTTTATTCCAAATTTCAGTTATTTTTTGTTGAATTCATACAAAAATCCAATAGCTAATGTTTCTTTAATTTTTATGACGGATTATATTTATTTAGGGATTTTATTTAGAAATTCGTATGGAAATTGAATTGGAATTCTTGTGCAAAACAAATTAGCATTTTTTTGTTTGTTTGTATTCCAAATTATATTTGCGTGTTGTTGGATCATACATGACATAGATTTTTTTAAATATAGTTTTAGGTTGGAATCGTATACAAATCCAGTTGGTATTTTTTTTTTCATTTTTATTCCGAATTTAAGCTATTTAGGGATTTTACTTTAGAGTTCATATGGAAATCAAATTGCTAATTTTATTTTGTTTTTTACTCTAAATTTTAGTTCTAGGTTGCTATTCGTATACAAATCCAATTACTAATTTTCAATTAATTTTTGTTTTGAATTTTATTTTTATTTTGATGTTCGTATGGAAATCAAATTTCTACCATTTTTTTATTTTTATAGTGAATTTTGGTTTTTTATTGTACTTGACGTGGACTCTTTCTTTTAATCCTATGGAAATCAAATTCCTATCTTATATTTTTGAATTTCAGTTTTTTATGTTGGAACTCGTATACAAATCCAAATACTAATTTTTATTCCAAATTCCAGCTTTATTTTGATGTTCGTATGGAAATCAGATTACTAATTATCTTTTTTTTTTTATTCTGAGTTTTTTAAAAGTTTATTCCGAATTTTAGTTTTATTTTGATGTTCGTATGGTAATTAGATTATTAATTATCTTTGAATTGTTGTTCTGATTTTTTTATTGTACTTTACTCGGACTCGCTCTTTTAATCGTATGGAAATCAAATTTCTGATTTTATTTTATTTTTATTCCGAATTTCTGTTATTTTTGTATTGTACATGACACAATGTGATAACCCGGGGGGGGGGGGTTATCAGTTTAATTAAAATCAGTAAGCAAGTAATTAAGCAATAAAAGTGATTAGGCAAGATAATTTAAAAATGTAAGGTTTAGAGAAGCGTCGTCAGTCCCGCAGTAATGGTATCGCTCATCGAGGTACTTGACCTGTCCGGGGGCCAGACCGGCATCTCTCGCTAGTCTGGGGTTCTTCATTCGACGTTTAGTAACTTGAGTGCGAAATGACCAAAGGGACCATAGGGTAAATAGCCACCAGTAAAAGCCAGGGGTAAGAGAGGTAAAAGAGCATGCAGTGAAGTAAATAAAAGGAGCCAGTGAGATGCCACGAAAGCCCAGCAAGCACCAGCTCATTTACCTCTGCCTCACACACACAAACCGAGAGAGAGCCAAGAACAAGAGCACAAGCCTCCAGTCGCAGGAAGCCAAGAAGAGGAGCATCCAGAAGAGTAGTAGCCAGAAGGAGGAGGAGCTTCTAGAAGCCAGAAGGAGAGGTGGTCCAGAAGACACCCTGAAGGGAAGCAAGGTGGAGGCATTCCGAAGCAGGAGCCCAGCATCACCATCTTCCTCACCTCATCAGCCTCAGTACTTAGCTCCCAACCGACCACCTGGTGCACATTGCTAGTAGTAGTAGCAACAGTACTAGGTCGTATGCACAAGTGATAGATCGGATCAGTATATAGCCAATGGGGTAGGGTAGCCGGTAGATCAGGCTAGACCCTCGTGGTCTCAGTGGTTGGGGATAGCCCTAAGGGCAGTGAAGGGCGTCCTAGCCTCACCTCGCACTCCCCCGTCGTGTGGGTAGGGCTAGTATCGTCTCCTTTTCATGAGCGAGACCAACCCCCCAACTAGCATCATAGACCCTAGATGGCTCACCCCCCTTCATTAAATAGCAAATGTTACAAAGCAAAATCACCAAAATCAAAATGGGTAGAAACCCTAGCTTAGCTTCCAATGAGTCAATAGAGAGGAGATGGTCATGGGCTAGTGCCGGCCACGTCGATCGCCGCCATTCGGGCCAGCCGGCCTTTGATCGAATCGGAGGTCGAACCGAAGAATGGCACCTGCAGCAGAGCCATCGCTATGGATTCGCCCGCCAAGCCGCAGGTAGTTTGGTCGGCAGAGAGCCGACCGGTTGGAGAGGAAGAGCAGAGCGGTCAGTGGGCAGAGAGAGGAGCTGGGTAGGAGTAGAGGCGCAGGATGGAGCAGTCGGCTGTGGTAAGGAGAAGCAACATGGGTGGAAGTAGCTGAGTGGAGAGGAGACGAGGCCGAAATGTCTCGGCCAGAAAAAGTGGAGGCTAGCCGATGCAGCCGAGATGGTTGTCGGCCAAGGCAGAGAAAGGGAAAATGGCAGGGAGAGGGAAAAAAAAGAAAGAATAGAGGAAAAGAAAGAAAAGAAGAGAAGAAGGAAAAAGAAGAGAAATAGGGAAGAGAAAAGAAAAGAGAAAAAGAGAAGTTAGAAAAATAATTCGTGCCGCGAATCGCGTTGATTTCTGTAATCAAATTGCGGACTGCGTAAAAATCGACAAATGTATTAATTAAAATAGTGCCCAAATAACATTATAAGACAGATCAAAAAAATTGGTTGGACGCCAAATTAAAATGATTCACATTAATTGCCTTAGTAATGTTTATGCTTTTAGGGCCTAATCTGAACCTTCCGGCCAATCAGATCCAGTTTTCGGGAGAGGCCGAACCTTCAGATTTGATACCAGGCAAGATTCATTGACAATCTTTATTAAATGTTTTACCAATGCTTTTATCTAGCTAAGCATATCATCGCTGCATTAAAAACCTTATATTGCAAAGTGAAAATTTCGAATTGGATTTGGAAGGAAGAGGTGTTGTGGATCAGGTGATGTGATGGTGATGTGGTTGTGGGAAAGTGTTGGCTGATGATTAGTTTGTCCACGAATGGAGTTGTGGATATGATATTATTGATAATTATGATGGGTAGAGGGCGCCAGGGAAGAAGGTTGGAGGATGCCCGTGCCGGTAGGGCCCTCTATATAGGCTATAATATAAGGTCAAACACCTACACTCGGGCAATGAGCTGTATTTTAGTATCAACCATAGTGAGATAAATCGTTGCCACCTTTGAAGGTATTGCGATCTCCACAATAGGTAAGTATAAAAGGCGTTGAGCTGGGAAATACCGGTTGACCCAGGTGGACAGTGCCAATGTGTGGGCGGTATATTTGAAGCCCAGAGGTGTACCTCTGAGCGTAGCCGGGGTATAGTACTGTCGGAGGTAGCCGGAGTACAACTGTAACTGCAAGTTGTGGGATGGCCTAGGAGATGATCCCCGCTCGAGTACAACGTTGGAGATCTAATACCGGATTAGTGAGAAATGTTTTGGAGCTTCACAGGATGGGGCCGTTATGGTTAAAGTGGTACGAACCTGCGTAGGGTCAAAATCTTGAATTCAAACCTGTCTCCTGGATTGGAGGCTACGAAAGCTAAGTCTGCCTCATATACGAGTGCTAGTAATGGATTTCATAATTTAAAAATGTCCAACTCTTAAAGAAAACCAAAAACCTAATTGCTGTAAAAATGGATGTTGAGGGAAGGAATTGGCTATATTGGAGAGAAAATTCATACTGCATTTTGTTATTTAATGCTTGCTGAGTACTCTATACTCTTGTTAATCCCCCTTTTCTAGAAGGTGAATCGGATGGATCGGCGTATGAGGCCTGAGATGAGGCCTATTCTTAGGACTAGTACCAGGATCAGCAGGAGGATCCATCCGTGGGCTACTACGAGTCCGACTACTACCAGGAGGGCTAGGAGCTTTTATAAGCATTATTATCAGCATTTCCATCCGTGGGCTACTACTAGTCCGACTACAACCAGGAGGGCTAGGAGCTTTTATAAGCCTTATTATCAGCATAGGAGGTATTTAGGGTAATATAGATAGTTGTATTATCTTTTGCTGTACAGGAGTTAGATGTATAATTATGTAATGGACATATAGCCTTGCATGGCTTGAATTGAATATATTTTCATTCAGTCTCTAATTATTGTTCTGTTGTAACACTCTGAACACGGCATAGTAGCTGGCGATTGTGTCAAGATTCGTGTAATTATCTTAGGGTGATAATAGTGCTATTGTCGCTATCTTGGGTTAATTATACGGGTCGTCACACACAAACTCTTTTAATCTGGATCACTATAATCGAAGCGAATGAAGGGAAGCTCCTCGAGCTTTCTCCGCCAGCGGCTTATGTAGAGGGTAAGCTTTCGGCAACAACTTTTTCAGATTGGAAAGGATGAATACTTGTGTTGGGTCCTGCAGACCAGGATAGACACAAAGCGACTCTGAACCTAAGACCGGGTTGTGGGATGTGATTGACATTCGTATGTACAATTTACCGAAAAACCAAACTAAAACTTTTCGAGTTAGCCGAATTCAAACAAAAATCAAGTATTAAAGGCTGTTGAAACACTTCTTTTCTTGGTAGCCTAGCTATTAGCTTCCCCCTTGCTTTCCTGGCTTGGCCGCTAGCAAGAACAGCAACCGACTCTACTTAATAAACTGCTGCCCAATTTTGTCCTAATCATCGAGAAAGATTAAATAAGTTGATAGCGCGATCTCGTACTAACACATACTCTCAAACCCAGGCTAGGAAGCTTGAAAGCCATATCATATCATATGGAATGAGTAAAGAACAGTAATGCTTATTAACAATGAATTTGGCCATCCTGCTATGCTCCAAGGCAAAAGAGCAAACAGGTGGCGGGCACACGCAAAGTGCTACAAGACACTAGATAAAACACATCTAGATCGATCTTCCTTGCATATTACCGCGAATCTAAGAAGTATGACTGTAATTCAACAAGAAATTTCGAGACAAAGGGGTTAGCACATACGGAGTGGGCAGTGTCCTAGGCGAGCCAGATGGTGGAGAAGTGCCCCCATCCGAGCTTGGACTCACGACGTAGGCGCCCTGCCTGAAGGAGTTGCCGACATGGACGGCGTGGAATCCGCCGCAGCCGTAGTCCTCCATGCCATTGTCCTCGGACATATAGTCGCTGCTTTCCTCCTCCGCCTCAGCATCCATTGCGTCCGCTGCCTCCTCCGCCCGCCGGCTCGCCACTGTGCCTTTGCCATTGAGGGGGAGGCCTGGATCTGAATGCCGGGAGTGGCAGTGGCCCGCGTGGGGATTAGGGTTTTCGGCGCTGCTACTTTTTTGTGGCAATGGCGCTCGTTTGTCTCACTTCAATTGAATGGGTACGGGGGAACTCGGGTGGGGAGGGGTACAGGGTAGTTCGGTGGCATTTTGTGGGTAATAATGTGCAACTTCAATGGGTATTTTCGTTTCTAGTAGTCTGGCTTCCTACGAGAATCCACTGAAAGATTGCTTCTCCTCGCTAGTGTTTTTTGGGGACTACTCGCTAGAAGTAGAATCTAATGATTTTGAGAAGCTGAGTGTTTGGCACAGCTTTACTAGATCGAAAGGAGAAGTTGGGAGCAGGAGCTGTGCCAAACAGGGCCTAGATTACCATTTTTCAACTGGGGGAATCACTAGTTGGCCAAAAGGCTCTCTCCTAGTATTTTTTAGAATAACAGCTTTTGAAGTAAATTTTAATTGCTGGCACTGATATCTAATGTCTGTTACCTAGGGACTTGCATGTAAAAGATGTAGGGATTTTTTTTTTACTGCCATTATCCTAGTTGGGTTCTTGTCCATGTTGCCCACTACATTCACTTGAAAAATTCATCTGGCATTTCATTATCGACAATCTCATTTGTTCACGCAGTATGCTGTTTCACTCGTGAAGATGGAGGAGGAACCAGAGGCAGCAGCTCGGAAGCTGACAGAGACCGCTTTCTTCCGTGGGAGTGGTGACAATATCACATGTATCGTCGTGAAATTTCAGCATGACAAGATGGGCGGCGATTCCTCACCTTCAGGCGACAAGAGTTGATTCCATTTGTTGGTTATACATGTCGTCGGTCTTCAACTTAAGCTGGATTTTGTTGGCTTCATGGTTCCTATAATGGCGCAGCTGATACTAAAGACTTGCTCCATGTTCGTGGCTTGTCTATATATATATCCCTAATTTTGGTGCCTCTTGTGGTTTACAAGGTTTGAGTGCTATTTACAATGGCACTATATCGATTCGTCTATGCTGCGACGATGGAATGAATCTTTCCTGGGCCCAACACATGGAGCTGTGTAAGCTTCAGGGGAGCTTGCGGATCAAGCCTGAGCCTTTCGCCCGGTTGGCCCATGAAGTTTTTGTTTGGTGTTTGGTTTGAGATCACTTTACTATCCTGGTCCTGGATGGATAGGATCACCCGAAAATTTGGTGGGACGAATCATCCTTATTTTAGTATGTGTTTACGAGGATTCCATGCCTCGAACCAAGCAAATGGGTTAAGATTCGAAGTTAGAAACTAGAGACCCACCCCATTAGTGTAGCAACTGCCTACGGGGGACCATGTAATTGTAGCTCGCGGCCCTCCAGTGGCTCACGTCACATTAGGTGGTCGATCTACAGAGCAAGCAAGAAGAGCCTAGAGATGTGGGGGCCGGGAGCAGCGGCAGGGCAACACGCCCTCTCAACTTTGTGACGCTGCTTTTATCGCAAGCTCGTGGAGATGGTCAGAGACAGCAGCACCGGCTCGGCTGCACATCATGATCATTGTGAATTGCGATGAGAGAGGAGGCATTTGCGAGTGAGCTATGAGTTATGACCAACAATCCATGCACAGTACAGCCAAGGACGAAGATAGTACTTACTGTCTACTGCGAGCGACGTGGTGGTGCTAAAAGTGCGCCCCGAGTACGATCTGACACAGAGCTCCTCCGTTCACTGGCTTGCTTAGCAGCTGCAGCCTGCACCCACACCACACGGACATACGGTCCTACTCTTAAAACACAGCCTGGCGAGATCTCATCGGATCATCGTTCTGCCTTCGCTTTCTTGCTTTCTGTTTTTTTCTTTTCCCTCGCTCCCTCTGAAACACCGGTCAGATTTAAGCCTTAAGAACTGATCAAGATTCCGCCTTTCGAAACTTGAAGGCTGAGAAATGCTGGACTGATGCAACTTTCCCTTCCGTCCAAAAATAAAAATTTGGCAATGCCATGTTTGACAATTGACGCCGCTGGTACGAGCAATTGGATGGGTTGGGTAACCGGTGGTTCAACTTCTTGGCTTAGAGAGCAGATATGGGGCGTCCGTAGGAGCGATGGTACGGTAGATTTGGTTTCAGTACTCAGTAGTGCTGTTGAGAAGTGATGCCGTTTGGAGTTTTGATTTGAACCACCCATACCGCCATTGTTCTTGTAGATCAGACAGACACTACTGCAATAAAATGATCCAACCAAAAATAGTTGCCCAATCACATGTGGGTTGGGGGTGTGGATGTGTGATCCCTTGTAATCCAATGGGGTTTAGTTTGGTGCCCGGTTCATCTATTTGTTTCCTGTTCAAGGTCCCATGCAACATATCAAATCAAGAACACATGTTTGCAGTAAGAAATCAGGTTTTTTACCGGTAGCTGAACGCCCGCCCAATCACAACCACGACCTGGTGAAGACTTTACTTCGAGCCTTTAAAAACTAAGCTTTCTTCTTTTCTTTTCTTTTCTTTTTGAAAAAAAAGAACGCTTTTCCAAAGTGGTGCACGTATGATTGCATTTTTACACATTTTTTTTCCAAGTGAGCATATTCTAGCACGTTGTACACCTAATATTGTTTAAATAATGTTTTGAAGTACACAAACTAAAATAGGTACATGCGAACTTAAATTCATAAATTCAAGTGAATTATAATGGAGGTAACCTACTGGATTTCCACAACAGTGAACAATGTCGACGGTGCGGTCTTATCAGTTGTCACCCATGTCGACGGTAGAAAGCTTTTATGAGGGTGGATCCCACGTGGGAACTGCCTTCATCACCGTCCGATCGTACCTCGAAATTCATGATATCACAATGTGGCGGTTACGGGGGCAAAACATGGACAAGTGGTCTGGGCCGGATTAGCTAGAAAACCGTGTGTGCGTTTTTTTTTATAAAAAAAATCTAGTCCTCTATACGTGATTTTGTAAAAATAATCTCATTCTCTGTTGCGAAAGGGGACAGGCAGCACGCGAGACGTGGGCGAGGAGTGAGCACGGGTCGCACACTGATTGCAGCACAAGCATGAGGTTGTCACACTCGGGTAACATGGAAGGTTCCGCACTCCTTATAAGCATGTTCTCATGCACTGCCACAGCTCCTTTGTCGTGTCTTCTGCAGTAGGGAAGAGAGCCATATTTGCAAAAACATACGTAACTTCCTAACATTTCTACCATGGGTAAGTTAGTAAGATTATGAAAGAGTAAAACGAGAATAACTGAGTGAATTATACCAAAGCTATGGGCGGGTCACACGGATATTGAGACAACCAACCCTACTCTAAATGTAGAGCTCTTTTAGGTACAATGTATTGAATATGGACCGTTTATTTTTTTAATTTAATAGGTCAAATTAGTCATTATTTATTTATACTTTCTCCGGTAGTAGAGTAGTAGTAATACCTTAACAAATCGATAAATAGATCTAATTTTTACTATGTATTGTATACTCATAGTATAATACACGTAGCATTTCGGCTAAATAATGTTCTCTCGGCTTGCTACCCTGAAGCACAAGCAAGGTTTGAAATATCATTTTTGGATGACATCTCGGAGGTGACCGAACTCCGAAATCTCGCCGAGATATCAGAATTTTAGACAAATACCGGAAGAAAGACAAAAAATAATAATTCAAATCTAGTTTTTTTTTTCACCGAGAAAACCGAAATTTCGGTAGGAATTCCCGAAATCTTGGCGAGATTTTAGTGAATTTGCACCAAGCGAAAAATAGCTCAAACGACGTCAAAAAAATTTAAATTTGTTTGTGGATGGTCCTGACAAATCAATGATGTTCCCATAAAAATTTAAGATGATTATTAAGCCTGAGGAATGTTTAAAATTCGAACATTGCTACTGTCGTGATAAAACGCTGACTGTCAAGTTTGAACTGGATGAAAAATAGAACAAACCATGTTAGAAAATTTTGAAATTTTTTGTACATGGTTATTATGCATCAATAATATTTCCATAAAATTTCAGATGATGATCAAGCTTCATGAATATTTAAAAATTCCTACAATGCTACTGTTTTGATAAAAGCTTTACCGGCAAATTTCAACCAAATGAAAAATGATTCAAAGCACGTTAGAAAATTTTGAATTTTTTTGAATGGTCCTGATGTATCATTAATGTTTATATAAAATTTTAAAATGATTATAAAGCTTCAAAAATTCTGCCAGTGCTATGTCCTGATAAAAGTGTGATGATCAATACATAGATTTGCTGTAGCAATCAAAAAAGGTTTAGAATTTTTAAAAATTTTAAATAAGGGTGATAAGGAAATTCTTAAGATCTCATAAAATTTTTAATCATGATCACACTCTAGTGAATTTATAAAATTCTTACAAGGGCATTGTATCATTTATGTTCTTTTTGTTTTTGATTTTTGAAATATGGCAAATGAAGTTCAATGCTAACATAGTTTTGATTGAGCAAACAAAAAAGTTTAATTTTCTAAAAAAAAATTATAGAATGGTATTGAGGCAATTCTTAAGCTCTCATAGAAATTTTGGGTTATGATCACACTCGAGCAAATTTATAAAATTCTGACAAGGTTACTGTCCCAATTATGTTCATTCTGTTTTTAATTTTTAAAGATAAAAAATGAATTTACATTATTTTGAAAATTGTTATGTATGATCCTAAACTACTAAATATACTACCATAAATTTTTCAGATCATGATCAATCTTGTACAATTTTATAAAAATCTAAAAGTATTTTTGCCAAAATTTTAAAACATCTCAAAAATTCGGTTTTTCAACAAAATTTCATGGAAGATACTTTTTAAGGGTTATTAGACCAAATCCGGTAAAAAAAATTCAATATTTTTGTGAGATTTGACAAAATCTCGTTGAAATTTCCAAGATACTGTAGCAATTTATTTATTTTTTACTTGGGCGGGATTTTGGATCCCGCCCCCCGCCAGAATCCAAAATCTCTGCGGAGATTTCGGTGGTTTTTTAAACCTTGAGCACAAGAGCCAAAGGGCAAGAGACCAAACCAACCAAATCCACGGGCTTGTTTGATTTGATGATAAATTTGTCTCACTAAACATTACCAAAATTTGGTCACCAGATTGGCGACCAATCTTTGATTGGCAGGAAATAAACTAAAGAACTAAGGAAAAAAAGAATCTTATCAAAATTTAATAGCAAATTAAATAGTTACCAAATTTGATCAACCCTACTCAAATTTAATAAGGCAAGCATCGGCAAAAATGGAAAGCAAACCAAAAGCCTGTGACTCCCTCCCAAGCAAAACGGGCACATACAATCAACAGCACAGCCACATCAATTCCACACGTAAATCCAACCACAAGAGAAGACGTAGCAGCTTTGCGCCTTGTACTCTTCTCTCTGTGCCATTTCACTTCAACGTTCCTTGCTCCGGGCAGCGCCGTTCTTGCTGCGCGCACGCGGACGCAGCCAAGAAGCGATGGCGCCACCAATGCCATTTGCACGCGCGCTGCTGTGCCTCGTCGTCGCCGCGGCGCTGGCGCTGCTCTCGGTTGCCGCAGCGCAGCAGGAGACGTGCTCGGGGATCGTGCCGGGCCCGCCGCGACGCGGGGCTTGGATGTCCATGGCGAGCTTCGGCGGGGCCGGTGACGGGCGGACGCTCAACACGGCGGCGTTCGCGCGCGCGGTGGCGCGCATCGAGCGGCGGCGCGCGCGGGGCGGCGCGCTGCTGTACGTGCCGCCTGGGGTGTGGCTGACGGGGCCCTTCAACCTCACCTCCCACATGACGCTCTTCCTCGCCCGCGGCGCCGTCATCCGCGCCACCCAGGTAACCAACCACCAAGCAGAGCTAAATGGCTCCCGCCTCTCGAGCTCTTTTCATGGTGTCCATGCCATGCTTTGCCAAGAAAAATCTTGCCTTCTGCTCTGCCAATGCTGAGTTTGGAGTAATATTTGCGCATCTCTGGAGAAGGACACGTCGAACTGGCCGTTGATCGACCCTCTGCCGTCCTACGGGAGAGGGCGCGAACTACCTGGTGGAAGATACATGAGCTTGATCCATGGCAATGGCCTCCAGGATGTTTTCATCACAGGTTCTTGTGCTGTGCATACGTGCCACTCTGCCACTCCCTGTAGTTACTGCTTCGCATTTCGCAATACACATTGCCTGTCAGGCTGTCACTGTATATAGACTTGTAACATTCACACTGGCATCATTGATGTGATGTGCAATGTAAATGCTCAGCATCTTTGTTTTATGTTGGAACTGAAGTATCACGCAACTTTCTTTTTGTTCAAGATGGAAGCTTTTCTTGTGAGCTGTGCAGGTGAGAACGGAACCATGGATGGCCAAGGCAGCAAGTGGTGGGATATGTGGAGGAAGCGTACGTTGCCCTTCACAAGGCCGCATCTACTGGAGCTGATATCCTCTACTGACGTGACCATCTCCAGTGTGGTCTTCCAAGATTCGCCATTTTGGACCATTCATCCGGTTTATTGCAGGCGAGCTAAACGGATTACTTTCTTACTTTGCACTGTGCTCCTTATGACTTAACTGGTAGCTGCTTACTTGGCCAGTGCTTGATTTGATCTAATATCACTGCTCAGTTTATAGCATGACAATCTGCAAATGAGCCGCAACGTAGTAATCGCGTTGTTACGAGGCTGCACATAGCATAGAAATCGCCACAGAACTCTTAGACATCTGATTATCTGAACATTGACGTGGACTCCGTCGTTTGCATATGTTACTCTTCTGTCAGACAGTTGTGCATCATAATTATGCATCTAAAATGTGGGTTCCTCTTCCACCTGTGTGTGCAGCAATGTAGTGATAGCTAATGTGACTGTGTTGGCTCCACATGACTCCCCGAACACCGATGGAATTGATCCAGGTAAAAATGCTCCTTTTACTTTGACAATCTGTGCAAAATTTTCGTATTTCTGACTCTGAAGCTAAGCCTCTGACTCAAACACCTGCAGATTCAAGCAGTAATGTCTGCATTGAGGATTCCTACATTTCGACAGGCGACGACTTGATTTCCATCAAGAGCGGTTGGGATGAGTATGGCATTGCTTTCGGGCGTCCTAGCTCCGGCATCACCATCCGACGGGTAACAGGATCCGGCCCATTTGCAGGCTTTGCAGTTGGAAGCGAGACCTCTGGTGGCGTGGAGAACGTCCTTGTCGAGCACCTGAATTTCTTTGGCACGGGTGTTGGAATCCATATCAAGACCAACTCAGGAAGGGGAGGATTCATCCGAAACATCACTGTCTCCGAAGTGACCTTGAATGGAGCTCGATATGGTTTGAGGATTGCCGGTGATGTTGGCGGCCACCCTGATACGTCATACAACCCGAATGCGCTTCCGATTGTCGACCGCGTGATGATAAAGAATGTATGGGGTCAGAACATCCGGCAAGCTGGGCTGATAAGGGGCATCAAAAACTCAGTTTTTAGTCGCATCTGCCTGTCGAACGTCAAGCTCTATGGCGGTGCTTCTGTTGGGCCATGGAAATGTCGAGCTGTCAGTGGTGGCGCGCTTGATGTGCAACCATCGCCATGTACAGAGCTGACTAGTACATCTGGGACGAGCTTTTGTACAGATTAGCTCTGATACCCCAAGTGAATGTTGTTTCTCTCCCAGTTTGGTTTAAGCATAGAATTCCTCCTGTGAGAAATGGCAATAAAGATGTCAACATTCCTTTGTTTTTGCAGAAAGAGTCAATTCTTGTGTCGATTAACAGAGGAGTGTAACTGAAACTGTAGGACCGTGGATGAGGTGTAATCATCCAATAATTCATTACCTCATAGGCGGAAATGGCGTGTTCACCATTTATGACGAGTGAATTGATCTGGTTCTCAGTATTCACCAGTAGTCACTGCAAGAGCATTTCGCCTCCACAAAATGGTGAAACCTAACAGCGTCGCGAAGAATAATTTGTTGATCACATAGGGTAGAAATATGCTTCGCCACCTCATGGCAGTCGTTGCACATCCTGGTGTTCTTGATCACACTGACGGGCATTCGACTTGCATCTGAACGAATCAGACAGTAAGTGATGGCAAGCTTCTCAGTATGGCTATGGAGCAGCTTCTCCTCCTCTTCTTCCGGAACATTATACACTATGCAGCTGGTGTCTGACACATATCCTGCCTTTCTGATTTGAAACACCAAACGAATCAGTTCTTCATATATATCTGCAGTTTCGGGATGTGGCTTCCCGTCCACCTCAAAGACATGGATACTGTGCTCAAACTGTATCCAGCTCCACCCAGGTCTAGGTCTAGTATTCACTCCTCTTGCTTGCATTGCATACTTGAGGCTCTCAGCTTCATCATACATGTTCTCATACTGATACAAGCTCATCATCAGCATGTTAGGAATTATGTTTACTTGATCTTTCTGTAACTCCTTCCCTATTCTTTAGGGTATAGATTAGCTTCCGCTAACTTCTGTTGTATCTACATCGTGTTTGTTGGAGTTCAGTTGTAACTGCCTGATGAATATATATATGACTTTAGCCCGGCAGATTGGTGCACGGGATTGCAATCTTCTTCACCTATTAGTTTTTATATGGTATCAGAGCCTCCATCTCTTCTTCTCCCACAATATGTCGACCTCCAGCACTGCTACTTCTGATGCCACCGGCGCCATGGCGATGACCAACGCCGGACTGCTCCCGACGCCATCTTTTGGCCAATTGATCAATGTCAGACTTGGCCAAGAGAACTATCTTCTTTGGAAGGCACAAATGATGCCTTATCTTCGAAGTCATCAATTGTTAGGGTATGTTGATGGCACCAACATCGCACCAGAGAAGACCATCACTGTCTCTGTCGATGGTGTTCAGATTCAAAAGCAGAATCCAGCATACCAAGTTTGGCTACAACAAGATCAATCTGTCCTCAGCACCATCCTGTCTTCATTGGCTCCTGAGGTACTTGCTCAAGTATTACTTCTAGATACTTCTTATGAAGTATGGTCTGCTCTTGAACGCAGATTTGCTTCACAATCAAGGGCACGCATTATGCATGCCCGTCGTCAGCTTGCCATGATTCAGAAGAAAGACATGTCCATGGCTAGTTACTTTGGCAAGGTCAAGGGATTAGCTGATTCCCTTAGCACTAGTGGAGTGGTGTTGTCAGATGAAGAAATTGTTGCATACATGTTGTCTGGACTAGATACCAGTTATGATTCAATAGTAACCTCTCTGACAACAAAGTCCGAGCCAATCACCCTTAATGATGCTTATGCTCGTCTCCTGTCGTTTGAGATGCGCCAGGAACAACATCATAATGTTGTGCAGGTGAACCTTGCCAATCGCGGTGGCCGCAGTGGAGGTCGTGGCAGCGGCTGGCGAGGACGAGGAAATCGAACCCTGAATCAGAATCAAAACCGTGAGCATTCAATTCAGGGATCAAATAGTTACAACGTCAACAAACCAACCTGCCAAATTTGTGGAAAGGTGGGACATGTAGCTCTCAAATGCTACAATCGGTTTAATAATTCCTATCAGGCTGAGGAAACCAAGACTGCAGCTCTGCCATTTAGCTCACCGGGATACACAGTTGATACAAACTGGTATACTGACACAGGCGCCACCGATCACATCACCAGTGAGATGGATCGCCTAACAGTAAGAGAGAAATATGGCGGCAAAGATCAAGTCCAAACTGCAGGTGGCTCAGGTATGCACATTTCTCATATTGGTCATTCACAGATTCACACTCCTCGGCACATCTTCCAATTAAACAATGTCCTTCTTGTACCCAAAGCCTCAAAAAATCTCCTATCAGTACATCGTTTTACCAATGATAATGACGTTATGTTTGAATTCTATCCAAACCATTTTGTTGTTAAGGATCTGGTCACGGGGAAGGTGCTTCTCCAAGGTCGCAGTAAAGGTGGCCTCTATCCTATACCTTCGCATGTTGCTACCAACACGAAGAGTGTCTTCTCGAGCATCAGATCTTCTCATGAGCAGTGGCATTGCCGGCTGGGTCATCCATCCTCTGCAATCGTTCAACAAGTCATTCAGTCCAATAAACGTCCCTACGTAGGCTCTAGTAGGGATACTTTTATTTGTGATGCCTGTCAATGTGCTAAGAGTCATCAGTTGCCATTTCCTTTATCAAATAATATGTCATCTACACCTCTTGAACTTGTGTTCTCTGACGTATGGGGACCTGCTCTCACTTCTGTTGGGGGACATAAATACTATGTAAGCTTCATTGATAATCATAGCAAGTTTGTTTGGCTCTATCCTTTGAAATGCAAATCTGATGTCTCAAACGTATTTGTTCAATATCAAAAACATGTTGAACGATTACTGGATAAGAAAATTCTTTGTGTCCAATCTGATTGGGGAGGAGAATACCAGAAACTTCATTCCTCCATTTTCACCCAAACCGGCATAACACACCGTGTCTCATGTCCACATACCCATCAGCAAAATGGTTCGGCTGAAAGAAAACATCGCCATATAGTTGAGATTGGCTTATCCCTTCTTGCTGCAGCAAGTATGCCATTAAAATTTTGGAGTGAAGCTTTCCAAACAGCAGCTTATCTCATAAATAGGCTTCCCAGCAAAGTCATAAATTCAAAAACTCCTTTAGAAATGCTTCTTGGTGTGAAACCTGATTACACTCTCCTAAAGACCTTTGGTTGCGCCTGCTGGCCCAACCTGAGGCCTTACAATGCCCACAAACTTCAGTTTCGGTCGAAAAGATGTGTTTTCTTGGGTTATAGTAATCTGCATAAGGGGTATAAGTGTCTTGATCCTTCTAGTGGCAGAGTATATATTTCTAGAGATGTGATCTTTGATGAGCATGTTTTTCCCTTCTCTGAAACTTCTCAGACCACTAAAGTTCAATACACAGTTGATCAAGTCCTTCTACCAAATTTGCTGTCATCCAGTTCAATGTTTCCTAGTGAATCTGTGATCAATGATCAATTAGAAAATGTGCATGATAATGATCCATCTAATGTTACAATGAAGCAGCAAACTAATTACATTTTGCGACAATCGGCATCTCCGAACCAACAGCGAACGGACCACGAAGACATTTGTTTCACATCAAGTGCTGTCGATGCAGATGAATGAAGTAGCCAAGCAATAGGACAACATATGCGAATCAAGCGGTGAAGAAATTGAACAAATGCAAACTGATAATACTGAGGTAGTACCAATACACCCTATGAGGACTCGTCTCAAGGATGGAATAAGAAAAATCAAGAAGTACAATGATGGCACAATAAGGTATGCTTTGGAGCCACAATCATCGAACCAATCGATCGCGAAATAGCACTAGAAGATGCTAACTGGAGACAGGCAATGGAGATTGAATATTCAGCTCTAATTAAAAATGATACTTGGCGTTTGGTGCAACCTAAACAAGGCATGAATCTAATTGACTGCAAATGGGTATTTAAAGTCAAGAAGAAGGTAGATGGATCAATAGATCGATATAAAGCTCGTCTAGTGGCTAAAGGATTCAAGCAGCGATATGGGATAGATTATGAAGACACATTCAGTCCGGTCGTCAAAACAACTACCATTCGTCTTGTTCTTTCTTTAGCATTCTCAAAAAGATGGAGATTGAGACAGTGGGATGTTCAGAATGCGTTCCTTCATGGCATTCTAGAAGAGGAAGTTTTTATGAAACAACCACCTGGGTTTGAGGATTTAAAGTGTCCACAAATGGTCTGCAAGTTGAACAAGGCGTTATATGGGCTGAAACAGGCACCGAAGGCATGGCACTCACGGCTCAGTTCCAAACTTCTTGAATTGGGATTTATTTCTTCAAAGGCTGACAACTCCTTGTTCATATATAATAATAATGGACTGATGGTATACATGCTTGTCTATGTCGATGACATAATTGTTACTGGCTCCTCTGATCAAGCAGTGAACGAGCTGCTTCAGAAGCTGCAAGTAGACTTCGCCATGAAGGATTTAGGAGACCTTCATTACTTTTTGGGAATTGAAGTAAAGAAATCAGCTACAGGAATTATACTCAATCAGTCCAAGTACACACAAGATATCTTGAAGAAGATGAATATGGAAAAATGTAAGCCAGTTACAACACCAATGATCACAACAGAGAAACTGTCAAGAGCTGAAGGTGTTCTGCTCTCTCCTGAAGACACAACAAAGTATAGAAGTATTGTGGGTGCTTTACAATACCTCACACTAACTAGACCTGATATTGCTTTCTCTGTAAATCGAGTGTGCCAATTTCTTCATTCACCCACATCTTTGCATCTCACAGCAGTGAAGAGGATATTAAGGTACCTAAAGCATACTGCTAAATTTGGGTTCTCAATTAACAAATCAACATCTGAATTAGTGAGCGCCTTCTCGATCTTTGATTGGGCCGGATGTCCAGATGATCGAAGATCAACTAGCGGGTTCGCTGTATTCTTTGGATCTAATCTCATATCATGGAGTGCCAAGAAGCAAGCAACAGTAGCACGGTCAAGTACTGAAGCTGAGTATAAAGCACTAGCTAATGCAACAGCTGAAATTGTTTGGATTCAATCATTGCTAGGAGAGCTTGGAGTCTTTCAATCCAGAGCACCATGTTTGTGGTGTGATAATCTAGGAGCAACCTACTTGTCTGTGAACCCTGTCTTTCATGCAAGAACAAAACACATAGAAGTTGACTATCATTTTGTTCGTGAAAGGGTTGCATGCAAGGGTGCAGGAGTAGTTGGCCGAATTGTACGGCTCAAGTTTGACCAATTTCCTTGCAGCCACCTCTGCAAGATCAAGATTCCCATGTATGGAGCAACCTGTGAGAAGAGCACCCCAAGCTTGCTCCTGGATCAATTGGTGACCTCCCCGTGAAGTCCAATGCCTCATCGAGATATCCACACCTCGACAAGAGGTCAACCATGCAGTCATAGTTCTCGGCTGTCGGTATTACCCCATACTTGGTCTGCATGCTATCGAAGTACCCCCACCCTTCCGTGAGTAAGCCCATTGATCTGCAGGCAGTGAAGGTTACACCACTGTCTGGCTTCAATCCCGAATTCCACGTCATGGAACAGTGCTATTGCCTCACGACCTTGCCCATGAACGGCCAGCCCGGTCAGCATCGCATCGCAACACACCAAATTCTTCTTCTGAATCCTTCCAATTATTCGTTTAGCACTCACTCGTCATGTTTCCTGCTTTTGAGTACATGTCCTCGAGCGCCGTCCCCGTGTAGACGTCCGGCGAGCTGGTGCTTCAGAACGAAGCAGTGTATTTCCATGCCACCGACTTGAGAAGGCTCGACACGGTGGCAGGGCCATACAAAGTATTTTGGGTGCCCCAAGCTCCATGCCATCGTCCACGAGCCCGAGCCGCGGGCAGCACGCGATGCCGTGCATCTATCCCTAACAAGTGGTATGAAAACTCTAACAAATGGTATCTCCATGACAAATGGTATCAGAGCCTAAAGTTCCCATCATCATAATCGGCATTGCCTCCGTGCCGGCAGTTCCTCGGCCGTCTCTGTCTCTGACAACTCCGTTCGTGCGGCCGCCTACGCCTCCGTGCACGCTACCTGGGTTTTCCGATCTACTGTCGTGCCGTTCGCGATCGCCATCTCCGCCGCCCGTCTGCCATTGGCGCCCCTCGGCCATCCGCCTCGGCGCTCCTCGGCTTCACCGAGCCCGCCACCGACGACGCCGCTCCAGCCGTCTCCGCTCCGCCGACCATCCCGGCGTCGCCTCCGCGCTAGGCGCCCCACGCCTTCGCGTTGCGCGGCCCCTGCGCCGATCGCCGACACCGTCTCCACCTTCGGCCGCAGGTGCTGTCGCCCGGCGTCACCCTCAGCACTGCGCACCGCGTCGTCTCGTCTTCCGCGCCGTCCTGCGCGCCCGGACTCCTCGGCTTCCACAGGATCATCCGTGCCAGCCCGCGCCGCTTATACGCGCTCCGGCGTGGTCTCCACCAGCGCGCGGACGCCCATCGTCGCGCACTCCGCGCACCGGCTCGCCCGTCGCCGGCCGCTCGCCTTGCCTTCCTTGCTGCGCCCGGTCGCCCACGTGAAGAAGACGCGCGTGAAGACGCTCCAGGAGCCAACTAACAACAAGTGCCTTGAACTACTTGATAAGCACCGAGACTAGAAGCGCTCACGAGAAGAAGCTCCAGAACCTTGTTTGGTGTGGCCTTGGTTCTGTTGAGTGTTGAGTCAACCTCCACGCATGAAGAACGGAAGGAGCTAGATCGGACACCAAATAGATCGTCTACTCTGCTCTATTTGATTTCTTTGCTTTTGGGTCCAGCTCCAGCGCTCGGTTGTTTTCGGCTCAGGCTTCTGTGGGCTTCAGCTTCCAGAGACTTCAACGCTCCAAATTTCCCGTGGCTCTAGGTTTTTTCAGAAGCAGCTCCAACTCCAGGGGATTTATTCGGCTCAGTTTCTATTGGCTTCGGCTCTAGAGTTCTCTGTGGTGTAAGGGAAGAATTACTTTTTACCCTGACGACTATTCCAGTATTAACAAAAGTGGGATTTTATTACGATTCTTATTATTGGTGAATATTTATGCACAGTTCAGACTTTTATGTTTATTATTTTGTGCTCATTATTAGCGGGATATCATACATAAATTTTAGGCTTTCATGCCTATTATTGGCTGGATATTTTATGCACAATTTCATGCTTATTATTTTGT
This sequence comes from Otatea glauca, assembly GCA_036346275.1. Classification (NCBI taxonomy): domain Eukaryota; kingdom Viridiplantae; phylum Streptophyta; class Magnoliopsida; order Poales; family Poaceae; genus Otatea; species Otatea glauca. The sequence goes on along the minus strand of CM070720.1, from coordinate 53,858,850 downwards.
GTTCATATTATTGTTGGATTTTATTACTATTTAGGCGGGATTTATCATCGGCAATTTCTTTGACGTTTCATCGTCAACTTTGGAGAATTAAATAATAATGCCAGTTGAGGAGACAACTGCATTTGGTGTTTCATTACCGTTTATTGGAATTTGGTGTTTCATCACATTATCTTGGTGTTTTATTCACCGTTTGATACGTTGTCCATTATGAAAGCTTTGGCAACGTTTATTTGGAATTTGATGACACCGTCATGGTAGCATTATACTTGTCGACTTTTGTAGTCGGCAATGAATTTATGGGGTAGGCGCTCGATCTCAAACTCGAAGGTCACACAAGACAAGGGTTTATACAGGTTCAGGCCCTCAGCGGTGGAGGTAATACCCTAATCCTGTGTGCTGGGATTATATGGATCTCTTGGATCTGAGGATGCTCAAAGCGTAATGTGCTCCGAGTAATATGTGGTGTGTTACGCTCTATGGCTTGATCGGATCCCTATGTTGTTGCCCGCCCTCTCCCTTATATAGCGGGGGTGGAGCGGTTTACAGAGTCCTGATCGGTTTGGAGATTCCGATCGGTTACAAGATTCTAGTCAGTTAATAGGATAGAGTTTACATCTTTATTTACCCTATTAACGACTCGGATTACAACCGTATCTATCATATCTAAATATAAGTTCAACTTCCTTTAGGATATGTCCCCTTGCGCACGGCAGCGGGGCCTGACGCGGGGAGTATCTTCTGGGCCTCCCTCTTGGGCTTGTCATGAGGGTACCCGGGTTCTTATATTCCACAAGAGCCCCGAGTCCTTTGCGATCGAGTTGCGCCTTCTGGTTGCACCCAACTGAGTCATGCTTCACGCCGAGTGCTTCCAGTTCTTGATGCAGCTTCCCGACTAGTTTTCCTTTACAGCCGAGTGCCCTGTTGTAGGCAAAGAGATCGTGAAGGACTCAATAGAGCTCCACGCGTTAAACTTTCCGAGTGGTTCCTAGCCCCATTATTGGAATTCAGCGGTCGGCTCATCTTGGGACATCTCAGATCCCAAACGATATGCGAAGTCAAAACGCTTTTCTCGCTCGAGGCAAAATTCAGCGCCACTTCCTTTAAATTCATTCGTCGCGAAGTTGCCGATGTCGTCGTTGAAGCGTTAGCTCACACATCGTATCCAAATTTAGTAGCCCCAAATCATGTATATGCGTAACTTAGGCAAAAACAATTCACTCGGATGTGATGTCCGATCGGTGTATATATAATTTTAGAGTTTTTTACTCTTTTTCCTTATTGATTTTGAATTCATCCGAGTGGTTTGACTCTTTTTGTTTAAGCACTCTGCCCGACTAGTCTAGCTCCCGAGCGTTGGGAGTCGGCTCATGGCTCTTTTTCCCAGGCACGTGTTTTGGGTGACTAAAGTTCGCCGTTCATGGGGTCAGAGCTTCACAATTTGGAGTTATCACACTCGGATTCACTCGCAATCGTTAAGCAAAAGAAGAAAAATACAACTCAAAAAAGATGTGCGCGCGCACGCTATTAGGTATAGCCCCCGACTTACTGCTTAGTTGTGGGTCAACTAAGTAGCAAGTCAGGAAAGTCAACAATTTTATTTATAATGACATAATTGAGTAAAAAGCGACTTAGCTGATTTATACTCCATATGTTGCTGACGATCATGCCATCTTTGCTCGTGGCGCATGCGTAGGCTTGTAGATGAGCTGTAGGCGGCGCTCGGGGCGCAGGCGTGGCTCGTGGCCGTGCCGAAGGTGGCGCTGGCGCGGCGTAGGCTCGTGGCCGTCGCCGAAGGTGGCGCTTCGGGCGTAGGCGTGGCTCGTGGCCGTCTTGAAGGTGGCGCTTCGAAGCGCGGCGTAGGCTCGTGGCCGTCTTGCGAAGGTGGCGCTCGGGCGTAGGCGTGGCTCGTGGCCGTCGCGAAGGTGGCGCTTCGAAGCGCGGCGTAGGCTCGTGGCCGTCTGAAAGGTGGCGCTCGGGGCGTAGGCGTAGGCTCATGGCCGTGCCGAAAGTGGCGCTCGGGGCGCAGGCGTGGCTCCTGGCCGTGCCGAAAGTCGCGTGGGAGCGCAAGTGCGCTTCACCTACCGGCTTTTCCCGATTTCGCCAAATTGCGGCCGCCGTCACCATGGCCTTGATCTGGGCCACGATCGGGGCCGCCGGGCTATCCGATGCAATCATCGGGTCCAGTTTGTCGAAGCGTCTTGGAGGCGATGGCGTTACGCATTGGCGTCGCGGAAATGCGACGATCTTCCAACTCGGATTGCGGGAGGTCCTCGCGGACATTGCGGCGCGAGATCGAGCGATCGCACCGCACCTCCTTACCCTTACGAAGACGATCTTCCCTGCAGCTTCTGTTCTTCTTGTTGGCGTTGGAGATCGGTCTTACGCTCTTCTATCGCGAAGATGCCACGAAGATCGCAGCAATTCCTCGCGACACCGATCGGTTTGCCGCCAAGTCAAAGTGACATACCGAGATGGGTTGGCTCGATCTTTACGGATCGGATCGGTTTTGGACCGACATGCACAAGCTCTCCGCGCGATCTGCGGCGAAGTCCGTGTTCCGGCGAAGGCTGGCCGAGGCGAAGGTGGCGACGAATCCACCGATTGCTGCCATCGAGTCTGTGGGAAAAGATTATAGCGCTTCCCCTACCTGGCGCGCCAACTGTCGACTTTTGTAGTCGGCAATGAATTTATGGGATAGGCGCTCGATCTCAAACTCGAAGGTCACACAAGACAAGGGTTTATACAGGTTCAGGCCCTCATCGGTGGAGGTAATACCTTAATCCTGTGTGCTGGGATTATATGGATCTGAGGATCTGAGGATGCTCAAAGCGTAATGTGCTCCGAGTAATATGTGGTGTGTTACGCTCTATGGCTTGATCGGATCCCTATGTTGTTGCCCGCCCTCTCCCTTATATAGCGGGGGTGGGGCGGTTTACAGAGTCCTGATCGGTTTGGAGATTCCGATCGGTTACAAGATTCTAGTCAGTTAATAGGATAGAGTTTACATCTTTATCTACCCTATTAACGACTCGGATTACAACCGTATCTATCATATCTAAATATAAGTTCAACTTCCTTTAGGATATGTCCCCTTGCGCACGGCAGCGGGGCCTGACGCGGGGAGTATCTTCTGGGCCTCCCTCTTGGGCTTGTCATGAGGGTACCCGGGTTCTTATATTCCACAATACTCTTCGGAGTTTTTCTAGTGAAGGTTTTGCTCTAATGTCAATTTCAGATGAAGTATTGAAGTGTAAGAAGGAGTTTGTTTCTGCGTGGATACTAAAACGTTCATTTTGTTGTTTTTACTTGATATGAGAGGTCTATTGCAATTTATACTCCATTGATGACACGAGAATTTTCTTCATATTGACATTTTTTTGAGCAGTTTTAACCATATTATGGATTTTCAGTAGGCAGTTTTGCTGAATTTTATGTTTCAGATGAGCATTCCAGAAGTCCATGTTATGTGTTCTTCACTATCTACTCAGCACCTCAGGTGACGTCTTGGCTTATGCCGTTTGATGATTGAGCGTTTGTTTCAGGAGGCAATTGCACAGACTCAAACTTTACTGGGGTTATGAATCATTGAAGACCCAGATTCTTCGTCTGTTTTGTTATAGCTGTGTCGAATTGACTGTTCCAGTCTTTTTCTCGACCTACTGGTGGTTTGCTCAATCTCGCTTCATCAGAAGCATTTGGATAAGACTGTTCTAGTCTTTCATACCCTATGTAGTTTTTCGCACTACAAGTGTTTGGCTTGACTGTTTCAGTTTTTCTCGTTCAGTAGTCGTTTCGACTTTTAACGCACTTGTATTCATGTGCTTAATTACCTTAGGGTTTTCTGGAAACAATTTCATTATAGATTTTGAGTTAAGGAGAGGTTTGTTGGAGATAACTCAATATCTCGACTTATCATGTCTTTTGATTTTATCCATAGTTTATTAAGAGTCAAGTCTTCTACAACTATGACTCTTTTGTTATATAAGCTAACCCTCTGTACTTGTAATATTGAAGCATTATAGTTGATTGTTTCCTATGATTTTTTACCGCAAGATTTTTTCTACGTTAAATCCATCTCTAGTTATTATACCATGAATCTATCCTTAACAAGTGGTATCAGAGCTCTTAACAACCCCGGACTTCACCATGTGCGCGTGGACGGCCCACCCCTCCGCGTCGCGCCCCCGCGCGCCTGCATCTCCCGGAACACATCGATCGCCTCGTCCCACTCCTCCGCCTCGGCCAGCATCGCGATGTGTTTGTTCCACAGAACCGCGAACCGCGTCCTTCTCCCCCACCTCTAGCAGCCGCCTGCAGGAGGCCCCAGCCGCTCGAGGATGTCCACAACCGCGCACGGGACGCGAGTGGCCCGCCCTGACGACCAGTGAGCGCAGCTGCGGCGCGAGTCGCCGCGCGACGCGGTCGGTCTACTCGACGTGGAGGTCGGCGCACTCCCTTAGCAGGGAGGCCAGAAACCGCGCGTCGCGGAAGGAGTCGACCGGCCCGTTCCGTATCTCCGCGGAGAGGGATTCGGCTTTGAGGAGGGACAGCCAGTGGGCGCGGTGGAGGGCCATTGGAGGAGTCGGGAGCGGGCGGAGGATTTGTTGCGGATAAGGGATTTGGAGGTGGATGTGGGGGCTTATCCTCCTCTATCTGGGCCGCATAAATTTAATCCAACGGCGCGCGTAAACGTGGCATGACCGCTCGCTGTGCATGCACGCAGTCTGGCGGCTAATCCCGCCGCCGCCGCCGGTCGCCGGAGCTCCGCCTCGATCCCAATACAACGCATAAAGGAGTAAAGATACATGGAAGGATGAAGAACAGAAGAAGGTTTTCTACCACCGTTAGTTAGGATGATCCAACCAATTTATTTCCTCAAGAACTAAACAAGGCTGGTACGCTCCGATGCATGTACAGCAAGGCGCGTTGATCTCCTTGTGCATGGTAATGGCGGGTGGCTTCATGCGTCAGCGCAGCTCGGCGGTAGGCGCCCTCCTCCTGGCAGCCTCCTCCCAGTTGAGCGGCACGCGGCCCTCGTGGTCCCGGCTGAGCCGCTCCTGCGCGCCGCCGCGCAGCTTCTCCAGCCGCAGCGCGTCGCTCTGGTGCATCATGAACACCTTGAGCACGTTCAGCAGCGCGCCCACCAGCCACAGCAGGCTCCCGAACATGCACATCCACACCCAGATCGTCGCCTGCACCAACACACGCGCACACAGTCATGGGCAACTGGGCATGGCGTCGCGCCTCGCGAGTTTACGAACGCGAAATCGTCGAGCTTACAACTAGGACCGGCTCGCGGCGCGGGTTCAGGACGCGGCGGCGGTTAAGGATGGCGGCGACAAGGAAGAGCATGCTCCCGAGGAGCAGGGGGACCTGGACGCTCGACTGCAACAGCTGCGCCCGGCCGTCGGCGCGCTCGTACACCTGGCACGAGTTGAGCACCGAGCCCAGCAGCCACAGGAGCGCCCCGGCGAGCAGTGTGTCCGCCGCGTGCTTCTCCCTCCCGTACCTGTACCCTGCCCGCTCCTCCTGTCCCATCAGTAGCATAGCAATCAGAGATCACCATGCTTGCCAATGATGTCAGATTCTCAGCGACTGATCAAATTTGTGACGCACCTGAGAGAGCAACAAGGCCATGCCGACGACACCAAGGACGCAGCCGACCGCGTGCAGCGCCGGCACCAGTAGCTCGACGAGCCCGAGCTGGACGTCGTACCGTACCAGCCCGACGCGGCAGTCGACGCCGGCGAGGTGCGCCGCGAGGTCGTGCGCGTTCACGGCGGCGATGATCGCCAACGCGACGGTGGCCATGGCGAGCCCCGCCCTGACCCCGCCGCCCACGGACAGCGCCGCGAAGCCCGTGGCCAGGAGCAGCGCGGCGAACACGTATATCCCCGTGTTGATGTACTCCCACCGGCGCACGGCCAGCGCTGGCCCGTACAGGCGCGCCTCCCTGGCGGTGGCTAGCTTCACCATGGCCGCCCCGAGTGCGAACGCGGAAGCGAGCTTCTCGCGTCACGGCGCGCGCTAAGTACCCCAGAACTGTTGTGAGAGTAAATGCGGTGCGATTCATGGAGAGTTTGGTGTGGAGATGGAGGCAGAGTTCGTATGTACGTGGCGCCATGCATGGCGCCTTGAACCCTTCATCAAGACGAAATGGTTGGGACTCGGGAGATTGTCATCTCTGCTTCCAGATGGACATTTTGCAGGAGAGGGATACCGTTCTTCTATGTGATGTTACATGTGGCATGCTTGTGGCTCCATGTGTCACCTGCTCTGGGGTCCTCGTGATTTGCGCGAAATTTCTGACCGACAAGTCCATTGAGAACTGAGACGAAGGTACTCCCTCCGTCTTTAAAAGTAAAGAAGAGAAGCGTTCAAATTGTGTCCTTCAATATTAGAGATTGAGAACTCTCCTCCTTAAATTGTGTTCTCAAATTGTGCCAATGCATGCAGATGCACGCAGATATATGCGATCACACATATTCCAAAACAAAAATGTGACAGATCATTATCTATAATCGTGATTAATTAATGCATGTATGTTGCCAATTAATAGAGACACACTATTAAATAGGGGCATTAGAGTCTTTTGATAGAAACCATAATCTGTCCTAAAATTTCTTCTGTCCCTTATTTTCCAGGACGGAAGGAGTACTAGATTCACACGTCAGGGTTGAAAAAAAACGCTTCAGTTTCGCTTTAGAGAAAAAGAATTTCCTTTTTTAAACGAACAGGCAAGAGAGGAGCGAAAGAGAGTAATTTTTTTTGGAAGATAGCATTAGTTAGATGCTAACTTTCAATGGCCAATTCTCAGTGAATTCTTTTTATTTGGCCTTGATAATGAGGGGGCTAGATTTTTCTCACAAATATCTTTGGAACACAAAAATTTCTCTGAAAATAAAGGTTTTTATTTGGCTGACGATGAAAAAGAGCATTTTAACCAAAGATAATTTGAAGAAAAGGGGTGGAATGGGTTATATAATTGTCAATTTAGTGGTGCCGATGAAACTATAAATCATTTGCTTATGGTATGTCTAGTGGCTAGATTTATCTGAAATATGGCAAAATGTGTTTTTGGTTTTACCAACATTCCTAGAGACATTGATCAATTGTTTGATGTTTGGATGAAAAACTTTCATTGTAAACTTAAGAAACTGTTCGTGGTTGGTATTTCAGTTGTCTTTTGGGTGATAGGGAAAATACGTAATGCAGCTTGTTTTCAAAACAAGTTGCCTTCAGATCCATCAGTTTTATCTATTTGATTTGTCATTGGTTGAACTTTTGGACTCGGTAACAGACAAAGGAGGCAAATCAAGAATCTGTCAAGCAGGGAGCAAGAGTTACGAGGCTGGTGGGAGTCGAAGTCTTTCAAGCAAAGAAGGGATTGGGGTCTAGAGTTAGAAGATTTGAGATGTGTTGATAGAAATATTATCTTTTGAAGCTTGTTGCTGGAGCACTTCAACGACGTGGGGTACAAACAAGAAACAGAAAAGTTGGGGAGATCGAGCAGAGCAAGTCCTTTGGCTTATTTTGAGCTTGTCTCTGTAATCTTTCTGCTAGTAGATTGCTTAGACTACTTTGTTTTAGCTAAGGAACCGAACTGTGTGGGATCCCAGCAGCTCTATTGTGGTTTTCTGTTTACTGGAGGTATGTTCGTTTTAATCTGCATCATCTTGATCATAAATTTGTAAGACTCAAACTGTTTAGTTTTGGTTTCTGGTAATAAAAATAGGGTGTTTCCATAAAAAAAGAGAGTAAAAAATACAGACACCGGCCGCAGATGAATGCTGATTTGTTACGCTAACCAGGGATCATTTATTGTACCATTTCTTCTGTATGTTAAGAATTACATCTGAGGTTTGAAATAAAACCTCACTCGAATAAACTTATGGACCCAGACCATTCCTGTATATATATACACGTCTATTGTCTGTAACACGGAAATATCCCTATGTAATGCTGAAAGCGAAGATAATTCAACACAATGATTATTCCATTGATCGAGTGTCTCTTATATGGAGATACATGAGAGGATATACATGAAATACAAAGCATGTATGGAACGTATCGCTACATGCAAGGAAAGAGATGCTAGACGGGAGAATATCCTCACGTAGATGCTAGACGGGAGAATATTCTCACGTATATTCGGCTAACACTCCCCCGCAGTCGAAACAGGAGGATGGCGGATGTTGAGACTGGTCCGAAAATCCTTGAAGACAGAGGTCGGCAGTCCCTTCGTGAAGATGTCCGCGAACTGAGAAGTTGTTGGCACATAAAAACACGAACCTCGCCAAGGGCAACACGTTCACGAACAAAATGGAGATCGATCTCCACGTGTTTGGTGCGCTGATGTTGGACTGGGTTGGTGGAGAGATACACGGCGCTGACATTGTCACAATAAACCAACGTGGCCCGACGAAGAGGAGTATGAAGCTCGGCGAGGAGCTATCGCAGCCAGGTTCCTTCAGCAACACCATGAGCAACGGCCCGATATTCTGCCTCTGCACTAGACCGAGAAATAGTATGCTGCCGCTTGGATGACCAGGAGATGAGATTGTCACCGAGAAACACATCATAGCTTGAGGTAGATTTCCGGGTATCTGGACAGCCCGCCCAATCAGCGTCGGTGTATATAGTCAGCTCGGCCGGGGAGGTGCGATGCAGGAGTAAGCGATAGTCAGCAGTTCCACGAAGGTAGCGAAGAATGCGTTTGATCAACGCGAGATGAGGCTCGCGAGGATCATGCATGAATAAGCAAGCCTGCTGAATTGCATAGGCAATATCTGGACGAGTAAAAGTCAAATACTGTAGGGCACCGACCAAACTGCGGTAGTGAGTAGCATCATCAACCGGAGGGCTGTCACCAGAAAGCTTTGACTGGGTGTCCACAAGAGTGCTGCATGGTTTGTAGTTCGTCATACCGGCACGCTCAAGAATCTCCAGAACACAGTGGCTCTAAGATAAATGTAAAGTGTCACGATGCCTGGTCACTGATAATCCCAGAAAATGCTGTAGCGGTCCTAGATCCTTCATGAAAAACTCCTGCTGCAATGCTGAAATGATCCGACGAAGAAGACCATCTGAGGAGGTTGTAAGCACGATGTCATCCATATAGAGGAGCAGGTATGCAGTGTCATCACCATGACGGAAAATAAACAGGGAAGTATCCGTCTTTGTTTCAACAAAACCCAAAGACAAAAGGTGTGAAGTAAAACGACTGTACCAGGCCCGAGGAGCTTGCTTCAGACCATAGAGAGATTTATTGAGGCGGCACACATGACCAGGACGTGCCGAATCAACAAACCCAGAAGGCTGAACACAGTAGACTGTCTCAGAGAGAGTGCCATGTAGAAAAGTATTCTTCAATCGAGCTGATGAAGGGGCCATTCACGAGATAACGCTAGGGTCAGAACTGTGCGAATGGTAGCTAGCTTCACCACTGGACTGAAAGTCTCATCAAAATCAATACCTGGCTGCTGAGTGAAGCTGCGAAGAACCCAAAGAGCCTTATAGCGATCAAGAGACCCATCTGGATGAAGTTTGTGCCGAAAAATTCATTTGCCAATCACAACGTTGACACCTGGTGGACGAAGGACGAGGTCCCAAGTGGCATTGGCAAGCAAAGCATTAAATTCCTCAGTCATTGCATCTAGCCAGTGAGGATCAGCAAGAGCGCCCCGATATGTCTTCGGTAGTGGAGATAGGACAGACACATGAAGATTCAGGTCATCCGCCGGGAGGTGAAAGCCCGTCTTCCCTCGCATGGTCATGCGATGAGCTTTCGCCACAGGAGATACTGGAGTGACCCAAGGTGGCGCACCAGATCGACTGGTGGCAGTCGGTGCCAGCGTGGGGGCCGGCAGAACCGTCGAAGCAGGGGCGGCGCCGGACGTGGGTGCGCTGGGAGTTACCCCAGCGGCGGACGTGTTTGGGAGCAATGCGGGCACGCGTTTGGGCGTCGCGCCTGACGTAGAGATGCGCGCAGATGTGGGGCCGGGAGCAGGAGCGGATGTGCCCGGGAAGGAGTCGTCAATGCGTGCAGTGCTCGGGGACGATTCGGTGATGCGAGCGATCGTGGCGTCCTCCGGTGCGCGATACGCGCAGGACCAGTCGTCGTAGGAGGCCCCCAATTTCTCCTCCTATCTCATCAAACTAATAATAACAATGATTAATTTGATCGAGGGGGAGAGAAGTATTTAGTTAGCACGTGCTCTCGCCTTCATGGGTTGCATGATCTTGAAGAGGCATGCGCTCCGCACGGAGTTGAGCACGGGTGGGTTCTTCATCCGCTTCCAGTCTAGGCTCCCCATGTCCGTGGACACGCGTGCTCTCGAAGTAGCATCTCCTCTAACTCCCGCTCCTCCTCCTTCCTCTTGCCGGCAGCCTCCCCTTCCCTCCTCCTCATCTCCACCCTCTTTCCCCAGGTCCATCCTCCAACCCCACCACCTCCTCCAGTTCCTCATGACCGCTATCGTGCTTTTTCCCTGTATATTTGCAGACACACACAAGATCATTAAACTCTACAAGAACACAACAATATTTAATGCGATGGTTTGCAGATTGAGATGAGTACTCACCACTCTCCCTTCTTCTTCTTCTTCTTCTTCCTCTTCGCCTTCTTGCTCTTCTCGTCCCCGTCGTCCTTCTCTTCAACCGCGGTGGGGCTCAGCTTGTAGATGCTCTCGAGCACGGTCGCCACCTCGTTATAATCCGTCTTCTTCTCCTCGGGCACTATGATTCTTAACGCCGCTGTCGTCGGCTGCGGAGGCGGGAGCTTGGCTATGCTCTGCTTCTCCGGCGACGCGAGTGCCAAGCAGCTGGTGGCCGACACTGTGGTCCCCCTCCAAGGGAGAGCACAACGGGCCTAGGCTGTGCGGCTTGCAATGGTGGCTCCCAGCGGAGAGCGGGCGGCTGGGCGTTGTCGCGGTGGACGTCATGTTAGGCGGAATGGAACAGTACAGAAGCTTCTTATGGCCTAGAGATGCTTAACTCAATCGTGTGGATGCAATGCAATGCAGCGGTGGCATCGATGGAATGTCCAGCGAGATGCTTGCCTTCGCACCATGTATGACGAGGTGCATACAGGTGATCCGACAGGTAGGAGTTCGTGAGGCAATGGATCGGGCGACGGGGGAGATATGTGTGGATGAGGGGGTGTCACGTGGGCGACTGCCATAAGTCGCTACAATGCAAAATTGGTTCGGTAAATTTTGTCAAAATCTGAGCTCCACAAGTAGTTGAATTCTCTCCCCTGGGCCGAAAGTTTGGAAGTTTTGAATCCACGGTCATTCAGCAACTTGCCTATGGCGAACACCTATAGTGTATGTCCAACAGACCAACACGCAAACAAGACGTGAATTTTCTGGTGTTTCGTCAATCAACATGACCACATAGTTAGCTTCCATAATCCTTGGGTGTTTTTTGTTCCCCCGCTGATGTTTTTTTTCTGTCTCTTTCTCTTTTACATTTTGGGTGTGTCTACGCAACTCTCTGATGTTTTATTTCTAATAAACATCCAAATTTTGGGTCCTTGGATATAACAGAGCTGTCGTCCATATGCTTCTAGGAAATTTCTTGTTAGCAAACATATGCTTCTAAGAAAACAAAACACACTACTACTTTTTGACCAAACATAATGAGAAGAACTTACTAAATACTATTTACATAAAATTTCAAAGTTGACCAAACTAGAAGAAAACCACTTAAAACTATGGTTCGAAAAAAAACCCCAATAAGGGCATTCTTGGAAGCCCAGTTTTCAGCCCAAAACCAGTGTAAAATACAAGCACCTAAACTTTTCCAAGCTGGGCTACGAAAGCCTGCTTGGATGGGCTGGTAAACTAATAAAATGACACCCGATTCAGCCCATTACAGCTAGAAAACAAAAATCGGGTGAGAAGGCAACAATTTTTTTATGACAAATATCGGGGAGGCTGCTCGCGAGTTGTGACTCGAGTCGCGTCCTAAACTTTTTGAGAAACCCTAGATTACGAGGGCGATCTCAACGGCGGTGATAGCCCTCTCTTCGATGACAGCCCAAGAAGAGCGTCGACGGCATCATCCTCCCTGAGACCACCAAGCAAGTATCTTGTTTCTTCTCCCCCTCTAATTTCCTTCGTAGATCCAGGCTTGTACCTATGCACTGGTGGCCTTCGAGGCATCCCATTTGGTGCTTTAGATCCATTGCTAGTGGTTTGGATCCGGGCGGGGAGCGTGACTGCGCAAGGAGTTGGGTTCGGGAGAACTTGCTTGTACCCGTAGATTATAGCTCTTTGATTGGTCTCTGTTGATGGAATATGAGCTATTGATTGGTTTCTTGTTAGGTTGGGATTTTCCAGATCATTCCAAGGTTGTAGTAGTGTGGTATAGTTGAAGCATGTAAATGCAATACTTTGCATTTACAGGAATTCTCTGTTTCTTGATAATCTAGTTACTTTCTTGTGCGTGTGGGATTCGTAGAAATAGGGTTGTATATTTTGTTATGCTGTTTTGCTGATCCATGGTTTGTGAATCTTGGTACAATCTTGATAATCTAGTTACTTTCTTGTGCGTTTGGTATTTGTTAGAAACATGGCTGTATAATCTGTTGTTATTTTGCTGGTCTGTGATTCATGATTGTGTCAATCGGTTGGGAAATTATGGTGCCTACCTTGGTTCTGTCATTCTTTGAAATGCTGAGTATGGTGATATTGTAATTTGCATAGATTCTAGAATGATATTGCTTGTGTGTGATCTAGGCTAATTTTTTTTACCTTATATCTATGGACACCCATATACTATCATCATCAGATAATAGGTAGGGCCAAGTTCGATGGCCATTATATTGAATCAAGGTAGTACCTTGTTATCTTGTGTTTGAATCTGCACCGGGTGTTTGGAGTAATTGAATTAGGGTTCACAGTAGCCTAGTAGGTTTGGAGTTTTCGTATATTTATTGGGAGCTAATGTATCCCTTTATTCGAATCAAAGCTGAACTCTGCAAAAGTTGTAGTTGTTGGTCCTGGTGAGCGTGATTGGGATGGCAAGCTGATCCCTGTATCTCTGAAGGAAGGTGATATGGTTCTACTACATGAGTATGGAGGAACGGAGTGAAGCTTGCGGAGAAAGAGCAATTGAAACTCGTAAATCATATTAACTTGGCACTGTGTTTTTTATTTTTACATTTTAGCTAGGCACCTATTCAAATGCCCTGAATCATTGAAATCAAGCATAATACCTTTTCCAAAAGAAAAAAAGATTAGCATAGGAACATGTGTTTGAAAAGGTAGTTTAATAGTATGAACAGGTGCATGTTTAAGCATAAGTGACAAAGTAGCTGGGCCGCTTCCACAAGGACATTCTGTCGTGCAGCTTAGCAACTGTTTGCTTAAGCTAGCTAGCTACTTGAGTGCATAAGCTGCTTAATTGCAAAAACTGAAAACTTGTCCTTTATTCAACGCACTAAACAAGAACTTAGGATTAATCAGACTTGTAATTCTTTTTCCATGCAGCTCAGAATTGGTGGAAGAAGGATTTGATTTTGCGTGCGAAGTTAGCTATTTCAAGCTACATTGTTCAGTAAATAAAGTCTATTGGTGTTTTTTGGACAACACTGAAGTCATACCATTCTTATTTTCAGTCTCAATCTAAACATCTAATAACATTACGTGTGTATAGTTCTTTTGGATCTGATAATCTAAGTTCAGTCTGTGTTGTTGGTCTAACCCGGCTACTTGAAACTTCAGGTACCTTCTTTTGAGAGAGCACGATATACTAGCACGGCTTGAGGAGTAACTTCAGGTACATTCTTTTAAGGTTCTAGTTGTTACTACCTAGAGCTAACATGTATTTTATGAGTGTTTTGAGAAGTTCTTAGTATTACAGTTGCCTGCTTTTGTTCTCTGTAAATTATGTTGTGTTTCAACTGTTGCCTTCTAGTTACTTTGCTTGCTAGTTGCTGAATTTTAGTGGTTTCCCTAGTTTATCTTCAAGCGGATCATTTTATATTTTTTAAATTTGTTTACTGATTGGAAATTTTTCATTTTTAAAATTTAAGGTTCTTGTGTGCTAGTTGATATGAAGGCCTTACTCTTACTGAGTCCGAGGAAGAGGAAGATAACAATATGATGGTGCTTATTTTGCCGTCATTATATTCAACTTCTACGATAACTAAAACTCCATGTCATACATCAAAGCTTAGTGCAGCAGAATATATTACTGAACTTCTGAACTTGTAAGGCGTGATTCCCCCTGGCAAAATCTTATGGTGCATGCTTACTTAAGCAATGCTTCTGGTCGTAGTTAAATATGTGAACTATGCAAGGAGAGTTGTTTTCAGAACATGAAATAGATTGCTTGATGCACTGATCACACTTTTCTTATTTTTCCAAATTGGCTATGCCTATAGTTAGTTCTAATTTTTTAGCATCTTGTCACTATCATGTCGTTTTATGATTACCTTTGCATTATAACTAATTAAACATGATGCTCATGGAAAAGGTTGTAGCTATTTGTTCAAATTTACAGATTGGGTTGGAATGCATACTATCCCTTACTTTGGTGGCAAAACATATGAATGGGTTGGACTGAGCCCTCAGCCAAGCATCATGGGTAAGGTATGTTAACTGAAAACACATGAATAGGATACCAATTTATTTTCTTCACTTATTATCTCTTAATTTGATTATTGCATAATGCATAGATGATTGAACCCAAGGATTGACCACCAGGTGAATGAATTGCCTTGCCTGAGTACTACACTTTGCCTTAGGTGTTGCCATGTTGCTGACTGTTCTTATGAATTGTGCACAGCCAATCAAGGAGTCTGCCCTAGGGAACATCTTGACCATTGCCTTCTGCGACACTGACTCCCCCATCCGGTATGTCGATATCGGCATCCAGACTAATAAGGGGAGGAACAACATTGGCTGTATGTTCTAGCTCTTGGCCAGGATGGTTCTGTAGATGAGGGGCACTATCCTCCCTGGGCACAAGTGGGAAATCATGGTACATGACTTATTAGACCTATCCAAAATCACATTTCTAGTGCATTATGTGGATATAGTTTTCTATCCTTTGTGTGCTTATTGCAGGTTGATCTGTTTTTCTACAGAGACCTTGAGAAAGCCAAGGAGCAGAAGGAGGAAGCTGTCGCGGCCCCAGAGGGTGATGCCATTACTGATTACCCAGCAGCTGATCAATGGACTGGTGACCAGTGGACCTCTAAGGTGACTGCGCCACTGGCTGCTACCGGCACTGAATGGGAACTGCTCAAGGTTTGTCTTGTTATCCCCTTTTGATAAAAAGTTTATTATCTTGTATACAAGTAGCGCATACCTCCTGGTTTTGTATTGTGATAGCAATACTTATATATATGAAAATCCCATTCAAATGAAAACTACATCGCTGATTGTTGCTAACACTAGTTTGCATCGTTTCCAAGGTTTTTGATATTAGCATGAAAGTTTACAAGTCCATTTGCTTTACAGCTAGTTAATCAATTGCCTATCATTTTGTTTTGATAACTTGAAGTAATCATATTTTCTTTGTTGCTATGTTTTTGGTGGCAGCTCCAGTTGTTGCTACTGATGGGTGGGATCAAACAGGAGCACCGGTAGCTGTGGAAGGTGTTGTTCCTCCTGTCGTGGCCCTGCTGGCTGAGATTCAACAACGCAGCCCACAGCTCAAGGCTGGGAGTAGACTAGGATGTCATTTTGAGATGTCTTCTAGTTCAGTTTTGCTTTCACATGAGCAATCTATTCCAAATGTTGGTACATACCCAAACAAATCATTATACATGTTTACAAGGGAAAACAATTACAGTTGTATTCCTTTGTGCCCAGCAAAAAACCAATATAAACTGCTTACAGGTGGAAACAAATTTGGGTCTTCCAAGAAGGCCCTAAGGCGTATTGAAGGGTTGTCACAGACTAGAAACCGGTGCAACGAAAAAATTAGGATTATACTTCATATGGAACAACACAGTGGGCAGTTACAGAAGCACAATGCCATTGTTCCCAATGGTTATTAAAAGAAAATTGAAGAATTTTCCATACAAAACTAGTAATCATAGATTCCAAAAAATAGCATTAGCACACAAAACTATAACTCTCATCTAACGAAACAATTTTTATTAGTTGACTAGACAAAACTATTATTGTAAGAAGAGAAAACTTTAGGATTAGTAAACTCTAGAAAACTATTATTCTAATTAGGAAAATCTATGAACTAGGTGGAACCTAGAAACTACTCAGCAGTGGTGAACTAGACGGATCCTGAGAACTGCTACATAGTGGTGAAGAGACAGGATGTACAGAAAATAGGGATGCTAAAAATGCAAAATTGTTACAAGTATTTCTTTGATACAATCACATGATTTGGTAGAACATTTCAGATCAACTTATCAACTTTATGACTTTGAAAAAGGTAGGATTTACACCTTGCAAAACCTCTAACCTCGACTCAAACGCTATTCCGGATGATCGACGACGACGACGATTAGGGCATTACTTCTACATGTGAAATCAATACTTCTCCGTACATTACGTATGATGCAGGCATCTCCGACCAACCATCCACATCCATTGGTATCTCCGACCAGCAACTATCCACATCCATCTCCGACCAGGAGCTATCTCAACCACCTGTTCAACCATTGACTCGAGCATGAGTCAAGGAGCTTAACCAACAGGTGAAGTCGCTCCTTAGCGAGTGTGACTTTGGGTCATGTAAGAATTAGCTGCTACCTTATATTTCTACATTTTCTATTCTCAGGTGTGAGAAGAGTTTGACTAGTTCGCGATCCACGTCGACCGGTCCGTGACCAACGTCGACCAGTCTACAATCAACATCAACCAACAGTGATCGCGACCATTGAAGACAAGTTCCTTCGACCATGACCACTGCTAGACGAGTCTTGTTGTCCTACGTTGGAAAGTCTGTTAGGATGGCAACAGATTTTTTTCAACCGAATCGGATTTATTTTCTGTTTTTATTAGGATTTGTATACTTAGATAAAGTCCTTGAGTCCCACGTCTGAGAGTTCTGTTGAATAGCAACATATCTTTTCAGCCGTAAGATTAGAGGAGTCCATATCGAACTCCTCTTTAGATGCATATTTAAGTTAGCCGAGTTCCCTTATGAGACTTGTATTTTGTTAGATTAGTTTTCTACGTGAAACTTTTGTGTCTTCGCTTGAGTCGGCTAGACCAACCGTAAAGACCGCTATTGAAACCCCAACATTTGTCCTTAATCCATATTTACAATTTCAGATTGCTTTTGTGTTGTTCTTACTTGTTTTTCGGTTGATTGCAAGAATTGATCCTCATGATCAGGTCAATCCGGCTTTGGCACGATTGATAATAACTCGGAGTAGGTTCAGCGATTGCTTGGTGTCGGTCGGGTTTCGATTGGTAGTCTGGATCGTGATAGTCGTCTCCACAAATCAAAAGTTATCCATCTCACCGAAAGATCGGACCTCCATTAGTCTCGCCAAATAAGATCCGACCATAAAAAATCTCCAAACTCTATCTCTCACACACACAATCGGAGATGATAAATCCAAAATGAAACGAGAAGGGGGACTTGGATCAGATGCATGCACCTACATCCTAAGCTTGTCTCTGGCGCGGCTCTAGATGAACGCCGGTGAAGCTCCGGCGAATGCCGCCAATTTCTCCGATGTGCAGAAGTAGAACATCGATCTTCACACCAAACGAATCAGGATGGGAAAAAGTTGACTTGTGCAGACCCATTTCATCCAATCCCGTCACCATCGATCTCCAGGCTGATCCAAGGCTCCAGAATTTGGATGATTTTTCGGGAGAAAACATCTTAGAGATGATTATCAAAACCCTTAGGCCCTATTTAAATGACATTTTTAGATTTAGTTCAAATCCTAAAACATTTCAATGAAATACCCTTAATTAACGGTTTTTTCCTGTTACAAACAGGCGTCAAAATTGAGGCGCCAAAACCCACCACCGCTTGGCATACGGCTGTCGGCTAACTTCATTCAGTCCACCACGTTGCCGCTGAAGAGCTTGAACTGGCCGGCGTCGAGCACGAGCTTCCTGACAGACGCGACGGCGCCGATGACCCCGACGCTGGTGAACACGACCATGATGGCCACGTTGGCGAGGTAGACCCCCGACCGCCTGGGCGGGGCGAGGGCCATGTTGTACATGACGACAGGGAGCACGAAGTCAAGCGGGATGAACCCCAGGGCGCCCACCACGCCCACGATGTCGCCGAAGAAGGGCAGCATCGCCGCCACGAACGCGCACGCCGCCACGTACGCCGTCCGCAGCGCCACCCGCGGGAGGAGGTTCCGACGCGAGAACCGCCCGCGCGCCGCGTCCGCCGAGTTCTTCTCCATGATCTCGTACGCCACCTGGGAGTACACCAGCGCGATGGCGAGGAGCTGGAGTAGGACGAGCACGACGGCGAGGCCGAGCAGCCACGTCGGGGCCAGGGAGGGGCCCGAGTCCGGCATCAGGCTCTGCAGGACGTTAGACTGCACCTGGTTGCCGAACGCCCAGTAGCCGGTGATGGCCGGGAAGTAGAAGGTGAAGAACACCACCGAGTAGCACAGCACGAGCGCCTTCATCATCTTCCCGGCCGCCGGCGGCGCCAGCGTGGCCTGATGAAACCATGTTCAGTGACTTCAGTCATGGCACCTGTCAGATTTTCAGGAGAGAAAAAAACAGGCTAGGCTCTGAAGTGTGTGAACGGCATGTTATGTACCTGGATTTCGGGCAGAATGCCGTTGCCGAAGACGGAGGCCAGGATTGAAATGGAGAGGAAGGCATTGAAGGTTTTTTCCGACTTCGACGAGCTCAGCGAGTAATTCTTTGCCGGAGCATTGCTAGACACACCTGTCAAATATGCATGGGCACTACTGTCACAACAAAAATTCAGACTTGAGAGTAGCACATTGCGTCTATAGTCCAGAGTTGTGATGTTAAAGCGCAACCCTTTTTTTTATATATAAAATAGCAGCGAAAGATTGCCATAGTCCTCCAAGTCCTAAATCAAGTGTGCCACTTCAAGATTTAGCATCTTGGCTAAAGGCCTACATATGCCTGCCCAAATGTTTCAGGAATCGTATCCCTCCATCATGCCATGGTTATTTGGAAGGCCGGCTTTTGAAAAAGCTGGTATCTTGTTTTACCATGGAGGTTAGCAACTGACACAGTGACATGTACCTGCACGAATACAAGCCGCGGAGACAAGGATGGTGTAGCCGAAGCTGAGGAGCAGCGAGCCGAGGTTGATGTACCTCAGCGAGTGGAACGACGGCAGCTGCGAAAGGCAGGCCAGCACCACCGCGATGACGATGATGAAATGGTACAGCTTCAGGAGACTATTCGGTGCCAAGTTCGAGTACATTATCTACAGTTCAAACATCATATCAGCACGATGCATGACATGAATGGTGTCTCGCTGACAGTTGTCTTTGGTTGAGTTTGGGACTTTCAGCTGCAGTAGATATATACTGGATGGCGCTAATGTATGCTACTGACAGTGCCATGCATTGCCAAAACCTAACAAGTCGTTTTCAGATAACGAATTTAACAATGGAGCGCTGGTCAGCTGGACTCTGAAATTGTCAAGCCTTCCTATGTCAGAACAGAGCTGCCTAGCTCAACCCGTGCACTTAGGGGGTCAAAGTCGGATTGTATGCCGCCATCACACATCTAAGTGTACGACTCTGTTAAAACTATTTTTAAGTTCTGATATCGTGGTGTTCCATAATGCTTTGCATACGGCAGGCAATGTCAAACTGAAAGAGTAGACATTAGTATATTTTCGCATCCTGCCGAGCAGTGTCTGGATCTTGCCTCTGAAACTCTCTCCCCCAAAGTCCTAAGCAAAATATCTAGTATAATCTATTAACGCAGCCTGCATTATTAATTGGATAAGCAGCCAGCAACTAAGTCAACTCATTGTAGCCAATCGGTAAGCTCGGCAGACATTTTGTTTTCCTGCAACATTTTTACTTTGTTTTGACACGATTTGATCATCTCGGGGACACGCTAACGCTCTCTGTATCGTTCCAACTTCTTTGACATGTTCCATGTTCACAGGAAAAGATGTTAATTTCATAGTGCTACAAGCTAGCTACGAGTTTAACTGAATGAATAGACTGCGCCCAGATGGTGTAGGGAAGAAGCGACAGGGAATTTATTCAGTTCAGTCTGAAAGTTATTCCTGAAAAGCCATGTGTGTATGTACGTACCTCTAGACAGTCGGCGGCAAGCAAGATGCTCCCGACGGTAACCCCGGCGTTGATCGCAGTTTGCACGCTCACCACCAAGTAGAACACCCATCCAGATCCTACAAAAAAGAAAAGAATCCACAAATTAATGACACTACTAATTGGTAAATTAACCAGTATCTAAACGTAATCAAACGGTAGTGGAGGCCAAAAGCTGCGGCATTAACTGAGGAGATGTTGTGGTGGATACTGATGAGGTGCATGTGTTACACGTACCGAGGACGTCGGCGGCGAGCTCGCGGAAGCGAATGTGGCGTCGACCGTTGGCCTCGCAGTGGTCGAGCACCCGGGACATGAGGTAGTAGGCGTAGAAGGTGACGGCGGCGACGGTCGTGAGCGCCACGAGGCCGAGCGCCCACCCCATCCCCCGCAGCGCATACGGCAGCGTCAGCACCGTAGGCCCCACGATCGCCGTCGTCAGGTGGAACCCAGCGTGCCACCACGTCCCTGCACCGTCGCGACGATATGTATGTGTGATCAGTTGCTAGCCATATGAGATTGTAGCTCTACGGACGTGGGAATCAGTTATGTACCTTTTGACTCGAGCACGAAGGCGGCGCCGGCGTCGACGGCGGTTGGCTTGCCGGGGTGCTGGTGAGCGCCGTTAGCGGCCGCGGTCTCGACGTCTAAGACGGCGGATGAGGACGGCATGGCGTGCCCTGCTGCGGGCGAGAGGAGGAAAGGGGTGCCTCCGGTGCCGGCCATGCACCGATCGAATAACTGACGATCAGATGCGCGTTCTTGTATGTAAGAAAGTCGTTACGAATTCGTCAAGCCATCATCGCTTGCATCGATCATGTGCGGAGATTAGGATGAGACTGTGTTTGTTTTGTGTTCCTTGTGGATTACAACTACAAGGATCGGAGAAGCGAGCGGAGGAAGAGAAGGTAAGGTAAGGTAAGGTAAGGTAAGCCCAGGAGCGTTTGACTTTTGGGAATGGCTAATTCCCACCAAATTTTCAGTGGGAACGTCCTCTCCTTCTTATCTATACCCTTTATAATACATCTAAGCATTCTTTTCTACGTCCACCCCAAATAATGCACCTCACTAGAGATGGCTCAACCTTCGTGCACCCAGCGAAACGTCCCCAGAAACTTGCCTCCGTCAAAATTAACCTCTCAGATCTTTCCTCAGCTTTACTCACCCACATCCGATGGCTATTGTTTAATGTGTCTAACTCATCCCTGTAGCCCACAACAGATATCCCCCCACCTCCAGCATCATCTCAAGGAAAAGGAAACAAATATCCTGGAATTAAGGAAAAGGAAACAAACATTTTAGAAAAGGAAAAGACCATATATTACATGTTGGGAAAAGGAAACCGGAAGACAGGGCACTATACTAACAAATAGCAGCACCTCCTTTCTTTCCCTCAAAGGCTCTTTCCTTGTGACAAGTGGTGGCACTTCCTTCATCCCCTTTCCTCCTCCATTCTCTTTCTCTCAAACTCAAAATAGTTTTTGTATTCCAAATTTTCACCCAAGTTTTTTAAAACAAGTATTTTTTAACAACTTTCCTAACTTTGCGAACTTAAAGTTTTTGAATTGAATGTTTTTAGAGTTGAAACTTTCTGAGTTGAATGTTTTTGATTGAAAATTTTGAGTTGAATTCAAAATGAAAACTTTTGGAGCTGAAAGTTTTTGGAGTCGAAACTTTTTTATTTGAAATTTTTTGAGTTGAAACTTTAATTTGAAAATTTTAATTTAAAATATTTCAAGTTGAAATTTTCTGATTTGAAATTTTTTGAGTTGAAACTTTCTAGTTTGAGAAAGTCTGATTTAAAAATTTTCAAGTTAAAATTTTCTAATTTGAAACTTTCTGATTTGAAATTTTTTTATTTAAACTTTTTTAGTTGAATTTTTTTCGAGTTGAAGCTTCCTATTTAATTTTTTCAAAGTTAAAATTTTCTAATTTTAAATTATTGTGTTAGAGATAAATGAAGGGAGGTGGGGAAAATGAGTAAGGAAGAGAGGAGTGGAAAAGGTGGTGGATAGAGAAGATGATACATAACATTCTAAGAGGATGTCTTTAAATTTGTTATTTTAATGTTACCCTCAAATTAGCCATACCTTTTGACTTTTTGAGGTGGAAGCTGCATATGTTACTCCATATTTTCGGGGGAAAGAAGACGTATCAGACTAAAACAAATACAATCGATCTGGACGAGCCGAACAGCCTCCTCATCTTGGCCTAGTTTCTGAAGCCAGCCAGCCGCTCCTTATGTAACAACAGGCCACTGACTCGGGTAGTTTTTGCCAGTAAAAAAAAGTTAAAAAAAACTGACCTCTTCCAAGCTGAAAGAGTTTAACGAAGCAGTATCAGCAATGACTAGGATTACTTCACTAACTAGTGCATGCCACGCAACTGATGCCGTATGCCTATCTTGTAGATAGATATATGGCGTTATAGACGTACCTATTCCTTTGCACGGTTCAGGGAGCATGACGACAACCGAGGGGATGCAGTGATGCCGCACAGCACCATGCATGCATACAAGTATGCAGGCCAAATGTATGAAGTACGATGCATGCAGTGTCCATCTAGACAATGGATTGAGAGCCTTCAAATCTCACGTGATAGCCGGTGAGCAGAACAGATCAGCTGTGTATCAAACAACAACGACGGAAGAAGCGGAGAGTGAAGGCTGCCAGTGCCAGGGAGGACAGGGTAATATAAGTTGAAGAAACCACGACAGTCAGGGTGGACATCCTACTGATCGGCTCATTTGGTATAGTTAGGCATATAGATTAAGACTCCGGAGAAGTAAACTATAGGGAACTGATTGCACCAGAAAATGGTAGGTGCGGTTAAAATCAGCAGTCTATGATCAAAAGGATAAGTACAGAGTCCTATCTGGATAAAATTTGAAAACCAAGTTAGTTGTTAAGGAAAAATCAAGATCGATATGGATCAGGCTTCGTAACGTATTGTAACCGGACTCAATCGGCTGACGGGTATAAAAGGAGGACAAAGGCGAGCTGCAAAACAATAACACAATCAAATCCACAAGTTTACACTATTCTCTTTTCCTGTCGACTAGGAGTAGCTATTGTGATTTAGTCCTCTTGTAATTCGATCTTGATCAATAAAGTTGCGCATCGCCGATTATTGGTCTCATCAATTACGCCCAGGTTCGATTTATTCTGATTTTGTTGCGCATCGCCTTCTTCAGAATCGATCTACATTTATCCTCCGATTAGCCTTAACTGGTTAATTGGACTAAATTCTTTCGTCCCGGTTTAATTGGCTTTTGGCTGATTAGATCTAAGCCGATTGATTCCTACGATCGGCTTTTGGCAAATTTCATATTCTTTTCCTTGTCAATTATAGGTCAAATCGACTGGCACGCTCTGAACCAGGTGTTCGTCTGGTGTGCTGTTGTCAGAAACCCGACTTCAAGGTTTTGGCGTCAACACACTCTTGGCACGCCCGGTGGGACAACGAAGAATGTCATCATCAGGCAAGTCGATCCCGCTGTCCGACCTCAACACAGAAGCAATAATCGTCCCCACCTTGGACGAATTAACTCTAGAGCAGCGTAAAGAAATCGAAAATCGAAAAGCTGCATTGGAAGAGATGATGCTGGGTTGTTATCAAAAGACCCGACGCGATGTAACCCAAAAGACCGCTCTGCCGACGCTAAATCTGCTCGGCGACGCTGGGATATCAACTGGCCCGGTAAGTCATTACATACCAACACAGGCCGAGTTATCGACTATGATTGAGCAATCGGTACATCACGCATTGATTAATCAATCATCAGCTTTGGTCAGTACTCTCAAGCCGATGATTGCAAATAGTGTAAAAAATGTTGCTCAAGAGTTGGCTTCATCTGGGAGCCTTCTCGATCCACTGCAGGCGCTACCAACATATCCTGTGCATTCGATAGGGCAGAATTCTAGCCTAGCGGTTGCCGCAAAACCATCGATTCCAATGCCTTCCATGTTACCAACTCAACTGACGGTCATATTACCGCGAGACCCTCGACCTAGCAGGGTTACACATTATCAGGTGTACACTGATGCCGCCAGAACAAACGTATCGGCTACTTTGCCACCGTTGGCCCCGTTTAATGTTTTCTCACAATCGGTCGCACAGCCGATTAAACCTATTAGGCACGTCCAGTACCAAGAGCCAATTCCGCCCAGGAATCTGATCCCTCATAAGGTGGTAACCTACGCAGAACCCTTTGTCCCTATACCAAAACCACCAGTTAGGAGGTACGATAGGTATGATCAAGTCCCGCAATATCCGTCGGCAAACACTAATCGGCAACCCGAGTTTACATTCAGGGGGCAGGGTGTCAGTTACGATAATGGTTGGCAACACCCAGACTCTTTGTCGGCTAGTAATGTTAATTGGGCCAACCAAATTTCTAACGTATTGCGAGATCAATTCGGCTTACACCCAAAAGGCAGGATAGTCTACTATCGAAAGCCATATCCCGACTATATAGACCGCATGCCATATCCTCATAATTTCAGAGTCCCTAATTTTGCGAAGTTCTCTAGGGATGATTCGGTCACAACCTTGGAGCACGTCGGATGCTTTATCGCCCAATGTGGGAAGGCTGCTCAGTCCGACGGGTTAAAAATTAGATTATTCATGTTGTCTTTATCAGGACCAGCTTTTAATTGGTTTACCAGCTTGCCTCCAAATTCGGTCCACTTTTGGAACGATTTGAAAATTCGATTCCATGAATAATTTTTCTCTGGTAGTCTGGAACTTAGAATTTCAGATCTAAGCTCCATCCACCAGAAGTTTGGAGAATCAATGGTTGACTATATTAAAAGGTTTAGGGAAGTTCAAAATCGGTGTTTCAGTGTCTCTTTACCTGATAAGCTAGCCGATTTAGCTTTTTCAGGCCTAATTCCTCCGCTAAGGGAAAATTTTGGTGGGCAGGAGTTCACCGACTTAAGTCATCTACTTCATAGAGTATCAGCACAAGAAAGTTGATATCCAGACAACAAAGGGTTTCGAGACAAGTTTAAAATAAATGGCAACAATAAAGACAAAGACAAGGCTAAGGTTAACATGGTTGATTACTGTTCAAGCGAGTCGTCCGAATACAACGAAGTAGAGATCAATATAGCCGAGTGAGTTAAGGGTTCCAAGAAATCCTTGGTCTGTTCATGGCTTAAGCCGGCTAGGAATAAGTCGGAAGTTAAATACGCTTTTGATGTCTCCAAGTGTAATCGTATTTTTGATTTGTTATTACAAGAAAAAATAATACGGTTACCCGAAGGACACATTATACCATCGGCTGATGAGATCAAGAAGCGAAGGTATTGCAAGTGGCATCATTCCCTTTCTCATAATACTAACGATTGCAACATTTTTCGTCAGCAGATCCAATCAACTATTGAGGATTGTCAGCTAAAATTCGCTGATGAGTCAACCATGCAAGTTGACGTCGATCCGTTCCCCATAAATATGGTACAATGTTCAGGCAAGGGGAAAGAGCCAATGCATAACGAAGAACTAAAAAAGGATCGACGAGTTGATATTCAATCAACCCCTGGTGGCAACCAAACGTTGAAAATCACGATCAGTTCATTACAAATAGAAGTCGATCGTGAAGGTAAGAATTCAAGGACCGTTAAGCCCAAGGGAGACCCGCAAGTTGATAAATGGTATAAGGCGGATAAATCATCTCCAAAGAGATAGGCTAATAGGCTTAAGCCAACATTTTCTCAGTTACTAGAGAAATATGAAAGAATGAGCAATCGGTCGCGATACCCTCCGCGACAGCCGAACAATTTGTATTGGCCAGAAAACTTGGAAAGGGCTCATCAGAGATGCCCCTTTTGGCAATTCTGTTGGGAGAGAGTAACGCTGTCATCACCATACTCTTGTCCGATGGAGCGTTACCCCAGAGATGATTGGCCTAGGCGATCATTCAGGGACAGATTGTCTGGACCAATCAAGAGTCACCCCAGTGCTACGTACCGCAAGCCGATTCAAGAAAGAATTTCTCAAACAAATCGGCCTGAGGAACAAGTTGGGTCGAGTTCTGCGAGAAAACTAGATCTGGCTGGGAAAATCCGCAAGCCGATTGAACCAAAGGCGAGGTGGTGTCCGCCAGGCCTTAGCCGATCGTAGCACAGGCGGTTACAGAGGCTAAGGACCCAAGAGATGAGAGAAGATGAAGAAGAGAAGCAAAGGGACGAAGTGTTCAATGAACTTCGGTCGATAAAGACTATAAGACAGGAATGGAGGAGGAAAGACCAAATCAACAAGGAAACAGATTCAACCGATGACTTGGGTTCTCCTATGATTAGGGATGACACGCCTCCGATGGATATTAATATGGTATTCACGTTACCAACCAAATTCAAAATTAAAATCGAATCGGCCAAAGAAAACTTTGCTCAATCGTGTTTAGGCGCCCAACATGCGATCTTTGAAAAACCACGAGATGCTCATCGGCATTGAAAGTCATTATACTTAAAAGGATGTATCAACGGCAGGACGATATTGAGGATGCTGGTAGATGGAGGAGCTACCGTCAATTTGATGCCATACACCACCTGCAAGAAGTTGGGTAAGTCCGATGAAGATTTGATCAAGACTAATATAGTTTTGAATGACTTCACAGACGACCCTACAGAAGCCAAAGGCGTTATGGTCACGGAGTTAACTGTCCGTAGTAAGATTTTGCCGATCGCATTCTTCGTCATTGACGCCAAAGGCAATTACAGCGTGTTGCTCGCCTGAGATTGGATTCATGCCAATTGTTGCATTCTATCGACCATGCATCGGGCGCTTATCCAATGGAATGGAGGTGAAGTTGAAGTCGTCTCGGCTGATACAACGGCTCATATTGCTATGGCTAGTTCGGATGCAAATTAGCAACATGAGGAAGCCGAATGTATATCGGGAAAAACGCTGGATGATTGTGACTTTATTTGTATCGGTAAAACAGGACTTATGCCGATAGTGTTAAGCCAGGCACATTTGATCGAACAAATGAGGTTTTACGTTGATGGGGTCAAGGAAAACAGTGAAGGCCCTACAAGACAAACTGCAAAGCTATCGGCAAATGATGGATAGCTACGAGGCCATCGAGGATTTCCAAGAAATCGAAAAAATTAGGCCAAGGGTTCATATACAGCGACCTACTTGAAGAAGTCAACATAGGTGGTGATGATAGGAGAAGACCAACTTTTATTGGTGCAAAATTAGATGCAAAATATAAGGAGAAGTTGATTAAAATTCTTAAAAATTATAAAGATTATTTTGCTTGGGAGTATCACGAAATGCCTGGTTTAAGCCGACAACTTGTCGAACATCGGTTACCGATTAAGCCAGGATATCAGCCGTTTAAGCAGTACCCTAGACGCTTTAATCCAGCCCTGTACAATATCATAAAAGAAGAGATAGAACGGTTATTGGAAGCAAAGTTCATTAGGCCTTGTCGGTACGCAGAGTGGGTTTCCAATATCGTTCCAGTCATGAAGAAAAACGGGAAGCTTAGGGTATGTGTCGACTTTAGAGACTTGAATACAGCCATACCAAATGATGCGTATCCAATGCCGATAGCCGATATGCTTATCGACGTTGCATCAGGACATAAAATCATTAGATTTTTGGATGGTAATGCCGGGTACAATCAGATATTCATGGCAGAAGCTGGTATATCTAAGATTGCCTTCAGGTGTCCTGGTGCAATGGGGCTATTTGAGTGGACGGTTATGACGTTCGGCTTGAAAAATGCCGGGGCAACTTACCAGCGAGCCATGAATCTGATTTTTCATGACCTAATCGACCACATTATTGAAATATACATTGATGATGTTGTAATAAAATCTAAAGATGACCTACAGCACTTAGCCGATTTAGAAAAGGTCTTCCAGAATATAAGAGTACATGGTTTGAAAATAAATCCTTTCAAGTGTGCGTTTGGCATATCGGCTGGGCAATTTTTGGGCTTTATGGTCCATGAAAGGGGAATCGAAGTTAATCAAGAAAGGGTCAAAGTTATAGCCAAAATAAAGCCACCGACATGCAAGAATGAGTTGCAAAAGCTGATTGGTAAAATTAACTATCTCCGACGATTTATTTCAAATATTTCTGGTCGGATTGGTACGTTCACCCCTCTGCTGAAGTTGAAGGATAATCAAGAGTTTGTTTGGGGAGCTGACTAGCAAAGGGCTTTTGATGATATCAAGGAATACCTGACCAATCCTTCGGTTCTGGCCGCACCACAAAAAGGGGTTCCTTTCAAGCTATATATATCGGCTGAAGAAGAAACTATCGGAGCCTTTTTGGCGCAGGAAGTCGATAGTAAGGAAAGAGTAATCTTTTATTTAAGTCGACGTCTACTAGATACTGAGATCAGGTACCCTTTTGTCGAAGAGTTATGCCTATCTCTATATTTTTCCTGTACAAAGCTAAGGCATTATATTTTAGCATCGGCTTGTAAGGTGGTTTGCAAAACCGATGTTATAAAATATATGTTATCAGCTCCGATTTTGCGAGGTCGACTTGGTAAATGGGCTTATGCCTTAATAGAGTTCGACCTATCCTATAAATCGGCTAAGGCAATTAAAGGACAAGTTATAGCCGATTTTATGACAGGACATGATACCACCTCCAACCTAGTTTCTGTTGCCCCATGGCAGTTGTTTTTTTATGGGTCGGTGTGTCGAGAGGGTGATGGTTTGGTATCGTATTAATCTCACCCAAGGGTCACAATTTTGAGTTCGCATATCGGTTGAATAGCCGATGCTCTAACAACTAGGCAGAATATGAAGCATTGATCAAAGGATTACAACTATTGGAAAATATCGGAGTAGACACTGTTGAGGCATACGGTGACTCTATGTTGATCGTGCAACAAGTAAAGGGCGAGTACCAATGCCGTGATGAAGTATTACTCAAATATTTAGAACAGTGCTTCAAAACAATCGGCTCGTTTAACTCATTTTCTATCGGTCGTATTCCTCGAGAGTTGAACGATAGAGCCAATGCACTGGCTCAGCAGGCATCAGGGTACAAAGATGTTAGCTGATATCAGATGACTGAGCTAGTGGGCAAAGCTGTCATGTGTGCCAATATCATCGACTGGAGAACGCGGATAAGAGATTATCTAATTGACCCGTCTAAGCCAACAGAACGCAAAGTTAGGCAGCAGACATTGAAGTACGTAGTCTTAGATGGGATTTTGTACTATCGGACATTAGAAGGTTTGCTGCTAAGATGCCTTGGAGCCAAAGAGGTGCAGGTGGTAATGGGTGAAGTGCATGAAGGTATCTGCGGATCCCATCAATCGGCTCATAAGATGAAATGGATGCTTAGACGAACTGGGTATTTTTGGCCGACAATGTTGGAAGACTGCTTCCGATATTACAAAGGGTGTCAGACTTGTCAAAAAATTGTCAACGTACAGCTAGCACCGGTATCGGCTTTGCATCCGATTATCAAGACATGGCCGTTCAGAGGATGGGGAATAGATATAATCGACCAAATATTTTC
Organism: Otatea glauca; assembly: GCA_036346275.1. Taxonomy (NCBI): domain Eukaryota; kingdom Viridiplantae; phylum Streptophyta; class Magnoliopsida; order Poales; family Poaceae; genus Otatea; species Otatea glauca. Next base: position 53,829,110 of record CM070720.1, on the reverse strand, counting down.
TTCTTCGAGCAAAGGCCATAAGTTCATTTTGGCCATGACCGATTATTTCTCTAAATGGGTTGAGACTATACCCCTCAAAAGGTTTACGAGTGTTGAAGCTATTGGGTTTGTTAATGAACACATTGTCCATCGGTTTGGAATACCACAAACGATCACGACCGATCAAGGTACTGTATTTATGTCTAATGAATTTTAGAATTATGCGAAGAGCCTGGGAATCAAGATGTTAAATTCATCTCCATATTATGCTCAGGCTAATGGACAAGCCGAGCCATCTAATAAAACGTTGATTAAACTAATTAAAAGGAAATCGATGAAAAACCAAGGAATTGTCACTCGACGCTATTAGAGTCATTGTGGGCATATCGGTTAGCCTATCACGGAGCAACAAAGCTTTCACCTTATCAGTTAGTATATGGCCAAGAAGTTGTTTTACCCATAGAGATTAACATTAATTCTATGAGAGTAGCTAGACAAAATGGTTTATCGGCTCAAGATTATAACGATCTAATGGTCGATAACTTGGACGAATTAGCGGAATTACGCTTGTCTACACTGGATCGGCTTAAGAAGAATAAGATAAGAGTTGCGAGGGCATATAATAAAAAGGTGGTGCCTAAGTCTTTTGGTGAAGTCGATTTAGTTTGGAAGACCATACTACCTGTTGGTTCTAGAGATAACCGATTTGGGAAATGGTCACCTACGTGGGAAGGCCCGTATAAGATTAATCGACTAGTCGATGGAAATTCGTACATACTCAAGACGTTAGAAGGATTTGTTTTGCCTAAAGCAATTAATGGGAAATACTTGAAGAAATACTATCCTAGCATTTGGGTTGGAGCTTAGTCGGCTAAGAGGAAGTATTATTCTGAAAAGTCAAGTTAATTCGCTGCGGTTAATTGGCTAAAAGGAAATGAATTACGTGACAAGATAAGCATAAAATCGGTTAAACAACCAATTATAAGAGTTAAAGCGTTACAGAAGTAATGTTCCAAAAGCCGAACATCCAAATAGATTTTTTCATCATAAGATTAACATTGAAGGCCAGAGCCATGAAGTCTTGCGCCCAGAGCCGACAAAGTGCCTGCAGCCTTGGCAATAATATCTGCACTTCGTCGACTATGCGTTGATCTTCTTTGGTATTTCCTGGCACAGGAGTCACCTTAGCCGATTGTTTCTTCACATTTACCACGGCCATGACGATGCCAAGTTTTTGCTCCTTGATTACCGATGAAGTCTTCTCCATAGTTTGTTGGCTTTCTAGGAGTTGCTTTTCAGTCTTGGCCAATTCTTCCAGGAGGAATTTCTTAGTCGCCTCAAGCTTCGAGATGGATTCCTTGCTGATCTTGAGCAACTAAGCATCGGCGTTAAATTTTTGTTTCTTTGCCTTCGCATCGACAACCAGCTCATCTAGGAGCTTCTGATCAGCTTCTTGGGCTTCACGCCAGGTGATTCTTGCTTGGGCCGCCTCCACTTGTGCCTTCTTCTCGTCCAAATGACAGACATTTAATAGCTCCTCCATTGCCTCCAGAGGTAAATCAGCTTGAACAGCCACCATGGCATCTCAAATCGGCTGATTATTGGCAACAATCTCCGATTGAGGCTTCATCACCAGGTTGAAAAAGTTATCAAGGAGTTCTTGCATTCCCGATGCTGAGGTTACTGTAGCCGACGCTTCTTTGGATACCTCAAAAATTCTTCTGATTTCGACGTGATAATCATCCGTGGCCATGATCTCTAGGTCATTAAAATCGACCAAAGAGAAGCCCAATAAATCTGTTGGGTCAGAAGACTCTGGGGCTGCAATGATTGTTGGGGACAGTGGCGTCGGCCGAGGAGAAAGAATTGAAGCTCCCATAGGAGCGTCGGGCAAATCGGCTAAAATATTTGCCATTTGCACTGATACGGTTGGTTGTACAAAATGGTTTAAAAGATTAGAACTGATAAAAGTCTTCATTATGCAGCTTAGGAAAGAAATGACGTACCTCTGCAGTAGCCGACGCACGTGGGGAACTCTCACCGCTCTGTTCTTTGGGTTTCAGGCCCCTTTTAGCAGGAGCTTTGGCGTACTTTGTCTTCTTTTCTGAGGTAATAATCGACTGGGAATTAGTTACCAGAAGGGATATGGAAGAAATGTTAGCCGATCGTGGTATACTTACTGGGTTGTTGTTTATTCTCCATATCTGATAGCGACGGACTCTGGATGCCTAGGGTACCTGAAGTATACCCCGTAAGGCCGGTCGATTGATGTGGCCTCTTGCCTTGTTGGTGGCTGCTGCCCGATTGGTCAAGAATAGGTTTTTTACCAGCAGCCTTGGTCTGAAAGATAGGAGCAAAAGATGATTAGTGAAATGTATCTGGCAAAACAGAAATCAGGAGGTAAAGGAGATCACTCAAGACGATACCTCGCCGGTAATATCTACAAGGCTTGTATTAGTATATCCTGCAGAATTAGTCTCACTTGAATCGCTGTTAGTATCTACTGTCGGCTCGAGTAGATTTGGAAAAAAATCATTAACAATGACCGATGTTGTCTTCTCGGAGTAAAGCGCTTCTGCAATTGCTGACCACCAAGAAGAAAAAGTTATGCCCGATGCGTATTCAATATGAAATGTGGCAAGTTTTCAATTTGAAGATCGTCGGCTATCTCAAGGACGATATTGGCTGCGGCTGCATTGCGAACTCTGGCTCTTGGCTGAAGCCGATCGAGAAGTGGTACGCTTGGAATAATTTGGCCAAAGCCTAATTGCCTAGTATAAACGGATGGGTAATAGAACTCATATGAAGGCTGAAAAGTCCGATTTCTTGTGTGAAGGCCGATGTGTAGTATGCTTGGCGAAATGAAAAGTTTAAATAAATCCAAAGTCTCTTGCGGCATTAGAGCACTATCGGCATCTAAGTGAAGAAAAGAAGGCCATGAAAAATCGGTTGTATTTGTATAACTAAAGAAATCATTTTGTTTGAAATCATTGCTATCGAGTTGTAAGAAGAATGTTAAATACTTTTTTGAGCCGATAGGTGTCACTTTTTTCTCATTCCCAGAGTACATCATGAATCTCTCCCCATAAGATCGGCTGGCTCTGAATTGGGGCACTGCACCCTCTGGAGTGTCTTCACGAGGAAATGTTGTGTCTTCATATGGGTTCAACTCAAATGATCGGCTAAATAAACAATACAGCCATATCTGAATAAACCAGAGTGGTCCTCCGATATTACCAACGGTGAACTTTGTGAAACCAGTAAAAAGCCAACACCTTATTATATGCATCATCTGGTAAACTGCCCCTAACAGCATTTTTCCAAAGGCTAGCTGATGACCTTCTACTAGTCGCTCTGCTATGGTCTGATATACTTGGATTGGCCCTAGAGAGGCACCACAGAATAGAAATTGATCTAGCCAGAGATTGAGGAATGCAACGTGCTCTTCATCTGATACTAGTCCATGCACTTTACTATTGTTGCTGATGTACTTAGCTCATCCCTCACCTTTAAACTTGATAAGCTTGTATCTAGGCTTGGCACTATAAATCGATATTTGTTCTCCATTTGGTCTCAGGCAGCACAATTGGGCTACATCCAAAAGGGTTGGGCCGATGAGGCCGGTGCGGAAAACAAACGCATTAAAAGTGTTTGACCAGAATTAGCAAACCATGGCCACTAAGGGCTCATTGGCCTCTGGATCGGCTAAGGAGAGGGGAAGACGTTCGGCTATGCCCATTTTTTCCCATATACCCCTTTTTTGAGCTTCTACGCGGGTATACCAAGATTTCCACCCCTTGAGCGCTGCCGGCCAAGCCTTGAAGCTTTTACTCCAACCCTCTATATTGTATCTAGCAGCCGATAAAGGGAGGCAAGGAATTTCTTCATTGATAACTGAATCAGCATTTAGATTTCCTACCAGGCCTAAATAAATTGGTCATTGCTGTTTGGAATCGGGATGAATACCTGAGAAGGATCCATTCAGGCGATCTTGACAGGAAGCCGATCGAAAACAGAATATGGTGAATTCCGAAGGACTTGATGACTGAAGATAAGAAGCCGATTGCAGACAACTCGAGAGCTTGTGCGTGTGAAAATGACTGTGTGGGGGGCGCATATTTGTAGCACGGTGAAAACTTAAGCGGCGGGAGATGGATCTTAAAGGACGCGAACAGGTAAAACGCACTATGTGCGTGTCAGGGAATTACGACGCAATAAATGCAACAGTTACCGTATGAGGGTTGGCGATTAGCCGATGAAACAAAAGCCGATAAGCAAAATTTTTGGTAAATAACAAGTTATATCCCAAAAATGGGGGGCATATGTTTGCACCAGAAAGTGGCAGGTGTGGTTAAAATCGGCAGTCCATGGTCAAAAGGATACGTATAGAGTCCTATCTGGATAAAATTTGGAAACCGAGTTGGTTGTTAAGGAAAAATCAAGATCGATATAGATCAGGCTTCGCAATGTATTGTAACCGGACTCAATCGGCTGACGGGTATAAAAGGAGGACAAAGGCGAGCTGCAAAACAACAACACAATCAAATCCACAAGTTTACACTATTCTCTTTTCCTGTCACTAGGAGTAACTATTGTAATTTAATCATCTTATACTTCGATCTTGATCAATAAAGTTGCGCATCACCGATTATTGGCCTCATCAATTACGCCTAGGTTCGATTTGTTCTGATTTTGTTGCGCATCGCCTTCTTCAGAATTGATCTACCTTTATCCTCCGATTAGCCTTAACTGGTTAATTAGACTAAATTCTTTTGTCCTGGTTTAACAGGCTTTTGGTTGATTAGATCTAAGCCGATTGATTCCTACGATCGGCTTTTGGCGAATTTCATATTCTTTACCTTGTCGATTATAGGTCAAATCGACTGGCACGCTCTGAATCAGGTGTTCGTCTGGTGTGCTGTTGTCAGAAACCCGACTTTAAGTTTTTGACGTCAACAGAAACACTTCAAAGTTAGAATTCGGACAAGTAACCCAAACAAGTAAAGAGCGATATATACAAGTAGAGTTCTATAATTTGTTGCTGCAACTAACAGTATATGCACACAAACAAACGTATAATGTACCTTTAGGCTTAGAAGCTTCCATGGTCCACAACGTTTAACTCCATGGTCAGCCCAGAAAAATTGTCCAACAAGATGCATGAACGACTTCCAGCACTAAAGATATCTCCAGGAAGGCAGAATGCTTACGATGCACATGTCAGTGCTACAAGCTACTAAATGATAAAGTTCCTTCAACTAGCTTTGACTTTTCATATGATAGCAGCCTGCCACAATTAATATATACTCCTACTATCTGCAACTGATTACATCACGGGACTTACTTATTTCTAGTTCCAACTTCCAAGCTGTTCATGTGCCAACAACAGGTAGCAACTTCCACATGGAAACATACAAACTCATATGTAAAATAAGCAAACTAACATAAAAGGTGGTGTTGGAATACTTGTATGCATTGCTACATCTGTCTGTGTCTAACCATGTTCCAAATCGACAAAGCTTTTGATTCTCGAGTTTCAGTTGCAACTTGCAAGGAACATGTATGAAGGAAATATCAGTTGGGCCAGAAGTCATCACAATTCACAGTATCACACATTCACATCAACCACCTAGCACGAGGTGGTCAAGAAAAAATATTTACAATTTCACATATATGCATAATATAAGGTAGAAGGATTCTACCAGTATATTACAAGCCCATAACAGTACGTGTTTCCAATGCTATATATGCTGAGGCAAATTGTATCAACAACATAAGCAGGAGATAAGAAACAACCTATATGGACACAAGACGAAACTACAGCTGCCCGAATGATTAACAGATGGATTTAAAGAATATTTTTAATAAAGTACAGGAACTTGTAGGATGAAATTGAATGAGTAAGAGTTGCAGTATAAAAAAACAAGCTGTCTCGACTTCTGGAGTATTACTGTTGCTGTTCACTCAGGCTTCGGGAAGTAAGATTTAACAGGCTTCTTCCATGTCACAGTCCAAAGATTAAGAAACTTGGTTCTCCCATGGGCAGCTCTTAGGTGAAAAAATATTAACAAAGAAAAGAAACAGCATCATAGCCAGAGAGCTAACTTATCTCTTTGGGGATGTGCATGCCAAAGCCACGTTTCATCTTCTCAATTCTGATCAATTGAAAATTGAAATGGTTAGTATCTGAAAATATTACATGTTAAGGAATATGATCAAAAGAAAGACACGCAGTTGCTGATCGAGCATTTTAGAAGTTTAAATACATGGTTGAGATAAGGAATACGTAGAATACATAGGAGGAACTAGGTATCTTTAATATAAAAAGGAGAATGGGGGTTTGAACCCATGACCTCAACCATGTGCTCTACCACTAGGCCACGCAGGTGCCCCGAGGAAATAATGGCTAAAAGCAATAAGAACTAGTAACAGAAAGTATGCACAATTTCATCTGAAGACAAAAGTGATGAGCTTGTAGCTGTAAGTGTCTTTGTAACTTATAATAATATTTTTGTGTAGAAAAGAGATCACAGACAAGCAACATACTAAAAGAACCACTGCAAGATCAAAATGGTCAAAGGGGAGGGTGATGGAGACTTACTGTAAAAATATAAGTCATAATCAATTAATCACACTGATTTAACCTGTTAGGTGATTCACCTCAAATGATGAACCCCAGGGGAATTAAGCAAGTAATTGTGGCATTAGATGAATTTAGGAACTAAAGAATAGGATGATGGAGAGACTTCCTATACTCAGCCTCACTAGCTTTAAAATCAGTTTTTTTATAAGAAAAACTGCAAAGGACTAATGCCAGGTAAATTTCAGCTAAAAAAATGTGGTATTAGACATCTGGGCACCTATTTTGGAATGCTGTTGCACAAGTGTTGGTTCAAAATTAGTTGAAGATTCATTGTTATACAAGGAAGAAAAACATTGCGTATAGGCAATTGTTTCCTGAGGAGAATACAGTGTCAAGGAACTTACGTAGGAGCAAGCTTTCCAAGATTGCGTAATTTCTTGCCAGATGTGTCATCGATCACATTTCCTGATATCTCAACCGAATATGATTTTCCCAGTATACGTGGGAGGCCTCTCCCTACAAGCAAATCAAAATCTTTCTGATGAAGTTCTCTACCGTTGACAAAAACTCCAGTATTCCCACCAGCACAATTGTTGGGCATTGAATAATTGAATTCTTTTATAAATGGCTGCAAAATGGAAGTTCTGTCATGACATGCAGATATAAAATTATAGGGGAAGCATTACATGGAAATAATGATCTTACGGGGATAATGCCACTACACTCGTGTCCCATGACACCCCAAAATCCAGCACGGTAGTCATACCTGTATTACAAAATGGAGAAAACAATATGTTACCTTGCTTTAGAGAAATTTCCAATGCCTTGTGAATTAAAGTTACTTTAAACTAGTATATCTATGCCAAAGATCCAACAGAATGGCTTTGAAAAAAAAATAGTTAGATGATATACTACACGCACTTTTTTTTTGGAACCAACCAGAGACTAATTTTACAATCCTGCCTATTTGATTTCCTTGTCAAAGTATACTCATCGGATTAATTTTAAAACTGCAGCTGGATAAAAAAGACCAATGAATTGTGGAGCATGCCATCTGAGTACGTCTAAGAATTTGGATGGCACAAGTCTGGAGATGAGACAAAACAAATTGTACTTCACATTGGATACAACAAGAGCTAGCAATTGCATAACAGAAGTCAAATGTTTTCAATTTTTCATGATTGCTGAAAAATAGTAATAATTGTGAACTTGACTTATAAAATCAACAGACAGGCTAATTTAGTAGTTAGGACAGGCATGAAGTTGTACGGTGTGTAATTTTGAGCTAATAGCATTTAATGGGAGCAATCAACAATGAAAACAGAGCATTGGTGAACAAGAATCTGCCAAGTCTCTCAAAGAATATACAAACTGTTCTAGTGATCATCTCAAGCTGAAGTGGTCGATTCGGTCAAGAAAAGCAAATTCTTCTTTCTTTTTTTATTAGACTACAAAAAACAAGAACAATATCACATATACAGCTTGCAATGGAAACCGGCACAATCATTTAACCACAGTCGCGCAATATACTTCATCATGATTCCCACTGTTAAAGTAGCTTTCTTCTGAAGGACAAACAAATCATTTTTTTTTGTCTCTTTATTGTGGCAGATGATGCTAAAGTAAACAATGACCAGGGCCAACAGGGGTATACAGCATATGCTAGGCAAATACGGCAATCTATAACACATTCCAAGGAAAATGTGATTAAATGACTTACCAGTATGAACCAGGGCCAACTGGACCAGCTTTCTTCTCAGCCTTCTGAAGAGCACGTTCAGAGATTGGATGACCATTAATCAAAACCTTAACACTGTCCAGAGACTGATTGAATAAAGAAAGGTCCTTGAAACCTTTCTTCAAGAAACCAGCAAAAAATGATGAATCCCCACTCTTACCAGCTGAAGACTGAATTTCATCTAACGCAGCCTCAGAAGGAATAAAAGAACTTGCATTCATGCGCTCATTGGCTGATGATTCATTCTTGTCTGGTGCTTTGGCATTTTCACAATTTGAGGACAACGAATTACCATAGTCACCCTCTTTGTTCTCTTGTTCACATCTCTTATTACTGCCTTGAGCTTCAACGGTGTAGTCATCTTGTTTGCTCTTTTCTTCATACTTTTTGCTCATACCTTCATCTTCATTGCTCATACCTTCATCTTCAAAACTGCTTCTATCATCATCATTGGCCTTCTTTTTGTATTTGTTACCCATGCTTTCATCTTCACGACAGCCAGCATTACCTTGTTTATGTTTTTGTTCATATGTTTTATTAATGGTTTCTTCTCCAAATTCATCCTTATGACCTTGTTTGCTCTTTTGTTCACATTTCATATCAATCCTGTCATGTCTAACATTAGGATCATAACATGTTTTTCTGTTTAGGCCACATTCCTTGCTCGTGATTTGATCCACAACACTACAATCTTTTCGTTGACTGGAAAAAGGATCAACAAGTTTGTCCACTAAAATTGGGGCTTGTAGACTGATTGTACCAAGTGCTGAAGCTTCCACTTGACTGTCTGCATCTCCTTGACATAATATATCCTTTGGGCTATCTGCAAATATAGACCTGCTGGCAGATCCTGATTTTAACCGAATGATCCTGTTTGACCCACGTTCTTTGTCTGTCCTATCAAAACTTGCAGTAGAAGACAAAGATATATTGTTAGCAAAATCCTTGTTCTTTCGCTGGCTGTCATGTGCTTGCAGCTTATTGGAACTAGAATTGTCATCATCCTGATGTTGATACCACCCAAAACTTTGGGGAACCCGACGACTGGAAGTTCTCACACTTTTTGGTACAGGGAAAGTCGATGATGGGATCAACGGATGAACTTTTACTTCCTTAAGCTTGAAAGAAATAACCTCTGAGCAGGAACCACACTGAACCTGATTCTGCTTCCGTGCTGTGCATTTCCCTGAAGGCAGCTGCAGCAGCTGGTTACAAGAGCTGCACACAACGAAAGGCGCGGCACCCTTTATCGGCCGACAAATACTCGCTGCCTTCTTCATAAAATACTCTACTCTCCTCTTCGGCATTGAAAGGTGCGAGTACAGCGACGAAGCCACGGACCTCTGGTCATACTCCGATGAGATTGACGGGGACCTCTCGAACAGGTAGGATCCCTGCTGCCCTGCGAAGTACCTCGCCATCGGAATATGCTCTTCCTGCACCACAGCCCGCTGGCCGTGAACGCACTGCGAGCACCGGCACGTGCTCTGATGGCAATTCCCTTGACCATACCCATGATTCTCCCACTGCCCCTCCGGGCATTGCCGGAACCGGCCGCTCGGCTGCCTTGCATACCTCTCGTCACACACAGAGCGCTGCAATTGGTCATACGGACTCGCCGGCAAGCCAGGCCCGTACCGGCCAGCGTAGCGCGAGCGGTAGTACTCCGGCGCCAGGCCTGGCGGCGGGTGCGGCTCAGCGTGCGAGGGGCGCAGCGAGATCGCGCGGCGGCTCGTGCGGTGGCGCTCCACCCGCGGTTGCCCCACGATCTCGCAGGACCTGGTGATCTGGTCCCGTATCTCGTCGAGCTTCCGGAGAAGCTCCGCAGGGTCCTGCTTGAGCACGCCCCAATCCAGCGCGCCGCTCCGATCACTGCATTGCCCGTACTCTCCTGGCACGGAAATCCTAGATTTTCGCCTGTACTTCATCTCCTTCGGTTCGCTCCCCATGGCGCCTCACAAAGAGGAAAATCCCCGCGGCCGAATCGACAAGACAAGCCTGCGGAGAACCGTGGATGAGTCGCAGCAAATTTGTAGAGGCCGGAGGAGAAATGGAAGAGATCGAGGTGGATCGGACTGGGTTACGGGGTGAGATGTGAGGTTTTTGGAGGCCGGGAGAGGAAGAAGAGATGGTGGCGGCGGTTACCTCAACGCGGAGAGCGCGCGCCGGTAGCCGGTGGTGGCGGCGGCGCGGGAATGCGGAGGCGCCGTCGGTCCGCCGTTAGGATTTCGCGGGGAGGAGGCGGTGGCTCGTCGGGTTCGCCATTGTCGAGAGCGGCGTAGCAGTGGGGTGGTAGTGGTGGCCGTGTGCCGCGGCGAGGAAGACGAGGAGGGGGTGAAGTGGAAGAGTGCTTATGTATCGGTTGGACTCGGAGGGACTGGGTTGTAATTTTCTATTTTCTCCGGGTGCTTGCACGCTGGCGGAACGGAACCGCGGGTTTCGGTTGGGGTGACCTGGCTGACCCGCTGACGTGCGGGGCCCACGTGGAGGAGGGTGTCCAGCTGGTGTGATCTGGCTGGATTGACAAAAGGAGCTACTACGCGCAATGCAATGCAATGCAATGCAATTTAGGGGTACTTCCAGTCAAAATCACAGGGATTAGTAGCTGGGTTCGACTCGAGAACTAGGCCAGCATAACTAATTCAATTTCAAGGCTGACATTAGCACCTGGAAGGTTCAGCTTACACATCTGCATTGCATTTGCATAATCACACGCCTTCGGATGGAAACTTATGCCCTCGTTCGAAATTAAGACATTCTTTTCAAATTCCACAGGAATTACTATGTTACTTACGAAACTACCTGTATCCCTCAACTTTATGCTTTCAATTGATCAATATTAACCGGGAATGAATCCACTTTAACCAAAAGATTACCCTGTCTCTTACAAAATTACCATGAAACTACTGCATCTGACTTGAAGGGCTGCATGTGTCATGTTTCTCAAGGACGGTGTGCTTTGCGATAGAAATGTGTGTATCAGGGGGCTGCCCCTTGTAAGCGCGGCACTAAACAGCGGTTAGTGTGCATTATTATTAATTAACAAGTGAGCTCTCGTGGACCTCATTTTTTTTGTGCTGCTGTATTCTTGCTTCAACAATACTACTAGCTAGTAGCATCAGCAGTCAGCTGTATAATTCAAGCAATCATTCTGTCAACCACAAACCGGACGAATATATGGACCTAAACATGTGATCCGTTTCTGTTTGTTTATTAGAATTGTCGGATTTATTCCATCTGCATTTGATCGGTGTCTCCTGGAAAAGAAGTCGTCGGCCATTCAGTACCGGACGATTTATTCTTCAGCAAGAACCGACAAGAGCCTGAACACACCATAAAAAAAAAAGGAAGAGCGAGAAGTTAAGAGATCCAAAACTGTACTTGAGCACTTCCAAACGTGAAGCTCATGTATTACTCAGGAGAATACGTGAACCCGTACTCCCATGATTTTCTAGAGAAAAAGGATAAAGAAATGAAATTTTCCTATATAAGTTTTTGCATTGTACTACCAAATGGATTGCATATCTCCTTGTGAACTTCATCTGATGGGTAATTAAGCTTTGTGAACAAACAAATTAAACTAACTGAAAGAGTAGAGGTAGTATATACGAAACATGCATGTATCCACCATTGCATTGCAGATGCCGTTTTGCAAGTGTGTCGTGTCATGCCCGACGAGAAACAGCGAAGCAGCGCACCTCACTCTGGGAAGCAACCCAGGGGAACAAGCCCGAAACTGACTAAAGCAAATCAACCGCTCCCTTAGATCCGAATACAAATCATTCTACCTTTAAGATTTTATTTATAAATATATATCATTATACAATTTTAATATGTTGTTTTATCATATTTTCTCCTATATTTCTCCTCTTTAGTTATTTTCAATGTCGTTTACTATCATAGACAATAAGACATACCATCTAAATATATAATGAAGACGACTAATACAATCTTTTGTAGATAAGAGTTGGTGAAAATACAAAAACATAGAATAGTACCTATTCATGAACATAGAGAATAATAATTAATTAGTAGCTAACCCATCACGCATGAACAACAGCAGACAGCCCAAAACGAGACAGGTGCCACACGAGATTCTTCGCTCCGTCCAACTCCGACGTCTCAGTTTACCTGCTTAAAACTCTGCCTGTCCAACAGTAATGCATGCCGCACCGAATGTACAGATCACATCGAGTCAACCAACACGGATGTGTATGCAGCGCTAAATTCTAATGCCCAAGTGGCGCATGGCATGACGCTAATAGTAGCAGACTTTGTGTTCAGAGCTGAAACTGAATGTCTGAACATTCCCAACTCCTCCTTCATAGCTAAAAATATTACTATCAAACATGTTCGGCTAACGATTGCATTACACACCCAACTTGTTGCAGCCTGGTGGTAGTTGAAGGAGGAGAATGTGTTTAGCGTGAGAGATTTCTTCATTCGCATTTTGCTTTACAAAGCTATTTACTTCTTCGTGGAGCAAATTAAGGTCCTCCTCGACTTCTGGTTAAGTCCCATAGTCCCCCGTCATCCAAGTTTAAATTCTCTTCGACGCGAATTTAGATGCCTATCTTTTAGGTATATATTCTTGCTTTCTCTTTTTGGGGTAACCCATTGGAGCAATTGCAGAACGCACCGTGCGTTATTTTTTTCTCCTCGACTGTTTGGGGGAAATAATTAACAAAGCATCATGCTTCTTTTCCTGTTTCTGCTGTGTGGTAGTGCTAGGATCAGGGTTTCAAATATCGATGAAAATCCCAATTTTCGACCGTATTAAACCAATTCGATAAACTATACCGGTCAAATTTTAAAAAAATTGTGAATTTTTATGCGACGTAAACCACTCGATTCTCGGTGAAAATCGTTCGTCGGAAAATTTCGCTTGAACAATCGACCGATTTTTTTTCAAAAAGTTTGATTTCAAAACCCTCCGGTTTTTGACGATTTTCGATCGTAAAAAAATTAGTACCGACTGGGATTTGATTTTTAACCTCGATTTTGTTTTGTAACCCTGGCTAGGATCATTTGGGTTTTCCACTGGCCTGTTTGTTAATCATCAATCGCGTCACATAGGTTTCATACCAAGAGCTTAGTTTGGAGAGCACACTGACTCAGGCCCTGGAAAATCGCTGTCAATTAAACTCGGCCCAAAAGCACCGTACCACAGAATTGGACTGGACCTTGTGTCTCGTTTGTTTTCCTTTTCGACGGTCGTTTTTCTCACAAAAAAAGAGACTTCTTATGTGGTATCAAAATTTATAATGATGTAGCACTAAGAGGTATCTCTACCTTTCAAATTTTGAGATATTTTATCATTCTTAAGAGATATCAAAATTTATATTAAAGTAGTACCAAAAATTCAAAATGTAGAGATACCAACTTTTGATACCTCTTTCTATTGCCTTAATATATATTTTGATCTCTCCTGATGATAAACAGTCTTACAAAGAAAACTTATAATCTTTCTCTCGGGGAAAAAACTTAATCATCAAAGGTTTCCAAAATGAGAGGTGCTTCCGTGCTTTTCTTTTTAGCAGTTGCACAAATATTAAAGCATGAATGAATGGTAGATGGTGATTACTTGCCCTTTCGCTTGCTTTAAGATTTGTGCAACTTGTATTGGGAGGAAAAGTATTGAAGCATTGCTCTTCCAAAATTCAATGGTCTCTGTCTCAATCTTTCAATAGTAGGATATATCCCATCTCTCGCCTAGTCATCTTTCTGTGTGCAATGCTCGAAACATCGACAGGCACTTCTGTACGTAGTACCTGATCCGTCAATGTAAAAGTCAAACGTGGAGCGGTTACGGGGTTAGGCTCACATTACTTGTATATATAAAGTGAGTTGTAGCCTCTAGGGTTAATCTTTTTACACGAAACGAGGATAAAAGTATAAATAGGATGCTATACATGTGTGAGCCCGCTTCACGGTGGGCTAGACTTTGATTGAGTTTGTGCGAGCAGGGTGTTAATTACAACTACAGCACCAGCAGTGTGTACATGTCAGTTGAGCCGATCCGGCGCGCACTTACGTGGCATTTCACCGATGAAATCCCTTCATCAATCCGGAGAATTATCACGGGCGGCAGCTTATAAATCCTTACCCATGCATCGCATGTAGAAAAGCAAAGGAAGAAAAGAAAAGACGATCCGTGACGCGTTCGGTAGAGGGAGGGTAACGGAGAAAAGCAGGGGCGGGGAGCGCCGCGCATGTGAAGAACATAACTCACCGGCCGAGCTTTGGAGGTGGCATGGCGGTCGAATTCATCGTCCTCCCAAGCCGGCCGGCCACGTCCATACATGCACGCCCAAGAGGCTCCGCGTCCACACATGCACTAAGCCGCCCGGCCCTATGTCGACCGTCTCTTCTTCCTCTCCTTCACCTTGACCGGTGCTGCTAGCTGCGAACTTAATTATCGCTGGCTCAGCTCTCCAAATTCGCAAGCTTTCCTTGGTCCATGCACACGTACGGTGTGCGATCCTGCATGCATGTGTCCATCGTGAGCTCATCAAAGCTAGCGCTAGAGCCATCTTCTATGTATTTCATCTGATCATGGACAAAGAGGTACATGCATGCATGAAAGTATTACTCGGCTTGCCATGTTCAGTTTGCAAATTAAGTGTTTATTTATGTGCTTAAGATCTCTTGTTTGCAATGATCACAGCAGACAAGTCACCACCACCTGGATAGCTTTGCGCCGTTGGACGGGGCGCCGGAGGAGACGAGCGGTGGCGCCGAGATGGTCGGCTACATGCTGGGCCAGCCTCCGGGACAGCAGAGCCAGGTATCCTTCGACAAGCTCAGCTTCTCCGACGCGCTGCAGTTCGCCGACTTCGGCCCCAAGCTCGCGCTCAACCAGCCCTCCGCGTCCGCCGACCACGACATCGAAGACGACGACGACGGATACTTCCTCAGGTTCCAGTCCCTGCCGTCTCTCCCCGACGCCCCTCCCCGCGGTGGCGCCCATCACGTGGAGCAGGAGGGCAGCAAGACCATCGACGGAGGCTTGTCGGAGAGCACGACGCTGGTGCAGCAGCCTGACGGTGGCGGGCGTACGGATCAGAAGGCCGGGGATCAGGGGAAGAGCGGGCGGCGGAAGCGGCCGCGGACGATCAAGACGAGCGAGGAGGCGGAGAGCCAGCGGATGACGCACATCGCCGTGGAGCGCAACCGGCGTCGGCAGATGAACGACTACCTCAGGGTCCTCAGGTCCCTCATGCCAGGATCCTACGTCCAAAGGGTATCTACATATCTAAAAAAATTAGAGAGGTGCTTCGATGCTTTTCTTTTTTTACAGTTGCACAAATATTAAAGCATGAATGAAGGGTAGATAGAGATTACTTACCCTTTCGCTTGCTTCAAGATTTGTGCAACTTATATTAGGAGAGAAAGCATTGAAGCACTGCTCAAAAATTATTATTTTGATCTCACGAAAGAAGTCGTCCAGGAAAATTAAGTGTTTTTTTTAAATAGCATTCAAAATTTGAGTATTTAGATCTAGATTTAATAGATAAAATCAATTTAGCTCCTCCCCTTATATTTGACTACTATTCTGTCAAGTACTATACTCAAGTTTTTATGTATTAGATGAGTAATATTATTCTTTTCTACATGACCTTTTTACATTAATTATACACTAGTTATTCACAAATTAAATTATGTAAAAAAAATATGATAATTTATAAAAGTAGCTTTTTTTGCATGGCATTTTTTACATTAATTATATACTAGTTTTACACAAATTAAATTATATAAAAGATAATGTGATAATTTGTAAAAAAAACAAACTATATGCAACACAACAAAAATAAATATGGATCACAAAGTCGCACAACGTGGATCACAAAACAATATCTAATAGACAAAAAAATTGAACGCTCACAAACAAAAAAACACTAATATCTAATAGACAAAAAAATATAGTGCTAGTAAACAAAAAAAACACTAATATCTAATAGACAAAAAAAACGAGTGCTCGTAAACAAAAAAAAACTCAAAGTGACATTTATCAATTTTCATTAAGAAATACTCTATTCGTCCAAGTTTATAGGGGGATAGTTTTTGAATGATCTTATCTATAAATATAGTGTGTATTTTATGTTCCAAAGTAAAGTTAGTATGATATTCTCTTTATAGTCCTAATAAATATCCAATTTTACTTGATATTCTCCACATGCATGTATTGAATATATTACTTACATATAATAATTAAGGTAATATAGTCATTTTTAATATTGCTTTGGTCTATGTACTAATAGAAAATACGACCACAAGAACTGTGACACCCTACACTTTAATTTTAAAAAATATGGCAAACTATAGTTTACAACTACTCATATAAGCCATAGTGATTGTTCCTATAGCTACTACAACAGTAGATATATACAATGGTACGTCGTAGCCAATTTCTACATATATATTATAGAGATTTTTTGCCGATGAATCAAAGTATACATTGATCGAGTTAGTATCGAGAGCTAATAAAAATTTAAAAGATAGAGACAACAAGAACTATGAGAGTTTAAAAGTAATTTGATGGTACCTTATCGCTGTTTCTTAGGAATAGTAAAAAGTCTATATATATTATAATATTTTATAAGAAAGACCAAGAAAACAATATATAACTTCACTAGGGAGTAGATATGGACAGTTAAATTGCCTATAGACGAGACGAGTATACTATTTGCAAGTAGCTATCAAGATATAAGCACATAACCAATACAAGCACGTACGTACGCTGCAGGGAGACCAAGCATCCATCATAGGAGGCGCCATAGAGTTCATAAGGGAGCTAGAGCAGCTGATCCAGTGCCTGGAATCGCAGAAGCGGCGGCGCCTGTACGGCGGGTCCGGCGACGCGCCACGGCAGGTTGCCGACGGGGTCGCGACTCCGCCGTCCATGCCGCAGCAGGGGCAGGCATCGCCGTTGTACCCCCCGAGCCTCCCGTTCCCCGCGGCGTCCGGCGGCGGCAGCGACGGCGCCACAGCCAAGATGCTGGACCTCGACGCGGGTGGCGGCGGAGGGCTCCGGGAGGAGGTGGCGGAGAACAAGTCGTGCCTCGCGGACATCGAGGCGCGGGTGCTGGGCGTGGACACGATGATCAAGATCCTGTCCCGCCGCCGGCCCGGGCAGCTTATCAAGATCATCGCCGCGCTCGAGGACATGCAGATGTCCATCCTCCACACCAACATCACCACCATCGAGCAGACGGTGCTCTACTCCTTCAACGTCAAGGTATACTGATACAGTAATATTACATGTAGTCTAGATCACGTAGTATGTGTTTTTGCATGTATATTCCGGGAGTTCGGCCGTAGTATAATGAACTGATCACGCGAATTGCTTCGTCTGACAGATAGCCGGCGAGGCAAGATTCTCGGCGGAGGACATCGCTGGCGCGGTCCACCAGATCCTCAGCTTCATCGACGTCAACTACGCGTTATGATCCCTCTCTCTCTGTATCAAGATTGTGAAAGGGGCTCCTGGTTAAAGACCAACTTAATTAAGATGCTGTATGTTCGACATTCATGTTCTTAATATTACACTACGTTTCGTTCGCCTCTATGAATCTAAACTGATTAGAGCAACCAAGACTCTACGATAACGCTGGTATGTTCAGTGAATATGTATGGCTCATATGTGCTACAACGATTAGCTGAGTAAACAAGATGATTTGCCTTCGCCGTTGCTAGATCACCTGCAGTTTTCTCCTGTATCTTTTTCCTCCTCTTCATTTTCTATGCAGTGTTTCCTTATGAGGTACCACCAATAAAATTTATAATGATCTTCAGATGATTCCTAACTAGAGGCCACAAAATGCTGGTAAAGAGTAAAAGAACAGAGCGGAGAGAAGATAATCATTACTGTATTACAGTTCAATGTTAAATGAAGCCTGAATTCTGCAGGATTATATATACAGTGAAATTTTCCTTGTCTGAGGCACAACAGAACTGAACTGAGATATTCAGATGAGTGTCCAGAAGCACTGTAACCAGCTGGGGGCAAAAATCTTATGGCAGCTTTTACTTCGGAATTTGCATGCAATTGCTATGCACAACATCATAACACAGGCGACAGTATCTCCAATTTTTCTAATACCCCTTACCACAACTACATATGGCAATTTACATAGATTCTAGCCACCACCAGCATAAGAAAGAAAGTATTATTCCAAGAGGCTAAAACAAACGTTTTCTTCTTCAGGAGGCTAAAACAGAACAGGAAAAAAGAAGGTAATTACATGCATCTACTAGCAGCAGCTTTTGTATCCATCAGAGCCCATAGGCAGTACTGAAGTAACTATGGGTGACATTGTTACTCAGTATTTGTAGGACCTTGCTGTTGGATGGGTTCACAAACCGAGGCGTCTTGAACTGGCTCACCGCGCCACCAAGGCTCAGGAAGTGATCTAGGATCTCCTTGAAGGTTCCCTTTCTGAGGATCCGGAGCTCGAGGGGGCCAATGGTGTTGATCTTCCTTGAACCCATGTAGCCTGCATCGACAAAGGCTAGATCCAAGGCATTTGCGCAGCTGCTTAAGACCTCAACACTGGCGTCAGAGCTGAGCTCCCAGAAGATCACGTAGCGACCCGGATCACTTGACCTTTCCACAAAGCTTGTGAAATCCACAACTTCCAGCTTCTCCCCTTCCAAGAGCTTCGCCGCCTCCTCAACAGCCAACTGGAGGTCTTTCTCGGTGTTCTTGTCGATGTTGATGCTCAGCACTAGGCTTCTGCGGCAGATGAACTGGAGCTCAGGTGTTGAGTTGTGGAAGCCGGTTATCTTGACAACGTCTCCTAGTCTGTAACGATATAGACCTACAGAAGCATAGCCAAAAAGGAACTGTAATAGTATTCAGATAATTATTTATTTCTGCAGCAACTTAATAAGTAAATTATATGTCATAAAAGAAATTGGACTTAAATCGTTGCACCTAAGGTTTACAATTTCCCGTGCAAGTTTGTCTGAAGTTGCTTGTGACAGACATGCACTAGCTGAGGTAATAAAGGATGGAAATATGATTGACGAGTCTGGTATACCCGATATAAATAGATTAGACAACAATGTCTGCATAATACAGTTTGAAGTTAATCCTAATGAGAGCAAGTACAATAAGACTACCTCAATTTACTATTAGCCTGTATACGTCAACTTTGTCCTATATAAAAAGGTGGGAAAAGAGGATAGAGAAGAGAGCTGGCTCTTATTTAGTAGCTAGTTTTGTACGGGAATATAGGTAGATTATTTATGTACAAGAGGGAAGAAATAATTATTACACAGTATCTAGATACAACTTTTAGAGACAGTTATTGTACAAGCTGGCTTTTAGCTTACTCTAGATGATATGGATGAAAGATGGAGTAAGTAGTAGGCTTTGCTACTATACTTGAACTTGAGTAGGCATCAATGAGTGGACCGCAAACGTTGGCAATAATTACTCCCCCATGTGCTTAATACATAATCTTGATGTATACACCACAACTGCTTGCTTTTCTGTTTTCTCTTCATAAAGTGCTCTAGCTTGCAGGGACGTGACTAAGCATTATGTATTTTCATTGGAAATTATATATCACAGAAACCGCTAGATATACTTCTAATAAATGTTACAAGGTAAGACATCTGACTCAGATGACAACAGCAGAAAGACAACATATATGATGAAAATTGATGGCTGTCCATAGCTATAGTTAACCCAGTGTAAATCCAAGATTCAGAATAAATAGCTAAGAGAAAGAATGTACCTGCAAAGTTAGTTAGTACAACTTCATAGATTTTGCCGACCTCGACTTCAGTCAAGCCAACCGGTACTGATTCTATGTAATGAATAGAGGCGCTGTTCTCCATCTCCTCCCCTTGTGATTTCTCCAAAGGGATAAACTCGAAATAACCAATATGTGGGAGAACCGCATATGTCACCTGCTCAGGTGGCACTGTGGGGTCTATGTTTGAGCCAACCCATCCTTCAGATGCACCGTAGTCAGCACTTATCAGTGGCAAGTGCCCAGCATAATGTCTTAACTTCTTCAGATACGGCTCCATGGATCCTGTCATGATGCCGTATACGTACTTTGCATTTGGCCACAGTGCTGGGATCACACCATACCAATTGCTCAAACCGACACACTTCTTGTAGATTGAGTCCGCAAGCTCAGGGTTGGGCTTCAGGATTTTTGAAACAGCTTCACGAATTGATGGTACTGTAACTTTCTTTGAGAGAACACCATCTCTTATATCAGCACATAGATCCTCCCAAACCTCCTCGAATGTTTGAAATGCATGCACTAGGCTGTGAGCAAATGTTGAGAACACAGAATGGACCTCGTCTGAGTATATTAACCCACAGAGCAAGTGACAATACAAGGATTGGTGGAAATCAGGGCCAAAGACAACTTCATCGGGACTGCAGCACTGAGACTGGATATACTTCATTCCTTCCTTGTAACGTTGACTCCGATACAAGTTTGTAGTTGCAGTGGTAGCAAGGATGCCACCTTTTGTTAAAACTTGCTTGCTACCATAAACAAACTGCAAGGCTTTTCCTTTGCCAATAGGATATTCACTGTAAACACAAAACAAAATATTGCTCAAAACTCTGGGATTCAGTGTAAGAAATTCACAGACCAAGCAGCAGTTTAATCACTTGCATATTACAGAAATGTACAAACAAAATAAATTTATATTGAACTTGATCAGCAAAGTTAGTAACACTTTCAGAAGTAGCAGCTATACTTGAGCATAATAACAAAATGAAGCTCCTCACCGGTTCCTAAATGCGTAAGAAGTACGGAATATTTGAAGTGTGATCTCAAGCAATTCATCATTAAATGGCAGGAACTTGGGCTTTCCCTGTGTCGTGCCAGAACTGGATGAAAAACAAAGAAAATCCAGGTTACAAACATCTACTTTCATAGACAATTAAGAAAGAGATGCATAGAAGCATCTCTCTTAAGGCAATACATTTTCAAGCGATGCGTACCTGAGGGAGAGGGAGGTGATGGGCTTCCCAGTGAGCACTGGTGAGCTATCACCATCAGCAATCCTCTGGATATAGGATTCAACATCGCTGTGCACGCACAATGGAATGCAGGATTTGAAGCTCTCGGCATCAGTCCTCCCTCCTAGCCCAAAGCGCTTCAGGTACTCAGCGTCAGCATTCACCTCGAGTATCTTTTTCAGTGTATCCTGCTGCACGCGTCCAGCATCACGTGACAACATCTCAAACTCGTCGATAGTCTCTTCACAGCTACAGATCGTCATCTGTACCGGTAGAATCTTGGCTTTATCACCTGGTTTGGAAGAGGAATCACAGCACATGCCCATAAATAACGCAAGCAAATCTGTGAGCAACTTGTGGGAGGAAAGCTGAAAGCATTGATGTGTTGCAAATTTAAATCAAATGCTAGGAAGTTAAAAGAGAGACATGTCAAAAGATTTTGTGATTGCTAACCACTAACTGAGCTGTAAACCAAAAACCGGCAGTGCAGTTGGGTTGGCATCAGAATGGTAAGAAATTATTGAAGGGTGCAGAACTTTATTGCTGACAGAATAGCAAGCTAAAACGCACTAATCTTGCAATGAACTGCACAAATTGCATGCCCACATGAGTACATGACCAAGGGGGAAGAGGGAGATGAACAAAAACAACAAGAACATACTAGTATGCTGTCTACCTACTAAAGCTAACGTACAACCATGAAAAATTAGGCCACTTTACAAACCATCTGCGGAACCATTGACAGAAAAAAGCATCAGTCTTTACTTTCCGACACAACGTTTACTAATGAAATCAATCAGAATCCCAATAAAGTAGGGGACTGATGCTCACTTTTTTTACCAGAGATACCGCTGACGCAAGAATTGCAACATAAGACAATGAATATAAGCTATACATACACTGACAGGAAATAGAGGCAGCTTGCTGAACTATCTACTGGTAGTCTTGCTACATTGGTTCTTGATGCAAAATTTACCGATACAAACAAGAAAACAATCCCCTCGAAAATAAAAAATAGCAATAAAGGTATACTATCATTAGCTTTTTATGCGCTTCTACTTACCATAGCAGAGCAAACCCTCCCAAGTATGAAGAAATTGTAAAAGCAGTCAGCTTACCACTTTATGAGGGAGTTGGCCTTAATAATGTTTTATGTAAGCCGCTATACAATAGAAGTCATATGGAAGTGTTTCTTTTTGTGAAATGTTGGGCGAATCACACAGTACGACTCCATAGAACAAAAGGATGGCACTCTTTGGTGAATTATTTAAGTAGGGTCCGCAACACCGACACAAAAGATACTGCTGCGTGTGAGCGAAAAAAAAAAGACACAGGTGCATGGAGCATTCCCGGACGGACTAAACAGAAATCTACGATGGAGGAGAGAGGGACTAATTGTGGCACGACTTGACCTAGTAATAGCTAAAAAAGGAAGCAAATCGACAGGCTAACTGTGCAAACATTGCCACGGGATGATAAATGTGTGCTTTTTTACCTGCCCAGGTGCCGAAAATCTACGGGCAAACTGTGCCAAATGCTTTTCATACTGCATGGTAACACAAAATTTATGAACTTGGGCGTAATGGCTCTTAAAAGCTTTCTTTCACAAACAACGCAAAAGAGGAAATAATATATGCTCTGAATTTTACTGGACATCTTGTTTGCAAACCATGAGCACGAGCCAACCTGCGACAATAAACACAGAGCCTTTTAATAGCTCGTTGACCTGAGATTCTTGGAAGCATTTTTACCGCCAAAGGAATCGAAACCAGGCGACAAGGCATTTAGGAGGAGTAAGGACGCAGCACAAACAATCATGAGAAATCTCGGAGTTTTGAGTGGTCGAGAAGAAGCTAGAATTCCTCATCACAGCTTTGGTCCGAGCAAGTCCCCCAACAAAAGAAAGCGAACTATTCATTCCAGCAGCTGTTCACGAAATCGGCACTCTTTCTGTTCTACTCAGAGAGAACAGTAACATAAAAGGGGAGATTTAAAAAGGAAGGCCAAATTTATCCTAAAAATCAGGGCTTTATGCAGTATATTCTGAGAGTATATCAACATTATTTTTACCCCAAAAAAATCTCAACTTTACGAAGTATATCCCCTGTGAAAGACATGACATGGAGCCTGGCTACAACTCTATAAATACTGGCCGAAGAAACCAGGAACAGTCTTTTCCGCGCAAAATCCCCAAGAAATCCGTCTCTCCCAAAACAAGAAAAACCAAGAGGTAGACCTCCCCTGCACGCCCCCAAAAGCCAACCTTTTCTCAGAGCAAAACGCAAGAAAGAAGAATCACTCACCGCTAACCCGACGAGCCGAGTGGGGACAGGAAAGCGACCTCTGCGCCGCCGGCCGGCCGGTTCGGGTTCTGTCTCCGGAGGCGACGAGGGGGGCACGAGCGAGACGACGGACTGGCGCTCGGAGCCAACAACCACGTATAAACTGCGGTGTTATTAGGGGGGGATTAGTCAAGAGGGCAACGAAATGATGGGGGAGGTTAAGCTAAACGGGCAGAGGGCCTTTGTGGCGATGGATTGGAATGGAATGGAATGGAATGGATGGGCGCTTCGCTTTTGTAGGCCGTTCGAGGGAGGAGGAGAGGACTGCGCCTCGCCCGGGGGGAAGCGCCTGATTGTGTCGTACGCTTGTCCCTTGTCTCTTTCATCATCTCTTCCCTCCTCTTCCCCTCTCCTCCCTGTCTAGTCTAGCTCCCTTCCCTTTGTTTTCTCCGTTGTGATGCGTCATAACGTGCGTACACGTGTATTCGGTGCGTAGAGTACACCGACAAGTGTGTACATGGATACGGTGCATGTGATCTCAGTGTATCCGCATGAGCTATATATATGCTTGCGCATCCTTTCTTTGCAAAAAAATTAGCTTACATGATTCTAGCATATATATATATATATATATATATATATATATATCTGCAGTGAACTGTTCTGCATCCATTTTCCCCGGCCCCTTTTGAAAAGATATATACATGATGACTTCAGAATTTATGTCGATCTCCATTAGCTTCTTGAAGACTCTGATGGTTTCAGCAAATCCGCATGAGTTAAGTTTTGCCCTCGTTTTTCTATATTCCTTTATAACGCACCTAAGCAATTTTTCCTACGTCCACCCTAAATAATGCACCTCATTAGAGATGGCTCAATGTTCATGCACCCAGCAAAACGTCCCCAGAAACTTGCATTCATCAAAATGAACGTCTCAGATCTTTCCTCGGTTTTACTCATTCACATCCGATGGCCATTATTTAGTGTGTCTAATCATCCCTGTGGCCGTACAGCAGACCTCCCCCACCTACATATTTGGAAGGAGAGCGAATCAAACAAGAAAATAAATAAGGAGGATCCGCATGCAAGGAAATCAGACTTGAATTTTTTACTGACCAAAATTGTACGTATTACATATTTGGAAGGAGGGTGAATCAAACAAGGAAATAAACAGAGAGGATCTGCATGCAAGGAAGCAAGACTTGAATTTTTTATTGTTCTGGCATTGTGATCGTATTTTTTTTTCTGAATATGACCTTTCTTGAGACTTTTTACGGATCTAGCCCCATAAAGCCTAATTTCAGCGCACGGAGAGCGTTGAATTTTTGTTTTTATTTTTTATCTAAGGAACCAACGATGCATGAGTCTTTGCTTAATTGTTTTCAATTTTTCTCGCAGAACCGGCCGTGAAAGCACTGTTTAATTTTATCTTTTTTCCTTGCGGATCCAAATGGTTGGCGGCGCATTTTATTTTTCCATATTTTTCCAAATCATCCTCAGAGCCCACAATGACCTTCCTCACCTCCAAGATCAACAAGGAAAAGGAAACAAACGTCTTGGAATCAAGGAAAAGGAAACAAACGTCTGAAAAGGAAAGGACCATATATTACGTCTTTGGGAAAAGGAAACCGAGATGGGCAAGACGGCGGAGAACGCAGTCCGCAATAGCTCCATGGTCGCCATCGGTGGCTTTGCCGACGCGGCGAGGTTCTTTGTCGGTCGACCTCCGACTGCGCATGCGTGCTCTCGGCAAATTTATAATTTAATTTTTTGAAAATAATTTTATTAAGTACAAAATAATCGAAAGTTTTTTTGAGAATTTTTCTAGAATTTTTAACCTAATGTCCTATCTTTTCAAAAATCCTTCTATATTTAAAAAAAATGAAGATAACTCACATGTAGCTTCTTCTAGCTGCATCCAGCACTGCAGAAGCTTCTTCTCTTCCTCCTCCATTAAAGCAAGAAAGAAGCTCCAAAGCTCCATCAATCCCGCACCAAATCTCCTCTTTTCATCTATGGTGTTAATTCCTAAATTTCGTGCTCTATTGCCAAAATTTCCTCTCAATCTGATTTGATCCCAAATTATGGTTTCCATAAATATGCTTGTTTCGGGCTATAAAAGCCATGAGCTCTCCTCCACCCCATCGCATTGCGTAAATCCCCAAGTGCTCCTCTTGTAAAGATCGCGGATTTTGGAGGTAACCCAAGCCATCACCGTCATCTTTCCCGTGAAATTCACCATAACCGTGACTCCTCCCATAGCGCTGGTGCCGACGATCTCGCCGCACTGTCGACCCATCGCGACCGCCACCACCCTGGCCTTCCTCCCCCTTGCGCTGTTAAGCCCGAGAGCACGCTGTGCTCTCTGTGGAAGCTACAAAAAAATCTAAAATCAGAAAATTCTTTTTTCTTTCTCTTTCTTGATTTAAAATCTTTTGGGAGCCCGTTTTCGCCCATTCGACCTCCATTTAGTTCCGTTTTTCTTTCTAAATTCATTTAAAATTCTAAATTTTTCTTTTATTATTAAGTGTTGTATTCATACTTATCTTCTCATTTAATTGATAAGCGGGTGTACTGCCGTCGTAGCGTTAGCACAGGCACTATACTAGTGTACTGTGACGATCTCAACATATCTGCACGAGCTAGCGTTACCCTTTGTATTTGCAGATTTACTTGCCTACAATTAATTGCACACAGGTATTTGGTGTGCAGACACTGACAAGTGTAGAGAGATACAATTAATGGACATGTTTTCCGCATATCTGCATGCATGAGCTATGGTTGCACAATCTTTCTGCCTTTGAAATATCAGCAAGTAACATGATTTTAGCGCGCATATCTGCAGTGAACTAATTTTCACCTATTGTTTTCCTTTTGAAAGGATACGATGATCGACTTAAGTACGTATATATATCCATTAGATTGGAACTATTATGATCCCAGCATATCTCCATGAGCGTTACTTTTTATTCCAAATTTACTTGTCTTCGCTGTGTAGAGTACACCGACAAGGGTAGAGACATATATACTGGACATGCTGATTTCAGCACATAAGGATGAGCTATGCTTGCACATTCTTTCTGCCTTCGAAATATTAATTAACATGTTTTTAGCATATCTATAGTGAGCTATTTTGCACCCATTTTTTATTTTCTTTTAGAAAACGTATGATGACTGCAGTACATATCTCCATTAGATATTTGAAAACTAGGACGATCTCAGCATATCTCCATGAGCATTACTCTTTATTCCAGATTTACTTGCCTATAACTGTACACATGTATTTGGTGTGTATAGGGATGAAAACGGATCGAATACGGCGGATATATAATAGCTCTGCTATATTGGTTTTCATCATATTTTTTCTCGAATGTGGATACGAATATGAATAATATCGAATATAGATACGGAGCGAATACAACTCAAAATGAATATGGTCACGAATATTTATCGGATCATAAAAACCCTTTAAATTGTACACACAAAATGAAAAAAAGACTTAACTAGTTTATTTGCTCCAAACATTCATGAAGAACATGTAATGACCCAAGATTTGTATTCTTTGCTGAATTATGTTCAAAATAATATATTATATATTTATGAGTTTTTATGCATTTTTAGCTACTTATTTAAAATATTTTCCTATTAAGGGCAGCCATGTTTGAATTTTTGAGCAAATTTGAAAACCGATAAAATCTTGAAAATAATTTTTTTAGTTTTGGATTGTGTCAATAACTTCCCCTAAAAAAATTTCTAGTTTTTTGGAGTTGGTTTTATAATTTTAATAATTAAATTAGAAAACGATTTTGAAATTCAAAAAACCTTTTTGGGCTAAAAGAGTAGCCTTAGCTCAGCCCACCTGTATATCCAAATAATTTGGCCCATAAATATCCGGATTATCTGGATCTGTATCCGACGGATAGTGAGCTACTGAATCCGTATATGTATCTAATAAAAAAATCCGTATCAGTTTTCGATCCGATACTATCCGATAGATATCTAATTCGACAGAATCCGGATTCAAAAATTGTCCAAATCAATCGGAAACTATCCGATCTGTTTTCGTCACCAGGTGTCTAGAGTACACTGACAAGTGTAGAGAGATACGATGGAACATTCTTTCTCCTTTTGGAAAACTAACGTGATTTTAACATATCTAGAGTGGGGTATTGGGACCATATTTTTTTTTCCTTTTCAAAAGATATGATGACTTGAGTATGTACGTCTCTCTGCATGAGCTATTTATCCCTTCTTTTCCTTTTTTAAATTAAGTTAGTGAAGATTTCAACACATCTGCATGGCTGCACGAATCATTTCTCATACTACGATGATCTCAACATATCTTCATGCATAGATGCAAGAGTTACTTCTTTTTTTGCGACGAGCAAGAGTTACTTTTTTGGTTCTGCATTTACTTGCCTCTGGATTCGTGCCTGTGTATTTATCACATACGTGAGTTACCTGTCTACAACGGTGCCCGTGTATTTGGCATGTGTATTGTACTTGTATATGTGAGAGTATCCCGTTGTGAGTGATTCCGGCGTATCTGCATGGACGACATGAGGCATTTTGCCCCCTTTTTTTTAAAAAAAAAAAGTTACTTCGTGGGTGGAGATGATTATATTTAAGCGAATTTATATATATGAGCCCTTCAATCCTTCATGGTGTAGTATATATTGTGCCTCTTTTTCTTTCTTCAGAAACTAATTGTACATGTCATGTACAATCTCATTCTGGAGCGATCGCGATCGCGATCACCTATTTTTGTTGTTCTTGTTCCTTTTCTCTTTTGTAACAAACAACCGCAGTTTCGTGTTGCTTAGCGTACATTACTTTCTCATCTCATATATATTTACTTTCCTAGAATCCTACATGCACGAGTATTTTGTGTGGAGATGATTTCAGAATACCTGCACGACAAGCTATATATAATTAATCTTGCCATCCTGGTCGACACCATGCATGTTGAGGTCTCTCTGTGAAAAAGATCAACCACTTCTTTTTGTTCTTACTTTTCCCTTTTCCATCTAACCACTATATATAGCTTCTTCCTACGTACTTGTCTACAGTTACTTTCTAATTGTAGGGTACACTTGCTTAGAACCGACTAGACGTATGTGTCGTGTACATGTAGTGTAGTGATCGATCAGAGATGTGAAAGAATACCATGGGATCGATGATCATTTCAGCATATATATATACCCCTTTATAATGCATCTAAGCATTCTTTTCTACGTCCACCCTAAATAATGCACCTCACTAGAGATGGCCCAACCTTCATGCACCCAGCGAAACGTCTTCAGAAACTTGCCTGCATCAAAATTAACCTCTCAGATCTTTCCTCAGCTTTACTCACCCACATCCGATGGCCATTGTTTAATGTGTTTAACTCACCCCTGTGGCCCACAACAGATCTCCACCACCTCCAGCATCATCTCAAGGAAAAGGAAACAAATATCCTGGAATTAAGGAAAAGGAAACAAACGTTCTAGAAAAGGAAAAGACCATATATTACGTGCTGGAAAAAGGAAATCGGAAGACAAGGCACTATACTAGTATATATAGGATGTTTGGGGTTTTAAGTCAGTTTTAGCTTCCTAAAAGACAATAAGCTCTCAAATAGCTCACTTTTAAGCGGTTTTTGGTATAAACTAAAAGCTATATATATAACTAGCAAAAACTGAAAGTTGTGTTGGACCTGCTTTTATAGCTTATTGCTGAGAAAAATTAGCTATTTGTCAAACAGTCTGTTATAAAAAGCTACGACCGCTTTTTAGCCTAAAAAAAAAAAACAGGTTTTTAGAAAAGCTACAACTCCCAAAGAGGCCCGAAATTTCTCGAGCATTCTAAAATTTTTATGGTCCGCAACTGTTTGCAGAACATCAGAAATGGAGTAGTCCATCAGATGTACGTCTTGGTTAATACTAGACAAGTAGATTCTCTGTCGCTGCCAGCCGGATGATAAAAAAGAAGTGGGGTACATGCATGCAGTGTCCTGCAATGGCAAGAGAGGTGACGGGTGTCGGGGCCGTGTCTCTCTGCTCGATCGAATACGAGAGTCGACCGGCAGTGCACAAGTTGCAGGAACTAATTGGCGATCGCTGTCGGGCACGCACAACGCACAGCAGTAGCGTCGTATACAGAAATAAGCCGTACGTCTTCATGGGTACGTGCTAGCTGAGGGCTGCAGGTATATACGTACGGGTTTTAGTAGCCAAGTACGCCTTTTTCGTGGTTTCAGATGCGAGCTGCACTCCCAAGTAGCCTGCAGATCACGAGAGATATTCGAAACGATGCATGCTTGTACGTACTCTAACGATGTTAAGTTTGTTGGAGGCGCTTGTTTACGCACGTCGCCTTCATCATATTGGTGTTTACTTCTATTTGTGTTGTCACCTGTCATCTAGGTCCAGACGTTCTTGATGGAGTCCAGGCTAGCTATGTCGATCATATATATGCATGGTCGCCGTGAAACTAAACGAGCGAAATGCCATGCAGGAACGAACATGATATCTCCCTTAATGTTCAAGGCAAAGGAAAAGACAGACTAGCTAGCTAGTACCAGTCATAAAGAGAGAGGGGCCAGAGCTTAGATAGCTCTCGGTCCTCCATTAGAGAGGGAAGCACCCAGAGAGATTAATGTGGCAAGACCACCGGCTGCAGATTGGGAGCCATGGTATTGACATGCAAATAGCTCTGAGATCTGACAAATCCCGAAATATCAAGATCAAAATTAATTCAATCAACAGATTTAGTCCATTGAAAAAGTGATCTCTTCATATTTTTAATTCTTAAGACTGTACATATATATCCAGAACCTCACCACCTAGATCCGCCCATATTGGCATGGCTAGCTTTTCATTTGTTTGGTTGGTCTCCTAGTGCAAATCCGAATCAGGCCATGACCATTGAGCTTAGAGGCAATGGAGTGGACCACAGCTAAAGACTTGAGGTAGAGCAAAAGCAATTGCTGCAACTTGAGCCGGCCGCTTCCATTTCTGCTACAGCCACTGCTTTTCTGCTAGCTGTCCTTGTACCACTCGCTTTTCTTTGTGTCCAGTACTCCACTGGTCCAACCGACCTGCTACGCGTACCAGCAAGCCGTGCGCAGAACCAGCTAGCTGAGTCACTGACAACCGGCCCCCAACAAGGTTGTCAGCGATGGCGCGCGCGCGCGTTCCCGCAAGTATCGACAAGATTAACATAGTATATATGATCCTACCTGGAGAACACGCGATTATAAAATTTATAAGGCCGAAACCACTATTTCGTATAATTTTTTTACTTGATTAGATCTTACGTAGGATCGGAATCAGAATGGTGCCGTGTAATCGCACGATTAATTACAAGACCATGCGATGTACCGGTACCACGATTGATCCTGCAGATAGGTGCAATCTGGCAGGGGCGTAGCTTGGTACATGGGCGATGCTCCCCCTTCAGCTGTGCAATCATTCCAAGCAAGTATTGCATATTACGTTTTACCAGGTGCTCAAGCTAGAAAATAACCGCCTCTATCTTTCTTACGTAGCTAACAGATTTACCTGAGTAACCGTGTGACTAGAAATTATAGTATAATTGTCTTTGATATACAACTTACTCTACTTCCGATAATTAAAATACAATTATATTTGTTATATAACTATAGTATTTATATATGATTAATCTGTACCACTAAAATAAGTAACAGAGATCCTTCTCTTTTTCTTCTCATCAATATGAGAATTTCTAAGATCTTTTTCGTTTTTAGGATTGTTGTGAGATTTTTTTGCCCAGAAAACAAAAGAAAAGAACGTGTCTTAAATATTATCGGTTGTTTCTATTTATATAGATTTATTTCCTTTAAGTGATCGAGACACCTTCAAATTCGTGCTCAAGCTCCGTCAGTGCAATCTAGGGGCCCACTTGACTGGGACTCAAATGGCTGATTTTCTACTGATCTCGTGGTAAGGGTATCACTTTGACTGTTATATGCGTGCCATGCATGTTAATTATATATCGATCCTTGTCAGTTGTCACAGTGTTTGTGGTTTTTTTCCTCAAGTTTTTGCTAGTGGCTACCTGTCTGTCTTTGCCATGCGGAAGCTCCAAAACAGGTGGAGATTTCAGGCAAACGGCACGAGCAAGCTAGCTCGATATATAGATCAGCTGTGGCCGGCCGGGTTGGTTCAAGGATAGGCTCGTTTCGGACCAAATTATCCGTGCGATCGATCTTGGATATGCACGGCCAGCAACAGCACACCATCGCCATGCATGCCAATAAATTGATAGATAGGTATTCGTTTGGCTCCGGATGATTGATGTACATGTCCCGGTTAACTGAAATCCACACGTGTAAAACTTGCACCTGCAACTTGTTCCGACTGAAAACGATCGAGTGCATGCAGCGTATATATGCGTATATGTGCAGAGACGCATGCAAGCAAAATCAATTTGCAAACGCAATTCAGATATGAAATTTGGATCGTTTAATTTGTGGTGTCATATGTACGTACGTGCTCATGCATGTAAACCGTAGCTCGACTAGCAAAATTCAGTTGGGTCCTTTGTATTCACGTACGTCCACATGGCTTGCGTGTTGATGGTTGGGCACAGTTGATATTTCTCGAAATGTCATTGCTTCAAGTGCGAGATCTCATCGGCTGTCCCATTCAGAAAACTTCGAGTTATCTAAACAGGATATTATAAGTAAACCTACGCAAGCACACAAAAAGAAAATAGAACCAACTAAACATATATATAGTATAATTAATCTTTCCTGTACTTTAATCATGACACAGTACGTGCGCGCGCTTCTCGTGTCCCAAAACCTTATATTTCGAATTTAATTCTAGACTTTTTTTTTTTGAGAAAAAAGTTCAATTTATAAACCTGAACTCTGGTATCGGCTAGATTTTCAACCATAAACTTTGACACCATTCACTTTAATTATAACCTCGAATTCTCGAAACTGTCCATTTTACCCCTTTTCGCTCTTCCCATCCCGGTTTTCACGTGACGTGGAGGTGGTTTTGCTGATGTGTGGCAAGCTTGCCAAGCCTCGGCTCGCCACCAACTACCTCCTCCTCCCCTGTCTTTCCCTTGCCGACATGGAGGCTAACCTAGAGCTCGGGGGGCGGCAATCAGCCTATGGGGATGCGCGCACTAGAGCAGGGCGCTTAGGGGATCGGCAGCGTGTCGGAGGGGCAACAAGCGACATGAGCAGGCTAGGAGCTGAAGTGGCCAGCAACCGAAGTGCCCGGATCAAGATCTGATGGGCAGGGGAGGTGGGCGACGACCTCGGTGCATCCACCAGCGATCTTGTCTTCGTCTTCACCGGTGGGATCTAGATGACACCGTCGCTGATGTCGTGGGATCTCGCCATACGGGGAGGATAAGGAAGGATGTGATCCCGCTGAACTCGCCGCCCACAGACAAGGAGGGGAAGAAGAGAACGCCAGCCCTCAAGAGCACTGGCTCTGGCGGCGGAGGCGGGCCACCTGGCCGTAGTTGTCGGGGAGTGAGTTGAGGAGCTCCTGCATGCGTCGAGGTGGGTACCAGCGGCTTCCTCCTCACCCTTCTTACCTCGCCATCGGTGTGGGTGTGGAATTATCTGTCTTGAGTAGAGAAATCTCATAAAAGAGACAGTGAAAAGGTAGAGAGGAGGAAGAATAAGAGTGCCAAGCTAGCTCTACATGAATGGCATGTCAGTGGAAAATGAACATGTCAGACAAAACCTGCCACGTCAGACAAAACATGGGTCAATGGGTAAAGTGGACAAGTTCGAGGTTCTGATTTTAATGGTTTTAAAGTTCATGTTGAAAATCGAACCGATATCAGAGAGTTTAGGATTGTAAATTAGATTTTTTCTAATTTTTTCTAGCGTCGTTAGATCGATAATGCTAATTAATTATTTGATTAAAGTCTTACCTTTTGTACGAACATCTAGCAACTAATGGATCAAGTCAAAGTGATGATCTGATCTCTAAAATAATGGTGTTTTTTATGACGTGCTTATTAGTTGTAAAGAATCTGATCGAACGGTGTTTTTTCTATGACGGGCTTATTAATTGTAAAGAGCGCCATCTGGATTATTTGATTTGAAGACTCAATAATACCATTGAAAAGGCGTATAACGGCCAAGAGACGAGAGAAAAGGCCTTCCACGGAATCAACAGCTGACCGTCGCAAAAGGAGAGAAGAAAAGAAAGAAGAAGAAAAAAACCAATCGATAGATGTGATGGAGTTGGACAAGCAAGTAAGCTACGCTATTCGATTCAACTTTTTTTCTTTCTTAAAGAACAGTTGATTTTGTGCGCACAAACCTTGATTTTGACGAAACTAGTACTATGTCAGTTAGATTGGCCTCAAAACGAATATTGTTTGGAAGTGTATCTTATGCATCACTACTTTAAAGTTATATAATCTAGCAAATTTAATCATGCAACTGAGCGACTAGATATTATGATATAGTTGTTTTTAATATATAACTCTACTTTCTATAATTAAAATACACTTGTATTTGTTATATAACTCTAATATTTATATATGATTAATTTGCACTGTTATAATCTCATCCTACTAAAGTAAGTGGTGGAGATCCTTCTCTTTTTCTTTCAATTAATGTGAGAATTTCTAGAAATTTTCTTCTATAAATTATTGTGGGATTTTCTTACTCTTAAAACAAATGAGGTACCTTAAATATCACATGTTGTTTTATTTATATAAATATTAAAGCACAAATAAAGGATAGATACTGATCCTTTTGCTTGCTTTAAAATTTGTACAACTTATATTATGAAAAATGCATAGAAGCACCAATTGGTTTGTTTTGTGAAATTTAATTTATATAGTTTTCCCCCAGTTTCGGGTTCGAGAAAATTTACAGAAATAGGAGGAGCAGCGAAGAACAAATATAACACTTGGTCCATGCTAGCTCTTGGTCTGCCCCTGGTTTTGCTTAGTTTATCTTTTACTTGAAGATTTTGAAAGAATAATAGTGCTTTCATCTAGTAGTTAGCTATATAGTTGTCAAGTCAGAACACTTCCAACTGCTGTTAGCTGCCAAAACATCGGCATCGTCCATGTCTGAATCGGATCGATGGTTATGCAGGCTTTTTTTTAAGCTGTGTCTTTCATCCAGGTGGGTTAGAATAACAAAAGTTTTAACCATAAGCCGTGGAAGGATTGCGGCAGAGATAAATCGAAGAGCCCTTAGGCCAACTAACTTTTAGGACACCTTTTAGTTAAATGAGGTTTAACAACACAGAGAAAACAAAAAATATGAGAGTAATATTGATACTGATATTGCAGCCTCCCTGTTCACTGTCAAGGCAAATTGATGTTGTCTCCTTTCTGTTCGCTGTGGATGTCAGATTAAGGTTTCCTAATGATATTGGACCTGTAACGGGATGCCTTAGTGCTTAGTTGCCTTGATAGATTCCCAATTACTTGTGTTCATTCCGGTCATCCTCCTGAGATCTGTGAAAGGTTGGATTGTAGTATGTAAGCAGCAGTTTATTGTGCACTGTTCGCTGCCCCTGCCAATCCTCGGTCGGTCACAACTGTTAGGAACACGGCCTGAATCGTCGCGGCCGCTGTGAGTTGATTCGGCATGTTCCTATGCGACGATGCTGTTGCAAACTTGCAACACGCTTGGCATTTGTCAAATCCGTATGCATGTGTCTGTGTGTCGCTGGCTCAAGGCAAACTCGGTCGCCGTGTTCACCAACAAGCATGCATATTCAACTGGTTGGTGTTTTTCGTGGATATATATTTGTTTTAGTAATATAGGATTGCAAAATATGCTTTTGTTTATATGGTATAGAAATACTCAATTCACATGACCATACTAGTTGTGCCTTCCTTTCCTTTCATTCGGTTATTTATTAAACTAGATCATTATACGCGGCGTGCCACGCAACGGGCGTCGCTCCTCACGCGAGCAAATCGAGAAAACGTGTGACTGCCACTCCATACACGAGCAAATCGAGGAAACACACGAAAAGGACCTAAACAGAATTTTGTGTTTTCTGCAAAAAGGCTTAAACCTAAACAGAATTTTGTCTTTTCCGCAAAAGGGCTTAAACGTAATGCTAGAAAAATGCAAAAAGGACCTAAATACAATGTATATTTTTTTTCCAAAAAAAGGACCTAAACGTATTTTCCCCCAAAAAAGACCTAATCGCAATTTTGATCTTCAGTAAAAGGACCCGAGCGTAATGCTTAAAAACGCATAAAGGACCTGAACGTAATATATATTCTTTTTTTTTAAACGATCTAATCGTATTTTTTTCTTAAAAAGGACCTAATCGTAATTTTTTTTTCAGAAAAGATCCGAATGCAAAAAAATTCCGGGCTCAAATGCACCCGGTGTCCGGAAGTCCACCATCTTCAGTGGCTGAACCTCTCCACTATTGTATCTCTTTGAATCAGCTATAGCTAGCACTTGCAACTAACCTAAATATCTAGCTAGCATAGTAAATTTTGATGTGCAACTTGCATGCTCCAATATATTTTTTCTTTTTGAAATCAATGGTAAGAGCTCCGCCATTTATTTTAAAAAGAAGAGAATTACACTAGCTCTTGAAGGGAAACCACGGAGACACCAAGCATACTCCTATGTTAAATAGTACATCCAAATTAATTGCTACCACGCATACGTCCAAAGCTATAAGAAAAAAAAATCAGACATTCCACTCCAACTGTCCAACACTTTTCCCACTAGGTGAATCCTCTCCTACCACTCATTTCTTATTCACTCACGGTGCTATTGTTGCATGCCTCTCTAGGTCTACTACTTTCCCCTGCTCACAACTGTTATCTGATCTCCGCCATTTCTACATGCACTCAGCGCTCCAAGCCAAGCATAGTGGTGTGAAAGCAAGATGTATTAGACGCCACCGTCACCTGCTTCCACTAAGCTGACGGTCGATGGGCATCGCCACTGCTCCTCCGAGCTGACGGGTGGGCGCCACCGTCGCTCATCCGAGCTGACTGGGTGGGCGCTATAGCCTCCTACTCCAAGCAGACTGGATGAGCGCCATTGCTGCCTTCGAGGTGGGAGTAGTGGCTAATCGGCAGCGCTAGCGACCTCGTTACACATGCTCTCACTGCCGCAGGGAGCACCGTATGCTGTAGGATCAAGGATAACCGACTAGAGGAGAGTGAATAGAGGTTTCTAAATTTTTCAATTCTAATTTGCAATTAATTAATCACTAAACTATAGAAGCAATAATTGCAAAATTATAATTATAATCTTTAGGGATCACCAAACACTTTAGCAATTCAAGTAGAGCAATAAATAATTCTAAGCACAAACAATCTACTCAACTTTGCTAGAAATGAAGATTGGCACAAGAATAATAAAAGCAAATTACAAGAAAATGAAAGACGAGAATTTTATCACATGGTCTCAAAGACTTCCCGATCTCCCTACTCCATATTGAGGTGACTTGAACCACTTCAAACCGGCTCCACCCGCTTGAGCCTTCCTCGATCACTCGTGGTAGCTCTTCACCACTCCGGTTAGGCGAGTTCCTTGCCTTTACAATCGATCAGGCCTTCTTACAAACTTCTTTGAGAAGATCACCGATGCCACACGCCTCTAAGCCGTCTAAGAGGCGACAACCTCCAAGAGTAATAGGTGTTGACGCTTGATTGAGGTTGAATTGAGTGTCTAGAGGCTCAACACTAAATGCACCACTCAATTTTGCTCCTAACTCTCACCAAATAAGAATTTAATGCCCACAAAGAGTAGAAGACTTTCTAGAGCTCAAGGATGATCAATGAGGATAAAAACTTGCTCTAGAATACAGGTGGGGGGTATTTATAACCCCTACTAACCAAAACTAGCCGTTGACCAAAAGTTGGCTAAAATCGTGCTGAGAGGCTGGTCATACCGCCCTTAGGCCGGTACGACCGCCTCTTAGAGGCTAACGGTCGATACAATGCATTTAATACACTGTCAGTGACCGTTGGTCATATGGTCGGTATGACCGAAGAGAGTCCGGTCATACCGCTCACCGATAGACCCTCCGGTCATACCGCTCGCACAAATTTGGTTTACATCTCGTTCTGTAAAAAAACGCATCGCTCCTTCGGCCGGTCATTCCGGCCCCACAGATGCCAAAAACACCCCGTACTGTTATTTCCACACCGGGTGGACTCCGGTCACACCGATGGCCGGTATGACTGGAGGGGGCCCGGTCATACCGGCCCACTCCACCCAAAATTTGTGATTTCATTTTTTTTCTTCTCAAAAGATATTTCTTTTTATGCAAGCCACAAAAAAATTTAAATGCATAAGAATGGAGCCTCTAAACATTTTCTGACATCAAACAAATGACAACGGCCCTTTTAATAGTACGGCATCTATCCTAGCAACCCGATCTTTTTCGTCCGACCACCGAGATCGGCAAAAGACTATGAAAGATCCTTAAATAATACCTTATCCATCTTGACATCGATGCTTGCTTTTCTTCTTCATCAATTTTATACTTTTATGTTCGTCGAATATCGGACCAACCTATTCTTAAGATGCTCAAATTGAAAATATTAATCCTTTCATTGCAATTGTCATTAATTACCAAACCAAATCAAATTAGGGGTCTAGATGATTTCACATACGTCTTGTCCCCATCCCCCCTCTCTCTCTTGCATGCCACGTTCGCACTGCTACCAAGGCTCCAATCAAGCACCTATAAAATTCATCAACCCAGCAACGGCAATCCCTACATGTAGCGAACTTGGCTTCTCTAATTCCGTCAGGGGAGGTGGTTTGATTTAGGCAGTGAAGCTAGTTCTAGGTTCGTTAGCTGGCCTTAGCCATCTCCTTGAAGCTCATATCAAGTGTTGCAATAGGTAATTGATTTTGTTGTGGAAGTTTTTTTTCGAACGTTGCAACACCCTCATATAAATGTTGAAGTGGTTTAAATGATTTTCCCCTTTGTTGCAGCAATGTTTTATTTTTGTTAGGATAGTTTTCTTGTATTATTGCACCAATGTTTCTCTCTGTTGCAATCCTTTTTTTTCCTATGTTTTTTGGTTTTGTTTTTTTTGTTGCGGATGTTGAAATAATTTGTTACGTGATTTCTCCCGAAATGTTGCATTGGTGAGTTTAAAGACGATGGAAAGTTGTACACACTTTGTTGCAATATGATTTTTTTGTTGCACATATTAATTACAATGGTTGCATGCATTATCTAATAATATTGCACCGACACATCCAATAAAAAGCTTCTCATCGGATGTCTCAGTCCTAGTCGTCCCCATGGTATGTACATATGTACTCGTATGACACCGGAACATTGCTAACTTTTTTCAATGTGCCGACGAATAATCTGCTTCCTCATAGGGTACAGTAGCAGATGGACGGTGATCGAGCTCGATCGTGTTCATCCTAGTCACATCTCAATAATGTTTTTACTTTTAAGTGCTCCACTCATGTGCGATGTTTGTGAATTGATCCCAATCACTTCTATACTTGCCCACAACTTCCGTCAAAAAATGTACTTGCCAGTTGCCACAACCTAAAGCTTTTTCTGGGATCTCTTTGTCTTTTGTTGTGCGGCACACATGCATGTGACCTCTGCGTGTGTCTCACTCAATGATATATATGGACTATCTTAGTATCTTTTCTTCTTTATTTACAATAAAAAGGAAGATAAAGTGGTTAATCAGAGTCTAGTCTCTAGTGACGTCTTATCTTTATAAAGCATTTCATAGATCTGAGAGAGAGAGAGAGGTCTTTACCAAGCTGATCACAAGACTTTGATAAAACAGATCCCTAGCTTCTTGTTTCGGTAGTTTGTTCAAAAGAAACATGATTGCTTTACTCATGGCATATAAGACCATAAGAGCATCCCAAGTACATTTCTACAGACAACCTAACCCTAGCATGAAAAGAAAACTGACGTGACATCTATCTCGGTCATTGGCTATCATTACCACCCTGAAGATTGCAACAGCCTAGCTATACTGTCCTTGCATTGCATGATTCTAAGCCCTTCCATGCAACAGCTGATCCTTCACTTTCAAGGATTACTCACAAAAAGAAGAAGAAGAGGATTTTGGAATGCAAACAAGAGCTGGCAAATTAGAAGGCAAGTTTCAGACTCTCGTAAAGTGCATGTACAGTGATTCTACATCAAACGTGATGGACGTGTTTCACTTACGGATAGGTACGCACTTGGGCCTGTTTGTACAGGGGGGTTTCGGTCAATTAAGATGTTAAATTACAACGAAATGTGCAGTTTTTTTAATGAGTCGATGTGAAACTAATCGAAATATACATACCCTTATTTTTCTTGCCTCCTAATTAATTGAAAGACTGGCAGAATTAAAGCCACATAGTGTATCTATTCAGCAGCTCCATGCCTGATTTCAGTATTAGCTGGCCAACAACCTCAGCTTCTTTTTCTACGAAGACTGAAGCGAAAGTGACGAGGAAACAGAGCCAATGACGAGCTGCACGCTGCTAGCCAGCTCTACCGTCTTAAACAGAGGAATTAATAAACAAGGGCAGAGAAAGTCCAATCAAAGCCATTCATTTCACAATAATGGAAGGGAATTGGACGAGCAGCGCGCGAGCCATTTGCATTGCATCATGCATACTCCTGCTACTCGACACCAACCAGTTAATAGTGGAGTGGAGTACTAATCAGATTCAAGCTGCACACTGCTAGCCAGCTCTACGGTCTTACACACGCGCGAACACACACTGAAAATGTACTAGTGCTGTCCATAACGAAATGTCAGAGACAAGCCGTCAGATCTGAATACTAGCGCAGGGCAACAGAATCAGATCAAACTTCCTTTTTTTTCCTGCCGCTGCAACTTGGTCCCTTCTTTCTGAATTACTCCATGAATGCCCTGACCCAGCTATGGATTAACTTGTCGCATTGATGCCAGTACTGTACGTGAGATGAGAAAATGCAGCTGCTCCATGTCTGTCCTTCAAAAGAAAACCTTATAGCGATCGATATGGTGGAGCTAACTGCTGCTACTAAGCCAGTAGGCATTATGTGAGATCACATCCGGCCAACCACCTCAGACTGTCAGACATATTAAACCGGGGGGGTGGAGCACGTGTTTGTTGGTCATCAGAAATTTATGCATATATAGGCCGGAGACTTGAAGAGGGTAGCTCCTCCGGCATATGAATCACATGCATGTTGGTACTAGCCAGGTACCTAGAAAAGATTCCCTTCTAACTCCATATTTTGTCTAGCTATGAATATAGTACCCTACCAATCAAGCCTCTCTGTACATGCTGGTCAATTCAGATGTAGGCAGACAGACAGATGATATATGGTACGATAGAAAACTGTTGATTATCTAAATAAGACGAGAATGCGCAGGAGGAACTATACATGTAACCTGTTGCTTGCTGACATTTAGGTTAAGGAGGAAATGACACCGTCGAAAGGTACTCGCAGATGTGATGATTTGTTCAACCCTTTTGTCTGAAATACAACAGCGGCTAGCGACTTCAATAACGGTTTGGGTTGATTAATTGTCACGCGATGGTGCTGACGTCATGTAGCTGAAGCAGATGTACGTACGGTGTTATTCCTGCACTGCTAATCCTGTCTAAATAGCCATGTCGATCCTGGAGCACTGGCGACAAGTTTAGCTACCCAACGAAAACATCATGTATGCACGGTGAGAGGACGTTAGTAGCAGGGTAAGATGTTGGACACCGATTAGATTGGTCAAAAACATGATAAAGAGTTATTTGCTAAGTACCATAAACAGTATTTTCATATAGTTAAAAAATATACAAAGTGTTTCTGACTGATTCGAATCATCTATTTTCGATTGGACGGTCCTTTAGAGATCATTTAAGTTATAGTCCCTAAAGGACTACATCCAATCTCTTTCCTAAGATGTTGGGATTGACTAGTCATTTGGATTGATGCATGCTTGCTTCGTTTGATGGTTTCAATGTGGCGTCGCCTCTTGCCGGTTAGTTTCTTCTCCAATTTTTCCTACGTGGTTTCGGACTTGTTTCGATGCCAACATTTCTTCAACTTTGAAGTTTCCAAAGTACGGCTGTGTTCTTGTGTCATGACTTCTGCCTGGCCGGTACATAAATGACCAGTTTAGGGGAGTGAAGTTTTTTTTTTTTTGAAAAACTACTTTGTCTTTTTAGGTTGACAAACAGATGTAGCATTTTATAATAGGTTGTTGGACAAACAGATAATTTCTCTCAACAATAAGTTGCAAAAGCTAGATGCTCCCATCCATCTGTCAGCTTTGGCTTTCGCTAGTTATATGTGGTTTCTAACTTGTGGCAAAAGTCGCTTAAAAGCTAACCTATTTAGAGGACTTGTTTTTAGTAGCTGAAGCTGGATTTAAGCCCAAACAGGGCCAAATAGTAATAGCTACTAGCTAGCTAGAGATGGACGGATCTCTCTACGCCTGTGCTCATAGCAGATGGCCGGCACAAGTACTAAGCAGGTAATTAATTACTGAGACGAACGTAATCTGAGGATACCTGGATAATCAATGCTCGAACGTAATCTGATAGTTCAGATTGCCTAGTAAAAATTGCAATAGAGACGCACGAACGCATCCCAGCCCGGCCACCACCGTCCGGGGCGGAGAATCCTCCCTCACCTCGCTGAGCTCCGCCTTGGAAATCCTCCTCTGCCGCGACGGTACCTCCTCCTGAACTCGCGCAAGGACGGATGCGTCGGCCCTCTTCAACCCATCTGGATGGAGCGGCGGAGCCTGCAGTTCATAGGCAGGCCTCCCGACGAAGCCGTTGTGACAGTGACGAATCTAGGATTTTTATAATAGACGTTTGAAGTTACAAAAAATATTGTTCAATGTAAAACATAAAATTCACAATAGAAAAAATATGAAGTACAAATTGTTCTTACTAAAGACAACACCTAAAATAGCACGAGAGCGCCGACTGCTGGCGAATCTGGATGTGCCGATCTGGAGTGGTGGAGCTTGGAGGATACGAGAGTCAGGAGCAACTGAGCAGTAGCCAATTTGGGCACGGGAGTTTTGGGCTTTTGGCAATTTGGGGCTGGGAGCTTGGAACCGTGCGGCTGGGCCAGACTACGGTCGGTCGATCGGACGGATGGTGGTCGGTGGGTGTGTTGCGACTTGCGAACTCGCGATTGGAGCTCGGCTGCACCTATAGAAACATTTAAATACCTATTTTTAACATACTTTTTAGTGTGTATATATATATGTAATACACCTACCAAATATTGATTTTTTTTGCTAAAAATTTTAGACGTACGTCTATACACCTATATCCAATACTGGATCCGCCCCTGGTTGTGGAGGAACACTGTGGCTTGCCGGCCGGTCTTCGGACGACGGGGGTCTATTGGTGCGCTCTCCCATGGGTGGAAGTATCAACTAGGCGGCGGCATCAGCAGCAGCTTAACGCCGACAAGTATTAATTGGCTCCTACACACGTAACTACGCTAGCGAATCGGTCCTTGTACCGCGTTTCTACGTGTTATTAGCGCGGCTTCACAAGTAATTTTGTCACTCTGGAATGGACTAGGAGAGGGACCGCGGCGTGCCACGCCGCGTTCGTTGCTTGTTCGCATGCGCGAAAAGAGAGCTGATAAATGTGGACCTGAGTTTATGATGCTTATGGCGTGATCGCTAGTCGGTTGGCGTGTGAGCATGTAATGTTGCGAGAAAAGAGTATGAACGATTTGATGAGCCAATAATATAAGGACGATTCAAGGGTGGTTCTGTGTAGGTGTGTGCTTATTAACATGTTTGAACACCCTAGCATTTT
Source organism: Otatea glauca (assembly GCA_036346275.1). Taxonomy (NCBI): domain Eukaryota; kingdom Viridiplantae; phylum Streptophyta; class Magnoliopsida; order Poales; family Poaceae; genus Otatea; species Otatea glauca. The sequence continues at coordinate 53,785,775 of CM070720.1, read as the reverse complement.
GGAGCGATAGTAGCCGCAAGGAAAAACAATTGGCGTGTAGCGCTTTTCGGTTTTGCGCAAACACAAAACAAACGAAGCGAGTATGAATAGGATATGGATTAGATTTGCGTGAGGCAGCGGAGAGCATAATGGTAGGGTATATTATATATGGTTGGTTTATGTTTCGGTAAGCACAATAGCATAGACTATAGTTCTGTAAAACAGAATACAAGTAGTCTGGAGCATTGAGGGCTAGTAGGTTTAGTAGCATGAAGCACGCTGCTATCCTGCGTATTGGAGGAATAGCATGTTATCGTAGACATCACTCTAGACGGAGCTATTGGTCTTTGTAGACAAATCTTTAGAGATTGTTTTAAAGATGACGTTTGGAAACGAAGTTAGCTAATATGATATGTAAACAATTCATGTGCAGTATGGACTACTATGATTAATCTGCATATAGCGCAGCATACCTGGAACGGTTCATCACTATCTGTCGTCAGTAAAGAGTTGTCTTACGGTTCTGATTTTTTTGTATTACGTCTTTGATGCAGTAAAAAGGAGAAAAATTAAGCAGACCGAATTGTATATAGGTGGTAGCTGTTCTATGCTTGAGACGGTGAAGTGGCGTATGATAGGTAAGGCTTTATGGTTAGGGTGTGTTGTGTCATAAGTTTCTATTTTTCGAAGTAGTAGAAGAGCAGCTGACTGCAATCGTTTTGTGCTGTTTTCGTGAAATTAATTAAGATCTATTAAGCTGTAGTGATGGTCAAGCTAGTTTGCTGTGTGAAAACGTTGTATACCTTTTAGGTGCTATGCAGTTAAATCCGAATTAGATACAACGTTATACAGCAATACTAAATAGGTGTGCGATTATGTGCTATGCAGTTAAATCCGAATTAGATACAACGTTATACAGCAATACTAAATAGGTGTGCGATTATGTCTGCCAGTTGAATGTCCGGTAAGAGAATAAACCAGAGCAGCCGTAATTGGTGGGCAGCAGTAGTCGAAAATTAATGGCTAGCAAGCTATACCTGAAAGAATTCTTTATACATTCTAGATAAATGGAAAAGCGTAAAATCAGAAGCGCCTTGAAGAGTAGTATGAACTAACATGTAGCATATGGAACGAAGCAGCAAAAAATGATAGTAGCAGTAATAAAATCATTAAAGAGCAAGTTTTGGGTTATATACTGGGTAGCCGAAAAAGCTCATAGCCATAAGCATTCTGTAAAGCAGTATGAACAAGCTGTACAATATTGAATACTTCTCCTGTATGTTGTTCGGCATACTGTAAAGCAGGATTAAACACCCCTTCTCATTCCATTCATTCAGCTGAACAACATATGAGCGACATAATAGGCTCTGAAACGAGAGAGCTGTTGTTTTGCTCATGAAACTATTAAAGTACCTAATCTGTACTACTGGAATTATCATTTCTTAGCACAATTACATTATGGCTGTCAGTTTTCTGTATTTCTTCTGCACTGTCCTCCATTGCTCAGGCGTACCTTTTTTTGTCTGCTTTCAAGCCATTCACCTATCGCAAAGCATTAGCCTACAAAAGCCAGAAAGCTGCAATAGTAGAATGCTAGCAGACAACAGGTGGGGAAAATAGTTCTAAGAATATTACTGTAAGTTTTGGTAGGATGTTTACCAGTTATATCAGCTATGATCTTTTCAGCTTCCTGTACTAAGAAACAAGATAGTGTGAGTGATATTAGAAATAAAACATTATGTGCAAGCATAAGTAGGGCCGATGGAAATGGTAGTCTCCAACCTCTTATATTCTATTGAGTCTACTATAAGGAACGGTCAGTTGGTCATCAAACTTCATGACTATGCTATACTAAATGCAATAATGGCACGATAGGATTTTGCACAGGTTTCGGCATAATAATCAGATCGACAACCAGTGAAGCTATAGGGAAACGGTAACAAAACAAAGCTATTCGGAAAAAAGGGCATCCAAATATATCAAGTCATCAATATATCAAGTCATCAAAAACTCGTAATGAAAAGGCAATGTTAAATCTTGCTCAAAAGCAGCAGTACTCAGCAGAAGTCAAGAACAATCCACTGAGTTAAACTGTAACAATAATGGTTTTGACGAAATTCTAGCAATGCAAAGATCAGCAGTACTAAATAGGGAAAGTTCTAAAGGGTTTTGAGAAAAAAAATGAAGTGTCACGTTGTAGTCATGGGATCATAATGGTAAAACAATGCAAAACGGTAGATTTTCTGAGCTGTTCATTCCTGCTGATTTCGAAAAGAGAGAACTATATCCTCTGTAGCCTGTAACAACATAGATCTTTGAGCGATGTAATTCATCTCATCCCATTTATTCAGCTGAACAACATATGAATGACAAAATCGGTCCTGAAATGCGAGAACAGTTGATTTTGTTTATGAAACTATCAAAACAACTAACTTGTATTATTGGATTTATTATTCGCTAGCACGAATGTATTATGGCTGTTAGTTTACTATTTTTTCTGCGCTGTTTTCCGTCGCCCAGCTGCACCTTATTTTTCTGCTTCTAAGTCATCCAATCGTTGCAAGGTATTAGTATGCAAAAGTCAGAAAGCTGTAAAATCATAATATCAGCAGGCAACAGGAGTGTGACAATAATTTTTAAAACACTGCTGTAAGCTCTGGTAGGATGTTTACCAGCTATTTCAGCTTTGGAACATTCAGTTTCCTGTATCAAGAAATAAGATAGCGTGAGTGATATTAGAAGTAAAACACTACGTGCAGGTGCAGGTAGGACTGATGAAAATGGCAGGCTTTAACCTTTTATGCTTTGCTGAGTTTACTATAGGGAACGTTGGTCGGTCATCAAATTTCATGGGCATGCTATACTAAATGCATAATATCACAATAGGATTCTGTATAGGTTTTGGCCCAACAATTAGATCGACCTCGTCAGCTTCATCAAGGACACGGAATTTCAAAGACTCAAAATCGAGTTCCCTTTAAAATAAAATCCTTGACAAGAGATTCTGGGTCAGCTAACCAGAGATGTCAATAAAAGGAAATAATTACGTTGACACGGCCAATAGTCTCAACAATAATGGCAATGCCCTTTCTAATTGCTATTTCTTGAGGACAATATTCAAAACCTCCATGTACGTAGCATGAAGAAAGACCAAATGCTGCACCACAAAACACAAACTCCGTGTGCACCTGAAATTTATTTCGGCAAAGTTAAAACAAATAGAAAGGATATTCTTTCTTGAGAATCAGAAAGTAGCACAGTACAATCTTACTTAAACCATAGATAGGTGAGCAAAAATGGCAGAGATGAAAAGGATAGGACCGAATATTTAAAGCTGAACATCACCTTATTTATTAGCATACATCATCAGGGAGCAGTTCGAACTAACAATTGTAAAATTTTAATATTATCTGTTAACTGCAGAAGCGCTGTTATCATGTATACTTTGTATCCAATTTTAAGGAAAAAAATTATACTCATAGCTAAAAAAAATACGGAAAAAAGCATGGAATGTCATGGCCACCTGTTTCATCTGTCCATGCAAAACCTGCAAAACCAGTAAGGTAATTTAACCCCTCAAATTCAAACAGCTATAAAGAACCAACGCATCCATTTCACTTCGGAAGAAATAGCGTAGTGTCAGCTATGTGGTCGTAATTCATACATAAATGTCTACAGCCGCTACAATCAAACCAGCCACATACGTGAAGTGATAACAGAAAGCATAATCAAGACACTAACCAATATGCTTAGGACAAAGCAATAGAGCAGAAGCTAGAGGGAGAGAGAATTGGGGAGGCTAACAGAAGTAGGTGAGTAGATCCAGGAGGAGAACACATCACCAAAAGAAGATGGAGCGACACTCCAAAAGAAAATGAAGGTGGAGTAGCGCATCCTTGACCGGGACGGCATCTTTCCTCTGACCCGAAGCAGCAATTAGCGCCGGAACACTCACCGGCCCACCCCAGCACCGTGGGATTCACGATCAACGGAGCGAAGGCGTCAACGCCTAGACGAAGCAAATCGCTAATTTCTTGGCTGGGCAGCCGCGCCGGGAGGGGGAGGCACACATAAGACGGGAGAAGGGATCTTGGCACTCCCTGAAGGTCAAATCTGAACAATCAAAACATGTAGTAGCTGAATCTAAGACAGAAAAGGATTCTATAAGTCAGAGAAACAACAACAGGAAGGGAGACAGAAAAGGATTGTACCAAGGAAGCGAGCGAGGGAATAGGTCGCGTAGATTAGGTTTCGCGGAGCTGCGGGAGACGACGATGGCCAGCACAGCAAGGTCTACCTTCGCGGTGTCGTGGCCGTAGAATACGCCGAACAGATGCATCGGCAGCCGGAACACGTCGGCGTGGAGGGCTGGCCCATCGTGGTCGCGCCGGCTGACGAGCAGTCGCGCCGACGTCGGCGGTGAGGAGGAGGTCGGCCACAGCCGAGCAGGTCAGACCGCAGCACCGAGCGGTGGCAGGAGAGCACAGGAGGAGATATAAGCCTTTGGCTCGCATCCGTGCGTCCGGACTCCGGAGGCGTCACGAGGAGGGTCTAGAAGCTGGGCAGCGTGGAGATCTCCGGTTGGCGCAGCGACAACCGCGCGTACGGAGGAGTCGCGAGGAGGCTCCACGTGCCAACACCACCGGATGGCACGGACAAAAGAGCACAGCGGAGAAGAAACGGAAAATCTCGCCGTTTGCGAAGCACGCAGCAGCCGCCGAATTCTCGGGGACGAAACCAGCAGACGCCCGCGCACACCGAAGAAGCCTACGGCTGGATGCACCTAGGCAAGCCACACTGGCAGGGCGCGGCGGCGCAGCCGGGAAGACGAGCCGAAGGCAGCAGAACGCAATGAGGCGCAACAAAGGGCGACGAGACGAAGCCTCTCTACAGCGAGGCAGCAGAGAAGCACAACAAGGAGAAGCTTCGGCGATGGAAACGAGGAGCGCAGGCGGAGACGGCGAGAATGCTACTGGTGCGACGGAAAGGCACACGGGAAAATACGAAGAAACGAGGCGCTCGTCGCACGCCTCGTCGCACGAAGGGCCAGATTCACACGCACAAGAAGAACGGACGGTGAAGAGCACGCGGGAGAGCCGTGCAAATGTGGAAAACATGAGGGCCTTTTCGCAAAGGGCGTGACGTGGCGCGTCCCTTCGCCCGGAACTCTGCCAAGTTTAGGAAAGGTACTAGAAATTTTTCGCGTCTTGCGCATGCTGCGCGCCATTTTTACACGAAAGATGAGTTTTTTTCGGAAAAGGTCTAAACGTAATGGTAAAGAAAACGGGAGAAATGTAAGTTTTTTGTGAAGAAGGATCCGAACGGCTCTGTGGTGCGAAAAGGACCTAGACGTAATTTTGGTTCTGCGCGGAAAGGACCCGAGCGAAAGGCATAAAAACGCATAAAGGACCTAAGCGTAACATATTTTTTTTTAAAAAAAGGACTCATGACGTAAGTTCAAAGGACCTAGACGTAATTTTACTTTTGTGGAAAAGGACCCGAGCGCAAGCCTCAAAAACGCATAAAGGACCAAATCGTAATATATATTCTTATTTTTGGAAGGAGGACACATTCGTTATTTTTTCCGGACAAGGACCAGTTTGTAATTTTTTTCCTTAAAAAGACCTATCCGTAATTTAAAAAGGACCCATACGACGCCCATGGGATATATTCTCCGTCGCCGAGCTCCCGCGCGCCGTGACGGCGGATTCGGCGGCGGCTAAACCAAGGAAGGAATGCGTTCGTGCACTTGACGATATTGGCCAAGCCTCGCTTCTTCTCTACAGGCCCAACAGCCAGCCAAGCCAATACATGGGCCCGAAAGAAAGCAAGTTTTTACACGTACGCCTGTTGGGCTTCCAGGAAAACTGGTGGGAATACATACGGAGAGCCCAGCACAGTGCAAGTGTAGCCCTGCTCTGCAGGGGTGTCTTTCAAGAGAAAAATACCATCCCTAGCTTCTTTTTGCTCCCAAGACTCGGGCGGTGGTGGCCCAGTGGTGGGCGACGGTAGAGGGTGGGACGACGAGACAGGGCTAAAAGAATGTTAGGTTGAACGAGGGGACTAACGGAAGAGAAGGAATCGACGGATTGGCGAGGAGGCGAGCTCGCCACCGGCCATAGGGGAGGCGGGGGTATAGGTAGCGCATGGAGTTGTGATCGACGTGATGATAACAACGACGAGGGGGTAGGGACAACAGAGATGAGGTAGAGGAAGGAGGAAGAAGAGAGAAGAGTAGGAAAGAAGGACAACCATAATTATACTGCGTCGGAATCGATATAGAATCGGCTAGTCGCTCCTATCCGGAAAATCGAATGCACACACGGTTTACATCGAGGCCACTTGGTGCTGGACTTGTGGGGTAAAAAGGGAGAGCGACCGTCTCTTGACTCCCCTGCCGCCACATTACCATGGTAGCGACGGCACCACTCTGGAACCTTGCATGACATGGGCCATATGGAACATATTCTTGTCCACTGGTATTGATGAATTAATGTGCACATATAGCCAATTTTTCGTGACCGCAAATGCACCATGTTCGTCTGAACAAATAAACCGTATCCATGTGTTTTAGGCGGGTCCCACGGTGTTTATCCAGACAGAATACCGCTGTGTGATATTATATAGCTGGTTGCGCTTCATCCGCATGCCTGCCTTGGAGTTGGTGGTCCAAGAATTACGGCAAAAATTGTGAACACAAGCATTTGGCCCAACACGAACAGGAAGGGCCGATTATTAGTCCACATCTAGCCATCGATTGAAAAGTCTAAAAAGGTACTACAGCTACAAATTTCTTTTTCACAGTGGTCACCGAGATTGACAAAAGAACAAATTAACCATTTTCAGCATCAACACACACACATTGCATGATGATCGATGAAGGTGTAAAGTTCCATTTTGTGTAACGGTCTTTCGTATAACTAAATGCAACACAAAACATGTCCCTGCAGCCATGACCTAATGGATGCCCACCAATCGATTGGGCACCAAACTCATCTCATGGCTTACAAGCCAAGCAATGTTCTTCTACGAAAAGGAAAGAAAAAGGCAAAAAGAGTAATAAAACCGACTTATCGACGGTGTAAAAACTTCCTCTGTTATAACTATGCAACGACAATCGTAGAAAAGGAAGAGAAATATAGTATGCATGAGCACCTACACATCAAATTATATATGGCCATATATAGTTGGTACATATTATGGTTTCACAACATAAAACTTCAGTTTGTATGGCCATGAGCATACGCAAATGTATTCCTAAGGGCAAGTACAATAGCAAAGCCAACTACTAGTTAATAGTAAGCTAAAAGCCAGCTTATACAATAACTGTCTCTAAATGTTGTCTTAGATGTTGTGCAATAACTATCTTTTCTCTCTTGTACATAAATGATCTACCTACGCTCCCGTGCAAAGCTGGCTACTAAATAAGAGCCAGCTCTCTTCTCTTTCCTCTTTTCTCACTCTTCCACATAGACCAAAATTGATGTGTACAGGCTAAGAGCCAGCTGACATGGTCTTATTGTACATGCCCTAACACTAACAAGGTTAGTAGCAGACGACATACCTACACACAAAACTCAAGACTGAAGAAGGTATGCATGCATGATATGATAATAATTATTCACAACACGAACCAAGAAAGCAATAAATAATATAATTTTTTAAGGGGTGATATTAGCGTCCGGACGTTCGATTACTGTTTATTTCGTCGGACGCTCGCTGCAGCATTTTTTTCAATGCCTGCAACATTTTGTTTCGAGCGTACATTTCTATTGTTATCGAAGGAAAAATGTTTCACACATAGGAAAAAAATGTTTCACACGTAGAAAAAAATACTGCAGGCGTCCGAAAAAAATCAGGCGCCCGATCACAAATCATTAGTTTTTTTTTGAGGATTCTGAGAAACATTTTTCAGAGGTTATTTTCTGGAAGAAAAAGAAAGGCAGCCATGGGTAGAGAGGGGGAGAGGAGAGGCGACGGATCTAGGTTTCCGTTAAGCCTCCCTCACCTGGCTCGTCGCTAAATACACTGTCTGCTCAGTGTCTGACAGGTGGGCCCCCTTTCGTCAATCCCTCCCACAGGAAGATGAGAACGTACACCCGCGACTACCCACACGCCCCATGCCAAACGGGCCCCATGCCAATCAGAGACTAGTCGTTAGGTGCGTGTAGGTAACAGTTCGCTGCTGAAAGCTGGAGGGCAAATAAGGAATAGCGCAAGGAGACGCCGAAATGAGTAGCTTAATAGCCACCACCGGTTGCCTCGCCCTCGCCTGCCGCACAAGCACACGCACCACGCACGACCCCATTCCTCCCGCCGCCGCCACACAAGAAAACCCCAAGCCGAGCCCAGCCCGCCCCCGCCTCCTTCTGCTCGTCGGCGCGGCGAGCCACCGTCGCGGGCGCCGGCGATCCGGGCGGTGAGTGTTTAGCGGGGGCGCGTGGCTGGGGAGATGGCGTCGGAGGACGTGGTGGGGAAGAGCAGGGGCGACACGGCCGTCACCACCATCGTGAACCTGGCGGAGGAGGCCAAGCTCGCGCGAGAGGGGGTCAAGGGGCCCGGCCACCAGGTCCTCACCATCTGCAAGTCGCTCGTAGCCGGCGGCGTGGCCGGTGGGGTGTGAGTTCTCCACTCTACTCTCTCCCTCTCGTCGTCTCGGGGTTGGATTTGCTCTGCGTTGTCTCACTCATTGGGTGCTCCCAGATTGGATTCGGTTTCATTATGTTGTTATTAGATTATGTTGTTATTGGATTCGTGCGGCTCCAGGTCTAGGTGATTGGGATTTTCCGTGGTGGTTGGTTCTGTGATATGTGCGTGGTTCGTCTGACTCCAACTTGATGCATGGACATTAGGTGCGGGTGCGTGCGATTCTGTGTTGGATTCGCGAGGCTTAAACCCTAGCCACGGGCCACTCAGATCTCGTCTCGTTGACTCGTGAGTTGATATGATTAGCTGGGAAACCAAATATTGCTGTCCATCTCGTGTCATGGTATAGCCCGGTAGTCTGGATTAAAATTCCCGTCTTATGGGTTCATTTGGTCTGTGATCTAAACCATTTCCCTGAGAATATGGTGATTATATCGTGCTCTGCAATAAATTGTTCACACAGATTCCACTTGAAAATTTTTGTTCAATGCAAAATTGCTTTGTTTGGACTAGTTTACCAACAGTTAAACCCTAAGCATAGACTGAGAGTCCGTTACAAAACGGAGGACGGGGCAATATTGGCTTGCTCATCCTGTTAGTGTAAATTCAATGTGCAATTTTTATGTTGTTTGTTTTTCATTATTGCTGTTAAATCGCTGGCCATTCGTCTAGTGTTCTGCACATGGAATTTGTTTACGTGGAGCTACATTTCTTTTAAGAAAATTCTTCTGAATTTCTGAGCTGGACATTTGGATGTGCGAATTCGTTTGGCCAACAGCTGACTAATCCTCCTCAAAAAGGAATTATTCACCACAAACATTGTGCATCTTGCATTTCTTGTTGATGCGAGTATCCAATTAATTGTCTTTATGATTTAATTAATGGTGCGTTCTTCACTTTATGTTGTAATTATTGGTGTATTCTTAAGTACCATGGTTCTTCCTAATGTCATCATCTAAAGCTGAACCCCTAAGTGCCTTTCTGTGATTTCTTTACGTGATATTTGGTTTGTAGAAGACGATGGCTACTTGATCTTGTCTCCCTAGCTTGAGACTAGCTATCAAATACTGTTGTAGTTGGCTGAACTCAAAGCTGAAACTATTTTGTTATTTTATTTGTTTAGGTCGTTTGGGAACATCACATACTTGAATAGCACATACGAACTAAGAATATTTAATGACATTGATAAAATGACTCTTCACTCTGGTACACTTTTGCATGGTTTGGTCGGTTAAAAGAACATTTACCGGGGCCAAGTATTGATAGGTGATAAATATTTGTGCTTACGAGTTCTGTTTATTTTAACATCTTTTTTTGCACAGATCACGTACTGCTGTTGCTCCCCTTGAACGATTGAAGATCCTGCTTCAGGTGAGTTTCTTACGCGTCGCCATTTTGTTATCTGATGGCTTGTTATTATCATGAAGATTGAATGATGGATTGATGGGGTTAATAGTTTTACCTGAATTGTTCTGTTTGCCACGGTACACCCCAAAAGTGTATGGCTAATATATTAGCAGTATTTTATTTTGGTAAGTTCAACATGTCCTTGTGTTATTTGACATTAGCTAACATGAAGATAGGATGCAAACTAAATCTCCACCATTCCAATGTGTTGGATATGGTCTGTCTATTCTCATTCCTAGACATGTTTTTACCTTTATTGCCAATTATTAAAAGTTCACACAAGTGAAGGAGCATGTCTAATTTGTGGATCTGACTTGAAAATTAAACCCTTTTAGTACACATTTATTGCTTCCGCTGTCATTACCGAACCATCGTGAAGATAATGCTACGTAGAGAGATCACATTTATTGCTGAACCCTAATTCAATTGCTGCTAAAGTTGTCCACGTGTTCATGTACTTTGTATAAAAATGCAGGGTGTGAATAAATTACTTGGGTTCGACCTATGGCTCATGTTATCTTGCTTAATGCAGGTTCAAAATCCTCACAGTATCAAGTACAATGGTACAGTTCAAGGTCTTAAGTATATATGGAGAACCGAAGGCCTCCGTGGACTTTTTAAGGGCAATGGGACAAATTGTGCAAGGATCGTTCCAAATTCTGCCGTGAAGTTCTTTAGCTATGAGCAGGCATCAAGGTGTGTTCTTGTTTGGAATTACTCTTGCCTTAAATTACTGCTTGCTCTGCTGCCACCTACTTGCTACTTGTAGTTTGCACTTTGCAGACCTTTTCTCTGTTGCATGATGAGACTGTTTTGACCTGAAATTGGTTAGAGGCATTTCTTTTTGACCCTCCTATTAACATGTTCTTGTTTTCATGGGAAGCAGTATTAATAAGTTACTTCCTTTCTCTACCTTTTTTCAGGGGAATTTTGTGGATTTACCGGCAACAAACCGGGGATGGTATGTCTTACTGCATCATCCTTGCTACACAGATTTGTTTTCCTCAGTTCTGCATCCTAATTGCTTTTCAAGTGGAAGTGCACTATCATGTTATTGCACAGATATTTGATTCTTGTGTCTATCATGCCTTATTTTGTGGAAAAAATTTAAAAGAGGTATTGGATTTTTGAAACCTTGTGCACCTCATAATATTGATAGGTTCTGTCAGTTTTGTAATTCCAAACATAGGGTACTATCTTTCAAGATTTTGACTACATTCTATCAGTTTTTAACTCCAACATAGAGTACTACCCTTTCAAGAATTTTCAGTGTCTTTTTTGTAAGCCCTTGGGAGGAGTTTGTGACGATGGCCTATCTGTCAACTGGTACAAGTCATGAAACTATTTCAGTTTTTTGTATTTCTTAGTTTTGATTGAGTTCCAGTTAGCAAATAGTCCTGTTGGACAGGAACTTGATTTTACCTAAGTCCTAACCACTCTATTTCCCTTGTTGCAAATGTTTTTGTGAATTATGGATGTAGAGTGTCACTAATGCATGAATTGGGAGTCTTAGTAGAATTTAGCCATATATAACATATTCATTTCTTAACCTATATGGCCTTGTCCATCTAGTCATGTGTTGCTTCGTGCCCAACTTCTGTTGTTCCTGCCATAGCTTGAGGCTCAACAAATGATAAAACCAAGGATTAAAATCTCGGCGAAATTTCGCGAGATCTCGGATTCCGGTCGGGGACGGGTTCCAAAATCCTGGCCGGGTAAATAATTTTTAAATTGCTACAATAATCTCGGAAATTCCGAAATCTCGGGTTTTTTTTTGAACGGTTTTTGACTTTTTATGGCCGGATTTGGTCCAATAACCCTTAAGAAAATCATCTTCCATGAAAATTTGTTGAAAAACCGATTTTTTGAGACGTTTTAAAATTTCCCCAGAAACACGGTCAGATTTTTATAAAATTGTACAAGCTTGATCATGATCTGAAAAATTTATGGTACTATCTTTAGTAGTGTAGGATCATATCGAAATTTTTTCAAAATAATTTAACTTCATTTGTTATCTTTAAAAAATCAAAAACAAATGGACATAATTGGGACAATAACATTGTCAGAATTTTATAAATTTGCTCGAGTGTGATCATTATCCAAAATTTTTATGAGAGATTAATAATTGTCTCAGTACCATTATCTAAAATTAAAAAAAAATAACTTTTTTTGTTTGCTCAATCAAATCTATGTAAGCATTGAACTTCATTTGTTATATTTCAAAAATCAAAAACAGAAAGAACATAAATGGTACAGTGTCTTTGTAAGAATTTTATAAATTCACTAGAGTGTGATCATGATTCAAAATTTTTATGAGATCTTAAGCATTTCCTTAGCACCCTTCTGTAAAATTTTCAAAAATTCTAAACCTTTTTTTATTCCTAAAGCAAATCTATGTATTGATCATCATGCTTTTATCAGAACATAGCATTGTCAGAATTTTTGAACATTCTTGAAGCTTAAGCTTGATCATCATTTGAAAAATTTATAGAAACATTAATAATACATCAGGACCATCCACAAAATTTTTCAAAATTTTCTAACGTGGTTTGAACCATTTTTCATTTGGTTGAAGTTTGTCAGTATGCTTTTATCAGGACAGTAGCACTGTTCGAATTTTTAAAAATTCATGAAGTTTGATCATCATCTGAAAATTTTATGGGAACATTAGTGATGCATCGTAACCATGCACGAAAAATTTCAAAATTTTCTAACGTGGTTTGTTCCATTTTTCATTCGGTTCAAACTTGCCGGTCTGCGTTTTATCAGGGCAGTATAATGTTCGAATTTTTAAAAATTCCTCAGACTTGATAATCATCTGAAATTTTTATGGGAACATCACTAATGTGTCAGAAACCTCCCAAAAAAAAATCAAAATTGTTTGTGCCATTTTTCGCTAGGTGCAAAATCACCGAGATTTTGGGAATTTCGGTCGAAATTTCGTTTTCCCCTGTAGAAATAAAACCTGATTTGAATATTTGTTTTTGAATTTCGTCCGAGATTTACCCAGAATTCCAAGATCTCGGCGAGATTTCAGATTTCGGTCACTAGGGAAATTTCATCCAAAAAAGAAATTTGAATCCTTGGATAAAACTTGCTCACCAACTTGAACGGGAAAAATGTCCTACTCTTTTTGTAATCCATAGAGGTTTGGGCAGGCTAGCTTGCCCCACTTGTCAAATATGGGGCAAAAATCCATTTACAACTGTGAGAGATTCTGCACCCCACCTTCAAATAACCCAACATTTTTGTCACTACTCATTAATACATATATTCTGTGGAAAACAAGTATAATGCTCTTAGCAAATGTCTGTGTGCCCATTGTCCACACCATTAGCCTTGTGCTGATTTGCTCAGTTCACACTGTACATCCATACTAGGCTCTAAACATGATGTGGAGTGTTTGGTTGTCTGATACCATTTTTGCAATACCCCCAGGCCCAACACACTCGCTATGTATTCACTCTCAGATGTTACACAGTTCAAAAGTGTCCTTGTTCAATATCAGGCTGAAGTCACTTCACAATGTTGGGGATCAGAATTTCTGATTTACAATGTCCCTTGTAATGCAAAGTTATTTGGATGCATGAACAGCCGTTTGTTATGGGTTCTCTCCTACACAATAAATAAAGGAATTCATTTTCTACCGGCTTGTCATATAGAAATGTAAAGTTGCCAAAATTTCTGGTTCTCTGGATTCAACACTCGTTAATTATGTTGCACAGAGGATGCTCAGCTTAGTCCACTCTTGCGCCTTGGAGCTGGAGCCTGTGCTGGTATCATAGCCATGTCTTCTACTTACCCAATGGATATGGTTAGGGGTAGGATTACCGTCCAGGTAATGTATATATGGTTTTCCATTGCTTTCTCTCATCATAATACTGTCAGTCTCAAAGAAGCTGACTTAATCTGCTGTGGTTTTTTTAATTTCGTTCCCTATTCTATTTTATTGACCCCCCAAATCACATCTGCAGACAGAGAAGTCTCCTTATCAGTACCGTGGTATGTTTCATGCACTGGGTACAGTCTACCGTGAAGAAGGCTTCCGTGCTTTGTACAGAGGGTGGCTTCCATCTGTAATCGGAGTTGTATGTTCCTCTTAACTAGCAATCATCTATACTCTTGTAGTCTTGTGGGTTGTGCCTTGCTGATGAATGCTTACCACGTTATGCTTTCTTATCTTGTTGCAGGTTCCATATGTCGGGCTTAACTTTGCTGTGTACGAGTCTCTGAAGGATTGGCTTCTTCAGACAAATCAATTTGGACTTGCAAAGGATAATGAGTTGCATGTAGTGACAAGGCTTGGATGTGGAGCTGTGGCTGGAACCATAGGGCAGACTGTTGCATACCCTCTTGATGTCATCAGGAGAAGAATGCAGATGGTCGGTTGGAATCATGCCGCATCTATTGTTACTGGAGAAGGCAAAGAGGCACTCCAGTACAATGGTATGATCGATGCATTCAGGAAAACTGTTCGTCATGAAGGATTTGGTGCTTTGTACAAGGGCCTTGTGCCCAATTCAGTGAAGGTAATCTTTCTAATGAAAAAGAAAATCAAATATCTGTAAGCTCCAAGGATATCTGAACATTGTTTGTTTCTAATTTATCACCCTTGTTTTGGCTCTCCAGGTGGTGCCTTCTATTGCCATTGCATTTGTCACTTACGAGATCGTGAAGGATGTTCTAGGAGTAGAGATGAGGATATCAGACTGAAGAATTGGACTTAGTGCTGGGCATTATCAACTTCTGTTTTTGTAGGTGTTGAGTTCTGTTTTTGTAGGCAGGGCGAGTAGAAGGATAATAGGACTGAGTCACCATTCAGCATAAGGCCCTCTCAGCCCATGTTGATACATCCTACTACTTGTTCCAGATCTTAATTGTTGCTGGACTCGTGGGAAAATAATAAGTTGGCTGCAAAGCATTAAGCATTTGCCTAACTCATAAAGTCTATTCGGTGAGGATAATGTATTGAGATTGAAACTTAAACAGTATGCTGTGTGCTGCTAATGGTTGGTTTTCATGATTTTTACTTTTCTCCACTGCTTGTCAAATTTGTTGCTGCTCATAAGTAACTAGGGATTTCCTTGCCTGTGCGTGTCTATTTGTATACGAATGGAGTCGTAGAAGATTCATCTGTTTATTTGTTTACAGGAGTGGTAAAATGCCATGCTTCACGTACATTAGTTGCTCTATTTCAGAAAACATGTGGTGAATTCCCAGTAGAAATTCTCTATTAAGCAATAGTGTACTGAAGGGGGGAAAACATTGTCAAAATACAATCCTCCATTTGCATTCCTATGCTAGTTCAGAGCCTGAAGCCTCTTTGGTTTGCTTTCAATAATTAGCAATGTTTGCCTTATTAAAATTTGGTAGCGTTGATTAAATTTAACAAGCATTTGGTTTCCTACTAAATTTTGAAAAGATTCTTTTCTCATTTTGCTCTCTATTTTATTTTCTTGTCAAAACATTGGTAGTCAATTTGGTGATCAAATTTTAGTAAGGTAGTGATAGTACATACCTACTAATTTCTCAAAGACCGACAAAAGGTAGTGCACTGCCTATCCCACAATCTAATACTCCTGGTAGATTACCTCCTCGTAGATCTACTCCTACAGGTGACCCTTACCCTCTGCCTTGTAGGTGAGTCTATTGGGGTCTGTGTCCCAACCAGATGCATGATCACTAGAGCAATTCTCTAGCAAAGGAGGATTTAGTAAGAGTGAGTACAGAAGTACTCAATAAGCATTAATAGCAAATACGGTAAATGATTTTCCTCTCGTATCCATCCAATTTCTATCTTTCCTCAAATTCAATTTTTTTTATTGAAATTAGGTTTTGGGTTTTTTAAAGGGTTGTGTATTTTAATTATAAAAATAGCTACTAGCACTCGTATATGAGGCAGATTTAGCTTCCGTAGCCTCCAATTCAGGAGACGTGCATGAATTCATGATTTTAACTCTGTGTAGGTTCATATCATCTTTAGCCATAGTGACCCCATCCTGTGACGCCCCAGAATGTTTATCACTAATCCAGCGTTAGATCTCCAACCCTGTTAACTCGAGCTGGAGACACCTATCCCAGGCCGTCATGCCTGACTCGTAGTTAACAGTTGTACTCTGACTACCCGTCAGTAGTAACTCTACCCATGGATTCAAATATACTACCATTACATCCGCATACCCCTTTGGTCCCAAAAGTACGTACTAGCTATCTACACATACCCAATGTAGAGACGATAACACCTTCATAGGACAACCTTTTCTGACTAATTTCACTCACTATGGTTGATACTGTAAATACGATTCATTGCCCGAGTGTAGTTGTTTGCCCTTATATTATAACCTATGTAGAGGGCCCCACCGGCAACACCCTTTCTCATCGGCGCTCTCTACCCACTATATATGTACATATATATGTATATACACATACGTCACCAGCTCCATTCGTTGGATGAGCCATTTCAACACATCAATAATCGATTTACTGCCTCAACAGTTCATCATCAAACCAGTTTTCCAACCGCATCTGATTTGAGGTTTTATTTTAAAAGATATTTTTCTCATGCATTAATGATACCACATATGTCTAAAAATATTTACAAATAATTTAACAAATATGATCAAAAGAAGCTTGCCTGATTTAGAATTGTAATATTCGGCCTTACTCGAATGCTGAAATTGGTCTTCTGCTGGATTTAGTTCGACTTTGAAATCATGGAATATTAAATTCATACGATAATTTAATTCTTAGGTGTTCTATGGCATCCAATCCTTTTCTTGGCTTAACTTAGTTGGTACAGAGAATTTGCTTATTTTACATTAAGATTTGTGAGTTGGTCGCATTTTAATCAGGCGCATTTTAAATGGACGTATTTTAGCCGATTGTATTTTAATTTTTAGTTCTATGCGGCTTATTAGAATTTCTAGGTGTGATTTTATCTTGGTAGATGCGTTATTTCCCCATTTTTAATTATTATAATAGCTGTTAGTCCTATAATTTTTTTTATTTAATCATTCGTTGTTATTTATTTTCTTTTTAAATTTTCGGATAATACAGTGAGTTCTTATTTGGTTTATTGTGATTCATGATGTTCATAAATTTGCATAAATATATATTTTAAGCAGTGCTTCAATGCTTTTCCTCTCAATACAAGTTGCACAAATCTTGAAGCAAACGAAGGAGTAAGTAATCACTATCTACCTTTCATTCATGCTTTAATATTTGTGCAACTGTCAAAAAATAAAAGCATGGAAGCACTTCTTATATTTTTATTCTCTTTTATTTTCTCCTCCTCCCTCCTTTTTCTTTTCTCTTTTTTCTTTCTTTTCTTTTCTCCTCTTCTTTTTCTTTCTTTTTTTACTTCCTCTTTTCCATTCGGCCGAACTCTCCCCTCTGTCACTTCTTTTCTCTTCTTCTTCCTCTTTTCAATCTTTTATTCTTCCCCAGATCTACTCCCTCTCTACACTGCCTCTTGGCTCCTCCCTCTTCGACATGGTTAGGTGCCGACCTGCCTCGGCTTAGCCCGGCCTCGCCGCCTTGCTGCCCGTCGCCCAACTGGTCGACCGCCTCTAGGCCTCTTTTGCAGCCCCTGCCTGTAAGATTGAGGATGCCGACTAGAAGGGGGGTGAATAGGCTGTTTTAAAATTTTCTTCTCTAATTAACAATCGTCTATGTCAAAACCTAAATAATATGCGGAAGCGTAATTCTAAGGTTTTGACAATTAAGGCCTAAATCAACTAGGCTCACTAAGTGCACTAACTAATTATGATTCTAACAAGAATATGCAATCCTAAATACAATGAAGCAATTTAATTCTAGGAATATAAATTGTAACAATATAAATAGAGAATTGCAAGCATACACAAGGAGAGACACCGATGTTTTACCGTGGTGTTCGGAGATTTGCCGATCTTCCCTAATCCACGTTGAGGTTAGCCCAAACACATTGGACCGGCTCCACGAATTGAGCACCCACCTCGAATCCACTAGTGGTAGCTCTTTCCCCCTCCGGGTAGACGAGCTCCGACCTTCACAAACTTCGTCGGGGCTTCTCACAACCTTCGTTGAGAATCTCACCGCGCACGATGTCGCTACGCCGTCTAGGTGTCGGCAAACACCAAGAGTAACAAGTCAAGCTCTCTAGCTAGAACTTCACCTAGTGCAATACATGCAATCCGGTGACCTCCTAAGTGCAACACATGTACTAGGATTCTCCTTAAGTACAACACATGCACAAGAGACTCTCAATCCACTTCCTAATTGCAACACATGTAATTAGGGCTCACTCTTAGCTCAAGAGACAAAATAGAGAAGGTAACACATGCACTTCACTCCCACAAACACCCAAATGAACAAGCAACCAGCCAATGCCCCCAAGGCCTCCTTTTATAGCCTCGTAAAGAAAACTAGCCATTTTGGGGGCAATTCTGGAAAATTCAGTATTTTTCGGTACTACCATCCAACTGGGTCTGTAGTACCATCCTTGTAAGATCGAGGATGCCGACTAAAGGGGGGTGAATAGGCAGTTTTAAAAATTCTTCTCATTAAATACACGTTCTATAGATCCCTATATCAAAACCTAAACCATAATCAATGCGAAAGCCATAAACTAAGGTTTTGACAATTAAAGCCTAAGTCAACTAGGCTCACTAAGTGCACTAGCTAATTATGTCTCTAACAATAAATTATAATCCTAAAGACAAGCAAGCAATTTAATTCTAGGAATGTAAATTGCAACAATGTAAATAAAGAATTGCAAGCATACAAAAGGAGACACAATACTTTTTACCGTAGTATTCGGAGACTTGCCGGTCTACCCTAATCCACATTGAGGCAAGCCCAAACCACTTTCGACCGGCTCCACGAATTGAGCACCCGCCTCGATTTCACTAGTGGTGGTTCTTTCCCCCTCCGGGTAGGCGAGCTCCGACCTTTACAACTTTGCCGGGCCTTCTCACAATCTCCTTAAGAAAATCATCGTGCACGACGCCTCCACACGCCGTCTAGGTGTCGACAAACACCAAGAGTAACAAATCAAGCTCTCTAGCTTGAGCTCCACCAAGTACAATGGTGATCACCAAGTGCAACACATGCACAAGGCTCCCCTCAAGTGCAACACATGCAAAAGAGGCTCTCAATCCTCTTCTAAATGCAACACATGCAAATAGGACTCACCCTTAGCTCAAAAACCAAATGGAAGCAAGCAACATATGCACACAACTCCCAAAAACCTTCCCCTAAAGTCAGCAATACCCAAATGCCAGCCCCAAGGATCCTTTTATAGCCTCCCAAAGAAAACTAGTCGTTGGGGGGCAAAACGGGCAAAAATTACACCAAACCTGGTGCTACCGCCTATTTAGGACCGATAGCATCGACCCTAGGCTCAACGGTCACTTTCGTGCATTAAAAATACAAAAAACTAGTCGTTGCTACAGTACCCCCATGCTACCGCCCATCTAGGACCGGTAGCACCGTCCGAGCGGTGCTACCGCCCATCTACGAGCGATGCTACCACTGTTTCAGCCACTAAAATGGTTATAACTTTTTACTCCGAACTCCTATTTAGGTGATCTTGGACTCTATGCGAAACTTATCAAGAGGGCTACAATCTTCACCCATTTTCAAGATTTAAGCAACCATTGGTATTTTTAAATAACACAAAAACAAAGACTCTAATGTAGTCATTCAAGTCTAAAATCTAATTTCTCGAAATCCCTCACATAGACTTGATCAAGAGAGTGACTACAAGCTAGAGAGAGTTAATAAGATCAAATATTGAGCCATGTGATGATCAACTCATGATCAAAACAATTTTGCAAAACACATTTGCAAATTCTAATCACATGCTCCAATATCAAATGCATGAATACCAATATTTGCAAAACATATTTGCAAATATAAATATTGCAAACAAGAGCAATCAAGATCATATCTTTGAGCCATATGATGATCAACACATGATCAAACCAATTTGCAAACACATTTGTAAACCCTATTCACATGCTCCAAGATAAGATTCAATTAAACCATATTTTGCAAAAACTCATTTTGCAAACACAAAACATAAACCTATCTTAGCCTTTGTGATGATCAACACATGATCAAGTCACAAGTTAAGACTCCGATGCATGAGCTTTCTATTTGCAACACATGCAAATATCTAGCTCCATACAAACAACCACTTAAGCCAACTTGCATAAGCTGTCCCCCTTTTACAACACATGCAAATCCATAGCTATATGCAAAAACCAAATCAAGATTCAATAAGAAGCAAGCATGAGCTCCCTTAATTGCAACACATGCAAATACTTAGCTCATGCAAGAACCAACCAAGAGAAACCAACCAAGAGAGTGAGCTAGAGTGAAGCTCGAGCTATAAGACTCGACCCCTCTTAATAGTACGGTAACCTATATTAGCAACCCGGTCTCCCATCCAAACACCGAGACCAGTAAAAGACTAGGAACACATCCTTAGCCCTAGCTAGTTATACCTTTGCCTCTCGCAACCACTTGAGCTTTCACGATGACCGATCATCTTCTCTCCAAGTTGGGATCTTCATCTTGATGCTTATCAACACATGATTACGTACTTGTCCCATTTATCCATATCGACCTTGGATTTAACCTATTTCAAACTCATTAAAAGTGTTAGTCCAAAATACATAGTTGTCTCAATCATCAATGCACTCTATTAACACATAATGGATGCTCCCAAGATCCTTCGATCTTATCCTTTGTTGATTGACCACAACCCAAATACAATTGATTGAAAAATTAATTGTGTCTTGAGTATACTAATGCAACTAATGCTACATATACACAAGAACTTTCGATTGCCCTAGGATCAACAAAGTGAACCATCAACACATGACTAGTTCTTTGTTAATTGAATGGCAACCGAACACAATTTAAATTGTATTTAAATTGTCATGAGTATATATTAACTACACAAGTTTGATATATTCAATTCGATGGAATCTGAAAGTAATGATCCAATTTATATGGAGTGGTGGAAAGGGATCAATACTCTTAAAACCATTAATTACAGAATAAACTTCGTTAGATGTGTGTATACATATAATTGAACTTGAATCAATATGCACATATTCAATTTTTGATTACTTTGGAGTTTATCCTATATTCCCATGAGTATACTACAACCATACAAGTTAAATATACTTAAGGGGTTGTTTCAAAAGTAATGATCCTTAATATAGAAAGATAAATCAGATCAATACTATTGAAACTTCAAGATTAAGCATGAACTCCCCCTAAATGTGTGCATTTATGTATAAATGGAGTCGAAAACAAAATGCACATCTTAAGGTTAAAACAATGGTGGAGTTCACCCTTTATCTTGAATCCAAGGAATGTATCTAGAAATAATAAAATTGCATTGCATACATATCTTTTGTATTTCCATTTCTCTTTTTCGTGATACTATTCAAAAATATACTCAATAAACACGTTAGTCTCACATTTAGATTTATCAATAAAATCATAACATATTTGACATCAAATAATGCAACACAATATGATAATATGAACTCGAATGCATACCTTTGATATTTTCATCTTTTTCATCAAAAAGAGACTAATAAAAGTTAAGCTCAACAAAAGAATTAGTCTCATAAAAGATTTGTCATTAATGAACAATTAAGACTAATTAATATTATGATTATCAAAAGAGTTAGTCTCAATATTAGATTTGTCATTAACACCTAAAACAACTTAATGGAGTTTGAACTTTCAGTCCTTCAGGCCAACGGCTAGAAAAACTAGCTGTTACAGGAAATCCGGTACTACCGCAGGCCAAATCCTGGTAGTACCGCTCGAACGGCAGTACTAGCCCCCACGGGCGGTACTGTCGGCCTCAGTGCAACCTCCAGAACAATCTCTCTGGAAAATTTCTACCGACGGTCAAGTGCCGGTACTACCACACCTTCGGTAGTACTGCCCAAACAATTAACTCAAATCTTGAGCTATAAGATGATCAACACATGATCATAACACTTTGCAAAATACATTTGTAAATGCTTATCTCATGCTCCAAGATAAGAACCAATAAAACCACATTTTGCAAACCAACAAGCTACTTAGCCATGTGGTGATCAACACATGATCTCTAGTAATTTACAAAACACATTTGCAAATATTACTAGCCACATGCTAAGGAAAACCAATGCATGAGCTTTCTATTTGCAACACTTGCAAATATCTAGCAACAAGGCATTAAACCAAATGCATGAGCTCACTCTATTTGTAACATATGCAAATACTTAGCTCCATGCAACATCCAAATCAAATGCATGAGCTCCCTCCTTTTGCAACACATGCAAAATTTAGCTCTATGCAAAAACCACTCAAACCAAATTGCATGAGCTATTTCTCTTTTTGCAACACATGCAAATCCATAGCTTCATGCAAAATCCAAATCAATTAAGATTCAATAAGAAGTAAGCATGAGCTCCCTTATTTGCAATACATGCAAATACTTAGTTCATATAAAATCCAAATAAGAGAGTGAGTTAGAGCGAATCGGATTGAGTTCATCAACACATGATAAAGCTCAAGCTAAAAGACTCAACACCTAACTAGCAACCCGGTCTCCCATCCAAACACAGAGACCGGTAAAAGACTAGGAACACATCCTTAGCCTATCTAGTTATACCTTTGCCTCTAGCGATCCACTTGGAGCTTTTATGATATCCAATCATCTTTTCTCCAAGATCGAATCTCGTCTTGTTTATCAACACATGATGAACCTCCTCTTCTCTTTTCTTCACCTCGGGATCTCCTTTAAGCTCATCAACACATGATGACCTCTTCTTCTCGATTCTATATCATCATTGGACTCAACCTACTTCACAACTCATGGAAGATTGTTAGTCCAACAAACACGGTTGTCTCAATGATCACTTGCACTCCATCAACACATAATGGAAGTCCCCAAGATCGATTGAGCACAACCCAAATCAATTTGAATGATTAATTGTGTCTTGAGTACTTTGATGCAACTAATGCTTCATTATACTCAAGAACTTTTCGTTTGTCCTTAATCAATCAAAGGAACACCATCAACACATGATGGAGCGTTCTTTGATGATTAAAAGACAAGCAAATCTCACTTTAAATTTTATTTAAATTGATATGAGTATATATAACTACACAAGTTTCAAATACTCATTTTGACGGATTCTCAAAGTAATGATCTAATATGTTGGAGTGATGGAAAGGGATCAATACTCTTGAGACCGTCAACTATAGAATAAACTCCATTAAATATGTGCATATAAATAATTAAACTTAGAATCAATATGCATATAATCAATCTTAAATAGCATTTAAGTTTATCCTATATTTGCATGAGTATATTACAACTACACAAGTTATATATATACTCAAAGGGTTGTTTCAAAGTCTTGATCCTTTATATTATTTGGCAAGAAGATATGGATCAATACTATTGAAATATTAAGTTAAATTATGAGCTCCCCCTAGATGTGTGCATTCATATAATGTATGAAATTAAAAACATAATGCATATCTTTCATGTATAAGCAATGGAAGAGTTCATTCTTTAACTTGAATCCTAAGTATGCAATAGGATAATAAAATGAATACGAGTGCATACCTTGGGCTTTTCATTTTCCATCCAAATTTGAGACTAGTAAGAATAAAGCTCGATAAACATGCTAGTCTCATAATGATTAGATTTGTCATTAAAAAATGATTAAGCATTAATCTAAAACCAATCACCAAAACCAATGGAGCTTGAACTTACATTGTCGTGTGGCCTTCGGCCCGCGCTGAGCTGCGCACACCCATGTTGCCCGCCTGGGCCGCCTGGGCTCTAGAGCCGACCGTCTCCCCCTCGGCCCCGTGCCGGGCCACCGTCCCCTCCTACACTCCTCACCCTTCCCTAAGCCACTTCCTCTGCCCCATGGTTGACATTCTCTGGTTTTCTTTATTTTGCTTATTGGTTCCCTATTGTTTTTGTTATGTGATGCTTGATGAGTTCATATGTAAGATTCTTGTTATGGATTAATAATGAAGATGGGTCGATGATTCAAGAGATTGGCTAGAGGGCTGGGTGGTGGCACTACGGCAATACCCACAGGTTCATCACACACCGGGGAGTGTGCGGGTCTGTGGGCACGAGCAATGTCGCTCCTGCAACCGCTGCAACAAGAACCTCGTTCTAGCTATTTACTATTTTCTTGTTTCACCTAAATACCATATACTTATTAGTGCTGGAAAAGTGTGGATGTGCACTTGATGTGGGAGATGTTGGTATGGGAGGATCTAACGGCGATGTGTGATTGTGGTGCGGAGATGGAGATGGCCGAGGTCTTGGTTCCCTTGAACGTGGCCTTCCCCTTTTGGCTCCCTCTTCTTGCTCCGGCTTGGGGCTTGCTCCTAGCTCCTCCTTTTTAGTGACTTTGGTTTTGGGACAATGAATGAGGAGTGTTGGGGAATGGCTTGGCTCTGGGGACTCCCTCCTTTTTACGGGGGCTCGGTCTTATCCTTTTTAGCAGCATCTTTTTTTTACGTAATTTCGGTTTTCATGTTTTTTAAAAAAATGGGTCATTAGGACCCGTCGGCGAATCTGTATTTTTTTCAGAAAGCCGCAGACGTATTTTTGTTTTTTTCGGGTCCATTACGCTAAAAACCGCCGAGATGAGCTAAACGTAAACTGCAGAGGGACCTAAACATAATTTCATTTTTTTGGGGTCCGTTATGCTAAAAACCACCGGGAGGACCTGAACATAAACCGCAGAGGGACCTAAATGCAATTTTGGTTTTTTCGGGTCCTTTCTGTTAAAAACTAACCGGAGGACCTAAACGCGATTTTGAATTTTTTGAAGGATCTTTTCGCGAAGAACACGACGTAGCGCAGCTGGCAGCTCAGCAATTCTCCACTATAATTTTAAGTATATATTGGTGAGGTTTACTGTTGAATGATTTGATCGTTGATTTTTCTTTGGTAATTTAGATGATCTTTATCATAATCACTCCTTTGCAAGGAGTAAAGTGGACGAGTCCTTTCACATAGTCACATCATACGCGCAAGCACAACAAAGGAGCAACTTGCTTGCTTTACTGCCGTTGGTGACGCACGGCGCGGGACTCCCCTGGCACGCGGGGAACTTTCATAGCAGGTGCGCCTCGATGTCGAGGTAGTTGACAGGCGGTGTCGGCCCATCGGGCTGTCCCTGGTTTGGGTTCATGACCAAGAACCGCTTGACGTAGCGGAGGACGCAGCAAACGGAATGGAAAGCTGCCCGCTACGCTGGGTCGGCGTGCCAACACCGCTTGGTGAAGACCGTGAGGTACTTGGGCGACTGGAATGGGAACAGCGGCCTCTCGCCGGCGCGGATGTTCTTGCCCATGTTGTCCCCCTGCAGGTGGTTGTCCTCATCTTGCCGATCAGGAGCTCGAAGCAGATCATCAAGAAGCTATCACATCAGCCTTCTCGGTGCACTTGATCGCCTGCTGCTGCCCGTGGCCATCCTCCTCGAGCACCTCCGAAGTGTACCAGATGCGGGGGTTGGCGTTGGCATTTGCGTCGGCATGTGCATTGGTCGATGCCTTTGGGGCGGGGCTGGCCACGTCGAACCTGGCAGCCTTGATGTGCAAATACGCATCGGCGTGCCGCGGCTTGAAGAACACGTTGGATGGTTTCAGGTCGCTGTGGTATATCTTGTTGGAGTGCAGGTGCTCCATGCCGCGAGCAATCTACAGCATGACGTCGACGACAACAAGCGGGAACGGTACCCACTGCTTGGCGCAGCTCACCTCCTTGATGTAGCACCTGAGGTCCTTGCTCATGAGCTTGGTCCTTGATGTGGAAGAGCTCCCTCTTACCCTCGTCTTGGAACCCATCCACTGCACACTACTACAAAAAGGTATAATATTAGACGTCTCATCACAGACGGTTTTCATGAATAACATCACTGACAATTTTATAGTGCAATCGTCAGTGATATATAGCAATATTACAAATGGTTTTAATACCAAACCGTTAGTGATGCTATCACAGACGATTTTTTGTTAAAAACTGTCCGTGATAACATGTATTATTTCAGACGGTTTTATTCTAAAACCATCTGGGATTCTATGTAAATCACTGATGGTTTATGAATAGGACCGTCTATAATATCTCCCAGCGATATATAATTAAGAGATTCGAGCCACTTAGTGCTTTTTAGGGTTTCGGAATCTATCTTTGAGGTGGCTATGGCTGTGAGGCGATATTGTGAAAGAAAACAATTGATTTTGAATGATGATTGTAGATCCATTTGATTTTGGTAATCTAAGGTTAGTAATGGGTTCTAATTTCATTATATTCAAGATCTAGCTTAATAAGGAGAATTTGAAGATTGTTTAGATCTAGCTTGTATATCCATGTGTTCTTTTTTATCTAAGGTTAGTAATATGGGTTCTAATTGCATTATATTCAAGGTCTAGCTTGGTAAGGAGAGAATTTGAAGATTGTTTAAATCTAGCTTATAGATCCATGTGTTCTTGGTAATCTAAGGTTAGTAATGGGTTTAAAGATCTATCTTGGTAAGGATAGAATTTCAAGATTGTTTTCCATGTGTTTTTGGTGATCTAAGGTTAGTAATTGGTTTTAACTGCATTATTATATTTAAGATTTAGGTAGCTAGCTAGTTTGTGAAGAGAGAATTTGAAGATTGTGTTTATATCTAGCTTGTAGATCCATTTGTTCTGTGTCCTAAGATAGTAATTGATTATATAATTGCATCATATTCAAGAAGCAGTTAGCAGTGCATAATTTAAGAATGTGTGCACACACACACATAGTGTACTTCAATATTTAACACTAAATTGTTATATGCGTAGCGTAGATGGATTGAAGTTGTATGTATGTTGAGAACCGTGCGAGTGCTGAGTACATTAATGGTGTCTCTGCTTTTAGAAGAGCTACAGAGGAGGATATGTTTAATAAGGGGATGCAGTTTATGTCTTATTCGTGTATTTACTGCAAGAATCTGAAGATGTTTCAAAACTCTGCGTAGATCGAAGCACACTTGATTCTAAGGAGTTTCAAAAGGGGTATACATGTTGGACCAGTTGTGGTGAAGAGCAGGATATACAAGAATCAGGTAGTATTAACATGGTCGACGAAGTCAATGATATGCCGGATGATCATATCGATTGTGCTTCCGATGAGGATAGGTTGCAGGACAACAATCTGAATCAGATGCTGCGCTACGCAGAAGGGAACCGTGATGATAGAATATGGTAAATTTCGGGGCTTGATGGAGAACTCAGAGAAACCTTTGTTCCTAGGCTGCAAATCGAAATACACAAGGTTGTCATCCGTGCTTGAACTGCTGAAATTGAAGGCGGGCAACGGTTGATCCAACAAGAGTTTTACAGCGCTGTTACGTCTATTGGCGGACATGCTTCCAGTGGAAAACGTGTTGCCGACAACTACCTACAAAGCTAAGAAGATTCTTTGTCCCTTGGTAATGGAAGTAGAAAGAATACATGCATGTCCAAACGACTGTATCCTGTATCACAAAGAGTACGTAAACTTGCATGTATGTCCGGTGTGCAACGCATCCCGGTACAAGCGTAAGAGTCATTCAAATGATGACAGTGAGGGCAACGAGGTGAAGAAAGGATCTCCTGCTAAGTTGGCATGGTATCTGCTTGTAATTCCTCATTTGAAGCGTTTGCTTGTGAACCCAAATGAGACAAAACTGCTGCGATGGCACTCGGAGGAGCGTAAGAATGATGGAATACTAAGGCACCCTACTGATTCTATCCAGTGGAGAAACATCGATAGGAGGTTTCGAGAATTCGGTGCAGATTCGAGGAATATAAGGTTTGGATTGAGTACAGATGGAATGAATCCTTTCGGTAACATGAGCAGCCAGTATAGAAAATTGGCCCGTAAATCTCTGTATCTACAACCTTCCTCCTTTATTGTCTATGAAACGGAAGTACATTTTGTTGTCTGTACTTATTGAAAGACCGAAACAACCTAGAAACGATATTGATGTGTACCTAGCACCATTGGTGGAAGACCTGAAAACACTATGGGTTCCCGTGGTACAGGTATGGGATGCGTACAAACGAGAGAACTTCATTTTGCACTGCCTGTTGTTCTGTACCATAAATGATTACTCTGCCCTTGGTAACCTATCAGGCCAAAGTACAAAAGAAACAAAAGCCTGGACTCACTGCTTAGACGATACCGAAAGTGTGTGGCTGAATCACTCGTGCAAAACTGTGTACATACGTCATCGTAGGTTCCTTCTGAGGAATCACCTATACCGCAAGATGAAGAAACAATTCGATATAACGAACAAAGACTGTTTAGCTCCAAAGCTTTTAAGTGGGATAGATATTCATAATATGGTTAAGAACTTAGATGTTGCATTTGAAAAGGGACGTAAATCGAGGTCTCGTGAGAAGAGCATGTGGAAGAAGATATCAATATTTTAGGACCTATCTTATTGGGAGCACCTGGAAGTTTGGCATCGATCGACGTCATGCACGTAGAGAATAATGTCTGTGATAGTTTGATTGGTCTCTTACTAAATATTAAGGGCAAAATAAAGGACAATATCAATGCACGACTTGACTTGGTCGATATGGGCATAAGACCTGAGTTAGCACTGAAAGAGACTGATAAAGACCGAACGTAATACGAACCTGCTTGTTACACTTTGTCCAAGACCAAGAGAACTGAATTGTACCAGTGCTTGCATGGTGTGAGTGTCCCGTCTGGTTACTCCTCCAACATAAAGAGACTTATTTCGATGCAAGATTTGAAACTAACTGGTATGAAATCTCATGATTGTCATGTGCTGACGACACAAATGCTCCCTGTGGCAATTAGAAGTATTTTGTCGGTCAAAGTCCGGGAGATAATCACGAGACTGTGTTATTTTTTAACACAGTTGCTCAGAAGGTCATCGATCTCGAAGCTCTAGGTGCTCTGAAGGCTGAGGTGGTGATGATTCCATATAATCTTGAGATGTATTTCCCTCCGTCGTTTTTCGATACCATAGTCCATCTCGTTGTTCACCTTATGATAGAGATAAAGATGTGCGTGCCTGTGTTCCTATGTAGCATGTACTCATTCGAGAGGTATATGGGAATTCTCAAGTCCTACATACGGAATCGATCTCGGTCGGAGAGTAGCATTGTCGAAGGTTATGCAACCGAAGATGTCGTCGAGTTCTGCATCAATTACATAGCTCAGATCGAACCAATAAGTGTGCATCGATCTCTCCATGAGGGGTAAGTGCTGCACTACTTGCTATACTTTGATTTGTACTGTGCACGTAATTCTGTTTTGTTAATTGATCATGCTGACATACTTGTGTAGGTTTTAGTGGGTTCTCATTGTAATTCATCAAGCCACGAATCAAGTTATTTACCTTGATTCCTTATAGAGTAGCAGTCACAACTTAAATGCTATCGTGAAATTACTCATCAGGTAATTAATCATGTTTGTTCCATAGATAACATGGTCATGTAGGTTGTTCAAGGTGTACGTTGCTCATAGAATGGCTGAGGCTAACCTTTTGCAATCACGAAGTTCTTTCAGAGTGTACAAATATTATAGAGGGCGTTCTGGCAAGGACGGGCCGAAACTGAAGCACGATTTAAAATTTTTGGTATCCGCTATACACAATAATCTTATATAAACTATGTAATAATGACTCTGCAACTAACCAATTCTATATTTGTAGTGCCACCAGCAGGGAAAGAAAAATAATCATTGTGGGTTTTACATTTGCCACAATATGCAACTTCTCGTCAATACTAAAAAGACCAGTCAGATAATAACTGCGTTGAAAGAGGCTGATCTGATACGAATTCGATGACAACTTTGTTACTTCTTCCTCAGTCAAGTCTTAAATCTGAAAGGTGAGTTTTACGCTGCCTAACTTTAGGAGTTGTATTTTTTCTGAATTACTATTTGGGTTAATTGTCAAACTTGTGCTGTGAATTTGTGAATTGTAGTTGTGCATTCAATTAATTGATTAATAATATTGAGTTCCATTGGTTAATATATCTGAGTTCATTTCTGAAATAGATGTGCCGTGCAATATTAATCTATATGTAATCTGCTTATGTTGTAATGTAATCTGAGTTGATTGCTGAAATGGATGTAATGTTTGTAATCTGAAATAGATGTAATACTCGTCATCTGAAATGGATGTAATGCTTGTAATCTGAGTTGAGTTTATCTGTAATATGCTTTTTTCAGAGGGTATAACTAGCATTTCCTGAGGCTAGCCAACAAACAGAAAAAGGTTTGTATGTAGGAAGATTTATCACAGACGATTTTTATTAGAAACCGTATGTGATATTATGATTTAACAAACGATTTCAAAGATTTGTTTATGAGAAGACTTATCATAGACAATTTTTTTATTAGAAACCGTATGTGATGTTATGATTTAACAGACGGTTTCAATTACCGTCTGTGATATCATAACATTATAAACAGTTCTAATTAAAAACTGTATGTGATGTTACTATGTCACATACGTCCTAGCTAAAAATATTTGTGATATACTATAATATTACTGACACATAATTAGAGACGATTTGAAAAACCGTCTATGATGACGATTTCAAACCGTCTGTGATGATATTTTCTGTAGTAGTGACACCTTCTTCAAGCTCCCCCGAGGTGCGGCTCGAGGCACTGCCGGGTGTAGTTCTCACTGTCGCGGATGACACGGTGGAGTTCGTGGAGCGGGCCCTCGAGGACCTTCCACTTGGTGAGGCGCTTGTTAAAGCGGAGGTGGGCGAGCACCTCACCGGCGACGGCGTCGAAGACGAGGGCGTCGGCGTTGGCGAGGCGGCGGCATTGGCGCGGGTTGATGCGGAGCTTGTCGAGGAAGGCAATGAAGGCGTTGATGCCGCCGAGGGCCACGCGCACATGATCATCAATTCTTGCGCCAACTTTGGACCTCGCAAGGTTTCTGCACATGCAACGAGAAAGGATTGGCTAAGAATGGGCATCGTACCTTTATTATATTTGAAAGACTTCTGTACTAACGAGCCGGCTTGAGCTGGCTCGAGTTGAGCCAATTCGCAAAATCTCTTTAGAAAAAATAATAATAATTACGTTTAGTTTCTTATGACTATTTTTTACGAAGAGAAGGATCCCGAATAAATGAAAAAAAATTATAATTACGTTTAGATCATTTTTCCGTTTTTTTTTATGAAAATGATCTTTCGTTTATCAAATAGAAGACAAAAAAAGTATAGTTATGTTTAGATCGTTTTTGTCATTTTTTACGAAAATGATCTTTCGTTTATGTGAAATCGAGGATCCTTCGTGAGAAGACCCCAAATAAATGCGACAAAAAAATTTAGACGCACATAAAAAAAATGACCGTGACGTGACACGCCGCGCAAATATTCCTAGTGGATCCTATGCATTGATGTTATTCATGCACGGCCTCCATTACTCCGAATCCGAGCCATTCCGATCATCATATCATATGCCTTGCTCAAACATGTGTTGCATACATTTTCTCATCGTTTTCCATGAGATTTTTCATAGGCTAGTAACCATAGAAAACCTGTAACTAAACCTTTGTGTTGAAATTAGGGGCGGATCCAGGGGCATACCGAGAGCTTGGCCAGCTACGGTTCCGCCATCCCGTGTGGCGCATCCGTCGTGCGTTTGCTTGTTCACGCCCGCTCGCTCCTGGGTGCACTGCGTGCGTGCTCGTGGAAACTCCAGGAGTTCGACGACGAGGCTCTATGTACCCTGAGTCATGGAGACGTTACAGTACGCCATTTTCTGCCCTCTCGTGCTCATGTGCTTCGGCGAGCGGCTCGACAAGGGCACGACTATCTCATGTACGTCGCACGCAAGACGAGCGTCTTCACGTTCTGCCTGGTGGTCACCTCCAGATGGGCTCGCTTTGCGGCGGCGACAGAAGGAGCTCTTTCTGGCATTGATCAACGGCAGGCAAGAGCACGAGAAGAAACTCAACCAAGGCGGCGGAGCGGTGGTGCTAAACAAGGACACAACGTTCGAGCACTCACCGACGACGAGCTTACTTCTATATAAAGGAATTTTTCTAGTTCTGCCACTGGTTGAAATCATAGTAGTTATACATACGTGTTAAAGATAACTTAATATCTTAATTTATCATATCTATTGATTTTATCCAAATAAGTTGTTTGTTAGTCTAAGTCTGCTATAACTCAGACTCTTTTAGCTATATAATACACATCTCTGTACATGTAATTCTTGAACTATTATAGTGGATTGTTTCTCGTGGTTTTTTCTACGAGAGTCTTTCCACGTTAAATCTTGTCTCCAGTTATTTTGTCGTGCTTCTATCCCTTACAAGTGGTATCAGAGCCTAAGGTTCTACTGTTCTAGATTGATCCGCTGCCCCAGGGAGGAGGAGACTCGTAGGGTGGCCATCGCACAGCTATCCACCTCCGGCGACATCTTCGGCCACACCTCCGCCCGCTCGTCGCCATCGGCTCCTCCGACCCGTCCACCGGTCCGCATCTCGGCGGCGCCTCCATGGATGCTGCCTTCTCGGCCTGCCCTCATCGCAAGCTGCCCTCTGCCACCATCCGCGACCGCCCGCCGGAGACGTCATCCCCACGTCGTCGTCATCAGCCGCCGTCGCGTCGTCATCCGCCTAGCGCGGCACCATCCCGAGCCGCTGGATCGATCATCATGTATTGGCGCCCCTGGATCCACGCGTGTCGCCGGTCGCCGCTTCAAGGCTATTGACGCACCCGTCTTCTCCGCGCCGGCGCTGCCTCCTCGGCCCGACACCATCTCGGCCGCCTCCCGTCGACCCATGACTGCGGTTGGCCCCGCCACCGACTCCAGCGCGCCCTCCACGCCGTCCTACGACCCCGGCGCTGTCTCCGCCTCGTCTGCCCTCCGCATCGACCAGCCCGTCCATCGAGACTCTCGATTTCCGCTCGCTGTGAGAGGCCAAATCCAGTTGTTTTGTCGTGCTTCTATAACAATACGAAATACATTTGGGAGGTGCTTGATTAGAAAAATTTAGAAATTGTTCTCTAAAGTCACTATACCTAACACCAGTCGGCAGTCGGGATAGCACTCGAGTCAGTCTGCATCCTTGCAGAGCTGGATCTATCGACTTCAGGAACTGATCGCCAAATAACTAAGGCAGCAGTCTCTGGTGTAAGAGCTTCTCTTCGACAAAGAATACTCTCCTAGAAGCAAATGAAAGAATTTTTTTCTCATAATTGAAAAATTTATGAATTCACTTAAGCAATAATAGAAAAACTACCAAGATAATAACCTCAGAGCCTTGATCTTGAGGATCGGTGGGAATTTCGGCCATCTCTCAATTGTTGATTCTTCAAAGGTGATCGTAGCATCCCTAATCACCTCGTCAGTAGTTGGCTCCTCAATGGTGGTCGGGGCTTCTTCAACCATTCCCTTAGCAGTTTATTGTTCAAGGGTGATCAAAGCACTCTCGACCACCTCTTCAACTACTATTTCTACTATGTTTTCAAAAAAAAACTACTATTTCTACTATTAAAGTGGGAGCCTCTACGATCACCATCTCAGTAGTAGAACGTTCTGCAATTCAAGTCTTCTCGACCAGTTTTGCAGAAGGCAACGGTCCTTCCTCGACCACTCTTCCTTCGTCTTGTCTCCCAATTTCAGAGACAGAAGAGGTCGGAGGACTGTCAAAGACAAATGTAAGAATCTTATTTAATTTATAAATAAAAAGAAGGAAATATGAGAAAGCTTGTTTACCCAAAGTAGAGACCGGTCTCTCCTTCGACCTCTAACAAAGCATTGGTAGTATGAAAAGTAACACTACCACTACCTTTCTCATTAGAAGAGACTTCAAAGGTAGATTATGCCAATCTCAGTCTCTCACTACGCCAAAACCTGCAATAGGTGACGGTCTATTTGTGGCGGGTTTTTCCGAACCGTCACAAATATAATTATCAGTGGCGGTTCTATATTGAAAATGACGGGATCAGTGGCGGTTCGAGGATAGAACCGCCACTGATAACAAATACATTATCAGTGGCAGTTGGAGGCTAGAACCGTCACTGATAACTAGGTTATCGATGGCGGTGCTATCCTCCAACCGCCATCGATTCTATTGATTATCGTGGCGGTTCTATCCTCGAACCGCCATCGATAATAATTATCGATGGCGGTTCGAGGATAGAACCGCCACAGATATGTTATCGATGGCGGTTCTAGTTAAAAACCGCCACCGATAATATTGCCTATAAATATGTGGTCGATGAGCAAGACTGGTCTTCTTCCTCCGAGAGCAAACCAAAACTTCTAAATTTGATTTCGTTTTCTCCAATTCTTGTGCTTGTACTTCCTCTAGTTGTTCCTTGGTGAGTTATTTTTTCTCCTCTCTTGATTTGTGTTAATCTTGTTGCAATTTAATTTTTAAACCAAGTTTAATTAGGGTTTACATGTAGATGAGATGAAAAGTTTAGATTTTGTTTATTTTTATTTAGCTACCATTTTGTAGTTGATGAATTTATTTACTAGCTAGGTTCATTAGATGATGTTGTGTTCCTTTTATAGATGATGAATTATGATTAAGCATATATTTAATATTAATTGCATTTTAAGTTAATTTGATACATGATGAATTTATTATCTAGCTCCTTTAGATGATAAGTAATTAGATTGGTTTTTAATTACTATTAATTGGGTTCTATTAGTGTACGGACATATACATCTTGCATATATATGAATTTATTATCTAGCTCCTTTAGATGATAAGTAATTAGATTAGTTTTTTAATTACTATTAATTTGGTTCCATTAGTGTACGGACATATACATCTTGCATATAATAACTTTATTTAATTAAGATTAATTGGGTATTAATATAAATGAAATTTTAGTTAATTTGGTAGGTGGGTGCTCATCATTTTTAGATGATGAATTTATTATCTAGCTTCTTTACGGAAAAGTATTGATTAGTTTTTAATTACTATTAATTTGGTTCCATTAGTGTGGACATATATTAAATTTATTTAATTAAGATTATTGGATATTAATATACATGAAATTTTAGCTAATTTGGTAGGTGGATGCTCATCATTTTAGATGATGAATTTATTATCTAGCTCATTTAGATGATAAGTAATTAGATTAGTTTTTAATCAATTTTTATATGTTAATTAATTTTAGATGGACCGAGATGGATGTACAATGCGAACTGTTATGGTAGAGATTACATCGACGGTATCTGCTTTTCTAAGAGCATTGAGGAGAACAAGTTGCACAAGAAGGCGGAGTACATACATTGTCCATGCATTGATTGCAAGAATGAGAAAATGTTTTCAGACAAAGAGCACATCCACTTGCACTTGATTCGAAGGGGTTTTGTACTTGGCTATACACGTTGGACAAGTCACGGTGAAGAGAAAAACATACATGAAGGTGATAACGTATTGGATGATGGAGAGGGCATTATGGCGGTGACATCGCTTATGGATCTAATGAGGATAGGTTGGACATTGATGACGATAATAATCTTGCTCGGATGTTGCGCGATGCGAAGAGGAACTACACTAGTCAGAGAGAGTTTAATCAATTCAAGGGTTTGTTGGACGACTCGGACACACCTTTGTTCCCGGGTTGCAAGGAGGAATACACAAAGTTGCACACCGTGCTTTCACTTCTAAAATTGAAGGCAAGCAATGGTTGGTCCGATAAAAGTTTCACGGAGCTATTACATCTCTTAGCGGACATGCTTCCAGATGGAAACGTATTGCCGATAACCACTTATTTAGCTAAGAAGGTTGTATGTCCATTGGGATTGGAAGTAGAAAGAATACATGCATGTCCAAACGATTGTATACTCTATCGCAAAGAGTATATAGACATGCATGTATGTCCAGTGTGCAAATCATCGCGATACAAGCGTAAAGGCCATGACAGCGAGGGCACCGTGGTGAAGAAAGGAGCTCCCGCTAAAGTGGTGTGGTATTTACCGGTAATACCTCGGTTGAAGCATTTATTTGGAAACAAAAAGCGTGCCCAATTGATGCGATGGCACTTTCGTAAGAGCGTAAAAGGGATGGAAAGTCGAGACACCCTCACCGATTACGCCAAAGGAGAACCATCGATAGGCTCTTTAGGAATGACTTCGGAATGAACCGAGGAATATAAGGTTTTGATTGAGTACGGATGGAATGAATCCTTTCGGTAACATGAGTAGTATTCATAGCACTTGGCCCGTGACTCTCAGTATCTACAACCTTCCTCCTTGGTTGTGTATGAAACGAAAGTACATTATGATGTCGCCGCTATCCAAGGGCCGAGACAACTGGCAATGATATTGATGTATACCTACAACCATTGGTGGAAGATCTAGTGATCTTGTGGAACGAAGGTGTACTGGTATGGGATGAGTACAAGCGAGTACTTCACCCTACGCGCATTGTTGTTTTGCACCATCAATGATTTCCCGCCTTGGTAACCTATCCGGTCGTCTTGTAAAGGGGCCAAAGCATGCCCCCATTGCATGGATGAAACCGCAAGTGTGTGGCTCAATAACTCGAGGAAAACTGTACATGCATCACCGCAGTTCCTTCAGAGAATCACCCCTACCGCAATATGAAGAAACAATTCGACGGGACAAAAGAGGATGGTATAGCTCCAAGGCCTCCTCGTGGGAAGAGGTATATGATATGGTTAAGGATATTAATGTTGTACTTGGAAAGGAGAGAGTAATAATAAATTGAGGTCTCGATCGAGAAGATCACGTGGAAGAAGAGATCGATATTTTGGAACTTGCCCTATTGGAAGGACTTAGAAGTTCGACATTTGCATAGACGCCATGCATGTAGAGAAAATGTATGTGATGACTTGATTGGTATTTTCTTTGAATATTCCTAGCAAAACTAAGGACTGATCAAGGCACGAAGGGACTGGAAGATATGAAAATCGAGTGAGCTACATCCTCGAGACAACGGAAAGGCCGACTTTACCTTCCCCACTTGCTACACTCTATCCAAGAAAGAGAGAATGACCTCTACAAATGCTTGCATGGTGTGAAAGTTACATCCGGTTACTCAAGCATCAAGAAACCGTGTCGATGAAAGATTTGAAGTTAACTGGCATGAAGTCTCATGATTGTCATGTGATGATGACACAAATGCTTCCTATTGCAATTAGAGGTATTTTGCCTGAAAAGGTCCGAGAGTCAATCATGAGGTTGTGTTTCTTCTTCAACACGATTTCATAGAAGGTCATCGATCCCATCGGATTTTCTGAACTGCAGAATGATGTGGTGAAGACACTATGCCAGCTAGAGATGTATTTCCCTCCATCATTTTTTGATATAATGGTTCATCTCATTGTTCACCTTGTGAATGAGATAAATGTATGTGGCCCCGTATTCCTGCATCAGATGTACCCGTTCGAAAGGTACATGGGTATCCTGAAGAAGTATGTACGCAATCGATCTCGTACGAGGGGTGCATTGTGGAAGGTTATGCAACCGAGGAGGTTATCGAGTTTTGCGTGGATTACATGGAGGGTGGAACCGGTAGGAGTGCTCATATCTCGCCATGAGGGTAGGCTATCTGGGAAAGGGACAATTGGAAGGAAATCAACAAATTCTTACGATCATGGATTGTTCGAAAAAGCTCATTTCACAGTCTTGCAACAGTCAGTTGAGGTGTCCTCGTATATGGACATGCACAAGGATAAGCTACGAGTGGAAAATCGTGGACGATCAGAGGCTTGGGTAACAAAAGAGCATAACCGTTTGTTCAATCATTGGTTCAAAGAGCATATGACTGGGAAAGAAACGAGTGTTATGTTGAGGTGGTTGGCAAAAGGGCCATCAGGTACAATCTTGACATGGCAAGGATACGACATAAATGGATATACCTTTTACACGAGATCTCAGGATAGCAAAAGCACTTACCAAAATAGTGGTGTCCGCATAGATACCTATGACAATACAGGCAGTAAGAAGACTAGCTTCTATGGGTTCATAGAAGAGATTTGGGAGCTCGACTATTGTATTTTTAAGATCCCGATGTTTCGGTGTCGTTGGGTACAACTCCCAAAGGGTGTCAAGGTGGACAAGTACGGCTTCACTACTTTGGACATCGAACATGTCGGATACAGAGACGAACCATTCGTACTTGCGAAGCAAGTAGCACAAGTCTTCTATGTAATCGACCTGGCAGATAAGAAGCGCCATGTAGTTCTTGAGGAAAAGAAGGATCGTCGAAGTTGAGAATATCGTGGATGAGGATGAGTACAACCAGTTTGACGAGTTGCCTCCTTTCGTAGATGGCAACATCAGGCTCGAGGAAGAAACCACTCAGGAAGCTACCTATCATCGCGACGATCATGAAGAAGGGCAAATTGTGAAAGAAAACAATTAGCTATATACGAGTAATGGCAATGTGATGTAAACAATATGCATTTGTATGGAGTAATGGAAATATGGTGTTATGCATTTGTGTGGAGTAATGGAAATGTGGGTCATTAATATATTTGGATTACATAGGGTATAGTACTATATTAGAATTATATATGATCATTACTGTATTAGGATTATAGGGTCATTAATATATTAGGATTATAAAAGGCCATTAATATATTAGGATTATATAGGGTTTATTACTATATTAGAATTATAAATGGTAATTACTATATAAGGATAATTATATCAGTAGCGGTTCTTCACAAGAACCGCCACAGATACACAAATCTGTGGCGGTTCGTATAAATAGCCGCCATTAATACAAATTATCTGTGGCGGTTCTTTATACGAACCGCCACAGATAAGTGTATCAGTGGCGGTTCTTGTTAATAACCGCCAGTAATAAAATTTATCTGTGGCGGTTCTTAATACGAACCGCCACTGATAAAGTTATCTGTGGCGGTTCGTATAAAGAACCGCCACTGATAATGCTCCATATATATGTAAAATGGATACACTTGATCTTCTCGAGTGCCTGAACCTTTAAACTCCCGCCGCTTCGACGCGCATAAACTCCTAAACCTCGCACTACGCCCCCACTGTCGCCGCCGCGCTTGCGCCCTCGACGACGCCGCTTCGACGACGCCGCCCTCCCGAGCCGCCGCCGCGCGCCGCGCCCGCTCGCGCCCAGCGCCGCGCCGCGCGCGACGCGACGCCGCCGACGCCGCCCTCGCCGCCGCCCAGCGCCCGCCGCCGTCGCCGCCCAGCGCCGCGCCGACGCCGCGCCGCTTCGATGACGCCGCCTCTCCCCGACGCCGCCGCGCGATGCCGTGCCGTCGCCGCCCGCGCCCACGCCGACGCCGCCGACGACGCCAGACCGAGTTTCGTGTCCAACAAGGTAATCAACCATGGTAATATACGATGTTTTGGATTTGAATGCACAACCAGATTGCATTAAGCATCAATTTTGAATAATAATTTCGCATCCCATGGATGGTGGACTTTGATTGATGCCAACCATTCTATATAGACCACAACAGAGGAAAATTCCCATTTACTTCAAGCCACAAAGCATTTCTATATTTGCATCAAAGCTTCTTTGTTAGCACATAGTATTACTCCTTTCAAT
Organism: Otatea glauca; assembly: GCA_036346275.1. NCBI lineage: Eukaryota > Viridiplantae > Streptophyta > Magnoliopsida > Poales > Poaceae > Otatea > Otatea glauca. The sequence continues at coordinate 53,746,161 of CM070720.1, read as the reverse complement.
CTCAAAGGGTAGTATTTAGTATCCGTAATGCTCAATGCGAGTATTAATCTGAAAGAAGGTATCTATTAATTTTCCCAAACAATGGCATTAGATTATAACATGGATCTAAGCTTACTTAAAGGAGGAAAATGGTTTGTTCAAATTTCACAGACATAGTAAAATAAATGATTGACGCCTTGGCGTAGCTTAAGCTAAAAACGATTTGATCTAGGTCCTACAGGATCGTTGCACAAGGGGGAAAGCAATAGCAGTTCACATGTGAGATCAAATGGTGCAATTGTTTTTTCCCAACAGCAGATATGTGCTTACAAATATAGCATTTTCTTACATCATACATATTTTATCTTTCATATCCCATAATTCAGATGGAAGAAAAAGATAGTTAACGATGGGTCAACAAGATATTGAATTTTTCCTGTTAAGTTAGTAGTGACTAGTGAGGGAATACAACTTGATGGAATGCTACTGCCTAGTGTCTATGCGTGGGTCGATTCTAGCATTGGTATTTCATAGTATCTCAAAATCCAGTGTATGGAACCTTGAAGAGGCACCGAAATGATCGCCAAAATCTCAAAATTCATACTTTACCTCTTTTAGTTCGCACATCCAAGGCTGATATGGAGGAGCAATCCACCCCGAGCCCGAGCCCTAGCCCTAGCGGGTTCCTCAACCTCAACCCAACCACCGGTGTTGCCGATGCCGACATACCGTGGCAAGACCTCGTGGCCGAGGAAGAAATAAGAAGCCCGAAGGCCGGTATACCATCTCGGAGGTCTCAGAAGCTGGGGCCCCTATTGCACCGCCAAAGTTCGTACCAAAGTACAGAACAACCTGCGGGTATATCGCAAGGGAGAGAGTGCCAATCACCTTTTGGATTGGCACAAAGTGCCCGATACCATCAAAACGGATCTATGGATCGAAATAAACAAACCTTCAATTCCTCAAGAAGATGAACACCGCAAGGCGTCGGGATGCGTTGATGACCATGGATGCGGCATGGAGGAACTTCAAGGCCAGGTGAATACTACTTATGTGAAGAAAACCGATCGGCCATCGGGACTACCCAAACTTAGAACCATATTGGGATGATTTCGTGTCGATGAAGCAAAGTGAAGCAACAAAGAAGTCCAATGAGGACCACATAAACATCGGAAGAAGGAACATCCATCCACACGACTTGGTGCGGTGGGTACGCTGTAAAATCCTCAATGGGAGAGGCAGGAAGCGTAATCACTACACCGATCGGGTACAAGTCAATTGGCGGACTACGGATCGAGTCAAGCACTACGTGCTAGCGAGGGCAAGTGTCACGTCTGGTGGGGCTTATCCTTGAAATAGCGATGACGGCAATATCACAAAGGGTCCAGAGTCAGACGTCGAGTCTTCCCAAGGAACATTCCAACCGGATAGGAGAACGACGAACTAACACGTGCCACGGGAAACAAGGAGCATCCCGGATGGACACGAGGTGTCGGGTTTAAGGTTCCGTGGAAGACAGGATTCCCAGAGCACCTTCACACTTACAAGAGTCGAAAGAGAGCTAGAGAAGCGTTTGTCGAAATAGAAATGATGAAGGAAAAGATGCTTCGAGAATTACAAGGCATAATAGAACAACAAGTACAACGACAAGTACAACAAGCTATGAGCCAGTCGCAAGCCGAGAACATTGTTACGACCAGCCCTCCGAATCGTCGCAGCAGTTGCGCATCCGCCCCAATTGTAGAACAGGACATGGGTCATTATCCTGTGGACGACATACATGATCCCACACCGTGCAAGCTCACTTTGCCCGTCATGAACATATTCATTCAGCCGGTACGGCATAGCGCACCCATGCCAAGAAGGAGGTGTATTGCACAACTCTGCGATAGCGCCGGATACGCAAAGGTCCGTGGACACGGTTAATCCCCGCTTGCCAACCTCGGGCTAGAAATGCCCCGAACGACGAGGTTACAACTCTAGGAAGTGCCGCCCACACATTCATCCATGGCGCAAACGTGACATCAACTTGACCATCATGAAGTGCCTGCTCCTCCCGAGGTGAACTCGCCACCCCTCCCGAGGTGACCTCGCTAGCCTCTCCCGCAGTGAACTCATCGGCCTCTCTGTAGTGAACTCCGCCCTATCCTACAATAAACCTCGCATGATCGTCACCAACACATCAACAGACAAAGTTAGTGCGACAACTTCAGCTTGACCGACTTAAAACCCTCCTCTGAAGGCATGGCAAAATAGACAAGCCATATCACGAGGTCGGCGGCTGCAAGCAGTATGATGTTGTGTGCGAGAAAAGTAAGGGTAAAGCGGTCTCCAAAGGACAAGTCAAAGAAAGATCAAATACGAATTGGGAAGCCGTTTGTCACCCTTCAAGCTTCATAGTCTAACAAAGGCAGCTAAAGCGATTACATGAATGGTATATGGAGCGATCGAACCAACATGTACTCCGAAGGTGATCACCGCCATTTTCGAGAGGAACATTTCCACCATGAGGGACTGGCCGCTTCATGATAGAATTCAATGAGTTGCACAATATGTACTATCAAGATGCCCTCGACGTGTCTCTTATGAGATCTTTCACCGTAAGTGTCCAATATAAAAATCATTGTCTACATTCATGTAATATCGATAAATGTGATGTCTAAATCATTTGTTATGTAGATACGAGTTGATCGAATTAAAAGAACCAAAGGGCGATGGCGTTCCTCGATCCGGAACGATTTGCCACCGAAATCAAAAGAGTACCAAAGGAGGTCGAGGACTACATATATAACGCCTCATCAAACTCCAAGACAAGGAGTTCATACTTTTACCATACAATCTCAAGTAAGTGGCTCACTAGCTAGTTCAACTACTTGTTGATCTCGTTCTTTGCTCGACTTAGGACTAATGACTACGGCATCATACATGTGTATGTAGTTTCCACGGATTCTCGTAGTAATTACTCCGGATAAAGCAAGATGTCGATCTTGGACCCACGGACAAAGATCCAAAAGACTACAAAGATATGACAAGTCTAGTGAATAGGGCCTTCAAAGCATATTGTAAAAGTGCTCGAGACACCGCCCTTTCCATAAATCACCGACAATCCGTATTAAATTTCCGACGCACAAAAACAATTTTTCTATATCGCACTGTAGTCAATAACTCCTTCAATGTCGTATAAGTTTAATCAATTTTTTGCGATTACTACAAGCGTACGCCAGAACAAATTTATGTGGGTACTTCGTGTGCCAATACATGCGCAAAATCTTAGGCTCTACAATAGTAAGCAATGACGTAGAGGTTTGTCACGCTAACATCACACATTGATTTGCACATCTCATTCTCTATATAAGCTCTTAAGACAAACTTTTTCTATCTATAGCGTTTGAAGTTGCCTACGGGAGGACTGGTTCCAAATGAAATCCAAGGCATTCAGTGGACAGCTCGCCTACTTCATCATGAAGGAAGTACTCAACAAGAACGGCGAGTTTCATGACCCAGATAATAACGATGAAGTCTTCCATACTCATCTGCCACCTCCTGAGGCCCCTACCAACAGTGAAGACTCGTAGGCTTATAGTTCACAAAACTAGTTAATTTTTTCTTACAGATGGTGTAAATTGATGTTTCATTGAATGTCAAGTTTAGTATTGGATGGCATGGCTTGCACATGTTCTAATTTCTGTCATTTCATTTAAGAAGTTGTGATTGATCTGCGCTTGTGTTGTTGCCCTTCTCCCGTGCGTGTGTGTGTGTGTTGATGGGTGGTGTGCGTGTGCGCGCTCTAGACGAGGAGCGCTCCCTCTATTGCTTTTCTCCGTGCCCTTTCATGATGGCTAGTAGAGCTTTTATAGACATGGGTGGTGGATGAATACGGAAAGAGCTCACCCCAAAACTGCACCATTCAAGAGGTTTATTTGATTGCTTGATTTAGTTGCCGAAGTTTCCTTTTGCATCTTTACCTTCCATTCATAAGATATTTGATTACATGGTCCTTATATTTTTAGATGGTGTGTTTTACTCTAATGTATGATAGTAAATGCCATTAAAAATAGCTAAATGGAGATTATAGAAGGAAAAATAGTAAAAAGTAGGATCAAAATTGTAGAATGATATGTATTTAGGAATAAAAATTGAAAAATAGAATGTCACATATTCAAAAATAGAGGAGTATAAACTAGCTAATGCATGTACAATATCCGGAGGATGCCACGGCATTCACATGGAATAAGACGGCAATGGATCGGCTAGATTTGTGATACAACAAAAGTGATCTATTTAGCTTTCCATAGTATGATATATAATGACTTCATTTACATACTCGAGAAATATTGATGCAAAGATGACTGAATCTGGAGGAGAAGGGAGCAGTCCAATGAGGCATGCCCTACACCATCACCATGATCGAGCACCTCATGCATGAGACACTTTAATTGTACATTGTAATTGTGTATATTGTAATTGTGATATGCAAAATCTGTGATTGTAATTATGATTGATGTATTATATGTAATTGTGATTGATGTATTATATTGTAGTTGTGTATATGCAAAATCTGTGATTGTTGTACATTATAATTGTGCATATGCAAAATTGCAATTGTGATTGATGTATTATATTGTAGTTGTGTATATGCGAAATCTGTGATTGTTGTACATTGTAATCGTGTGTATGCAAAATCTGTGATTGATGTATTATATGTTTCAGAGGGCATGGCTAGCAAGACACGAGGCTAGCCCAAAATGCGCTTTTTATTTTTTCTGATCGGTACTATCTGTGACGGTTGGTGGATAGAACCGCCACGTATAATATAGATCTGTGGCGGTTGGTGTATAGAACCGCCACGTATAATATAGTTATCTGTGGCGGTTGGTGGGAAGAACCGCCACGTATAATATTGTTATCTGTGGCGGTTGTAGAAAGAACCGCCACGTATAGTGTAGTTATCTGTGGCGGTTGGTGGATAGAACCGCCACGTATAGTATTGTTATCTGTGGCGGTTGGTGGATAGAACCGCCACGTATAGTATTGTTATCTGTGGCGGTTAGTGTGTAGAACCGCCACGATAACACTTATCTGTGGCGTTAGAAAACCGCCACCGATAATCCTCGATTATCAGTGGCACTATATCTGTGGCGGTTCAATAACCGCCACTGATGGCGGTTATGAACCGCCACTGATGACGTTTTTTAGTGTAGTGTCTCCAATCTTAGCTGAGGATTTTCTTCCTCTACAAGTTGTTCACCCTCTCTCTGAATAATTGCGAAAAGAGTAGGGATAAGTTGAAATGGATCTTTATAGGAAGCCCAAAGATTTTGTTTTCGTACCTGGATGACCTTAGCAGCTTTGGCTAGCTTCTCTTGCACTTATGGTCTATCATGTACGGATGGCAAAGTGTAAGAAGCGGAGTATCTTCCGGGATCAGGGTATTCTTTTTTACTCCACGTCACGTGTTTTTCGACAACTGCTTTTGAAGGCTTTAAACTGGTATCCTTACCCTTTTTTTTGCAACAGGGGCCTGATTGCTTGATTTAATCTGGTCGGTAGGGCGTTTCCTGTTAAGAATCTGAAAAGAAGGAAAACCTTGTAAATAAATTTCTAATCTTAAGTAGCTTTCAAGGTTAAGAATTTTTTGTTTTACCTTCATTCTTTCATTACGAATAGCTATTGAAGCTCCAATAAGACTAGCTGGTTGCCTCTCAAGTAGGTCTCACTCCGCACTATCATTGGCATCCCTTGCAATTCTAGATGTCCTATTCCCTTGCCGACTTCTGGTAAATTTTTTATAAATTTACGAGTTGGTTTGACAGACGAATTATCCGTTTCTATCCCGTTCTGTCTCGAGCCTTCGGCCGAGTTCTTTCCTTGCTCTCGCTGACTTGTGGGCCCGGCTTGTCAGCCAGCCGAGCCAGCCAATCCCGCTGCCATCTGGCCCCCGCGTGTTAGCCTCTCTTCCCCGTTCTTCTCCCCCTCTCGCTGTTCTCCCGCGCCAGCTCGCCCTCGCGCAGAGACACCGACTTGCCGCCTTCGATTTTGTCGCCTCTATGTCCAAACCGCCTCCGAGCTCTATAAAAGCATCGCGCGTCGCCTCAAGCTGCTACTCTTCGCCCCAGCTGCGCCATTTCGCCGTCGTTTTGACGAATACTTATAACAGGGGTACCCCAACGGCCCAAGGTGACCAGCCGACGGCCTCAAGCACAGCTCAAGCCCAACAGGCCGCTTCCACCCCTCTGGCGATCAAGCACTGCAAGGCCACACGGACTTCCTTCCCGACCGATCGAGGGAATGTCTCCGATCGAGCTAAGCTCCCGACCTCCTCGTGAGACGGCCCCCGGCTCCGACCAGCAGGCTCCCGACCCTCGCAGCAAGTCGGGATCCCGACTCGATCGTGCCAAGACAACCCTCGCCAAGGGTCGCGTGTCGAAGCCTCTACCGACAACCGCCACGCACCCCGACGAACGGGTCAATCAAAGTGACTATACAAGAGCGGTGGCTCCTTCCCGAGGGTTTAATGATCGATCAAGTCATGCTCCCACCCCATCACCGGCCGCATACAAGACGAAGACACGCCTCTCCGAGGCAACACCCACGCCAGCGCAGCGACAACGCCAACACCCGTAAGGTTCGCAGAGGCGTGTACGCCGCTTCGGGAAATACCTAACCGCCTGACCGACTAAGCTACCGACCCAAAGATGGGCAAGACGAGCGATAATCGGTCGTGAACGAAGGACCGCTCCTAGTGTAGGTCGCCTCGCCCTCTCCCAATTCTCGATGTAACCCGCCTTCCTTTCAGATTAAAGGAGGCGAACTCCGTAAAAGCGGAGGCGAGAGCACCATCAAACCCATCTCGCTAAGTCATTGGCACTCTCGCTTGTAAACCTTGTGCAGTCATCTGTACTGAAGAGAATACAACGCCACTACACGAACTGGAGTAGGGATCTTCGGCCCGAACCAGTATACATCTTGGACTTCTGAGTCTAACTATTCAGGGAGTGGAACGCGCGACCCCTTAGACTTACAAATTTACTTGCCGGTGCTCGAAACGCCGACACGTTTCCTCTTTTCTTCCCCGTCTCCGGCAGAACCCGAAAGAGGGGAAAACCACCGTCTTGCCGCCACAACCAATTCCAATCCAATTCATCTAAGCCGAAGCTTCCTTGCGTCGCCAGAAGTCTTTCCCCACTGCCGGCTTGAGCCCTTCTTCTCCGACAAGCCTTCCCGGCAAGCTCCTCCCTCCGCCGCCACCGCGCACGGTGAGCAACCTCCTCCGCCACTCATTCTTCAAACTAAAGCCAGAAATGAACTCCTTGTGTTGCTCTGATGCTCTCTGAGGTGATCTTCAAGCTCGGGAAGCCCTAGTTCTGCGTCGCCGCCGCTCAGCCATGGCCGCCGCCGCCCTCGCACGGTGACGCGCCCCTTAGGCCACCGCACCGCCACCATCGTGTGCGCACGGTCGCCCTGAACCTCAGGGTGGAACCCATTCCGCCTCGGAGGGCCTTCCTCGTCGTCGGTGAGCTTCGCCCGTAGCCGCCACCGCACCTCGCAGGTGGAAGCCCCCTTCCCCGCCACCTCCGGCCACCGCGCCACCACCCCTGGGTGCGCAAGAGCACAATGATGCTCGAGAGCGGAACCCATTCGCCATGGCGGTGATGGTTCGCCGTCGGCGAGCTCAGCCGTCGCAGCCTCGCCTGGTCACCGCCAAGCGGGCGGTAGTCGTACTTTGTCTTCGCGAGCCACGCCATGCGGGCCATCGTCGGCCAGCGGCTGCGCTGCAAGGCCGGCGACGTGGACCCGGTTGTCGACACTCGGCAGAGCTCAACCCGAAAAGGGAAAGCGCGTTTTCCCTCGCGAAAGCGTACTTTCCATTTTCGGCAATTTTCTGATTTTCTGTATTTTACAAAACCTAGAGTATTCAAACTTAAATATCTTTTGAACTAACTATCCAAATCTGATAAAATAAATTTCTAAATTCATCTAAAATCATGTAGATTCATAATATGCAAAAATATTTCAGAATTGAATTTTATTTGAATTTTGAATTCAAATTTAAAGAAAGGGTTAGAAATATGTCATACATGAAAAATTTTCAAATGGCCTCCAAATTTAGTAAAATAAATTTTGTTAGATTCCTTGTAATCTCAGGAACCAGAATATATAAAAATACTTAGGGTTTGTTATAAGAAAATTTTAAGTTGTTAAATGGGTGGTAAATAATGCAATAATGGTTCAAATAGATTAAATCTTTAAATTACAAATGAGAGCAAATAATTCATGTAACCATTTCTGAATCTGTGAAGTTATTTTATTTGAATATTTCCATCTGATCTCTTTTTGGCTTTATTGAAATTCGGTATTTGTTATATGTTGCCATACGACGTGTAGAACCCGACGAATTCAGTACATTCGACGAACAGGAGTTCGAAGTCGAGGATAATCAACAAGGCAAGCAATCCCCGTTGATCATATTGATCCCAGCTTTGCAAACATTTTCATTATACGTTTTACTGCATACTTTATTTTTATTAAGGTCTGCTATATTATGGAAACTGGTAGTTGTACCTGTAGTTTTATAGAACTTCCTTGATAAGTATGGATTTGTGAACCTTGAAAACCCTAGAACGACATAGACATTATTTGATGTCAATATGGATCACTTACACTTAGTGTTATGCTTAGCCATGCTTAAAGCAACATAAAACTATGATATGATTAAAAATGTTGGTTATGACATTTAAATGGGTATGACCATTTTTGTGGTTGGTATTTTGGTTGGAAAATGAAAATAAAACTATGGTTTAGATGCGGGCAATTATTGGCAATAGATGGGAGTGCATGTCTTGCACGTAGTATAGGGTAGAGATTATTACCCGTGTCGAGTTAAGGACCGAACTATGGGTTGTTTTCAGGCCAGGAATTATCATACAACCACAAGTGCTGGTATGGGACAGCTCTAACTTATTAAGTTATTTAAAACTAGCTTTGCACTTGGAAGACTGGAGTAGTACGAGCTGTTTCTTAATGAATTGCTCGACGGGACGTCCACACTGAGGTGATCATGGATTAAACGTCTACCAATATAACGGTGTACGCCATACTGTGGGTAGTTCTATCATTTCTATGCTCTGAGTTCTTACGCCACAGAATGGGTTTATCGTCACCGTGCTGGTGCAAAGTCAGGATTTAATAATGTAACAGTTATAACATGACTCTCTGCGACACACCAAAGGAAGTGTGCAAATATCGATTGCTCAAAGAGTCAGTCATATCTTGTGGGTAAAGCTGTATACCTCTGCAGAGTGTAAAACTAATCGATTAGCGCGTCATGATAATGGACACTTGGTAAAGTCATCACATAGTTAACAGTTTTGTTATTTTCATAAAATGCAGTTTCTACCGTGTGTTGTCAATTTCTACTGTGTGACAGTGGAAATGGTTACGTGGATATGATCAATTTACCCAGGTGTGAGATTTCATTTACTTGTACTTATATACTGTCAATTTATTCAATCTGCTTTTAAAGTAAATTTTGTTGCAATCTATTATTCTGTATTTACATTTCAAACTGGTTTTCTGCAAATTAACCTTAATAGCCTTTCCATTGGAATAGTCTGCATGTATTTTAGGATTTGCAAAAGTCTTGCGAGTACGTAAGTACTCAACTTGCCTATGTTGATGTTTTTAGGTGAAAAATCAGATTACCCCGACGATTCATACGTTGATGCAGGATACGGGGAATTTAACGATGAATTTTTCTAAGGATTTTCCCTTATTAGTTGCCTGTGGAACAATGGGTTAAAAGGCATACTATAAGAAGTTGTCTCCACTGCGGTTTTACTTTTGGTATTGTAAAAATATTATGTAACCTTACTTCCGTTGTATAATAAAGTTGGTGTATGATTGTGATATCAATTTGTATTTGTGCGTACTAGCTACTGATCATGAAATTAGTACTGTATGCACATGATATCTATTTTTAATATTGATGGTACAAAACGGGCCCTTACAAGATATCAAAACAAACATACGGTAGAGCGGTCCGTATTCATCCCCAGCCCCGAGCCGCCGCTAACCGCTCTTTTTTCCCTCGCGCGGCTAGCTCCTGTTGCTCCTTAAACCCTCGCCCTCCGCCGCCGCCGCCGTCATGGCGACCCTCAAGCGAAAGGCCTTAGAGCCCCCTCCGCCAACAGCACCTCCGCTCTCAAGGCGCCGCGCGCCGACGGCGCCGAGCCGCTCGCCCCCACCACCGAGCCCTTCGCCTGCGTGCACGACGTCTCCTATCCCGAAGGCTACGACCCGTCCACCTCCTCCTCCCGCCTGATCACGGGCGTCGGCGAGGACGCCGGTCCGGCAAAGACGTTCTCGTTCCAGCTCGACCCCTTCCAGACCGAGGCCATCCGCTGCCTCGACAACGGCGAATCCGTCATGGTAATTACGCTGCTTTGGCTTTGTTACTCCTAGTGATTTCACTGTTATTCGCTCTGCAGTCTGCACGTTTGATTGGGCAATTTGTCTTGCTCTTAAGTGATATTCCATCAATTTGTCTTGATTGCAAAGCAAGATGTATATTGTTGGTAGCGCTTGAGAGTAGGGGCCTAGGGGGTATGATTTTGCTTGTCTGAAACTGTAAGGAGTATTTGGAGCTTGATCGCTAAGAACTGTAACGCTTGGGCCTAAGGCCAGAACTCGTTATGCCTCATTCTAATAAAATGGAGCAGGGGTTTCCCCCCTTTTGCTCTAAAAAAAGCCTCAACAGGAAAGCAATATGCAGCTTTTGCTTATTTTATTCTTTGTGTTTTTTGGCGCTCAGCTCTGCACATTTAGTTCCTACTTTCGTTGTAATATGCCATGGACCAGCCAACTTTCCTTAAAATTAGTTTTGGTCTGATGATGAATTCTGCTACTTATGCTCAAGAAAAAATTGGTGGTTTAGGTTCTTAGGCGTTGCTTTGTAGATTTTTTCTGTCATGCAATGTGCGTCTCGCTGACTAAAAGACCACTCCCTATCTGATATTCAGCTCATCCTTATAAAATCAGTGCCTTTTTTCCCCTTAAAGTAATCTTAATCTTATGCATGATTGCGATGCTCTCATGACCTCAGACCCTTTGCCAGTATACTCATAACAGAACAGCATTGAACAAAACATTTCGCTTTTCAATTTATTTGTTTGTCTGTCATGCATAATTATATACTTTGTTTTCTTGGGGGTTTCCAGGTTTCTGCTCAGACATCAGCAGGAAAGACTGTGGTTGCTTTGTATGCAATAGCAATGTCTTTGCGCAATCAGCAGCGGGTCATCTATACGTCTCCAATCAAGGCTCTGAGCAACCAAAAGTACAGAGAATTCAAAGAAGAGTTCTCTGATGTTGGTCTCATGATTGGAGATGTGACAATTGAGCCAAATGCCTCTTGTTTGGTAATAGATTCAATCTTCTTTCAAATTACTCTTTCTACGTCTTTAGGTTTGGTACTTAAAGCCTGCTTGGAAATGTAGGTCATGACCACAGAAATTTGGCGTAGCATGCAATACAAAGGGTCTGAGGTCATGAGAGAAGTTGCTTGGATTATCTTTGATGAGGTGCATTACATGCGTGATAGGGAGAGAGGAGTGGTGTGGGAGGAGAGTATAGTAATGGCTCCCAAGAACTCACGGTTTGTGTTCCTCTCAGCAACTGTACCTAATGCCAAGGAGTTTGCTGATTGGGTCACCAAGGTTTGTTGCCAAGCTTGTAGTTCCCTCCCTTTTCCTGTTGTCGCCTTGCCTTTGATATTTCCTCAGAAAGTTTTCTGCTCAATAAATTAAAGGGACATTTACATAAATGCCATGGTTTTGATGTCTAACACATTTATTTGGCCAAAGGCATTTGCTCGTACACATAGTCTAGCATTTATCTATATCTTCAGCATATGTGCTTTCTGCATAATGGAGGATGCTTTATTTCTAAGGTACATAAGCAACCTTGTCATATAGTATACACCGACTATCGACCTACACCTCTCCAGCACTGTGTTTCCTTCTGGAGGTGATGGCTTATACCTGGTAGTCGATGAAAAGGGGAAGTTCAGAGTGGAGAGTTTTCAGAAAGCTTTGAATACCCTTGTCCCTGCTAGTGACAGTGACAAGAAGAGGGAAAATGGAAAGTGGCAGAAAGGCCTCTTGGCAGGCAAACCTAGTGAGGAAAGTGACATATTCAAGATGGTGAAAATGATAATTCAGCGTCAATACGACCCTGTGATACTTTTCAGCTTTAGCAAAAGGGAATGTGAATTTCTTGCTATGCAGGTATGATCTTTTCTAGATTAATTGTCAATTTAGAGAACAGAAGTATTTTGTGGTTTCAAGGAAGAAAAAAAGTCGATTGTTGATTTTTACTGTCCTTATGTTCTGTAGATGGCTAAGATGGACTTGAATGAGGATGATGAGAAAGCAAACATCGAAACAGTTTTTTTGGAGTGCCATGGATTTGCTTTCAGATGATGACAAAAAGCTTCCTCAGGCAAGTTCCCGTTCCATCTCAGTTTTCAGTGTGGTACCCTCAGGCGAGTCAAACTCATATAGGTTTTCAGAAAGAGACAACAGTTTTGAACTCAAAAGCAACTAGCGGACTAGCACCAAGGAGCTAGTGCATCCTATAGTATTCCCTGTAGCCACTGTTCATTTTGTATACCATACATAAACTATCGAAAATTTCTATTTGCGCATTAGGTTTTTTTGGTCTCCTCTTTCCCAGAAAGAAGCTTAATAGCATCTTTATAATTCAAGCAATGTTCCCTAATTCCAAAATGTCTGTGCACTTGCCAGTGTACTAGTAACTATTAGTCTATTACCCAATTGTACCTCCTGGTACCAGGTTAAATCTACAATCTAGTAAACATTATATACCAGCACCGACTATCCATTAGAACATGGACCAGTAGTGGTAGGCTATACCTGCAATCGATGCTTGCCTTTTTATTTATTTCTGTTTACTTTGAAAACTGACCCCTTGGAGCCTTCTCAGGTTTCAAATATGCTTCCCTTATTGAAACGAGGCATTGGTGTACATCATTCTGGTCTGTTGCCCATTTTAAAGGAAGTGATTGAGATACTCTTCCAAGAAGGCCTCATCAAGGTTAGCATATTTTACGAATCACATGACTTCTTGGATTGCTGTTATTTCCTTGCCACAAAACTAACATATTGTTACAAGTGTATTAACACTCAGCCTACTAATTTGTCTTCAGAGCAATGATAGTTAAAAGCATATGTTTTGATTTAAGTTTTGCACTCTTGTTTGAAGCTACAACTGTGCGCCTTAAAAGGTGAGGTGATAGTGCCTGGTTCCAGACCAAAGAACAGATATTCTGATAGTTGCTACACGTATTGTCGTTTCGTAATGAAGATGGAGCAATTTTTCTTTGATTTGCAGCCAATAAAATGGATGTATTAGATTTATATAATTCTACGCTTCTAAGATCAATTGCATTGTAAAATTGAACAGAAAGAAAGAGAGGTCTAAGTTTTACTTATTTTGTTTATCTTGTGCTATGAAATGATGATTTGGAACTACTACCTCTGTGTCAAAATTAAGTCATTCTAGGATCTTTGTTGGTCAAACATTTTTAGGTTTGACCATTAATATATAAAGAATTACCTATATTGACAACATGAAATTGATGTCACTAGATCCGTCATGAAATATACTTTCATAATATATATTTGTTTTTATTTGAAATACCACATTTTCATAGAAATTGCTTGACAAAATGTCACCTTGTAGACTGTGTCAATGTCCTAAACGACTTATATTTTGACACGAAGGAAGTATTTATTTTATTTGGAATGGAAATGATATATTGTGTGTTGTGACTTCAAATTTCTTGCTGAGATTGAAATCTGTTGTTATAGTGTTTGTTTGCCACAGAAACATTCAGTATTGGATTGAACATGCCTGCAAAGACTGTTGTGTTTACCAATGTGAGAAAGTTTGACGGAGATCGATTCAGATGGTTGTCAAGTGGAGAGTACATCTAGATGAGTGGCCGCGCTGGTCGTCGAGGTATTGATCAGTGTGGCATCTGCATATTGATGGTAGATGAGAAAATGGAACCCTCAACTGCCAAAAATATGCTGAAAGGAAGTGCTGATAGTTTGAACAGGTCGGTATCATGGATTCTTTTCTTCTACTGCCATCTGTAGAACATACGTAATATCCAGCCGGCTGAATGGTTTGAGTGGAAAGACCTGGACATAGGACTGAGGCTGTGATTGGCAGTCCCAGTCTCATGAGTCACTTGTTTAACACTATGCTTAAGTCGGTAGCCAGATCAATCCTGATAACTGCTGTAGATAATGCCATCCATGCATGATATGCCAGTTCCTTGCATCCTGGAATCTTGAGCTAGCATATCAGCGCTTAAGTTCTCATTTGCTACTTTTCTCTGTTGCATTATCATGTTTCTTCTAGTTGTTTAAAGTGTACAATCTTTTTTTTTTCATTTTGATGGCTCTCACATGATTACTCCTCTTGATTAGTGCCTTTCATTTGAGCTACAACATGTTGTTAAATCAAATGCGCTGTGAGGATGGTGATCCAGAAAAGCTTCTTCGGCATTCGTTCTACCAGTTTCAAGCAGATCGAGCTCTCCCTGATCTTGAGGTTTGTTCACATTGTCTGTGTGTCTTTTTTTCTTTTAAGTAGTGAGAACTTTTTTTATGCACTTGCCTCCTGAACATGATGGTTTCATAGTCATTATAAATGTGTCACATGGTTATCGCTGCAACAATGAACCACATTTACTTTATCTACATGTTGCCTGTTTAAACTTGTATTATTAGGCAATTTTCCCCATACCAGTTCCACACTTTATAGCAAGAACTTGGTGTTCGATCCTACCAAGTTAGCACTCAAGGATGAGGGGATTAGACAAAAATAATCCTGCCCTCCTAATTATATGAACTTATTCTATTGGGCCCTTTAGGTTTGTCTTTTAGTCAGTGTTTTGGGAATAGTCATTAGGGAAGGAAAATTTTTACATTTGCAGCCTGCCTCATCTTATCTGTCAGTTCATCCCCGATCATTTTAGTCAATCTTGTAAAACTATTTCTGTTAGCTTTGGGCTTGTGGCCATGTTTTTTGAATCCTATGGATTCTTTTGTAAGGTTGTTCTATTATATATTTAGTAACATAATTATTTCAGTAGGGGTCTTCCTACTGTTCCCATAAAACAAAAACAAAAAGAAATCCAGGGCAGACCATCTTTTCCCCCAAAATTTTAAAATATTCCTTCCTCCCACAACCATTGTTATGACTTGCTTTTACCCATATGTGTTATGGTTGCATGGTAAAAAAGGAAGATTTTCAGAATGACTACCCAAGCAGTGCGCTGCATTTCTGAGTGCCTCACAGATGCATACATGTGGTAATCCTTCTGTTGGACATGTATATCCAGGTAGCACCAGTCAGCCTGTATACCAGCCAGTATAGCAGTTTGTGCTGATAGACTGACGTCACCTACTATATTGGTGCCTTTTAGTCAATAGTTGATCTAGCAAGCTATGCACTTTTACCAACATAAAAACCCAGCTACTGAAGCATGATATCTTCAGGGAACTTATCCTGGCACTCCTCTGTTTGAATTCTGTGCAGAAGCAAGTCAGGGAACTGGAATTAGAGAGAAATTCCATGGTTATTGAGGAAGAGGAGACCTTGAAGGATTATTATGATCTGTTACAGCAGTGCGAAAATTTAAAGAAAGATGTCCATGATATTGTACTTTCTCCAAAATATGTTCTACCTTTCTTGCAACCTGGAAGGCTTGTTCATATTCAATACAGCACAGATGAGCAACCCACGTTCTCCATAGACAAAAATGTCACATGGGGAATTACAATAAACTTTGAAAAGGTGAAAACCCATGGTGAAGGTACAGACACTAAACAGAAAGCATCATCCAACTTTCTCGTGTGTTTTTTCTCTTATGTTCACGGGGTTGGCGCAAGTTGTTTGGCAGTGCAAGTACGCGGTAGATTTCGTAGTTAAAAGTTTAAAACACTTTCAGGTGGATTTGGAACTGAACATTAGGCTCAAGAACTAGATATGCCAGCTGATCAATCAATGCTACGAAGTTCTAGTATGTTATGATAGTACATATTTTTCCTATGGAGACACGCTCATGTCAATGAGCTTTGGTCAAGTGTGACAGGTATTGTTACCTTGGCAGTACTGTCTATGCCTCTTGGGGACGCACTGGTTTGCAGCCAAGTGCCCCTTCAGAGTTACACATAGGGCAGTAAAACCATGCTGATCTCAAGTGAGCTGAATCTCACTTAGTACAGTACTAAATAGACTAATTTACCCGTTTATAGCAAGCTTGTCTATAAGAGCTTAAGGTTGGTTTGTTTTAGATCAACTATGACCAGAGCTTAGCTTTCTGACAGAAGTAAAAGAGTTGGGGCCTCTTGTTTTGCAACTTCCCTTCACATATCTTTGACAAAGCTCATTTCATGGATCTCAACTACATGCAAGTCCTACCCTGCCTTATTTTTATTCCTCAAATAGTTATATTACTGATGTGATTGTAACTCTGCCTTTGAAAGCAACTGTTTTACAACATTTAAAAGAAAAAAAAACGCTTGAGAGTTGTTTGTAGCTATTTTTCTCACACCTGACTTTCGTTTTTTGTTCTTACAGACAGGAGGCCTGAGGATTATGATTATACGATTGATGTCCTCACCAGGTGTTCTGCAAATAAGGAAAATAGTGGGAAAAAGACAATGAAGATTGTTCCGCTGACAGACCGTGGAGAATCAATTGTGATTCCATTGACACTTTCTCAGGTTATTTCAACAGTTTACTGTGATAACCCGGGGGGTTATCAGTTAATTAAAAACAGTAAAGCAAGTAATTAAACAATAAAATGTGATTAGGCAAGATAATAAAATGTAAGGGTTAGAGAAGTGCCGTCAGTCCCGCAGTGAAAGGTATCGCTCATTGAGGTACCCGACCTGTCCGGAACTCAGGCAGGCACCTCTCGCTATTTTCGAGTTTATCATTCGGCGCTTAGAACTTACCTGGTACGGTATGCGGGCACCGTTAGTAAAAATGGTGGTTAATGACCGTAGTGCCGATAGGATCAATAGAGGGCAGTGAAGGTCCAAGGGCAAAATAGTCATCTGCCGAATTGCCAAGGCAATAAAGCCAGCCGAACTAGCCAACCAGAAGCCAGCTCAAGCACTTCTGTCTCCCATTCTCCACTCAAACCGAGAACATCACAAGAGCACAGCCACAAACCAAAGCACCGAGCCACTAGCCTCCAGTGCCTGTGTTCATGCAAGAACACAACACATTCCCAACCGAAGCAAGAACAAGCCACCATAAGAAGGAAGTGGCGATAGCATCCAGAAGAGGAGAAGGAGCCATCCAGAAGGAGGTCAGGAGGAGATTGTCTAGAAGCCTGAAGGCAGCGCCATCTTCTTCCTCCCTTCATCAACATCATCCCCAGCCGGCTCTACCGTCCACCCCAACCCTCAGGTGCACCATGGCTATAGCTTTAGTAATAGCAACAGTGCGGGTTTATATGCACAGGTGGTAGATCGGGGTAGTGGCTAGGCAATGGGGTAGTGTAGGAGGTAGATCGGGTTGTTTCCCCCATGGTCTCAGTTGTTGGGAAGCCCTAGTGTAGTATATGTTCTTTCTTGAGTAGATCAGCCACCCAACGTCATCATAGACCCCCACATTGCAGGATGATCAATAAACTTCAAGCAAAAATGCAGGAAATGAAAGATGGGTAGAACCCTAGATAGCACCAGTGGAGGGGGGAGAGTGGCTGCGGGTGGTGATGGCACCTCATGGAGGAGCGGCAGCTAGGGGATGTGCCGCCGTCGGCCAGAGGGGAGAGGAGGCCGGCGAGGCAGCTCTGGTGGTTCAAGGGCGCAACAGAGCCACGGGCGGCCGACGACGCAGGCCAAGGCCACATGGAGGAGAGAGGCGCGAGCTTCGGGCCGACGTTGAGCCGTAGAGGAGCAGCAGGAGTAGCTCGGGCCGGTGGGGAGGAGGCGCAAGGGGGGAGCGGAGAGAAGAGTAGGGAGAAGGGAGGAGCAGTTGAGGCTCTGCTCGGCCAGAGCATGGAGAAAAGAGGAAGGCGCAGAGCCGAAGAAAATAAGGAACAACACAAGAAAGGAAAAAGAAAATAAGAGGGAGGAAAGAAAGAAAAAGAGAAGAAAAAAAGAAAAGGAAATAAAAGAGAAAAAGGTAGAGAGGAAGTAGAAAAGTAAATCGTGCTGCGGACCGCGTCGATTTCTGTGATCGATTCGTGTATCGCGTAAAAATTTGGCAACTGGTATTAATAAATGTTGCTCAGATAAAAGTGAACGACAGATCAGAATCGGTTGGACGCCGAAATAAATTAATTCACAGTGATGGCCATAGTAATAGTTTCTGCTTTTCAGGTCTCGACCTGAATTGTCCTGCCAATCAGAACCCATCTACGGGCGAGGCCGAACCTTCCGGTTTTATTCCAGGCAAGACTCTTTGACCATCTGTTATTAAATGTTTTCGATGCTTTTGGTATGGTTAAATATATCTTCACTGCATCAAAATCTATATTTTACAAATTGGAAATATCAAATTGGAGTTGGATGGAAGGGGTGTTGTGGTTATGTTGTTGGAATTGGCATTGTGATGTGGGAATTGGTATTGTGAGGTTGGAAATTGGTAATGTGATGTTGGTGACTTGGAAATGGTGGTATGTGTTAAGGTTGTCCACGAATGGAGTTGTGATGTGTTAATAGTGATTATTATGGTGGGTAGAGGGCGCCGAGGAAAGAGGCGGGAGATTTCCCAAGCCGGTGGGACCCTCTACATAAGTTGTTATATAAGGTCAAACACCTACACTCGGGCAATGAGTCGTAATTCCAGTATCAACCATAGCGAGATGAATCGCTGTCATAAAAGGTTGTCCTATGAAAGTACTATGATCTCCACATTGGGTAAGTGTATTAAAGCCTGGTTGGGAAATGCTGGTATATCCCAGTTTGACGGTGTATGGAATGTATTGGGAGTGATAAGTTGTGAATGGAATGGTTGATGGCGGTATATTTGAAGCCCAGAGGAGTACTGCCGGGTACTGAAGTACAATTGTAATTGCGAGTGGCGGGAGGAAATCCCCCTCGAATACAAGGTTGGAGATCTGTTCTGGATTAGAGATAAACGTTCTAGAGCCTCATATGTTTTGGGGCCGTTATGGGTAAAGTGATACAAACCTACGCAGGGTTAAAATCTTGAATTCAAGCCTGTCTCCTGGATTAGAGGCTACGTAAGCTAGTCTGTCTCATACACGGGTGCTAGGAGTTGATTTTAATATTTAAAACTTCCAACCTTTAAAGAAAACCAAGAACTTAAATTTTGATAAAAATATATTTGGAGGAAAGGATTGGATGAATGGAGAGGACAACATCATGATGCATATGTTATATAATGCTTGCTGAGTACATTGTACTCATTCTTGTATTCCTCCTTTTCTAGAAGGAGATCCTGATGGATCGGCGTTTGAGGCCGGCGATGAAGCTTACTCCCAGGATCAGTTCCAGGGTTATCAGGATGATGGCTCAGAGGGCTATTACTATACCGACTACTACTAGGAGTATTAGGAGTTTCTATAGGCCTTATTATACTCCTAGGAGGTATTTAGTGTGTACAGACAGTAGTCGTATCTTTTTGCTCTACAGGAAAGTGTTGTAATATTATGTAATGGCATATAGCCCTGCGTGGCTTGCAATGAATATATTTTCATGCAGTCTTTAATTATTGTTCTGCTGTAACACTCTGAACACAGCATAGTAGCTGGTAAAGCATTGGATTCTCCAATATTTTACCGGCGGCTGTGTCGAGATAAGCGTAATTAGCTTAGGGTGATGACAGTGTTACTGTCACTACACTGGGTTAATTATATAGGTCGCCACATTTACCTTTTATCTTGTCACATTGCAAAGCTGTCCTTTTCCTTTGTCTAATTCTGAATTGAACTGAATATACAGATAGATGGACTAAGCAGCATTCGGATGTACATACCTAAGGATCTTTTGCCTGTAGAAGCCCGAGAAAACTGAAGAAGTGATTTTCAGGTTTGCTAAAGATGGGGTTCCTCTATTGGATCCAGAAGAGGATATGAAAGTAAGAAAAGCAAATACGTGTCATTATTGTTGGGTTTCCTCTTTTTATGTAGTTCTAAGTTCTAAAAACTTTGTTCCTTTTAGGTACAATCTAGCTCCTTTCGGAAAGTTAACAGAAGAATAGAAGCTCTCGAGAGCTTATTTGAGAAGCACGACATCCGTAATTCTCCACATATACAACAAAAGCTGAAGGTCTTTCATGCTAAGCAAGAAATATCAGCCAAAATGAAGTTCATCAAGAAAACAATGCGGTCCTCCACTGCTTTAGCCTTCAAGGATGAGCTCAAAGCCCGAAAACGGGTTCTTCGCAGGCTGGGGTAATGCATTCTTTGACACAATAAACTTTGTGTTTTGAGTGTGCACTTATTTGGGAATTGTAAGATGAAGTGTCTAGTTAGATATCTAATGTTTGGCATGCATGACATATCTTATGTTTCTGACAATTGCAAATCTTGGGTGAGTGTTTCCAGCCTGCCGAAGAACAAATTTACCATCATGCTACCTGGGCACCTAACACGAACCAACACAGAACACAATCAGTAGATTATTTTACCTAATTAGAAACGTCATTCACTGGTAGCTCAAAAGACTACTGCATCATGGAACGTCCAGATTACCATGTCTGAAGCAGCCAGTATCTGGTAGATGTTGCTTCTACGAAATATCATACTGCTAGTTTCCATGTGATGTGAACATAGAAAGTTGTATTCAGTTTTTTTTAATATAAATTCTTATCAGAGTCTCTTCTTTCTTTCAGATATATTACAAGTGAGGATGTTGTGGAAGTGAAGGGCAAAGTAGCATGCGAGATTAGCACAGCTGATGAGCTAACATTGACAGAGCTTATGTTTAGCGGTGCTTTGAAGGATGCTACAGTAGAACAGATGGTGGCGCTGCTTTCTTGCTTTGTGTGGTAGGAGAAGCTTCAGGATGCCCCAAAGCCAAGGGAGGAGCTTGACTTGCTCTTCTACCAGTTGCAGGAGACGGCAAGAAGGGTTGCTAACCTTCAGCTTGAATGCAAGGTACTTAAGCCCTGTTTGGTATAGCTCCAGATCCCAGCTCCACCTCAAAGCTAGAGTTTGTAGGCTAAAATAAAGTAAATTAAGTTTATGTTTTTAAGTCTAAAATGTAAACAAGATGACACATCTAAACACTCTTAATGTACCCACAGCTCCAGCTCCATAAATTTCTGGAGCTAGGAATACCCTGCTCCACCAACTCCACGGATTTTGGTGGAGCTAGAGCTGTCCCAAACACCCCCTTAATATTACTAAATCATCACATCAATTTTATATTAGCTTTAGTATTGGGTCTTAATGCTGAAACCTTCTGTTTTCCTCTTACTGATGACAGGTCCAAATTGACGTGGAAGATTTTGTGAATTCTTTCCGACCTGATATAATGGAACCCGTGTATTCATGGGCCAGAGGATCCAAATTCTACCAAATCATGGAGATGACCCAAGTATTTGAGGGCAGCTTGATCAGGGCCATCAGGAGGCTCGAGGAGGTTCTGCAACAGCTAATTCTGGCATCCAAGTTAATCGGGGAAACCCTATTAGAAGCAAAACTTCAGGAGGCTGTCAGTAAGATCAAGGGGGATATTGTGTTTGCAGCATCGTTATACTTGTAACAAGTCCTGATGGCACCGTGGTTTCATCAGAGCTCCCATGCGCATAGAAGGCTATCATCAGAGCTCCCATGGTTTCGTCCGGTATCGTTGACATGATCGAGCTGCCTGATTCACTGATATCGCAGAGCAGTGTTGTGGCAGAGAAAGTTTCGTTACGGTAGTTCACTTTGTAGCCTGTACAAGTATGTGCTAATTAAATTTGTTATAATTTTTGAAAATTTCCAGATTTGTAGTCATTTCATGTATACAAACTACAGATGTACTGTAAACCTTATTTATTAATTAAGGCCTAAGGGAGAGCGGTTTCAGAGAAAGTTTGTAAACAGCTATATTTCACTCGAGATATCAGGCTGTCATGGACTAAGCTCTGAACTTTTGCTTGTCCGTTGGTAAGGTCCGTATTTTCAATGGCTGGCTCTCCGGTGATTTTTTATATGTTTTAAGTATCATATATTACATTGAAGATCACTAGTATTCTGTATTGCCTTGTATAGGTATTGGTGTATTGCCTTATATAGATTGAGAGGTTCTTCCATGCTTTTCCTTTTAACAGTTGCATAAATATTAAAATATAAATGAATGATAGATGATGATTATTTACCTCTTCGCTTGTTTTAAGATTTGTGCAACTTGTATAGGAAGGAAAAGCATTGAAGCACTGCTCATAGACTTTTCTTTTGTACTCTCGTGTACATGTATATATTCTGGTCTATTAGCTTCATAGTCAATATAAGTGCTATTCATAGCATGGTATCAGAGTAAGGTTAGAGTTAGTTTTTTTTATCGGTGTTGCACTTGCGCCATCCACCTCCTTTTTGTTGGCCGGTTGTCGCCGCTCTTTCTGTGGCTCCTCCCGATGTTGGCTGCCGTTATTGTCTGATGATTTTGTAATCTCGTTGCCGTACGGATTCCTTTTTTTGACAACAGAGGTTACTTGGTTACGGTGGTTACTTGAGAATTTGGGTGTGTTTGTTTCTACACCGAATCTTCTTTTATCTGATAGTATAGGTGCTATTAGCATTGCTCGAGACTCAGTGAAGTATGAGCTCACCAAACATATCGATGTTGATGCTTACTATATGTGGTTACAGTTGCATGATCAGGTTGTGGTCCTTCAGTATGTGTTTTTAGAGCTTCAGTTAATAGAGTTCTTCACGAAGACTATCTCTCCACCGCTGTACGGACTCATCTTCTAACTACAGAGGTTACATGGCTACGGTGGTTATTTGAGGATTTTAGTGTTTATTTCTACACCAACTCCTTTTTTATCTGACAGTACAGGTGCTATTAGCATTGCTTGAGACCCAATGAAGCATGAGCTCACCAAGCATATTGGTGTTGATACTTCCTGCATTCGGTCACAGGTGCATGAACAGATTATGGCTCTTTAGTATGTGCTTTTAGAGCTTTAGTTGGCAGACTTTTTCATGAAGACTCTCTCCAAACTCAGTGTTGTTGATCTACCATAAGTTTGAGGGGGTGTTAGACATTATCCTATATTATCTTGTATAGAGATTGCTAGTATCATGTATAGCTTTGTATAAAGATTGTTAGTGCCATGTATTGCCTTATATAGGTTTTTCTTTTGTACCTTTTACACACACATATACATATATATATACACGGTAGCGCTAATCTGTGCCTACGCGCATATTAAGCTATTCTACGTGCGGGTCGAAACCACATAGCCTGCTCGCTTCGTGCGTTGACGCTTCGTGTGCTGTTCCCGTGTAACGTGCCAACCGAACTAATAAATATGTTGTTCCCTTGTATATAGATGAATTATTTTTTTGTTTTAGCCATAACTTTTTATCGGTAGCTCCGATTTACGAACGGTTTTCATCATTGGCTTACTGACGACGAGAGCAATATATTAATATAAGTCTCGCTGTATAAATCAGATTTTACTATCCGTATACAATGATTTTACTATCGGTATACATATATTTTACTACCATATGAGAGGTTTAGCAGCATGTGCGGTAGTAAAAACTTACGATACATTCGGTAAATTGGTAGTAAAAACTCATTCGTGCAACGATTATTAGCGAGAATATATTATTATGTTCCTCTTGTCGTAAGTAAAATGCTGGTGAAAACCGTTCGTTAATCGGAGCTTCGAATAAAAAGTTATGGCTAAAATAAATAAAGAACATAATCATTTACAAACTAAGAAATGCAGTTAATAGTTGGTTCGGCCACCGTACTGCTTCACTAGTTACTTCATTTTCTAGTTTGTATACAAATATGTTCTTTCTTTATTTTAACTATGACTTTTTATTCGATGCTTCGATTCATGAACGAATTTCACCAGTAGAATACTGACGACGAGAGGAACAACATGATATAAGTTTCGATAATAAACATTGCATGAATCAAATTTTACTGCTAAAATAAACTTTAATTTACTATTGTATGATATATATATATATAGATAGTAAAATAGGTTGCCGAAATGGGGCACCATGGAGCCTAGGCTCCACGATTTCAAATGCGCAGATTCAAGCCAAATTTGGGTATATTTTTCAAATATTTTAGTTTTAGGGTATATACCCATCTATAACAATTCAAATGAAAGACATACCTTTGAAAAAATATACTCAAATTCAAAGATTTTAAACAAATTTAGATTGCATGCTTTGCTGATTTATATATATAATCAGCACATACTTACAAACAAACTATCATCAAAAAAGAAAACTCTAGTTTAAATTTCAGTTCAAACTTATTTGAACTAGTTAGTAAACTAGTTAAACTTAACATTCTAAAAATTTCAAAAAATTAAACTTATATTACATAGGAGAATATACCCATTTTGTATCATGGAGCCTAGGCTCCATGGTGCCTCAAGTAATTATACTAGTAAAGTATATATATATATATAAGGATAGCAAAATCTGTTACCAGCTAGGAAAATCACAAGTTAGTCGAATTTGTTTTTTTCATATCTTTCAGCTGATATTGATTTTGGTCTTAAAATTTTATAGGGTTGTATAACCTCACCTCCTCTACGTATGATAATTGCTTGAGGATTTTTTAAAACATGTGCATGTGGTTTTCATGAATAAGAATTTAGTTCTCTTTGTCGGACCTGCAGTAAAATATTTTAAAAATTCTCAAAAAATTACCATACGTAGGTGAGGTGAGGTTATACAATCCTGTAAAATTTCAATACCAAACTCAATTACGTTTGAAATATATGAAAATAACAAAGTGCTAAACAACTAGATATGCTATCTTTTACCGTCAATAAAATAATATTTTACTATTTGAAAAATTCTCAAAAAATTATCACATGTAAAGGAGGTGAGCTTCTACATCCCTATAAAATTTGAAGACCAAAATCAATCGCATTTGAAAGATATGAAAATAACAAAGTGCTAAACAACAACATATAATATCTTTTACTGTAAAAAAAACATTTTACTTCTTATAACTCAAGGTGTTACTATATCCTATGTAAAGCTTTTGTGTAACACTTTGTTTCAGTATGGTAAAATCTGGTGTAATAGTTCGTCACATGTCATTTGTTTGAATAGTAAAAGGCAACATATATAGTGTTTTCTAAAGTTCATGAAAAATACATGTACACATTTTCAAAAATTCTCAAAAAAAATTACCATACGTAGAGGAGGTAAGATTCTACAATCTTGTAAAATTTGAAGACCAAAAATCAATCACATTTGACAGTTATGGCAAAATAAAAAAAAGACAGATTCATGTACAAGCACTAAAACGCATTTATTAGTTATTCGTATACAAACACGCTTAGTCAACTGGACGGTTGCACTAACTAAAACCACACGTGGGCTTGGTCGGTAAGTAAAACTGACTGACGCGTAGAATATGCTATTCTATACGCAATCAGAATAGCATATATATATATATATATATATATATATATATATATATATATATATATATATATATATATATATATATATATATATATATTCTAGTTTATTAGTATCACAAAAATACCAGTGCTATTCGTAACAATATACAGGTTCGATCGACGTTTTGGTGTTCGTTCTCCAGGTTTGGCGATTGGCTGGCTGAAGGAAGGGTCACGAGCAGTACAAGTTTGAACAATCTGTTTATAGTGGAAGTGGGTAAATCTTTCACAAAAAAAAAAAAAAGTGGAAGTGGGACGTATTTGTATGTTTCCTTTGGAGAAAGCGATTGACAAGAGACCATGATGGTCACTGCAACTACAATCTAACGGTGCTAAAAGAAAGGCAATATATTGCTGCGTGGTGTAGTGCCGATAATCAAGCTCTCAAAATCTCAGATATCTCCAGTTAGTGACTGCTTAACAGGTCTCTCGGAATCTGACAAATCTCTAACTATTTACTGCTTCACATCTTGGACAGATGGCTGCACTCTCGCTTACGAAGATAAAAAGGCATATCTGATCTGGTTCTTGAATTTGTATGCTTGTGACTTGTTCATGTTCTCTATGGCCCATGGACCAAACAGAAACGGCACCGCCACATGAACCCAAGCTCCATGCACGGCGCCCAAAATCGATCCCGTCTCCACGCGACTTCCAACGGCTCCCGACTCCAATCGGCGAGGAGTCCATGCCGCGTTTCCTCTCCGACTCCTCCTAGTAACGTACCCACATCGCCAAGCCAACCAAACAGGCAACGAGCCAATGTCGACAGCACCCCCACGCCCACCACTTCGTTGACGCTCTCAAGTACCATCCTCCTCTGTACAGAGCTTCATCGAGTCACCTCCTAGTCGGATCCGAGTCATGCTTAGTATCCTCCTTCGTACAGAGCTCGATCCAGTCGCCGCCTACCTTGGGAGCTTGCCGTTGGCCTCAATCTGCTCGTCTCTCAATCGGATCCGAGACCTGTTTAAGCCACGCCTAAGCTGTGCGGCGCGCTCGGCGGCCCTTCCGGCCACCGTGTCCGCCAAGTCGCTCCGGGCGCTCGGGCGAGTATTTGTCACTGTCCTTCAAGAGTACTCTCAAGACCACCTCGTCTTCTCTTCCCGTTCCTCACCTCCCTAACTAAAAAGTAAGTGAGCTTGACACACATCTTCGTCATCGTCTTGTACAGTTAGTGTAAGTTGTGAAGAAGCAATAATCCACTGTATTGATCACAGAGGGTTTAAGTACAGAGGTTTGTAACAAACAATACAAGAGGTTGTAACAAACTATACGCAGTATTAGGAACTACCAAAGAGATAGAATAGATATCGCTAACACCCCGCCGCAGTCGTGTCATCGCTACTTGGAATGATGCAAAGACTGGAACGGAAAGAAGAAAAGCTTGAAGAAGGTAGTCCCTTTGTCATCACGTCAGCCAATTGTTGATCTCTAGGAACATGTAGAACCCGAAATTGACCAAGAGCCACTTTTTCTCTAACAAAATGGATGTCGAGTTCAATATGCTTGGTTCGGCGATGATGTACGGGATTGACAGACATGTAAACCGCTGAGAGATTGTCGCAGTAGACGACTGTCGCTTTGTCGACACTGCAGTGCAATTCGCCCAGAAGTTGGCGAAGCCAGCAGCATTCCGCGACAGCATTGGCCACGGCGCGATACTCTGCTTTGGCGCTCGATCGAGAAACTGTAGGCTGTCGTTTAGATGACCATGACACAAGCGAGTCGCCAAGATATACACAATAGCCAGACGTAGACCGTCGCGTGACTGGGCAACCTGCCCAGTCCGCATCCGAGTATGGAGTAATATCCAGAGATGATGATGCATGGATCTGCAGAGCAAACTTTGCGGTGCCGCGGACATAGCGAAGTATGCGCTTGAGTAATGCAAGATGACACTCGCGTGGATCATGCATATGAAGACAAGCTTGTTGGACTGCATAAGAGAGATCAGGACGGGTTGCCGTAAGATACTGCAGCGCTCCAGCGATGCTGCGATACTCCGATGGATCCTTGATCGGTGATCCAGTGCTTGCTGGCAGTTTGGGTTTGGTGTCAATAGGAGTGGTGGCTGGCTTGCAATTCGTCATGGAGAGACGTTGTAGAATGTCCTCAGCGTATGTTTGCTGAGATAATAGGAAACTTGATCTTAGGCGCTTGACGTGAATGCCGAGAAAGTAGTGCAGAGGTCAAAGTCCTTCATTGCAAACTCAGCATGAAGTTTGGAAATCACTTCATGAAGCAGACAATCAGAGGATGCAGTGAGAACGATGTCGTCGACGTATAGAAGAAGAAAAGCCATGTCTGTACCCCGTCGTAACACGAACAGGGATGCATCCGAACGCGTCATGGTGAAGCCGATCTGCTTCGTGAAGCCAGTGAACCGCATGAACCAAGCCCGCGGTGCCTGTTTGAGTCTATAGAGGGATTTGTCAAGAAGACACATGGTTCGGCCGAGAACTATTGACGAAGCCGGCCGGCTGGAAGCAATACATTTGTTCAACGAGGATGCCATGGAGAAACGCATTCTTGACGTCCAACTGGTGCACTGGCCAGTGCTTGGAAGCCGCGATGGTGAGCACCGTTCGAATCGTCGTGGGCTTGACAACGGGACTAAATGTCTCGTCATAATCAATTCCAGGCCGCTGAGAAAAACCGCGAACCACCCATCGTGCCTTGTATCGTTCCAGAGTGCCATCAACTCGCGTTTTGTGTCGGAAGATCCACTTCCCTGTAACAACATTAGTGCCGCATGGACGAGGAACAAGACGCCAGGTTTTGTTGGTGAGGAGAGCGTCAAATTCTTCCGTCATGGCGGCGTGCCAGTTGGGATCACGAAGAGTTGCACGAACAGAAGTAGGAATAGGCGAGATGTCCTGTGTAGTGACGATGTGGGCGTATCGAGGATTTGGTTTGGAAATGCCAGCACGCGCACGCGTAATCATCGGATGATGAGGTGCTGATGGAGGAAGATTTTCGGCAGGTGAGGCGAGAGATGGTGACAAGATAAGCGGAGCCAGAGAAATAGGAGACGAATCAGTTGGGCTCCGGTAAATTGGATTGTGACACTTTCGAATTGGCTGGCGATTTTCGTGGGGCGCCGTTACTAAATGACTGAATCAGAGAGGTGTCACACGCAAGATCCGAAACAGATGGAGAGGGACTAGATGCACCTTGTGCAAAAGGAAAAATGCCCTCATCAAAGTAGACATGCCAAGAGAGTATGATGCGACGAGAGTTTGGATCATAGCATCTGTAGCCCTTGTGGTCAGAGGGATACCCAAGAAAAATACAGGCAACAGATCTGGGTGCTAGTTTATGTGGACTTGTGGCAATCAAGTTTGGGTAGCATAGGCATCCGAAAACATGTAGGTGTTGATAGTCTGGCGCTTGGCCGAAAAGAAGTTCATAGGGTGTTGTCAGGTGTCGTGGTTTGCACGGGCGTCTGTTCAAAAGATAGGTAGCTGTGGAGAGAGCTTTTGCCCAAAAATGACATGGCAAAGATGCATGAAGAAGCATGGTACGCACAATGCCATTGAGAGAGCGAAGAATGCACTCAGCTTTCCCGTTTTGCTGGGAGGAGTATGGGCATGACAGGCGAAAAATAATGTCGTGCTGAGTAAAGAATGACCGAAGAGTGTAGTTGTCGAATTCTCGACCGTTATCGGTTTGGAAGGAAAGAATAGGATGGGAGAATTGAGTTTGGACGTAAGCAAGAAAGTGAATAATATGTGAAGCAACTTCAGATTTTTGACGAAGAGGAAATGTCCATACATAATGTGTAAAGTCATCAAGGAGAACTAAATAAAACTGATAGCCTGAAGTGCTTTTTATGGGAGAAGTCCAAACATCACAATGTAACAATTGAAAAGGAATGTTATGAGATGAGATATTCTCAACCGTATTCGGTTTGACTCTATCTCTATGTGTGGACGAATCCGAATCTATCTCTTGCTACCTTCTACTATATATTGGGCACCCTCTTGTACAAGAGATCAATCTAATAAAGAAAGAGAGCTCCACCCCTATATTCTGTGTGCTCCAGTTCTTGTTCTTGTGATTTCGTTAGCATACTGTTGATTGATCGTGGGTGAACGACTATGTTTTACAACACGTTATTAGCACGAAGCTCTACCATGGCTGATTGGTGATCGTATGCCTGCGACAATCGATACTACGTCGAATTCATCCTGCGTCATGTGATCTACGCTAACACAAGCCCTATGTAAGCGCTTCTATACATTTGTCGATCCTATAGATCGTCGTACCCAATGTGCAGATTAATCGTTTAATCTAATCTAAGCATCAATTGGGATTGGCTGTTCTAACTAATAATCAAATATGAAAAAATACATTGTTCATCTGGCCTCGGCCGCTGCGCCCCAAAGCTCGCCGGCCCGAAGCCGTGCGCTGTAATCTGCCGGCCTAAAATCACACGCAAGAAGCGACAATGACCACGCCCGACGAGATCGGCGGCAAGCCTCACAGCGGCCCACACCCGAAGCATGCGGTGGCGAACGGTGTAGGCTAGCCCTCCTCACCGTGATGGCCGGCGCGCCGCACATCCGTCGTTGCCCATGCCGGCTCAGTGACCCTCGTTACCCTCGCCTGTGGCGGCGCGATGTCTCGCCATTAGCACCGGCTGCGCGACCGCGCCACCTCGGCTCCTCCGCGTGCTGCCTCGTTTTCTCCATGCAGCACCGAATCCCACGCCCGCTGCGCGTCTGCGCCGCTTCGTTTCCTTGTGCCCGAAGCGCAATCGACAGCAGTCGGCGGCGATGCCCGTCTTGGTGGCGACGATCCTGGTGACCTGCGTTAGAACGACCGCTCGCGTCGGCGGCGGCTCCCGCTTCTGCTTCGGTGGCTGAGTCCGCGCCCACGTCGGCAGCGGCCTGGAAGTCGGCGGTGCTCCCATGTGAGTGACAGCAGCACTCCTATGTGCGATAACGGCGACGCCCGTGCGGGCACTCCCGAAGTGGCGACGCAGCCGGCGCTCCCAAAAATCAAATGAAGCTAGAGTTTTTTTTCCCAGCAGGCTTTCAAATTCTCACCAGTGCGGGCCGACCCGCCAAATTGGGCCTCTTATGGCTATTTGTCCGAGTGGGCCGGATGGTTTTAAGGTTTTAAGACTAAAAAAAGCCTGGTGAGCCGGTAGCCCACCTAGAGAGAGAGAAATACTATTGAAATCTGAAAATTTTGACAATAATTTCTAGAAATTAATTTTTCTAGATTATGGGCTTCCATATTTTTTTGTAAATTAGTTTTTATCATATTATTGAAAGTTTCATGCTCTGGGTTTTCTTTTCTAGTATTAAGCCATGTTTTATATATGCTGGAATTTATTTTCTGTTATTTAAGTAATTCTGAAAATTGCTTAATAATTAACAAAAATGCTAGAAAATTATGAAAAATATGTATGACCCATTGCTCTGTGCCATGTTGCTAGGTTAATTTTCTTAGCATGTTTTTCATGTTTATATATGTTGAACATATTATTTCCTGTTATTTAGTAAATTCTAAAAATTGCTTGGTAATTAACAGAGAAAATTTGAAAAATACTAGGAAAATTTTATAGAGCATATTGAAAGCTCCATATCTCTGGATTTATTGTCCTAGCATAATTCCATATTTATATATGTTGAAATTTATTTTGTGTGTTACATGGTAATTCTAAAAAATTGCTGAATAATTAGGAGAAAGACATGGAAATTGCTAGGAAAATTCTGGGAAATTTTAGATAATTATCTACTAAATGGATATAGACCAAGCTTTACTGATTGAAGAGTAAGCATGCAATATAATGATTTTACCAGTAGTAAAAGTCATTTTGCATAAATAGAAAATAGGATATAATGGACATCGCAAAGAGGGAACTTATCAAGCTTGCCCTGAATGGCAACAACTACCTTACCCGGGCAATGAATACTAAGATTAATTTGATAAATCAATCATTTAGAGCTTCTGTTTTTCCAGCCTGAAGTTGGTACCCCTGCTCTTCCCGAAGCCATCAGATGTACGGCTCTGCACTTCCTGAGGCACCATGTTCATATGGACCTGAAGGCCAAATAGTTAATAGAAGATGACTAGCTGCTATTTTTGAATTCCCTGAAGGAAAATATATAACCAAAGAAAGATCCGCCCAGCTTTGCGGAAGCAGTATAATGGATCATGTCGCACTTTCAGATTCTAAAGGTGGTAAAGATATAATTTTTGTCATACACAAGCTTGTCATTGATCTAACATTATGTAATCAGAAAGTTACTAATGGTAAAAAGATCGATAAGATATTGTACACATTCCACCCCAATATGAGGATATTGCCGTAATAGTATCGCCGCCAAGTACCAGAAGTACTTCGAGCTTATATGCATTTTCCTAGGAGTAGAAAAGCATGATGAACTCCTGGTGAAGAATCATCACGTACTTCCTATGGGAGTCTTGCAATGCCCGAAGCACATGCAAATGCTCAGTAGGCTAGCAATAGCCATGGCCGCAGAAAGGGCAAATGGAATAAAAGGGATAAGTGGAAGAATGACAAATCAAATAGGGGAAGAGGCAATTCATAGTGGAAAAGTAAAGGTAAAGGATCAGGGGCTTCCAGAAGTAATACTGCAAATCCTGAATAACCTTGTTTTATGTATAGATGTACTAGCCATTGGTCATACAACTATCACATCTCGAAGCATGTGGTAGACCTTCACATGCAATCCACTGGGAAACTAAATAAGACCCGGAGAAATAATATTAAGTCATACTTCACCGTTTAACCTGATGTTGATACGAATGTTGAGAAGTGTGATGATATGATTCTTGAAAATATTGAGCTCAAGGAGTCCCAGGAGGGCACCTACATCTCATATGGTGACCTGGATTAGTCTCCTAAATATCCCTTCACTTTGCTAAGTCGATGTCACATATTCCTTATAAGTCTCCTTATCAGTTTATCCTAATTCCTGAACGAATATTTGGTCTATGCTCCTGTTGAGCGATTATCACTAAAAAATTGAATAAATTTATATTTCCCAGTTTTTGATTAATTGTGCTATGTTTGTTCTATATTCTACAATTTGTTCCTAATGCAACAATTGTTTGATTGTTAAATCATACTTCCAATATAGAATAAAGTATAATCTGGTGGCGGAAGAGAAAATTTGTCTAGAAGACAGTTGTACCATACTAAGTGAATTGAAAATATTATGACTATCGCCAGAAGCGATACTCTCATAGTTGGCACCGTAAGAATGCCATATTATACCCTGAGTCCAGTCGTACTCCTTTAAGTTTTAAAGACATTGGTATGAATCGTTTCCATATGGAGATAAATAATGAGGATGGTACAGAATACCTACTCATGACTAAGTTTAATGGGTGTAACAAACGTGTGGTTAAAATGTTTCATTCATTCTCCTCCGAAATATACTATGCACATATAAAACCTGAAGTTTGTGTTGCGATAAAAACCCAGAAATATTTAAGATCTGGCAGATCGACTGGGTTACCCTGAGTTGAATAGTATAAGAAGAATAATTAATATTTCTGCTGGCCATAGCATAAAGTCTTTCTTGGATCTGAAGTTTTTCTTATGCCCTGGTTGTGCTAAAGGAAAGCTTATTCTTAGATCTTCTTACCTAAAAGTTAGGAAAGAATCACCAATTTCCGGAGAAAATTCAAGGTAATATCTATGGACTGCTCAGCCTCACCGCTCCTTTTAAGAAATTTTATGGTACTGATTGATGCTTCTACTAGATGGTCCCATGTATATCTCTTATCTACTAGGAACCATGCTTCTGCCCAAATTATTAAGTTAAAAGCCTACTTTCCATAAGAAAGGATCAAGTCTATTCAAACAGACAATACTAGCAAGTTTACCTCAAAAGCATTTAATGATTATTGTATGGCTCTGGGAGTTAATGTAGAGCATCTCGTACCTAATGCCCACACTTAAAATGGCCTTGCAGAGTCATTATATTAAAAGAATAAAAACTTATTGCTTGGCCGCTCTTGCAGAATAGTAGGCTTTCTACCGGTTGTTGGGGCTACGCAGTGCTGCATACTGCGGTATTAATTCAACTCAGACCAACTGCACATTATGAAATTTCCTCGTTGCGGACAGTGCGTGGAAAAGTATTAAGTATTTTCCATCTGCGAAAATTTGGCTGTACTGTATACATGCCAATCTCTCCACCATAGCGTACCACCATGGGACCTTACCTGAAGTTGAGGATCTATGTAGGTTATGAGTCTCCGTCATTATTAAAATACCTAGAGCCTATGACAGGGGATCTGTACACGACTCGGTACGCTGATTATACTAAGGACATTTTTCGGCATTAGGGGGAGATAAGTACCACATTAGAAAATATCGAGTCCTTAGATCCACGCACTACAGAGATCGAACTTAAAGTTCGGAAGATAATAAATCTGCAATAAATAAGCTTATAATCTGCCAAATGCCTTCACTATTCATAAGGGAGTGAAAAGATCTCATATACCTGCAGTATATACACCTGAAAGAGTGGAAATACCCTAGCAGGATATTAAACCCACTCTTGACCGTCATGATAAAAAGAGGGGGAGGACTCCAGGTGCACGGACTCAATTTTGCGGAGACGTTCGCAGAAGTAGAGAACCGAACAAATGAGAACACTACCCATGACAGTGGAAGAAGCTCAACCTGATGTTGAGAAAATCCCTGAAGTGAGCCATCCTAGAGACGGTAACATCCCTGAAGTGATCCATCCTGAAGATGATAAACCCAGCATATATTTGCGCGCACAATCTGACGCTGGGAAATCGGAACACCCAGACTTTATCGTGGTGGGAAATCACAAGGAGCTGGAAGAAATTAATAAAGAGATATCCCTAAAGTGATGCAGGAGAAATGAATAAAAGAAAAACTACAATTGTCGACATGTATTTGCCTTTAAAATTGCTAAAAGCTGGATCCAGAACCAAAGTCCATGGCAGAGTGCTAGAAGCGCTCAAATTGGGTCAAATGAAAAGAAGCAATTGAGGCAGCACTCGCTTATTAAAAGGAAAGCTTTGATCCCGTTGACCAAACATCTCCTAAAGTAATCTCTGTAGGATCAGATAGGTTTTTCATCCGGAAGAGAAATGAAATACCCAGGTGGTGAGATATAAAGCGAGGCTTGTAGCACAAGGGTTCACGCAGAGATCCGACATCGATTACAATGAAATATATTCTTCTGTAAAGAGTGGAATAAATATTCCGAAATTTAATATTAATGGCAGCAAGCTTAAACTTATCAATGCAGTTGATGGATGAAGTGACCGCATATTTATATGGGTCACTAGATACAGATATTTACATAAGAACCCCTGAAGGAGTTACAATTCCGAATCCTAATAATCGCAACATGTATAGCGTCAAACTGAAGAGATCGCTATACTGGATTAAATCGATCGGGAGAATGTGGTATAATCGACTTAGTGAGTTCCTCCAAGAAGGAATATTGTCCCTTTGTTCATAAAGAAATCTCAGAATGGATTCTCTATCATCTCAGTATATGTCGATGATCTGAATATCATCGGAACCACAGAGGAGATAGAGAAAGCAAGTGCTTACCTCACGACGGAGTTTTGAGATGAAAGATTTGGTAAAAACCAAATATTACTTAAGCTTGAAGCTAGAGCATTTTCCCAGAAGGAATTTTTTTGTACACCAGTCTTCTATACCAAGAAGGTATTGAAAAGATTTAATATGGATAAATCGCATCCACTAAAAACCCCTATGGTTGTAAGATCCCTTGAAGTGGATAAAGACTCTTTCAGACAAAGGATGGAAAATGGGAAAGTCTTAAGACCTGAAGTCCCATACTGATGTATCTTGCGAATTGCACAAGGCCTGATATTGCATTCGCAATAAATTTGCTAGCAAGACACAGTGCAGCTCCAACCAGAAGACATTGGGCTGGAGTCAAGACTTTACTCAGATACCTCCAATGTACTTGAGATCTTGTATTGTTTTTCCAGAAGAACCAAGACTTAACCATAGTGGGATATATGGATGTTGGCTATCTGTCCGATCCCCGCAGTGCCAAATCTAAGACTGGTTTTGTTCTTCTCTGCGTTGGTACAGCCGTTTTCTTGGCGGTCTTATATACAAACCTTGGTAGTTACTTCTACCAACCACTCAGAGATTATAGCTTTGTATGAAGCCTCACTGAATGTGTTTGGCTGAGACGTGTGATTAACCATATCTAGAAGGCATGTGGTCTTAACACCGTCGATACCCCCACAATTATCATAAAGATAATACTGCTTATGTTGCTCAAATGCAAATGGATTATGTGAAAAGCAATATCACGAAGCATATTGCTCCTAAGTTTTTCTATCCTCACGAACTCCAGAAGAACGGTGAGGTAAAGATTTTGCAAACTAAGTCAGGTGGAAATCTTGCAGATTTATTCACTAAGTCCTTGCCAAAATATACATTCTAAAGATGTGTTAATGGTTTTGGAATGAGACGACTTAAAGATATGCAAAGTTCAGGGGGAGTAAATCCTTGAACCATGACCCTTTGCATGATCCAGAAGGTCATATTTTAAATCCTGAAGATTATAAGTTGTACTCTTTTTCCCTTAGTGAGTTTTCCTGAAGTTTTCTCACATAAAGGTTTTTAATGAGGCAACTAGTGTAACATGGAGTGCGAGTGCAATGTACTTTTTTCTCCATCCCTTTTTTCCTATTGGGTTTTTGGGAGGAGTTTTTAACGAGACATATGCATTACGCGGTATTCGCCCAAGGGGG
Organism: Otatea glauca; assembly: GCA_036346275.1. Lineage (NCBI taxonomy): Eukaryota > Viridiplantae > Streptophyta > Magnoliopsida > Poales > Poaceae > Otatea > Otatea glauca. Next base: position 53,709,729 of record CM070720.1, on the reverse strand, counting down.
TGTGTTATGAGATGAGATATTCTTAACCGTATTCGGTTGGACTCTATCTCTATGTGTGGGCGAATCCGAATCTATCTCTTGTTACCTTCTACTATATATTGGGCACCCCCTTGTACAAGAGATCAATCTAATAAAGAAAGAGAGCTCCACCCCTATATTTTGTGTGCTCCAGTTCTTGTTCTTGTGATTTCGTTAGCATACTGTTGATTGATCGTGGGTGAATGACTACGTTTTACAACAAGGAAAAGTTGTTTTTGTGGTGGACGAAGAAAATGGTAGTCGTACATGTTTCCCTAATCGGCAAGCATGACACAAACTTGAAAGTTCTTGAGTACGAGTAAAGTTGAAGGAACGAAGAGTGTGATGAAAAGATTCATGGCCGGGATGTCCGAGACGCTGATGCCAAACATCGGCAGAGACGACAACCAAGCTGCAGGCAACACTAAAAGGAGGCTGAAGCGGGTAAAGATCACCATTGCTGTTACATCGGAGAATCTCCTTCATGGTTCGAAGATCCTTGATAGAAAAACCACGAGCGTCAAATTCCACAGAAACATTATTGTCACGGGTGAGTTTGCGAACAGATAGAAGATTCTTAATGAGATGTGGAGCAATAAGGATGTTATGTAGATGCAAAGGAGAAGAAGAAGTTGGGATGGAGGAGGAACCCGTGTGAGAAATAGGAAGAGTCTGACCATTGCCGACAATGATGTGAGAAGAGGAAGAATTTGGAGAGAAAGAAGAGAGAGTACCGGGATGAGACGCCATGTGGGACGAAGCGCCCGTGTCGAGAAACCAATCTGCGCTGCCGGAGGTAGATGGCTGCATGGAAAGATTATTCAGGGCTTGGACGAGATTTGCTTGATCCCATGCAGGAGACCCTGGTGCAGATTGAAAAACACCCGGAGAGAAGGATGGTGCTGCCGGTACTTGAGCATGGTAGGCGTGCTGAGGAGTAGCACCTGGACGAGGGCCGAGAACACCAGCTCCAGGAGCGGGTGCCGGCGCTCGTTGTTGTAGCGGCCATGCTTGAAACATGCCCGCCCAGGGGTTGAATCCAGGAGGACATGCAAAGAAGGGCGCAGCTGGTGGTTGTGGTGCGTGGCCGAAGTTGGAGGAGGAGCCGTGCCCATATCCTTTTTTCTTCTTGTGCTGCTTCTTTCCACTGAATCCATCAGGGGACGAGGCGACCGGCTGGTTTGTAACATTACCACCAAATGAAGGAAGGCCGGGTGGACGAGTACCAGATGGAGCTTGAGCAAACAAAGTAGCCGCCGTCTGGAGCTTGGTGGCCTCTGCAAGACGGCGTTCTTCCAGAAGAAGATAGGAGCGAACGCGCAAGAAGTTTGGTAGAGGAGTCATCATGGTGATGTGAGGAATGGCGTGGTGCAGCTGTGGATTTAATCCACAGAGAATGTTGAGCACCGGATTGCGGTTCGTCACGGGAGATCCAAGATCACAAAGACCATCAGCCATCGTTTTCATCTTGGTGCAGTAAGCCATGACCGACAATTCACCTTGGTAGAAGTTTTGGAACTCAGCGCCAAGGTAAACAGACCGCGTATCCTTGTTGTCACGGAACAAGGTTTTGATGCTTTGCCGTAAGAAATATGCTGTATCTTCCGGGGTAAGAACGATGGTGAGAATCTCAGCAGAGACTGTGGTGTAAATCCACGAGACAATTGAGAAGTCGTTCTGTACCCAGTCGGGGTCACCGGGCGCAGCCGTGGAGTCGGAGATGTGGTCTTGAAGGCCAAATTTTCCAAAGACGACATGGAAGAATTGGCTCCATTGACAATAATTGCATTCTTGGAGATCAAGAACAGTGGGAACATGTGTCTTGATGTTAATCAGATGAAGTTGTGAGGAAGGAAGAGGATTGGTGGCTGGAGTAGCAACGCCGGTGGAAGAGCTGGAAGCAGACGAGGAGGAACTCATGGCGTTGGGCAGCGGAAGGTGGAGCAAAGGGAGGATCTAGATAGTATCTGATACCATGTAAGTTGTGAAGAAGCAATAATCCATTGTATTGATTACAGAGGGTTTAAGTACAGAGGTTTGTAACAAACAATACAAGAGGTTGTAACAAACTATACGCAGTATTAGGAACTACCAAAGAGATAGAATAGACCTGTTTAAGCCACGCCTAAGCTGTGCGGCGCGCTCGGCGGCCCTTCCGGCCACCGTGTCCGCCAAGTCGCTCCGGGCGCTCGGGCGAGTATTTGTCACTGTCCTTCAAGAGTACTCTCAAGACCACCTCGTCTTCTCTTCCCGTTCCTCACCTCCCTAACTAAAAAGTAAGTGAGCTTGACACACATCTTCGTCATCGTCTTGTACAGTTAGTGTAAGTTGTGAAGAAGCAATAATCCACTGTATTGATCACAGAGGGTTTAAGTACAGAGGTTTGTAACAAACAATACAAGAGGTTGTAACAAACTATACGCAGTATTAGGAACTACCAAAGAGATAGAATAGATATCGCTAACAGTTAGACCACGACAGGAACCTAAGTAAAATGTTCTCTCTTGAAATTTAAATCATTGTTCCTCGTGACAAACATGCTCCATGTCAAGAGTTTCACTGCTAATTGCATGAAAGATTCCCAAAAATACTTTGTTCACCATTACTCCTTAAAAAAATTCCATGGAGACCTTTATATGACTCTATTCCTGTTTTTGTTTTCTTTTTAGAAAAGAAATGGCGGCCCTTTCTTTATATTTAGGGACCATGTATCTTACATGTGAACATGTTTCGGAGTTCAACTTTTACTCGAGTATCCATTTTACATCTATGAACTTTATTAAAAGTCTATTTAACACCCTCGACTATAAAATCAGATATTTAACATTTCAAACTTAAAAAACCAGATTAACTTACACCCTAAGGTGGTTTTGGAGGGTAGTTTTGCCGACAAAGATCCAACTCAAAGTGATTTTTGGCATGTTGCTAGCCATGTCATCGATTTTTGCCAACGACAATCCAAATAAGACGAGGGAGGATGACGAGAAGAAGAAAGACAATAGAGATAAAGAGAGGAGTAAGAAAAACGTCAGCGATGTGGATGTCAACGTCCTTTGAGTTGGATCCTCATAACTAAAATCTAATGATATTGCCATCAATATTGCAAAAACCACCTTGAGTGGGATCTACATCATCAAAACCACTCTCCAAAATCACCTTAGAGTGTAATTTGACCTAGTTTTATAAGTTTGGGGTGTTAAATACCCGGTTTTGTAGTTGTGAGTGTTAAATGGACTTTTTGCAAAGTTTAGAGGTGTAAAATGGACTTATTCCTCTATTATATATTAAAAGCCCATAGCATGTCTTTTAGAGTTTAGAGAAAAGAGAGAAATAGACTAGAAAATCTCACAAAAAGCAAAATATCTAGCCCGTGATATGGTGGACCCTAACTAATTGAACTATAGTAGCTATTGGATGTTATTACCAGAAATTTAGAATAAAAATAAATTAGACATTTGATTTTCATATGAACACCAAATTAAAACCGTACATAGCTAAAATTTGAATAAAATTAACAGCTGGATTTGTGTATGAATTCTAACTTAAAACTAATATTCAAAATTAAATTAAATAATAATAATAAAATTAACGGCTTAGATTAGAAGACAAAGTCCATACCAAGTACAATAAAAATGATAGAAATCCAGAATAAAAGAATAAAAAGAAATCAGTCAAATAACTTTCATACAACTCCAAATTAAAACATGTACACAACTGAAATTCAGAATAAAATTAGCAATTAGATCAATGTATGAATTATAACCTATATGACATGTGAAATTAAATTAAAAATAACAATGAAAATTGACATAAATTCAGAATTAAAAAAAAAGGAAATTAGTCATTTGATTTTCATATGAACTCTAAATTAAAACAAGTACATAGGTAAAATTCGGAATACAAATTAGATAAAAAATTAGCAATTGGATTTGTATACAAATTCTAACATAAAACAAAAATATAAATTTTGGTTTTATTTTAGAACTAAAATTTGAGAAAATTTTAATTAGGAAAAAAATAAAATAAGGTAAGGAATTTTATTTGTGTGTGTATATATATATATATATAATATTAACTATTAGGTTATAAAAGTCGATGATTGATTTTTTTTACGGCCTCTAAGAAAATACATAATGCTAAAAATTCTAAAAAAGAAAAATATGCTGACTCTTTATTTGGCGGACTCCATAGAATGGAGATGTTAAGAGCGTGATGCATCGACATGTGTTAACTCGGCTATACTGGTATAAGCAATGTGATGTGTATTAAAAAATGTACTGAAAGAAAAAGACAATCATTGCAATAATGAAATTAAGATATGATGATATAAATAGAAAATATTATTTTATGCTACGTTTACTGTTTTACTATGCAAGTATTTGGGGAAGAAAGTTTCGGAAACATGTGACAATTATTGGGAAATAGAGTGAGTATATCCTATTATTGCCAAGTCATTTAAATATGCTTTAAAGATGATACACGCGCAAGTGCGCGGGCCGCTATGCTAGTTAGAGTAATAGGAAGAACCATACACTTGATCAAAGACAAAGAAAACGCTATAGTCAAGAATAATATTTCCATATCTTATTTTCATCATCTTTTGCATCGATCTTTAAGTGATCAAAGACATAGAAAACGCTATAGTAAAGAATAATATTTCCATATTTTATTTTCATCGTCATCTTTTGCATCCATCTTTAACAGGCTGCACACAACTTTTTTTTTTCCAGAATTTTTCGTGTTGATTTGGTGCTCAAACCATTCTGGATTGCATGATTACACCTTACCTGATATGTTGCCCTTTAGTTTCGAGTCAAGTCGCAGTATCCAAGTTACACTCTTTTCTTAATTGTTTAAATTTTGTATCCTGAAAAATTGATAGATCTCATATTTGTCTGCTTTCTTTATACCTTTTTTGTGCTTTAGTCCTTTACCACCTGGAAGGCTGGAACTCATCGAGATTATTAGCTCTTCCACTTCAAGCTGGCTTTGATTAGCACTAAACTACCTTCATGTGAAACTTCAGAGCCTGGTTAGACCAGCATGTAAAAAAAGTAATTCTGCATTTAACTAAAGAATTTTATTTTGAAAATCTATGCAAGTATAACCTGATCTTAGGACCATTTGAGTTCAAATATTTGGTATTTGAATTCTAGTTTAAAATTTAAATACTTTTACATTTTATATTGCATTTCAAGATATGGGAATTTATTTCTAGTGTTCCAAAAACATCAATTTATACATTGAATTCAACGTTTAAAATTTTGAAGCTCAATTTTTTATTTATGCTAATAAATCAAGTAATTTTTTTAATTATTGAGAAATATATATATGTATTTATATTTTTAGCTTTTAGATTGGACATGTCATGAAAGTGTTGTAAACTTGTGACTTTTTACTTCCACTTTGCCTGGCCTTTTTTTTGCTAGAAGTTTCTTTTCTTTTCTTATATCATTGTATGTAACATGAAAAGCAATAGAATTAATATCTTTTCGATAGTATCGTGATGTACTATGATAACCTCGGTGACAGCTTCTAAAATTCGCTATGCTTTCTTTGCCGTGTCACCACGAATAATCGCAATTTAAATCACTGTTAAAAAAATACAATGTAACTAGTTTAGAATAAGAACTTTTCACTGAAAGTTTGATGCTCCTAAAACACATAGGATATTCTCCCTAATTTTTGCATTTTAAAATCCTAAATGCTTAATTAATTATTGTCATTATCGAGTGGTATTTACTGAACTATATCACCAGGTAGAGATGAAAATCCCGTGATTCGGGGTCTCCAAGGCGTAGATGATAGTGTCGGGAACAGCTTCGAATTTTGGAGTCACCCGACGTGGGCTACGGTTCGGCCAACTGGACTTACGGAAAAAAGTTTGCTAAGAGATTAGAAAAGTGATTATTTCAGGCCAACCGTACCACCAACCAGGGTTCATATTTTTATTTTGTATTCAAAAACTGGTATCTGGTCGGCACCGATTTTTTGAGAAAACCGACCGAAATTCGATAAAAACCGATCGGTTTGCGAAAATCAAATAAGTGGTCAAACCGATTAAAAAAACCGAAAACAGGTTGAAAAGGTGAAAACCGACAACAAAAGGAAAAATGGTGAAAATTTAAGGAAAAATTGCAAATTTTTAAATTACAAAAAATCCCAATTAATCTATCAAACATCTCAGAGAAATTTAAATAATTTTTTAAATCATTTATTACTTCTAAAAAAATCCAAAATATCAATTAATGAAAAGGAACAAAGACACTGTCAGATTTTTATAAATATTTAAAAGATTTTTTATATTCTGAAATTTTAATTTAACCATAAATAGTGACAAAGGATTATGTACTAAATTTTCATAAATATTAGACTTCATTTAGTACCTATACAAAATCAAAAACAGAAGAGCATATACAATAATAATAGCACTTTTAGAATTTTTAAAAAATACACATATCTGATCATCATCTAAAAATTTTACAACATAATTTTATTTACGTTACAACATCACACAAAATTTTTAAGAAATATTATACTTCATTTTGTGCCCGTAGAAAATAAAAAAGCTGAAGAGCATATATTGTGACAGTATCACTGTCAGAATTTTTTAAAAATACACAGGTCTGATAATCTTCTAAATTTTATTTAACATTATTAGAATTGCCTCAGGACCTCACACAAAAATTTTCAAAAGAAATTAACACATTTTGCTAAAATTCTTCAAATTTTTTAAATTTACATTTGAACTCCATGGTTTATCGGTCGGTTTTTGTTACCGAACCAGGCTCGGCAAGGTCGGTTTTCGTCGGCCTTTTGAACCCCGCCACCAACCCCTACCAAACTTCATCACATCGAACCCAACTGACTTCAGTCGGAGACGGAGGATTGATCAATATTTGGGAGGAGTTCTCACCAGATCTTCGTTAGTCTTGCGCCAACCGTCCTTATGTGTGTGTCTTAGGTTAGGCTAGGGCTGAGAAGAGCCTGTTCTGCACCATTCCCTTGACCGAAGGCTTGTTCATGTCCGAGTCGGTGTGTAATCAATCCTTCATCGTTATTAATCAGAAACCCGATTTCTTTGCATCTACTATTAGTAATCAAAGAGAGAAGTGTTTTCCTTTTATTTTCAGAACGCATATCTACTGTTTTCATTCCTTAATCATGTGTGAGTAGGCTGATGCACATTTCTACAAACACCATTCATTTTGTTCTTGTACTCTTCCTCTTTTTTTCCCCCATCATTTAGTTTCTCCTCGTTCTTGTACTCATTTTGATACGCTACAGCGCACTGACCGTTGCCATGCTCGCCACTTTATGCTGTGGGAGTCAGATTCCCGTTTCTAATCATGTCGCAATTCGAAAATTGGAATATGGCTAGCTAGACTAGGCATACACACCCAGTGCCAAGTGGGCACACTGAACAGAGAGACTTGGGGTAGAAATGGAAACGGGAAGATGGAATATGACTACCCATTCATTTCATTATTTGACCGTGTCTTTGGCACATTGTGTGACTAAGAACATTGTCCTATAAATATCTGCAGCAGCGTATAAACTACTTTGCCGTATGGTATTTGTTTGACCAGATCAGTGGAGAAGTTCAGTTCGACCTCTGCCTCTTCTGCTTCTTTGTAATCGCAAACCAATCAGCAAACAAATTCCAAATATCTCAGAAGCTTGCCTGCGTTTTTTTATCCCTTCTCTAACGCTTGTAAAAAAGCTCTCAAAAGTAAGAAAGCTTATCTTTGATAAGTTTTTTTTTTTTGGAGTGGATCTTTGATAAGTCTTTTGATGTAATAGGCAGAGCATACATATTAATCATATTTACTTGCTCCCATTTAGAAGCCTAATACAATTTGTCATTACTGAAAACAAACGTTGTTTATGATCATAAGTTGTTGATCTGAACAAGTACGTTCCCCTGGCTGGCTCATGGAGACAGAGAATCCGACCCCTAGCTTGTTCCAACGAGGTGAAGCAGTGGCTACATGATGAAGCAAAAGGCCATCGCACCAAATTGAAAAACAAAGGAGACCACACATGCACACACAACGGCACAAAGTGCTCGAGATATCGTTTTATATATCTCCCATGGCTTTCTATCCTCGGAGAAGATCACCTCAACAGGGACGGCCAGTGCCCACCCCACCCGCCAAAACTATGCCACCTCTGATCAACAACACACATAAAAATACTCTCTCGATCGAGCACTTCGGCATCATGCATGCTGCCTCCTTTTGTTCACGAAAGAGCTCGATAATCACCGCGATTAGACTTGTCAAACACCACCATTATCCGCCTAAAACCATCGCATTGTAGTATTACTCCTCCTGTAGTAGAAATATATCGTTTCAAATATCGACACAGACTCAAAAACACAACTCTGATCATTTTCTATTATGGTAAATTTATAAAACCTAGCACAATTATGCTTTTATAAAGTTCTTTTTGAGATAAATCTATACATACCATTTTATATGCTCAATCTAGATATTGGACAGATATCGATAGCCAAATTTCAAAAACTTTTGTTGCACGTAATCTAAAACTACATCCTCTTCAGACTGGGGTAGTAGTTTTTATGATTTCATACGAAGGTGTGTATCATATATTCCGGTTACCGATGTGACCGAAACAACATATAGTTAATCGATGAGAAATTTTATGATGCATTATAATAGTAGTATATAGTAGGTAGTAGAAATCAGATACGGCTAGCTAGCGTGAAGCTAAGGAGGGGCTCAGGCTCAGGTCAGCCGTGAGATCATTCATGGTGGTCGCCATATGTGTTCGATTCCATCCATGCATAATTGTGTTGCTACATCGCTACTTTTAATATGCTACATTAGGTGGCACAACAAGTAGGCAATGTCTGTCACTATAAAGAAACCATGTGCCCATCTATGAACAGATTCCGCCACCTCTTGTGCTTACTGCTGCTCAGTGTTCACTGTTCTCCGAGGGCGGTTAGTTCTTAACCTCTGATGCGAGTGATCAAGTATTCAGAGATCAAACTGATCATTGTAGCCTAGCCATTGGCCATATACCCTGAAATTACACAAGTCGTTTAGGAGGAAAGTGCAGTCGTGCAGATCAAAGGACGGGGAAATTTCCCTGTTATTTTTCTTAATGCTGGTGATTTGAGGACAGTAAATTGCGTTGGCATGGCAGAGAGAAGGCGACAAGTGGCATGGCAGATCAGCAGGTAAAGCGTCCATGGATCAGAAAAGGCATCGTCGTCTACTCGATCCAACGCAAGAAGAAAGATTCCTGGGCGTCAACTAACATGGCAGCAACGTTAGAGAAAGAGAAACCTCATTATGACAACAAGATTAACACGTACGGACCGAAATGCTGCCCAGTAAAAACGAGGCGCCAGAATCAAACTTACCGTCGATCCGTCAAGAATCCTTGTCTCTTTTTTATCGCTTTAAAAAAAAGCTACAGATCGAAGTTTTCACCTAATGGAACCCTAAGAGAGATGACAGCGACAACAAGATGCTTACACATGGGGGGGTTAACTAGCTAAGGCCAACGATTTGAGTGAGCAGCAGGAAATAGAGGTGTCAAAGGAGGGGGGAAGCATCAGGAAAGGATATGCTCTCTAGATCCCCTTTGCTCTTCCGGTCTTTTCTCCACGTTTCGGCTCTGTTCTGCTGCACTAGTAGCCAAAATCCCAAGTGGATCCTTCGATTTGGACGTGCCAAAAATATTTGCGTTCACAGGTAGGAAGAAATACCACGGTAGCCGCGTGGAAATGTGGGGATTGCATTTGCATGCTTTCAGTGCGGAAATATCTCTTGTTCTAGATCGAGTAAATATAATCTGGCCCTGGCAACTAGCTAGTCCACATCTTACATGCAAGGGCGAATCAAATCAGTGTCTATAAATAGGACAGCTAGGATTATCACCTCCATCTCTTTCCCGGTGAAACCAATGCAAGCTAGGGCCAAGAAATGTCATCCGGCGGCAGTGGCACTAGGACAAATTGGTCTTAGTGGATGAACGATCAAAGTCTTGAGGAGCCAAATACAAAAAGGCGCATTTCATTTTGGAGTGCATGATTTTCACAGGAAACAAAAGCAAACTCTAGAAAATTCGCATTAACCTTCTATGTTCTAAAAGGTGCATATATACTAACTACTGCACCATAACTGAGAAAACACCATGCATGGATGGCATCTGGTATGTGCTTCATTTGAACAGGAGAAAGAGGATCCATGCAGATGCTAGCTTGCTATTGCGATATACTCCACAAGACAGGTCGTAGCATTATCGGATTGATAGATTCGCCATTGGTGATTGCTGCTAGCTCCCTCATCTGATACGGCCGGGGAAAGCAGAAGCAAAAGAAGGGCTAAGGCTTGCTCCGTCATAGGGAAGGAATTTGTTCTGTCAGGAAGAGGGAAAGGGATGGCCAAGGAGTGCTAATTAAGCCGGGCCACTGGTGTGGTCAAAAGGCTCTGGAAATGTCCGTACACAGCCACGCGCTTATTGAAGACGAGAAAAACTTCGCAATTCATCTCACTATACGCCAAAGCTTATTATGAAATTTTTGCTTCGCTATGTTTCCATGCATTTTGCGTCCGGGAGTACTGGTTTAACTGAATAACATGAACTTTGGAAGATTTTTTTTTCCTGCAAATACAGCATGTCATCTGCTTAAATGTTCCATGCATACGTGCTACAACATTACTATTTAGCAAGGAAGAAAGATTGCCTTTTCAGATGTATCAGGAGACGCCTTCTCTCTCTCTCTCAGCTCAAAGGCGACAAATATATAGAGAAAGAAGAGCAGAAAAATGCTGTAGCAGTAGCACGAGCGGCCGGTGGGTCCCGTCGGCGCGCGCACCACGGACGGTGGCGAACCGCGGCCGGCATGTGGCGTCGCGCCACTCGCTCTGCCACGGACACGCGGGCCCGCGCAGCAGAGCAGCGTGGGGACCCACCGATCCTCCCGCCCCCGGCCCCGGGTCGAATGTTTAGCTGCTTTGTGCGCCTGATTGAATTTTGGTGCTGCCACCACGGAGGGCGTGTTTAATAAAAAAGTACAAATTCGTGATGCAAAATAGTCTGATTTGCTTCTTGGTGACACACATCTCACGATTACGCATGGTAACTAATATAGCGCTACTCTGGGAACATATGCCACTTAAAACTATAATGTATAGATTAAACCTTATGTCGATGACTTTCACATGTTAAAGAGATTTTTTTTAATAATACATTTTTTAAAAGAAATTGCCACATTAATACGCGAAACAGAAAAATTATAAAAATAATATCCCGTCGACAAACGGTACAGCGAAATAAGAGTAGTCGATAGTGGGTTGAACGAAGACCCTATTGTCGCCATACCGTATGACAACAACTCCTTAATCCCTACGGTATGGCGACAATAGGATTTTCGTCCAGCTCGCTGGCGACTACTCCTATTTCGCCGTACCATTTGGTGACGGGGTATAATTTTTGCAATTTTTATATTTCGCGTATTAATGTCGCAATTCCTTTTAGAAAATGTATTATTAAAAAAATCCTGTTAAAAAGTATCTATTGTGTTTTTATAATAGAATGCTATAATGCAAAATTATATATGAACAATTACATCTACATGAGAGGTGTAAAATATGGACTTTACTATAAACCCTTGCGATAAAAATCTGAAAAAGAGTAGAGCCTTCCTTGGAGCCGAGGACTAAAAGCCCAGAAGTCTTTGTGTTTTTTGTTTTTGTTTTTCCATCTGATCAACTTTTTTTTATATATCTAGCTCTCATACGAACGAATTTGTAAAACTATTTCTGATCGCGGAAGCAATAGTAGGCCGGCCACGCTCCAGTACCGCGACAAGACGCTGTCAGCGCGAAAGCGACGGGGCCCACTGGTCTATAGGCCTCCTGTTGCTCGGTAACACATCCAATGACCTACCGAGCTGCCGTTGCTCGACATGATGTCCATCAACGCTTACTTAAATTAATCACTTACCTAATTAATATCACATGTGTCTCGCTGAGAAATTTGTGTTCGGCAAGGACCCGACGAGCTTGGTACACGGTAGCTTAACTGCTATGACATTGGTGAGGTGCAGCGGTACAGTAAGTGACACGGATAATTTTGCAAATTCGTTATCCGCAAAACAAAAAAAAAATTGTGCATAGAAAAAAAAAACCCTTCGAACTCGAAACAAAACAAGACATCGTCTTTTCTCCGCGGACGGAGGTGGTTGCGCGTGGCTTTAGCCATACCCCCGAAGCCGTGGCCGCCGGCTCCACATGACCTTCCCTTTCGCGTTCTCGGTTTTTTTTGTCTGCGCTGCGCACACCAACCATTCCCTCTCTTCCCTCCTCTCCTCACCCGTCGGCTGCTCGCTCCCGTCCCTCGCCCGCGCCTGCCTCCAAACCCAAGCCTCGCGTCTCACCTCACCGGCTCGGTTCGGTTTTGGATTCAGACTCCTCGGCTCGACTCGCGCAGGTCAGGTTTCTTCTCAATCCGGTGGTGCTGTTTGGTACTCGTAGTTTCCCCTGCGTTTCGATCGTTGGAGGGATCGGTGGAGCCCTCGAGATCTTCTGCGTTTCGCTGGCGCGGTGCGGGCGATATGTGCGGTCTCGTTAACGTGTGTTTTTTTTAAATATATGTATATATATATATCTTGGGTTGTCTTCGTGTTTGCTTCGTGTAGTCTGATGTATTAAATTCGTAAGACGTTCGGTTTTGTTTGGATTTTGCTAAAACGTTGCCCCCAATCCCCTTCTCGCACGGAATAAGACCCTCCTTTGCTGCGTAATTAGTTGCCGGCTGATAAAGATATCAACTTTTTTTGGGGCTCCATAGCTGATGTTTTGGTCAACAGAGTGTTAGGTGCGGACAGATCTATACGCAAGTTTTGCCGTTAGCATGCAGGAATTCCAATTATTTTTTTTCTGCTCTTATTTGTTTGTTTTTGTTGTTTGTTGCTGGTGTTCATGCTGAGCATATGGAAAGTTATTCTGTAATGAATTTAAAGTTATGTTGTTCTACGTTTTTTTTTTTGCTTTCAAAGCATCCCACGCAAGATCCGTTTTTCCTGATCAGTTTGATTCAGAGAGAAAATTTTGCATCAAAGTTTCTCTCTCTACCCCCTTGCCAATGTTACCTGGAAATTTCACTTGGTTTCAAATTCTCCTTTCTTTACGAGTTTTTTTTTTGTTACCTTAGCTTACTTGCAGTACAAATATGTTAAGTGTTATACCTTTTTTCAAGAATGAACATATTGAAAAAACAAATAATCTGTAGACGTATGCGGAAAGATGCATCCTTGCGCTAGCTGTTCTTGTCGGATAAACTGTTTATTTAGTTGTGTTTCACTGATGAAATTTTCTGCAAATGACAGATATAAAAGTAGCTATATGTCAAATATCCATGGTGCAAGTTGCTTAGTGCGATCTGCACAGTGCCTGCAACATGCTGTAGACTGTACTTTTCGATCTATCACGCCTTTGTACTGTTGCTTTTAGTGGTCATAGTTACCCATCATTTTTCCAAACCCTTTTTCACGGTACTTATTACCCACCTTTTATTATATTTTTCGTATCACATAATCAGGGCAGAGTGGAAGAAAATCATAGTTCAAGCTAAATACTTGCAGTTAGTATTGTCTGCTGCTGAGAACTGCAGTGAAACACTGCCTCGTCATCTACTAAGAGTTATGCCTGAATGATTAAAGAAAAGTTTAGCCTGCCATATGCTCATTGAATCAGTTTACTAACACAAGTTGAGTAACAAAAAAAATTCCCTGACACGAGTAATGTGGACTTCCAATTGTTGAATTGAAATGTTCTTTGAATTATACATGCCATTTAGAATTTGTTCAATGGACTAGCTTTATACTCTTAAGTCTTACCTGAAGCATGAAACCTCTCTCTCTCTCTAAATTATTGTCCTTGCTAGTATTCACTATTTGTCCATTGGCATATGATTTATGTAGCGCTTAAATGACATGACATTTAGTTCTTGCTTGCTTTGTTCTGATCTACTATTGCTTGTTAACCGGCAGGTCCATTGGCTCATCTAGAAATTGAAGCTCAGCTCAGAACTTCATCATTTTTCTTTTATACTTGAAAGTGGCGAGAAATGGACCGTGATGATATAGCTGGTTTTGTTAGTGGAGGTTGCAAAAATTTCTACTGAGACCTCTAACCCAGTAGATGATAATATAGTTTTGCTTTCTGGAAGTCAGGCAGCTGGTTCTTTTCATTTGATATTCGGTTGACACTACTAGATGTTTCTTGATTGGAATGGACAAAGCTTCCCAAAACCTTGGGTTTGGTGGTAATATTAACTCCTCGAACAATCTTTGTCACCAGGGCACAATTCAGCAAGCAGCTGAATACAAAGATATTATCATTGACTCACTAGCATATTCCAGCTTTTTTAGTGCCAATCCAAGAGCACTGAAGAGGAAGTGGGTTGATATGGCTGGAGTTGAAGGTCCTGAAAATCCACTGCTCACCCTTGGTTTGAGCCATTCACCAAGTTCCTCTGACAACAGCAAGGTGAGCTCCACCACAGCATGCACAATGTCTCCATCTTCAGTAAAAGAGACTGATGAGGAGTCATCAATGGATCTTGGCCTGAATTTTGAGCTTTGTCTTGCTCATGATACAGCACGTCACAAGAAATCACATGCTGGTTCTGAGCATGTGCCATCTGCTAGCGCTGCAAAACTGGATCTTCAATTGAGTTTATCCACTAGTTCACCTGAATCAGCTGTGACCGATGCAAGCACTGCATCGTTAAATGCTCAGGATGGCTTAGAGACAGTAGTGCTCAATTCGGTGCCAGATATTGTAGGAAAAGGATCCGAACCCTCTACTTGGGTTTTCGGGCATCCTATGGCTTCATCGTCATATGCTTCTGAATCTACCTACATCTTTTCATTGGCAAAGATACCAAAAAAAGTTGATGATGCTATGGCTTCTCCAGATGCCTCATCAAGAATTACAGCAAGTTTGAAAAGCCCAGCTGCCTGTACTTCCGGGTTAACTAGCCCCCCAAAACGCAACATTAGTACTAAATACTGTCAGTTCCCAGGTTGTGAAAAAGGAGCAAGAGGGGCCTCTGGGCATTGTATAGCCCACGGAGGTGGTAGGCGATGCCAGAAACCTGGTTGTCAAAAGGGAGCCGAGGGAAGGACCATCTATTGCAAGGCTCATGGTGGAGGTAGGAGATGCCAGTTTCTTGGTTGTACAAAGAGTGCTGAAGGTCGCACTGACCACTGCATAGCTCATGGCGGTGGTCGCCGCTGCAGTCAGGTAGGCTGTTCACGTGCTGCACGTGGTAAGTCTGGCCTGTGCATCAGGCATGGAGGTGGCAAGAGGTGCCAGAAGGAGAACTGCAAAAGAAGTGCGGAAGGTTATTCTGGCCTCTGCATCTCGCATGGCGGTGGAAGGCGCTGTCAATTTCCAGAGTGCACCAAGGGTGCCCAGGGAAGCACAATGTTCTGCAAGGCACATGGTGGAGGAAAGCGTTGCACATTCTTGGGTTGCACTAAAGGCGCTGAAGGTAGCACTCCTTTCTGCAAGGGGCACGGTGGAGGTAAGCGCTGCTCATTTCAGGGCGGTGGTGTCTGCCCAAAGAGTGTGCATGGTGGGACTCAGTATTGTGTTGCTCACGGCGGTGGGAAGAGGTGCGCTATGTCAGGCTGCACCAAGAGCGCTAGAGGGAGGACACCATACTGTGTACGTCATGGTGGTGGTAAGAGATGCAAGTTTGAGGGTTGTGAAAAAAGTGCCCAGGGGAGCACTGATTTCTGTAAGGCACATGGAGGAGGCAAACGCTGCTCTTGGGGCCAGGTGGGCTCAAGCTTTGGTGTCGGTGGGCCTCCATGTGATAAGTTTGCTCGGAGCAAGACTGGTCTTTGTGCAGCTCACAGTGCTTTAGTTGAGGACCATTGTGTTCATGGCGGTGGCTCACTTGGTCCTGCAATCAAACAGTTCACAGCTGATGACCAACCTGATGAGATGGAAGTCGCTGCAGTGAAGAGTGATGTGAGCATGGTGAACAACGCTTTCCAGTGTTGGAATGACCCTGGCCTGAAGAATTCTGTTCATCCTTCTGTTCCGACGCAGTCTACCACACATTCATTTCTGGAGGGCAGGGTCCACGGCCGTGGACTGTTAGCTTTACTCTCTGGGAGAACACATGGCAATGCCAGTAGCTCTGAGAATGGTGCCTCCACTGCTTCTACCATGCGCACTTGGATGTGAGGGAGGCAATTTCATCGAGAAACCGTTTGGTTTTGGTCTATGCCCTGTGTTCCATGTGATGGTGGGTGAAGGTAATGATGTCCCGCATTTCACCGAAATTGATTTCCCGATGCTTGTATTTGCATAAGAACTAACCCCATGTACGATAAATAAGGGTAGCCGATATAAATGGTGGACTTGCTACATTTTCTTCAGTGTTATTGTAATTAATGTTGTTGCAGTGTCTTTGTCTACCGTGTTACCATTTTGTCATATTTGTTTTCATTGGCATTCTGTATCGTCTAAGACTGCGATTAGCAGGAATTTGATCTGCTTTGTGAAGTAAATTTTCCTTTCATAAACTTTGTAAATTTGGTGTATCACGGATAAAATCAGAAAAATCTGTCATACTGTCAGCAAGTTGCTCTGTTTCAGCTGTTTTCTCTTCAACAGTCCTCAATGCTTTTGCCACTATGTTTACGCTGATCCGCGCATACGCGTAGATTAGTTATTCAGCACTACGAAGCCAGACCAACTAGTAAATGTATTTTCTACTTTATACATGAATCTTTTTTCTTTGTTTTAGCCATAAATTTTTATCGACAGTTTCGATTCACAAACGATTTTCACCAGTAGCTAACTGACAACGAGGGGAACAAAATGATATAAGTATCGCTAATAAACACCGCATAAATCAGGATTTACTGTCAAAATGAATATCAATTTACTATTATATGAAAATAAAAACTATATATATAAATAATAAAATCTATATATACATATAGTACCATCCATATCCTCCATCTACTAAAGATGGAGGAAATGCCGCCTCCTGGGCGCTTTGAGCCGTGGCTCGCGGCTCGAGCCAAGCCGCGAGAAAATATTTACGTTCAGGTCCTTTTTTCGAAAAAAAATTACGATCAAATCCTTTTTCGGAAAAAAAGTTACGTTAGATCCTTTTCCCGAAAAAAATATATATTACGTCTAGGTCCTTTATGCGTTTTTAAACGTTGCGCTCGGGTCCTTTTGAGGAAAATCGAAATTACGATTAAGTTCTTTTTGGAAAAGAAAAAATACGTTCAAGTCCTTTTTTTTTAAAAAAAAATATACATTGCGTTTGGGTCATTTTCGTGTTTTTTAGCCCTACGTTTAAGCCCTTTTGCGGAAAACACAAAATCATTTTTAGGTCATTCTCGCGTTTCCTCGATTTACTCGTGCAGGGAGCGGCGATCGCGCGTTTTCTCGATTTACTCGCGTGAGGAGCGGCACCTGACGACGTAGCACGCAGCGTACAGGTACCTAGTATATTCTATGCGCTGGACCATCCATGCGTGCACATGTTTGCGTACTAGCATGCAGCTGGAATTACTGCAAAAGGTAACATTGTTTCTGACCAATTATTCTATGCATTTTACTGTTAAGATATTCAGTGGTGTTGCAGGGACATGCATGTAGGAGTCCAAAGCAGCAATCAGTGGCGAATCTAGGATGAAAATAGAGAGGGTTTCTATGTTAAAATTCTAACCCAAGATAAACATACTAATGATACATCTTCCGATCTATCGCTAACCAAATTCTAAATTCATACATAAATAGGAAAGAAATAAAATGAATAATCAAAATATAACAAGTGTGGTACCTTGCTAATGAATAGAATGATATAAATATGTGAGGACGGATCATCAACCATTTAACATGTAGATAAAAATATAAAACTCAGTGATGCAATTTCAATTTGTGAATACTTATAAAAATATAAATTGAAATAATACTTACGAAGGCACTAGTACTAAGTACAACGCAATTTCACTCTATGATTTTTCATCTCTTGAAAGCGTCGAATGATTTCGTTATTATCGACGTTTCCAAATATCTCTTTCTCAGTGTAACACACCATCAAGTCATTGAACCAATTATTTGCTATCTTGTTGCGCAAATCTGTCTTAATAATCTTCATTGCCGAGAAGATTCTTTCTACTGATGATGTTGCCACTGGAAGGATCAATGTAAGCTCGATGAGGTGGTAGACCAATGGAAAAGTTATATTCTTTTTGTTTCAACCATCTTTTCAATAAACTTTGCAAGATAACGACAACCATTAAATTCAACACTTCTCCTAACATTAAGAATGAATGTTTGAAGCTGATTTCTTAATAACAAACGGTCAACTATGGTGAAATCAGCAGTGTAAATCTCAGCAAATCGAATAAGTTTATCCATATCAAACTTAGAGAAAGAGTTGCTTGAATTAAGACAAGACATGCATACCAATAACTTTGAAGAAACTTCATTAATGCAATGATTCATCTCTCCCATAATAGCATCAAGAGCAACATTGAAAATATCAACATGATAATAGTGAAGGTAAGTCACCTTATGCTTTCGACGTGCAGATTTGCCCTTAACTCCAATGAAATCATCCATACCTGGCACACCAATCTCATTTGCCTCGCAAAAGGACTTGACTAAGCAATGGCTCTCACTCATTGTCCCTCATGTCTTGTAGGCACACTTTCACATTGACAATCAAATCTATGGCTTCTACAATATCTTGATCCTTTTTTGCAAAGCAATTGATAGCTCATTTGTAATGCCCAACAAGTCTATAAAAAATGCATGATGAATACAAATTCAAATATTTCCATCTGTTGTATCAAACCTGTTGCTCCACCATGACTTGAAGGATATGATGTATCTTCAGATATCATCTCTAAAACCTCAAGCACTGACTCCCACATTTGGTATATACGAAGTATGGTTTTAAGATGAGTGCCCCATCTAGTATCTCCGGTCTAGCTAGGCTAGTTTCCTGATTCATATCTTTCCACTTAAAAGCATACCATTCTCCAATTTCGCCAATACTTTCTCTTGATACTTTTGTATTCAAAACATCACTTCTCTTGCAAGATGCAATCACAGTGGTCACTATCAAGGGAACATAGTTGGAGAAGTAAGCAATAGCTCTACTACAACTTGTGACAGTGACAACCACTAACTATAACTGATGGGCAAAGCAATAGATATAAAAAGCATACGGACTCTCATCCTATATTTATCTTTGCAAGCCATTAAATTCCCCTCTCATATTTGAAGCTTCATCATAACCCTGCCCGCGTAGTCTAGAAATAGGTAGATCATGATCAGCAAGCAAACTAACCATAGCTTCCTTCAATGCAACCGATGTACAGTAAGTGATATGCTTAATACCAAGAAACATTTTCATGATCTTCCCTTCTTTGTTTACAAACCTACATTCCAATCAAATTAATGATACAAGGTTAGAACATAACATAAATCATAAATGGTACAACTAACAAACATAATATGTACTACTAACCTGACAATCATGGCCATTTGCTCTTTTATTGACGAATCGTGCGACTCATCAATAAGCACCGCGAAATTCCTATCTCCAATATCACCCTTAATCACCTTTGTTATTTCTTGTGCGCAACATTTTGCAAGCTCCTTCTGTATCTCTGGACAAATCATCAAATTATTCCCTCCACCATCAAATTCAAATGCCGCATTCACATCCGATACCTTATCTTTATACCACTCCAATAAATCTTTAAAATTGCCCTTGTTCATAGAGGTACAAGTTTCATCATGTCCACGAAAAGTATCGCCTTGCATTATGAGATATCTTGCACAATCTAAAGAAGCAGTCAAACGAATCTTGTATGCAATTTCAAAGTCCTTGCTATAAACATTTAATTTATGTTCTATGCTTGCTCTTTGATTGCAAAAATCTTCACAATCTTGTATTGCAATGTTGTGGACACTATTAGTTCCCCCAACATGGTCTTTGTAACCTTCCATAACCCTTCTCCAATTCACATAGCCAACTTTTGTGAAGACATCCCTCCCAAAGTGAGTAGGTTGTCCCGATTTCTTAAAAAGAAAGCAATAGAAACAAAAGGCGGCGTCCTTTTCTATACTATATTCTAACAAATCGAACTTCTTGTACCATGATTTTTGAAATGATCTTGATTCCCCATATTGAATCTTCTTTTGAAATGCATGCCCGATTGGTTGAGTCAGACCCTTCAACATATATGCCCTTCTCACTTGATCTCTAATCTCTTTAGGATAAGTTTCAATTTGTTTGCTACGCGTTGGATCAGCAACAATTTCATTGGGATTAAAAACATGCTGAGACATGTTGCCCTCTTTGGTTCGTGGGTAACTAGTATTTGCACTTCATCGAAAAAATTGTGCAACGTTTGGTTCTCCATTTTTGCAACTTAGTTTGCTGACTTGCTGTAATAAAACAAATTGAATTAGAGAGACAAAAAAAGAATCTACTAGTCAATAGAATAAAGATTAACCCTTTTTATTGTTCATCAGTTATTAGAAAGAAGCCAAGGCATTGCATTGGGGGCTTAGGAGTTGGGATAATTTTTTATACCGAGCAATTGAAAGAATCTCTAGGGCAGTGGGCTCGCCTCTGGGCGTCCTGGCGATTGGCAAAGTGGCAATCAATCGAAGGCTAAACCAGAGGCTGCTCGCCCTCGGTCGCACACCTTTCCTTGCAGATCGCCTCTATTCCTCATTTCCTCTTCCTCTGGCAACACAACGACTGGCGTCCGCGTCTGGCTCTGGCGTTCGGCGAATCGACGACCGACTCCTCCTCTCCTCTGGCTAGTGGCGACTAGCTGTCGGCCACCACCGCGCTGACGTTCCCCGCCCAGGCGTCCACCCGACCGATTCTCCCTCGCCCGCAGCTCGCCTTCTCCACCCAACTGGTTCTCGTTCGCCTTCTCGGCTACGGGCTACCCGCCTGCCCCGACCCCAACGCCTCGCCCTCACTCGTAGGCCGCAGCCCTCTGGAGTATGGACGACGCTCGCGGCTCGCCTTCTCGCCTCTCCCGTGCGGCGGCGGCGCTACAGAGGAGCAACTGAACCGAGCAAGGCCGAGTACGGATATTGTACATGTGAAATTCCTAAACCCGTTGACCCATGTAGTACAGAATCTAATTAAGCTCACCAGACACCAGCCCAGTTTTCCAATCTTCTTTCCAACTCTCATCGGCGACATGTATGATGTCTCTGCTTTCCCGTCGGCGGCCAAAGGTGGGGTTGGCGCCCCAACTCACTCCAATAATAGATCCGCCACTGGCAGCAATATATTCGTTCTTGCTTCTTACCCGTTGTGCCTTACGGCTGAGTCCGTCACCTGTATGATCCCGCTGTCTCCTGGCATATCTTGGACGGTGATGCGTCCGTCAATTTTTCTGATCTTCTGAACATCACCGTTAGTCTCTCAATTAGACCAAATCAAAAGGAGATTTAAGGATAATAAAATGTATATATGGATACTATAACAAATAGGGCAAGTTTTTACAGATGGGATCTATATGTTTATAGATTTTGCTATCCATCTATATAGAGTTTACTATCCATATATTTGTAAGCTTTTACTACTACACGGACTATATAGACATAGTTCGTTTTAGCTTCTGAATCATAGGTGAAGCTGATTCTGATTATGGGAGAATTGGGTCAGGCTGGCTGTGACTTCTAAGTTCCGGACTCAACGGCGAGAATCGAGAATCAGATTTTGCTGCACGGTCAGTTATATAATTAGATTCGTGGCTTCTTCTGTACAGGACGTCGGCCGGCTCAACTGTCCGAGCAAACCGCGGGTGTCGTCGCGTGCATCACCCCATGCGCGCAGCTAGGCAGTGGAGCGAAATACGGGTGTCGTCGCATGCAAAGACGTGACGGCCACGCGCGCGCAATCATGCATGTATGTACGGTGTATGTGTAGGTATATGTATATAACTAGATGCGGAGACGGCAGCGCACACCAAGCCGCCGTTGCCACCATAACACAAAATCCGCCTTTCCGCAGCGAGGATCTAGATGTAATGTAATATAAAAAAATCTACAGGACAAATCGCATAGTTCTCGCAACATGTGTTGTAAATTTAAAAAGATTATGGGATTTTAGGACATATTTTTCTGCAGGACGTTTCCCAAAAAAAACCAAATCGATGAACATAATTTTAGAATTTTTTCGTGGACAAAGGCATATTTTTTTAGGCTTTTTCCGCAGAAAGGACCTGTATGTAACACCACGGATTTTCGGAGATCTTTCCACAAAAAGCAATAAAAGCCCGCATTGTCGGGGCTATCCCGCAATGAAAAGAACCTAAACGTATTTACAAAAAATTACTGAAAAAACTACATTTTTAGGCCTTTTCCGCATATAACTCGCATAAAGGACCTGCATGCAATATCGCGGAATCTCGGGGAGCTTTTCGCAAAAAAACACACGGTATAAAGGACCTGCATGCAATATCGCGAAATTTGGAGGAGCTTTTCGCAAAAAACACACAACACGCGGCGACCGAGCACCAGCGCCACGCGCCCGCGCACGTGTCGTGCGGGGAAAAACATGCGCGGGGCGGCAAGCGCAGCGAGGACTCGAACCTGCGCCGTGGGCATGACGAGCGAAGCCTCTCCCGCTGCACCGCGCGGCCATTTGAGTCTAAGCTCCGCGGCAAATTAGTTAACCTATACAACTCGGTTAGCCACGTGGGCGACATGGCTCAACGAATTGCGCGCCCGTACGAACGACGTCCCGGTTCACTGCTCACACGGGCGACGTGGCGCTCGCCCGCGCGGCCACGACGCCCACAAGCTGGCGTGGACAGCGCCAGCGTCCGAAAAAATTTCCACGCTTAATATACGGAGTATTAACTATATGTATGAACAAACAAAACACGCCGTGAGCTTGCTGGTTGATCGATCATTACATTTCAAAATTTTATTGTTGAGAGTCTTGAGACTATATGAATCAAATGGAACAATGGAACTAAACGACGGACCGACCGATTCGATTACACGTGCAAATCAGCAGGGTACAGAGAACAAGCTGCAGGCAGAGCCACCCTTCTCTGATCTCTCATTCACATGGCAGGTATGCACTCGGTCAGCCTAGCTGTGCTCTGCATGCAGATCATCAGCTAGCTGGACAAGACAGCCATGGTCACGCACCCATGCATGCAGTCAATATACCTGGCCGGCCATTTCATCGGTACCTTTTTATAATACATCTAAACATTATTTTCTACGTCCATTTCAAATAATACACACCACTAGAGATGGCTCAACTTTCATGCACCCAGCGAAACGTTCCCAGAAACTTGCCTCCATCAAAATTAACCTCTCAGATCTTTCCTCAGCTTTACTCACCCACATCCGATGGCCATTGTTTAATGTGTCTAACTCATCCCTGTGGCCCACAACAGATCTCTCCCCACCTCCAGCATCATCTCAAGGAAAAGAAAACAAATATCTTGGAATTAAGGAAAAGGAAACAAACGTTCTAGAAAAGGAAAAGACCATATATTACGTACTGGGAAAAGAAAACCGAAGACAGAGCACTATACTAGTAAGGCGTAGTAAAATCTATTTTCGTTTTTGGGCTAGCAATGATTAAAAGTCATACTTTATTTTTAAGTTTGTAACTCATAAAGAGAAAGCCTATAAAGTAGAATGAGGTCCATATTCAGCAAATTGGTTACATCTTCGATCAGTTAGCTAAGAATCCTATACATTGCTTCGCACTGGTCGTCCTTGACCTGTGAAATACTCACCCCAACAAGCAATACAGGTCAGGGACAAGCGGTTATACCTACACACGCATTCATACAGACAGTTATCCTAACAAATGTCAATAACTTCTCGGAAGTTATCCCAGAAAAGACACCTTTTGGCGAGAAGACACCGTTTGGCATAAAGTCACCTTTCGACCGAGTATAACCGCTGCCTCTCCATCCCGTATAAATAGGGAGCTCGTTTGTACTATCAGGGCATCGGCAATCAGGCATTCAATTTCTACATTCATAGACAATCTCTGTAATATATGTACTATGTTATGCCGCTTGACTAATAAAGAAGTAATCCCTATTTTCTCCTTCACAATCTTGTTCCTCCGGAAACCTGCATCCATTTTTTCATAAGTTCGACTGGTCTAGAACATCAATACTATTGCTGCCAACGTTGAGATTTTACTGCAATCTACTACATAGGCTGCTTGAACCTCATATAGTAAAATCTATGTATCCGTATTATAGATTTTACTATCATACCAGAGGGTTCAGTAGCCTACGTAATAGTAAAACCTTATAACATATTCAGTAAATTAGCAGTAAAATCTCATTGGTGTGGTGTTTATTGGTGAGACTTACATCATTATATTGCTCTCGTCGTCAGTAATCTAATGGTGAAAATCGTTCATGAATTACAACTGTCAATAAAAAAGTTATGACTAAATCAAAGAAAAATAGATTCTAGTACAAGGAAATACATTTACTAGTTGGTTTGACCACGTACTGATAGGACAAGTCAACTAGGGCAGTCCGTTGTGCTGATTAGTGGGATGCATGGCCCGATCAAACTAGATTAATTAGCCTGGGCATACAATAGGTTATCCTACACGTAGGTATATATATATATATATATATATATATATATATATATATATATATATATATATATATATATATATGGTAGCGCTATTCTACTCCCGAGGGTAGAATAGCTATTATGCGCTTTTCTAGGAGAAGCGCATGCAAACAACACCATACCGAGTTAATGTGTTGCAAACAACACCAATAAATACAACCCGGTAGTAAATCACGAAATATTTTACTATAGAACAACTGATGAATTTACTGGCGAATCAGTTACGTGGTCAAACCGACTAGTTAATGCGTTTTGTAGTTTGTACACGAATCTGTTTTCTCTTTGTTTTAGCCATATCTTTTTATTGGTAGCTCCGATTTGTAAATGGTTTTCACCAGTAGCTTACTGACGACGAGAGGAACATAATGATATAAGCCTCGACATTAAAATAGTAATTTTGTTGACATACATATTTCCCAATACGCATAATTTATGCCATCAAAGAATTGTGCTCCAACAATGTAAATATAAGCAAGATATAATTCTATGGATAAGAATAATACACTTAAATTGTTAGAAATGTAAATTGTACTCAAGAATAGAAAATTCAAACCACAAGAGAATGAGACACAAGAATTTATCCCGTGATCTCCAAGACTTGTCGGTCTCCCCTAATCCACGTTGAGGTGACTTAAACAACTTCAAACCGACTCCAATCACTTGAGCCTTCCTCGATCAAGAGGTAGTTCTTCCTCACTCTGGGTAGGCGAACTCCGACCTTCACAAACTTGCCGAGGTTTCTCACAATCTCCATCGAGAAGCTCAACACGTACAATCGCCTCCAAGCCATTTAGGAGGCGGCAACCTCTAAGAGAATAGAGTGATGACGCTTGCTTGAAGATGAATCACGTGTCTAAATGGCTCAAATCTATATGCAACACTTGAATGCTTTTTATTCACTCAAAAATGAGAATTTAATGCACTTGTGAGCAAAGGAGACTTGCTAGAGCTTAATATATATTCAATAAGTCACCAAGAGCTTCTACTATGCAGTTGTAGAGGTATTTATAACCTCCACCCACTATTCCAACTGTTGGGGGCAAGGTCCTGAAAAAATCAGGAAATCCGGTACTACCAACGTGCAAAACCCGGTAGTACCGCCCCTGTCTCAACGGTCGATTTTGAGCATTTAATGCAGCGGGAAAGAGCCATTGGAAGAGGCCCGGTACTATCGCCACACAAAGTGCGGTAGTACCGACTTTTTTGGAGAGATCGGCTCAAAATTGACTCGTTCTGGAAAAAGAGTACCACTGCATAAAGCTCGGTACTACCGGATTTTGTCTTGCGGTAGTATCGCTCAAAGAACAATGCTTAAAACATCCCTTCTGGAAATAAGCTACCGATCATGAATATCGGCCGCACTTTTAAGTACCGACAATAAAAACCAGGGGATTTCCAAAAATGTGCTTCTCTGGAAAATAAGTACCGTAATTCAAGGTACTGCCGCCCTTGCGGTACTACCGTGAATATACCTACGATAGTACCGGTTGTCCTGAAAAATGAACTGTGTTTTGAAGCACATGTTCTGATGCAACTAGGGATGACTAACCTTCAAGAAATTGAGCTATATGACACTTTAATCACCGTCAAACTACTAGTCATTATTCTCTCTTGATAGTACGATATTTAACCTATTAACCCGATCTTTCTACTTCTACCTCCGAGATCGGTATAAATAAGATAGAAAGTCCTTAACCCATATATACCTCGTCCTTGATCTTTTGGTTCTTTTTAACGAATATCTTTTCTTGCATGAATATCAATCTTTTTAAGATGCCAATGTGAGGACTAATATATTCTTCATAAACTCAAGATAAATTGTTAATCCTTTAATATGATTGTCATTAATTACCAAAACTTAATTAAAAATAGGGACCTAGATACTTCAACCTCGCGAGCGATGTGGGACTAATTTCCTACATAGAACAATCAGTTGGTAGTACATCACCCTTATCGTATAAAGTCCGTGAAAACAATATGTATAAGTTCTAAAAAATTCTTACAAAATTACCATATATAGGGGATGTGAGCATCTACAACCCTGTAAAATTTGAATACTAAACTCACTTGCATTTGAAAGATAAGAAAAAACAAATTTACTACTCATAACTGATTAGCTCTTGTTAATTTCATACCTTTCAAATGAGATTGATTTTGGTCTTCAAATTTTATAGGGATGTAGAATCTCACCTCCTCTACTTATGATAATATTTTTAGAATTTTTGAAAACTTATACATATAATTTTCATGAAATTTATAAGATAGAAGTGATTTCACAGGATATGTTGAATTTTACTGTCCACAAAATAATATGTTACTAGTTATTACACAAGATGTTACTAAACCGAAATGAAGTGAACTATCAGAACAAGAATCTAGCTCTGTTTGTCGGTTCTGTAGTAAAATATTGTGTAATAGCTAGTAAAATGTTATTTTATGGATAGTAAATAGCTTACAACATGGTTCAGTATGACGCTAGCTAGCTTCAGGCTTCAGCAAGTGAAGTTATATATATATATATATATATATATATATATATATATATATATAAAAGTTCTAAAAAAAATCTCAAAAAATTATCGTAGGTAGGGGATGTGATCTTCTATAGTCCTGTAAAATTTGAATACCAAACTCAGTCGCATTTGAAAAATATGAAAATGACAAATTTACTATTTATCATTGATTAGCGCTTGTCAATTTCATATCTTTTAAAAGCAACTGAGTTTCGTATTCAAATTTTACAGGGCTGTAGAAACTCACATCCCCTACGTATGGTAAATTTGTAAGAATTTTTCGAAACTTGTACATATAGTTTTCACGGACTTACTGCCAAAATGACTGGTCTGTGTGGTATCGATAATTGGATTTTACTATTATACTGTATGATAGTAATTTCTAGTTGTATTTGTAGTAATTTCATGTTGTAGATATAGCAATTTTTGTTTAATAGGGAGACTTATATCATTTTGTTCCTCTCGTCGTCAGCAAGCAACTGGTGAAAACCATTTGCAAATCGGAGCTATCAATAAAATGATACAGCTAAAATAAAGAGAAAACATGTTCGTATACAAACTACAAAACATATTAACTAGTCGGTTTGACAGCACAACTAATAAATGGTCCATGCACTCATACGCAAGTAATAAATACAGGTAATTTGGCTCGATCGAACTGTGTAAACTGACCAGCAGGTAGAATATACTGTATAATAGCATCTCGGCGCGAACATTTTGAATTTTGTCATCACTAGTATTAAGAAGTAAACCTCAAGTTTAACTACAACAAGGGGGTAAGGGTTCAAAATGGATTTGTCTTTTGAGGGGAGCAGGTAACATATGAGATTGACTGACGTTGACGATCACTTCTATCGAGGTTTGAGAGCGACTTGGAGGAAAAGGCCAATCTCCGCGAGTCTCTTTTATCTGTAGCCGTGGCCCGTGTGTGGTGCTCCTCCTCTCGGCTCTCCAGCCTCCACGAGTAGATCGTGATAAAACAACTTTACAATTCGGTCGATAAGGACACGCATCACAAGGCTCAAAGTTGCTTTCGTTTCAGAAAAAGGATGGGAACGAGATCAACACATAAGTGCTCTCTGTCCGCTTGCAAATTGTACGCTCAAATTTCTTGTGAATTTTCGTAGGTTAGTGTTTATTCTCAGTGTGACTGTCCATGTACGCTGCAATTGCAATGGTAGCTAGGATGCATTGAAATGGATCCTTCCCGCTCGACTGTGTGACCTATGTTTGGATTTGGTTTGGGAAGGCTGATCGAATAATTTTTGGATGCGAACTCTATATTAGATTTTTTTTTCATATTCGGGAGAGAAGTATCCGCCGTAATCGGATATATTCAGTTTTCCCCCTCGAATAGTTCCGATGAATTTGTCTTGATATCAGCAGATTTTGATATCTTCTCCGTCTAAACTCAAAGTTAGGTAAATAATATATACATTCCAATCAGCTCAACGAGATTTTCACAATGATGGCTTCCAATATGTGATTTGGAGTTGTTGTTGCTAGTAAAACATCTGTTGTTGTATCTTGAACATGTGGTGAAACTTTTATTACGTAATTTTCAGTGTTGTGTGCACGCTATATATGACCTATATTTTCACATTGTTGTAGGGGGCCCAACCCCTAGGACCGTTAGGGATATTCATGGGTACTAAGGAATACGTACTAATGTATATCTCAATTTTCAAGGTTGTATTAAGGAGGAATGTACCAAAATGCCCTTACCTAGGTCATATAATTGAGGGGCATTTTCAAGAATACATCCTTCAACATCTCTCTATATAAAGCACCATAAGGAGGGCATCTAGATCTCTTTCTCATTTTTCCTCTCAACTCTCGTTCTCATGTGGTCTCCTTGTGACAAAGGGTATGGAAATACCCATTGTTTAGCCTTGATGCTACAACGCACACGATATCCGACTAAATATTTGTTACTGTACCGAATTTGATCTGTATTCGCTCCGTATACACGATCGATTTTATCTGCATCTATATTCGTATCCGGCACTATCCGTATCTGACTCTGAATTCAAGAAAAAAAATATGAACTATAATAGGAACAAACATATCTCACCGAATCCGATTTAATTGTACCCTTAATGGTAGCTATAGCTTGTTGCCCTGCTTTCCAGGATCACCTGCAAGTTCCATTTTGGATGCATGTATATATGGCCACCTGCCCACCTTATGTTTAGCAGTTGCAGCATCGGTGAGTGAAGAGTATTGAGTGGTCTTTGTTTCAACATTGCTTTTCTTACGTGGTTATTTAGGCAACAGGAATACCGAGTATAGTAACTGCTGAGGTTGGTGGACTGGAGTGATGGGAGCACAAACAATGTCAGAGATCCAACACTAGCCTAGACCAGCAGTTACCGCTGGCCTGCTGGTTACAGAAATCAGAAGCCGTACATCCGGACGAAGCTGGTGAGATCGGTACTTGCCTGCCATCAATGAGAAAATGATGGACACAGCAAGTGCTTAAGGACATGGACTCGTTCGGATGGCCTCTGATCGCGGTTATCTAGAGAAGCAGCTATCTAAAAAATCTGCTGGCTGGACAATGTGGCCGTTCGACAATTCTAATTGTCTGTGCTGATTGTTGATCGTCGTCGGCAACGGACAAGCGGACGAGGGTGGCGAAGGGGCTTCGGGTCGACGGCGGAAGCCCTCAGGCTTGCAGCGACTCGTGGGGAGGCTGAACACGTAGAATCTGAGTTAGAGTCTACAGAATCGGGTAGGTGACAGCTTCTGATTTTGTATACAAATTAGTTTCTGATTGTGAGAGAAGCTGTTCAGAATCCTCCCGTTCGGTGAAAAATCTATTTTTCTTTTAAGCAGAAGCTA
This sequence comes from Otatea glauca, assembly GCA_036346275.1. Taxonomy (NCBI): domain Eukaryota; kingdom Viridiplantae; phylum Streptophyta; class Magnoliopsida; order Poales; family Poaceae; genus Otatea; species Otatea glauca. Next base: position 53,679,653 of record CM070720.1, on the reverse strand, counting down.
TATAGATGTTGTCCCGAACGTGACCATTGAGTGAAACTGACAGACGACATAGAAATGGCTAGGCGATCATCAAGCAACAGGCTCTAATTCTTCAGTAAGCTCCCCATAACGGTGCCGTAACTGTATGATTTTTTTGTCTTTAGATCTCGTGAATGTTGGGCTGTTGGCTTTTTGAGCCCAAATGAGGAAAACTAGGCCAATCCCGGTGGGTCGGTATGAAAAGAAGAGCGGAATGGTGTGCTCAGTCAGTGTCCATGCGATGCGATGCGATGCGATGCGAGCTGGAGCCGGGGGCCGGGGCGGACAAGTTTGAATTCTCTCGGACAGCCGACCGAATGACAAGCTAAACAAAATTCCTTTGGTAAAACTTGGACTGACGGTCCACGCAAGCTAAGCTACACGCAAGACGGTACGAAACGATCCCACGCGGAAGCAGGAACAAGCCTTCTTCCTCAACTGACATCGTTGCCGAATTCAGGTTGGAAGGAAGGTTCCGGCAGGGGCGCGCGGCGTCGAATGACTGCAACCCACGCCGCGCCACCTCGTTATCCAAACGCCACTCACCGAGCAGCCACGGCTGGACACCCGAGAAAATTTAGTCGAGTCGGATCCTAGCTAAATTTCGATTATTCCAAATAATATTCTTAACGAAATTCATCCTCCTAGAATCGAGTCCAACAAACAAACATGAGCGTGCTTCAGTACTTTTCCTCCTAATACAAGTTGTATAAATCTTAAAGCAAATAAAGTGGTAAGCAATCACCATCTATCTTTTATTTATATTTTAATATTTATGTAACCGTAAAAAAAAAAGAACTATAGAAGTACCGCAACTAACATTGCTTTGCTGCTGCTGCTACCGGCCCCCACCAACTCCGCTCCGCCAATTCACACGTCGCATCGTCATCGTCCGTCCGACGCGGTCCGCACCCGCACCGCTCGTCTCCACGCGCAAACCAAATACGAGACGACCGCACGGGCAAAAAGGGAGCCAAAGTCATGGTCGCCTCCTCCTCCTCCTCCTCCCCGCGGCCCCCCTTCACCTCACTCCGCTCCGAAGCCCCTCCGCCGCCGCGTCACCTCGAAAACCAAAAATCCCACCACCGATGGGCGCCCGCGCCTCCCGCCACCGCCAATCGCACGACCACAAAACCCCCCAAAACTCCCAGCCCAAGCACCCCAACCGGCCAAAACCCACACACAGGCCCCAGCCCCAGCCGCCGCCGCCGCCGCCGCGGCAGCTGCAACAGCAGCCGCTGCCTCAGGCAGCGGCGCCTGCAGCGGAGGCGGATGCGGGGATGGGGCGCGTGCTGGGTCGGCCGACGGAGGACGTCCGCGCGACCTACACCTTCGGCCGCGAGCTGGGGCGGGGCCAGTTCGGGGTCACCTACCTGGCGACGCACAAGGCCACGGGCCACCGCTACGCCTGCAAGTCCATCGCCGCGCGGAAGCTCGCGCACAAGGACGACGTAGAGGACGTGCGCCGGGAGGTGCAGATCATGCACCACCTCACGGGCCACCGCAACATCGTCGAGCTCAGGGGCGCCTACGAGGACCGCCACTCGGTCAACCTCGTCATGGAGCTCTGCGAGGGAGGGGAGCTCTTCGACCGGATCATCGCCAGGGGCCACTACTCCGAGCGCGCCGCCGCCGCACTCTGCAGGGAGATCGTCTCCGTTGTCCACAGCTGCCATTCCATGGGGGTCATGCACAGGGACCTCAAGCCCGAGAACTTCCTCTTCCTCAACAAGAGGGAGGACTCGCCGCTCAAAGCAACCGACTTTGGCCTCTCCGTCTTCTTCAAGCCCGGTACGGCGCTCGATCCTGCCCATCTCTCGATTCACTCATCCACTGTACCCTTCTAGTTTCTAATGTTATTTCCTTCATTCCTGTACTGGCTTGTTCCTAATTAACTACTCCACATGCAATCACTCAGCCTCGGTGTGTGGAGAACTGCCAATTGAGATGGGCATTGCTGCCTGTAGGATTGTGCTTCGTTAGGCGCTGATGGTGGGTAGGCACATCACGAGTGTGTCAACCGAAACAGGGATCAGACAAGAAACCTCAAGAAATGATTGCACATATTATTTACGAAGTCAGGGGCTTTCGTTGCTCTAGGATCGCTGGAGGAAAATGCCTTGAGTTTTAGCAATTGGGGGGATCAATATTGTTTGATCCTTAGTAACTGAGCTCATGTTATGCCCAAACTGAAAGGGGGGTAGTGTCTATGCAGGTGAGCAGTTCAGGGATCTTGTTGGAAGTGCGTATTATGTGGCTCCGGAGGTGCTGAAACGGCGCTATGGAGCTGAGGCAGACATATGGAGTGCTGGAGTTATCCTTTACATCCTTCTATCTGGCGTTCCTCCTTTCTGGGCAGGTAAGTTTTGCTGCTCGTAGCAACAATCAGATTTTGATAGCATTATCCTAACATGAACACTTTGTGTTCTTTGCTCCCTTTGTTTTGCCAGAGAATGAGGATGGTATATTTGATGCTGTTTTGCGAGGTCATATTGATTTCTCATCCGATCCCTGGCCTTCAATATCTAATGGCGCAAAAGACTTGGTCAAGAGGATGCTAAGGCAAGACCCAAAGGAGCGACTTACTGCTGCCGAAATTTTGAGTAAGTCTCTATTATCAGACTCACCTCTCCCATTCATTGGCAATCTTGGTTCTACAGATTGATTTGCTCATGTGTATGATTGGAAATGCACCTACTTCTATTTGTTAAAGTTGTTTATGCTGTCTCTATAATCTGAATCTTCATTCTTGTACTGTCTGTCTGCACATGGTGTCTTAATCTAATACATTAAACGCACAGACCATCCATGGATTAGAGAGGATGGAGAGGCCCCGGATAAACCACTTGATATTACAGTGATTGGTAGAATGAAGCAGTTCAGGGCAATGAACAAGCTTAAGAAGCTTGCCTTGAAGGTAACCAAATGATCTGAACTTAAAAGATTTTTTCCTTTGTCTTAGCATTCTAGTCTGCAATACATGATAAATCCTTTCATTTCTTCTGTTATAATTAGGTTGTTGCAGAGAACCTGTCAGAGGAAGAGATAGTGGGCTTAAGAGAAATGTTCAAATCCCTGGATACTGATAACAGCGGGACAATAACTCTTGAAGAACTAAGGGCTGGTTTACCAAAGCTTGGCACCAAAATTTCTGAATCAGAAATAAGACAATTGATGGAGGCGGTAAGTTCATATCTTGTAGTCACATTGCCTTAATGTTTTCTTGTAGTTCCTTCCTAATACATCTGTAATCTCCATCTACCCTTCATTCATGCTTTAATATTTGTGCAATTTCTCTTTCATTTTGTTCTCACTACCTGTCTCTGTACACTTATCCTGTTGGCATGGTCTGGAACAAGTATCCTAATATGAAAAAGGAAAGTTTCTTATTTCTCTCTATTCTGTATTAATGTCAGTGGTGCACAAAAACGTTATTTTGGATGTTCTTATATCTAAAAAGGAAGAAAGGGAAAAAAATATTGTACAACTTTTGCCAGTATAACGACTTCAGTTGAAATTAACTTTTCCACATTTCTGCTAGAACCAGTGATAGGTCCAGTGCTTTCTTTTTTAGCTCCTTGTTCATTATCTTTCATTCCTGAACAGGCTGATGTTGATGGAAATGGGACCATTGATTATGTTGAATTTATATCAGCAACAATGCACATGAATAGACTCGACAAGGAAGATCACATATTTAAAGCTTTCGAATACTTTGATAAGGACCACAGCGGGTAATTTGATGCTCCTCTTAACTTTTTATAAATTAATCTGCGAACTTTGACCTTTTAATTAACTAGCTTGCTGCTTGCAATTTTTTGTACAGGTACATAACAGTTGATGAGTTGGAAGAAGCTCTGAAGAAGTATGATATGGGTGATGAGACAACAATTAAAGAAATCATTGCTGAAGTGGATACAGATCATGTGAGTAACTCCAATAAATGCCTAAGTAACTCCATTGGCTACTGCTTCAGCATCAATCATATCATACATTATTGCTGTCATGAAGATGCAGGATTAAAAGTGAATGCTGTTGCTAACTTGCTATTCAATTAGGATATATTAAATTGATGTTGGAGACGTTGAAGGAGGCTTGATTTTCAAAAGATGCTGTATTTTCTGTCATCTCTTTTAGATTGTAGTTGTAAACGAAAGGTTATGTTTTCATGGGATATAATTAACAAATTCATTAAAGCTATTTTTAAAAAAAAACAAAGGGCAAGGTCCCCGGTTTTCATCAAGGAAACCAACGAGTGTCTAAATCCATTAAAGTTAATGAAAAGCACACTTTGATCCAGCCTATTTTGTAATCAAGACAGCATTTTTTCTCTATAACCCCTTTTCTGGTAAGCTTCTGCCATCAAGAAATCATGTCTTCTCTGAACAATGTGTTTTAACCTTTATGGTGGATGTGACCATTACTAATCCTGATGTTCACAAATTAAAAGTTCAAATGAACACTGCTTAGCTTGCTTACTAATTTCTACATTTCCTATTTTTACTGCGTAGGATGGGAGAATTAATTACCAGGAGTTTGTCGCTATGATGAAGAATAACAGCCCAGCGATCGTTCCAAATCGACGGCGCATGTTTTAAGCCTCTCCTAAAATTGGTGTGAAACCTACTTTTTACAAATTCTCTGTGACTCAATTTAGAGAGGTGACCATTCAAAATCTTTGCAAACTGCTGAGAAATGAGGAGAGCAGTTCATACTCCAATGAGGAATTCAATCAGGTATTTGCAAGTGATCCTTAATATTTGGACGAGCTGCCAATCATGGATAATTCTCCCCTTCGTTTGCTCTGAGATAGGTGGCGCTTTCTGGTGCTTCCATGTTTCTACCATCTCATCTTACAATTTGGCATGTATCCTTTAGAGGTGTGCCTTCTGGCCATATGTTTTTCTGCCACTTGATCATTTATGTAAGAACAGGGTTTGTAAAACAGTTTTAAATGATCATATCAGGCAAGATTATATTTTCTGATGAAAATAGCTCAACACACTTCTGAATTTGCCTATGGGGTATACCTCGAAATGCCCATCATTTCATCTCCTTCCACAGTACAACGTTATGATTTGAATAACTGGCAATGGAAACAACATCGTTGTACAGATGGGCAGATTATTCATTGTCTTCAGAGCACGAAGACCACTTTTACTGTACATGATATTGAATATTAGCCGTTCATTCTATTTAATCTAACGGATTAGATTCGTTAGGATTTAGTTATACTTTCACTGGTAGTATTGATAGTAGAAATCATATGGTGGTAGTATTGTAATTAGTTTTTTTTTTAATTTTGAGCGTATGTATATTTTTTTTGGTGTTTTTGTGTAAAATTCGGAACTGTTTTGTGGGCCGCGCAGGACAGAGCGCTCGATGTGTTTGTGCGAAGCCACGGCGTCGTCATGAATCAGGCGGGAAAGCGTCAACCACGACGTGGTCACCGACAGGAAGGCAGAGGCTACGGTGTCGATAGGATCGGGCTGGCGGCGGCGGCGGCGGAAAAAGAAGGGCAACGATAACAAGTAATGCAACAAAGGGCGGTGGCTGCAGAATATAAAGGTCAACGATAACGATTAACGAGTAACGTAGCAAAGGATCGGAAGTTCATAATACCCCTGAGAAATGTACGGCTAGATCTGATTTCTACTACCATTATTTATCACCCATATTATCTACCGTAAAATTGCTCTATCATCAAGGGTACGATTGCTCCCAGCGATATCCTTGCAGCATAGCATTTGAGCAATTTAGTTAGTTTCTGTAGCAGTTCAAACGACACGTAGATGGAAATGAGGCTTAGGCAGCTGGCTGATGCTGTTTACAAACGTATAGTACAGTACTCTTAACTGCTTCCAATCTTCCCATTAGTATGTTAAGTAGGTCATCCCTGCTTAGAAGTTAGAACTCCACATTTCAGAAAGATTGGCCTTGGCCAAAGGAAAGTACCATGCCAAGTCACCAAGCAAAGCAGGTGCAAAGTTGAGCTGGTCCGTGGTGGCCTTCATTAATCAAGCCATGGGGAACATATATCACTGGCACTGCCAAGGAGGTATGCTTATCTTGGGAATGTTGATGTACATGCACATAAAGATGTATTTAATAAAACCAATATCAACTCTGAACACTATTTCAAAGATGCATTTTATTTGATGCCGAATGCCGATTCTTCTGGCAAGCAGAATTACACTGCGAGAATATTGAAGAAGGTGTTTGCTGATATGAATTCATTACATTTAGGTCATGCGCAAGATGACGTTACAAATTCTGAGATGAAAGCGGCACAAGGCATTCAGCTCTAAACCCCTACAATGCAGAATACAAACACCACGGATCAGATATACAACGAGCCTACTTTACAAGAATCACTTCGGCGAACAAGAGCTGGTCATCGAACTGAGATCTTTTTCATCTTTGCTGACTTGTGCTTGATAAAGAGAGTCGCTAGCATGCTTTTAGTGCCGAGAGGAGCCTTTTGGATTTCACGCCCTCTAGGTTTGTCAAAAGAATTAAATGTCGACATATGCCTGACACCTGGCTGGTCCTGAAAATGCGTACAAGGTAATTTTGGTGCCGTCAAGAAACAAGGAAAACAAAATCTACGGGGATAGACCCATTTTACTGTGACATGTCCCAAGGATACAATGATGATGCAATTTTAACTTATTATGATTCCACATTAGTTCTAATTTACCTTTGCACCAACTTTTTGTGTAACATCAGATCTGTTGTTCCCATTCAATTGCAGAGGCCTGCGCATGGGAGAAGCAGGCAGCTCCTTACCTGAAACATCGGTAATTCAGATGGAACATTCAATTTCCAATTTACAAACACTAATTAAAATCCTACTTTTAGAGTTAACAAATATGTTGTTTCAAAACCGAGTTAACATATATTTGCAAATTAATGGTGAAATCAGACTGTATTCTAAAAAAAATCGTGACATCACGTTCATATGATTCCATGCCATCTAATAACTTGGATAACAGTATGGCTAATTACCAAAAAGGTATGAACCATCTGATGCAAGTTTAGACGATATTATGTCACCTAGGCTGCACAAAAGCAGATGATAGCAAGTTAGATCAGAAGTACACTAGCTCCATCGCACTTAGCAGATGAAATAAGAAGCCATTTAGACAAAGTTGAACAAAGTGGAGATGACAATCTTACACAAGTGTAGATCTTTGTGCTCTATTTGCTGCAGTGCTGTTCTCTGATGCCAGATGCCAGGAAAGGGTCTTTGCTGCACACCAAAAGTGACAGGACATTTCCTTGTTTAGTATGGCGAGTAGCATGCATGAAATTTACAAAGTGAAGAAATAAGCACCTGAGGTATAAGGTCTAGGCTTTGATTCCTGATTAGTGTGTGTCTGCATGTGTGCATGAGCCTGGGTTCTTTTATAACCAGTAGCTAGCTTGCAAAGAAAATTGGCAAGTTAAAATTCATTTTTTCTTAAAATAAAAATTTAGATAGTGGATAAACTCCTAGCTCTGCATTCCCTTACATGGTAGGACATAGTGCTTGTGGTGTTTCATGCTTGTTCCCATCATTTGCTGCTGCCTGAGGCCTTGTTTATCCGTATAGATTTGGCTGGTGATGATTTGCTATAGATTGGGCGATAGAATAGTGTCAATTTAGCTGTCATGGTTTCATCGGTATATACTGCATGCGTTGCCCATAGATAACATTACCTGGTTCAAGCGTGCAACCTTCAGCTCAAAGGTCGAGATCTCAGAAGCTTGCTGTTCGAACAGGTCTGTCAATTTGCAAGCAACGGTACCTAGGTGGTCGACAGCATTGACAACAGCCCGTACAGCATAATCTTTCAAGTTGTCCAGCACCCTGATGTCAGTTCTCAAAATATCAGCTGGAAATCTAAAGACCATGAAAATATGCTATATTATGACATAAGATTACAATGTGCATTCCAAATCACTATACTATTCATTCACCGAAATCTGACATAAAATTCTCTTACTCCATGTTTCAGAAATTTGTTCTGCACTGTGCATATGAAGTAACAGCATTTGGTTGGCAAACCTCCAAAATAAATTCAATTGGCAGTGCATAGTACATAGGCGGCTGTTAGATAATTCCAAAATTCCAGATAATACCAATATCACATATTGTTCTTTAGATGGTAGAATTTGTTTTCTAGTCACATCTCGACATTAAGTCCCTTTCTCACACCTGTTGCTGCCCTCCATGGCTTAGGCGGCTTAGCCCCCTATACCTATCATACGTAATTGCTAGTACATGCTGCACCAACGCTTCAATTCAGTTCAACCTCCTATACCAAATGACAAAACAGAGCTAGATAGCATGTAAAATGCAGACGTACGAGGAAAATAGCCATAGACGGTGTGTTCAGACAGTAAACTCATTTCTGACAATAAAATGCCCAGAGCTGGGCAATGGAGGAGCAGAAATCTCACTCACATCTGCTTCTGGTCGCTGTGGAGGTAGGACTTCTCGCAGTACTCGGAGGCGGAGTAGAGCTGCGGCCGCAGGTTCTTGAGCTCCTGCACGCGTGCACACGCATCACCACCATATATCAAGAACCGTGGAACAACAGCCCCGGCTCCAAGAACCGGCCGGATCAACGAGCAATGCAAAGAAACAGCTCAAAAGGAGATCATTTCCCCCGTGTTTTTGCGTGTGGGATCTGGGTTGGAATGATCTGGGATGCAAGGCACCTGCAGGGCCTTGACGAAGCTCTTGCTGCGCTCCATGGAGGTCTCGTCGACGGTGGCGGGGCCGACTCCGGCGACCCCCGCCCAGCCGCCGGCCGCTGGACTCGGGCGCAATGGCTGCATTCTTCCGGTCGCACGTTCTTGACGCTTCCTTCGCTCCGGTGGGTGGTCGAGAGGGAAACGGGCAGAAGCGGGGAGGGGAAGCCAAGTCTCCAGCGGTGACCGGAGTGGAGAGGAAGCGATGCCAAGGCAAGGCACTATAAACTGCTGCTCCTTTCCTTCTACTAGCTAGTGTGCGTGCGAGCGACTTGGTGCGTATGACGAGTGGAGAGAGCGGTGGTGGGTCGATGGCGAATTGGGACGGGGACCGCCGGTTAATCCGTCTCCCCGGTTTGGTTTTCGCCGATGGAGGTTGCGATTATTAGAGGAGCTTTGCCTGCTGGTTTGGTTGGTTTCTTTTGTAGTTTTGTCCCCGACTACCACTATACGGCGGTGGATCTTGTCTTGCTGTCCTAAGCGCCTTTTTCCAATTGTCTTCACTCGTACATGCTTTATTCTCATCTGAGCAAGATCTAAGAAAAAGAAAATGACTATGAGGTTAGGATCTGAGTGTCTGACATGAACTGTAAATGGTACAGGCATTCGTAATCATGCCGCTATAATTCCGCGGTTCGGTTTTCACTCGCTCGTGATGAGGGCCTGCATTATACGGTCAGTCAGTGGACGTACGCGCTCGCGCGCTGTCCGTTGCACATCGTCGAGCGATCTCCTGACCGAGCTAGCGTGGAGGAGTAAAGATATCTTAGCTGTGCAACGGACGACCGGTAGGTACTCATGAATGCCTGTCGGTTTGATCAGGGGTTCCATTCGGTGCAACCAACTGGTACTACTAGCAGCTAATCATACGATGTACGTGATTTTGATGTGATCGTGAACGATTCAAAATACTTGATAATGGCGTTCGGTTTAATCATTTCGGTTTCCTCTCATGATTTACATGGAGAAAGCACCAATTTTTGCCATCTTGTAAAAGAGGGGGCCGGCCGGGAGAGGAGAGGAGAGGAGGAGAGGAGATTATCATCATACAGCCAACAGGGATAATCGGTAGAAAATGAAGGTGCAAACGAAGGTACAATTGCTGGGCAGCCGTGTCTCCCAGCGTTCCTCGAGCGCGCCGCCCCTGCAGCTCTCCGCGGGAACTGGGCCACATAGAAGAGCTTGAGGTGCAAACGAAGGCAATGCTGGAACTGGGCCACATAGAAGAGCTTGAGGTCTGCACATATCCAGAGCTGACTAGCTTGCCGTACGGTATGAGATATCTTGTATCACTGAGAAGGTTGAATATATCTGACTGCGCAGCACTTCGATCCATCCTTCACAAATATCGGATACGGCTATCCTTCCCAATACTGTATCGGGAAGAATCAGTGCAATTTAGCATTTAAAATCAATAAAAATGATCTAGATCCTTCTCGTACTCCGCAATACTCCCCTGTACTTTCAAGCTAAAGAATCAAAGTCAAGCCTAATCTTAGGGATGGCAACGGGTCGGATCAGGTGCGGGTTTTACAAAACCCGACCTCACAGAAAACCCGAATTGGAAAATCTGACCTGAACCCGAATACCCTATCAGGTAAAAAACTATACCCGAATCCGGCGGGTACCTGACGGGTTTGTGCAGTACTGTAGTATAGGAGTGGCAATGGGTCGGGTCAGGTGCGGGTTTTGCAAAATCCAATCTGACAAGAAACCCGAACCAAAAAACCCGAGTTGAACACGAACAACCTATCAGGTAAAAAGTTGCATCCGACCCTAAACTCAGCGGGTAGCCGGAACCTGACGAATACCCGATGGATATGTGCGGTATTTCGGATACCCGATGAGTACCCATGTGTGGTTTTATAAACCCGACTCCGACCCGAACCCATCTCAGGTACCCAACCCGAAGAACCCACGGTGAAAATTAGGACCCTAACTCGACCCTATCGGGTGCAGAACCCGCGGGTCTGATTGCCATCCCTACCTAATCCAAACCATTTCACCTAACCCTAAAATCTCTCTCACTCACTTATTCAACCCGGTTATCTCTTCTATCGTTGACTCCCCTAAAATCCTTAGACCTGGTAGGCACTACCCTCAACCCAGCCGACTAATGACTGCTACTAGCTGTCACCTCCCCTCCAGCCTTCACCAAGCCTACGGGCCACCACTGCTGCCTCCCCTCCGTGCTCCATCTACTAGTCTTGGCGCCATCACCCCTCTATCTAGCCCAGTGACCTCCGCCGCTTTCTCTCTTTGTAATCTCGCCGCCATCACATTCTCTCTTTACAAGCCGTCGTTGCCTCCCCATCGTCAGCATGCTACCTAGCCTATTAATTGCCACCGCCACCATCTTCCCCCTCTAATCTCGCCATCGCCTACTCCCTTTGCAAGTCGCCGTCGTCTTCTCCCTCTTACATTTTTATATACTCGTCGTATCACCCGATTCTTATTTTTGAGAAATTGCGAATTGTTGTATTGCCGTATCAGTAACGCATATCGGTGATATGTAGCTTCGATCCATTCCTGATGGCTTGAGGAGGCGATCAAATATTGATGTAAACATAGAAGGATGCCGTTTTGTTGGTGGTGATGAAAAGAGAAGGCTTTTCAGTTTCTATTGATTGGTCCCAAGGTTTCAAATTTTATTTTCGAAAGATATCTCGGAGGTGACCAAAATCCAATTTCGGTGAGATTTTGGAATTTTAGATGAAATTTGGATAAAATTCAAATCCAGATTTTTTGGACAGGATTTTCGAGATTTCGGCCAAAATTACCAAAATCTCGACAAATTTCAACATAATGAAAAATCATTCAAACCACATTAGAAAATTTTGAGAATTTTTTGGATGGTCCTAACTCATCAAAATTATTCCCATAAAATTTTTAGATCATGATCAATCCTAAGAAAAATTCAAAAATTCTGAAAGTTCTACTATCCTCATAAAGGCTTAGTACATGTATTGCTTCCACATATTTAATTGAGAAACTAAAATAGGTTTAGAATTTTTAAAAATTTTAGAGAAGATTTCTGAGGCAATTCTTAACTTGCCTAAAACTTTTGTATCACGATCGCACTCAAGAGAATTTATAAAATTCTGATAAGGTTACTATCTCATTTATGTTCCTTCTGTTTTTGATTTTTTTAAAATAACAAATGAAGTTCAATTATTTTAGAATTTTTTTTGTAGGATCCTAGACTACTAAAGATGGTACTATAAGTTTTTAGAGCATGATCAAGCTTGTACATTTTTATAAAAATTTGAGAGTTCTTTTGTTATTTTTATAAAACGTCTCAAAAATTCGGTTTTTCAAAATAATTCATAGAAGATGAAATTTTTAAGAGGTATTGTCCCAAATCCGGTCTAAAAAACTTGACATGTGCTCAAAATACACGAAATTTCAACCCGTTTCAACGCCTATGAAAAGGATCTCCCGATGCTACAAAAAAAATGATGATGTCATAGCATCAAATTTGCTGAGTTGGTCTATGGCGTCGCTGTGGTCTAGAAGGTCGTGGGTTCGAATCCCACTCTCAACATTAAATTTTCTAAAATTTTGGAACGCGTGACCTCTTGCATGCTAAGGGAGAGCTCTACCATCTAAGCTACATGCCTATGTTGTCATATTTTGTATAACAATCTTATGAGCATATCTCAGCTATATAAAAAAATTGCAGAGCTGGGAATCGAACCCGGGTCTCTTGGGTGAGAGAACTATCCTAACTAGCTAGACTCAACGAATTTTCGCATGTAATCTGGTCCTAAAATAATCAATCCGGTCGATTTTGTAGCAATTTCGGTCCGAAAGGCCAAAATCTCGGTGAAATTTGCCGAAATATCTAAAATCACTTTAACAATTTGAATTTTGTTTTCAATTTTTTCATCCCGCAGGGATTTGGAATCTCTTTCTCGGCCGAAATTTCCGAAAATTCACCGGGATTTTGAACCTTGATTGATCCCTAGTTCTTCAGAGAATATTTATTGTTAACTGCACTTTACATGTATGTGGCATCACCTATGTGGGCGCTTTACATGTTACACCATATCTGCCTTAATAAAGTAGAATGCTTGTTATCTAGGTCTGCTGCTTCACATTTAGAACGGCTGCCTGGCTTGATAAAAATTTGGGTATCTTTAGGTGTTTGGTTTGTTGTCCTGTAACTGTTCTGAACTTCTGATAGTTAACTGAAATGGTGTAGGCCTTGTGGCGTCTGAATGTTCAGCTGACCCTGGCCTAATGCCGTCGGTCTGGGTGTTTGCTGTGGATAATGTGCTTGTGATTTTTTTCCTTGTTTAATATATGCATATTTCTCCAAAAAGAAACATGTCATGGTATTCTTCTTTTCTTCATCGTCACGTATACTCTATACTCTTTTTCAGACGTGATAAATTCTGACGAACCAAACCAAAGGATCTGCTAATTCTCTATTCTGCTTGATGTGATGTATACTTGAACAGCCTCGGCTGTTGTTGCTCCTCTGTTTCGTTTGCTATTTTCTGTTTCGGCGTCTGGCCCTATTGTAAGACTAGCCGGGTCATGTTTTTACTGCTTTCTCCTTAATTGAATGAGACACAGTTCTCCTGCGCGTTCTGAGAAAATACAGCCAAATGACAAAAGAAAGTTTCGTGATTTAGTACTAAAATGAAGAAACTGTATATAACCAACGAATGTACAAACTCAATTGAAGGATTGTTCACTCCCGCGGTAATGTCCCTATCATGGATTGCAAATCACTCGAAGGATATCGCTGCCAATCTGCCGCTATGTGCAGCAAATGTGCGCAGATCAAAAAGAACTCTGTACAAGGAAATAGGTGCTAATTAATCAACAAGCTAGCCTTGCATGCAATATTGCAGTTGCGCACACGGCCGCTCATCTAACGCTCCGCTCTGCCGTGCCCATGCGCCATCGGGGATTCACCAGCGGCGCTGCTCGTCTTGGAGACAGAAGCAGAGTCGGAGTCGGAGCCGTTCTTGGAGATGGAGAGGACGAGCTCCTTGACGTCGGAGCTGGACGACCGGAAATGCGCAAGGATCTTGCTGAACTTGGGCTTCCTCTGCGTGATGGCGATGGACACGTCGTTCGGGAACAGGTCCTTGCGCACGAACGCGTGGTACATGGTCGTCACCAGCACGCCGGTGACAGTCACGGTGGCGATCCCCGATAACCCGATCGCCAGCGCGCGCGTCAGCGCGTTGGTCACCGCCGACGCGTACAGCACCGTCGCGATCGCCGCGCTCGTCATCGGGAACGTGTACGCCCACCACGCCAGCGAGAACCGGCACCCTCTGAAGAAGTTGATACGCACAACCTATCATGGCAAATGACTATAATTAGTACAGAATTGTACGTATTGCGCATTGGCATGTGAGGGCGTGTTGTAATGGCGACGTGTGCGAAGTAGGTACCAGTGAGATGTACAAGAATATCGCGATGAAGTATACGATTTTGGCGCCGTAGTTGAACTCGCCGCAGATCCTGGCCCAGGCCATGGAGGCGACGCTTGGGGCGGCGACGAAGAGGAAGAACACCGGGTGGAGCTCCTTGGGGAGCTGCACGTTGGTGGGGAGCCGCTGGTAGAGCGTGACGAACAGCACGAGGTAGTGCGCCAGCCCGACGGCGAAGAAGAAGATGGGCGGCTCGCGGAGCCCCATCCTGGCGCCGAGCAGCGCGCCGACGAAGTTGCCGACGACCGCCAGGTGGTTGGACGGGTTGGCCACCTTGGACAGCCGCCGCTCGCCGCCCGACATCCACTGACCGTAGATCTTGAGCTCAAGGCAGAAGATGGGCGCCATGAGCAGGTACCACACGATGTGGTGGATCTCCCACACCGGCCGCGGCAGGCCCTTGACGAGAAACAGGCAGGCGATCCACGGCGCGAAGAAGAAGTTGACGCGTATGGGGTGGTAGAACTCTCGGCGGACGGCCTCGAAGTAGAAGACGATCTTCAGCAGGTAGATCGCTGAGACGAGGCCCATGAGCGCCACGGAGACCCACCACAGGACGTGGTTCACGTCCGGGCTGACGCCGAGGAACGCCGTGGAGGGCTCCGACTCCAGCGTCTTCCACAGCATCGCCTGGCTGCTCACGCCCAGGCACATCCCGAACGCGCTGATCGGGAACCGCAGCAGGAACGGCCACGTCTCGTCCTTGGGCAGCACAGGCACCTCCGTCGCCTGCACGCAACGATGCACGCGTCGTTACTCGTTAGAGGCGAAGCTTGGTTATGGCAAGAGAAGGTAAGGTTTTGGAGTTCGTGCGCACTGTGGCACTGTTAAGTATGTACCCTGAGGGTCTCGAGCTCGGGGCCTTCGAGGGCGGCGAAGTAGCGGTCGGCGGTGGGGACCTCGTCGTCGGTGTCCTCCTCGGAGATCTTCGACTCGTCGGGCTCGATGTCGGCCGACTCCTGCGGAAGCCCGCGGAGGTTGGAGAGCTGCCGCTCGAGGCGGCCCGAGAAGGTCTTGAAGTGGTCGAACCGCCGGTCCCGCGTGCTATCGCTCCGCGGCACCGTGCGGTGCAGCGGCGGCTCCTCGCCGCCTCTGATTGTCAGGCTCGGCTGCGAGTGGTACCGCGCCTGCTTCAGCAGCTGCGGCTCGGCGGGGTGGATGTCGAGTTTTGTCTCGCTCGGCGCGGCGCCCACGCGAGCGACGTCGCCGTCGCTGCTGATGCACTTGCCGAGATGCGCGAGGTGGAGCCCCGACGGCGAGGCCGGCACACTGAATGAAACAGAGTACGGCATCTCCTGCATCTCAGCTTCAGCTGCCGAGATGCTAATCACGACGTCCTTCTTCCTGCCGCCAACGATATTAGCAGTCTCCGAGCACATATGCGGTTCTTTCCCCTGTTCATCCACGGGAGAATCTCCGGCCGTGTCATGACCGGCGGAATCAAAGCCGGCAATGGCAGCCCGCAACGGGGCACGAATCAGAAGCGCTTCCGGTGACGGATATCCCTTGCTGTCCAGCCCTGCCATTTGGATGATCTCACTGGACGCCATGATAATTCGACCTCTGGAAATGCACGCATCGAACAGTAGTTCGTCAATGTGCAGCTCAACAATTCGATCGGCCCGAGCAGTGCAGTGCAGTTTATATACATAGAGCACGTAACAATGGGAAATGAGCGAAAAGGATAAAGAATACGACTGGTGCGTGCAATGGTGCAAATGGCACGCCGGCGGTCAGTGGCGCCGGCGTCGGATAAGGCACGTGTGGACGGAACGCGAAGGTTCGATGCACGCACCCTCAAAACATCACCACCAGTCGCGCTGAATTCTACTCTTCATGTCAAAATTTGACACTCCTTCATCCCAACGATCGGAGACGACAGAATTCTTCGAGCTCGGACTAGCTCGCCGGTGACAACTCGACTTGATGGAATAAACCTATATATACTCCTGAACTTAAGCAGGATACGCACTGACGCAAGTGTGGATTGCTTGGTTGCTTCGCTAATTCGGTTGGGATTTGGGAAGGAAGGAAAGGGATTGATCGATGCGACATCTTGATCCATGATCAGGCTCCAAAGCAGGATTTTGACTCAAATAATAGTTGATTAAGTTGGTGAAAAAGGTGCATGTCTCCAGCAAGTTGGTACTAAGACTCGTGATGAAACCAATCACATTTTTAAGGAAAGAAACTATAATCAAATTTCTATCTTTTTAAATATATAATCATATTGTACCTACTACATCCGTTCTTTTTTACTTGACACTCTAAAATCCGCGTGGTCAAATTTTGCACCAATTGGTTTAAAAACTACTTCCATTAGCTATGTAAAAATATATAATTAGATTTGTTGTTAGAAATACTTTTACAGTATTCTAATTTTATTAATATATCTTAATGTAAGGTTATAAACCTCACGGTCAAAGTTACAATATCTTAGAAACCATGAAAATTTTAAAAAAAACACAAAGAGTATTTTTTATCACCCAAGGCCAAGATGGTCTAGAACATCAATAGACAGTTGGGAAAAGGAGAAGATAGGACCCAAAACAATTCTTATACTACAGTGTTATACGAGTATAGTACTTTGACAAACTGACTTTATGCTCACTAGTAGTATAAATTAACCGGATGGGCCTGTCAAAATCTAGCAGTTTCCTCTGGTTTTATGCAGCACCAGATTAAACCCGTCCCTGTATGTGGCCATAAATCTGGCCTAGGCACACCTGAATAGCTAGCCCGGCCGTACTTGTAATGGTTACATGGTAGTATCAATTCAGGAGAACCGTTACTATCCACGATCAGTACTACTGAATAATTTTATCTATCCTATGAGCAACACATCAAAAATGAGAAACCAAGACTAGAAGAAAAGAAAAAGGTACATCCCCTGCCCTCATACTATGGATGCCATGTTTATATATGCACACACATGCATAAAAGCATATAGTAGTGGTACTAGTAATACTACCTTGGATTCAATATCCGTCGCGCTGGCCACTACTGCGAGCTCAGAGAAAGAGAGATGAAACCGATCAGGAGAAAAGAAGATACTACTGCGAGTGAAGAGCTACTAGTGAGCAGGAGTTGATAAATGAAGCCTCGCACAAGCGAGATTGACAAGTAGTAGTGACTCGCCAATTCGGCACAGGATCGATGAGTATATATAAACGCCGGCCGGCCAGGGCCCAGGTAGGCGTTGGATCGATGGTACTAGTAGTGCAAGCATTTTCTAAAAGCGAGAACGTGCAGAAAGTTTTGCGTTGGACATGGAAAAAGAGGCGATTTCTTGAAAGACGGGAGAGGAGAGAGGAGAGCAGAACGGGGATGGAGTCAAAAGTTCAGGGCTTGTGACGAAACGTGAAAATGCCTCTGTTCCCGTGCCGGAAGATAGAGATCCATGGGCCCAAGCTTCGTCTTGACCAACTGGCCGCGACGCTGGTTCGGTCATCAATCGTACAACGTGCGTTGCCGCTCTCTGTTTCCCATGCTTTTGTTCCCCGTTATGAACTACTCCTATACCACTTGTCGTGGATCCTGCGTCGACGTCCATGCACAATGTGTAGTGCAGACTGTACCTACCATGCGTGTTCAATGGAAAATAAAGTAGTAGATGGAAATTAGCACTGATAAACTAAGCTGGGATCTGTACGTCCCGGGCATTATTAAGATTTCGAATCATGGTTTAATGTCAGTATGTTGTGCCTACCGTGCACGACACATGCAGTACTATAATTTACTTTATACTACTACCACCACCAAGCAGTATACTGATCTCTTAAGTCTTGTATTGACCCTCAAAACTGCCGTGTGCTATATATATACGAGAGATTTCAAGCATAATTTCCAATCTTCTACGTACCAATCTTGGATGCTAGCTCTTTAATATTGCATTAAACATAGTTCTACCGCCGTATGGTGTCTCTACAAGAGTAAACCTTATGATCATTTTCTACATCTTTCACTTATTATCAATAAAATGACAAGTGACACACAAATAACCCAATGTTTGATTAGATGTCCACATATTAGCTGTGAGAGAAACCCTAGAAGTAATGTTCTTCAAAACCTCTCGAAGAGCTAACCTTTGCTGCTCATGTGCACTAATGCAATCAACCCTGATGGCAGTTCAAGAAACAAGTCTAAACAACGGATTAAGACTGCCCACAAAACTCTTGAATTTAGGGTACACAACTATGCTAAATGCAACTTATGCAAAACAATCAACTTAATGAGCTCTTGTCAAGAGATTTCTTGGTCAAATTTTCATTCTTTCAAAGTAGCTGCATGCGCAGAAAGATTAGAGGAATTCATCTGATCTACCAATTGATGCAATTTAGCTCTTTCCTCACAACTTTCCAAATGCCTACGGCAAGTACTTTCTCGTGTAGCATTAAAATATCTATTATAGTGAATGCACTTAGCTCTTACAAGTTTCCTATCAGCATATATAGGCTCAAAATCAGTCCAGATATCTGATATTAATTTGCGTCTTCTTGTTCTATCCGAAAATCCTAAATCATTAGCATGGGAGCATATATTACAACATGATCAAATATAAACAATAACAGCAAATCAACTATGATTACATCCCTAGGATAAAAAAATAAAGAGCAATGCTTTCTCTCCTAATACAAGTTGTACAAATCTTGAAGCAAACGAAAGGGTAAGTAATCACCATCTACACTTCATTCATGCTTTAATATCTGTGCAACTGTAACAAAGAAAAGCATGGAAGTACCTCTCAAAAATAAAACATCTGCTTTGTAACCCTAGCATGCATCTATCTGAGCTTAACTTGACAAAAATGTACAAGACCATGCATGCTAAGGTAAAACCTCCCTGGTTAACCTGATCCAGTTGAGAACTTGAGATCATTACGCCCTCATCACCTCCTACCTAGCCTTTAGCAACTCAAGTTCAAGGGATCACCTCAATTATCTTACTATCACATAGCTAGGCAGCTAAGCAGTGTACTAAACAATTAACTTGCCATGAGTAGCAAGGAACAATTACACCTCAATTTGAGGTCATGTTTTGTGTTTTATATAGCAGTATGTACAGGACATAAAAACATGAAAAAAAACTCAAACAAAAAGGCACGCAAACATAAAAGACAAGGGATACTGGAAACCAGGATGATTAATTAGAGAAGGCCTCAGAGATTTTGGTGGTTTGTGATCATCAGATGGGACTCTTGCCCGATCAAGGGTAGCAAATATTTTGATTTCACATCACTGGACATCAAAAAAGCACGCAAACAGAATTACAAAAAAAGGAAAAAAAAATCAATGGCAGCAGATTCAAAGCTTACCATGCCCAAGGCAACTTCTTGTTTCCCTAAGAGACGGAGATGTTGCAGATAGGGACCTTGCCGGTGTCACAGTCCCAAGAGACGGAGATGTTGCAGATGGGGATCTTATCCGTGTCATTGATTAGGACTGCAATACTGGAGACAACATGAGCCTTATGCTTGGAGACCTCACTATTGTCACTACCGATGACCTTAGCCACTTAACTGCTAGGGACTTCTTCTGCTTCATCACAAGGGCTTTCCGCTTCGCCACCGACAAGCTACTCGATGAGACTCCTGCTTGTTCATGAACATCTCCTCCTAGTGCAGCATGTGGCGATACATGGCCAGCTTCTAGCCCTACATCTTGAGCCTCCATAAACAATACCTGCAGAGGTCATATTACTACATACAACTTGTACATCTTGTTTGAAGAAAGCAACTTAATCTTACATAAAACAATACTAAACCTTAATTTTACAGATTCATGTACCTCATTTTACCATACTAAACTTGTAGGTTTTCTTAGCATTACAAAAAAAAACACAATCTTCTCTTCTTTCTCATGTTAAAAACTTCAGAAATTGACATAGTATTGTCTTACATTGCGAGGAGTTAGTATTTCCTTTAAGTTTACTGTCGCCTAAGTTTTTTTAATAAAGCATTGCCCACTAATTAAACTAATGGCGCATCTCCCAGAGATAGATAACCTAAGCTTTGTCAAACATTGATGGGGTGGTGTGCATGACAATCTAAGAATTTTGTACTGTTCTAGCCCGGCAAGTGGCATTTTTTTCGCGATTAGCCGCCGATCCGAAGAAATAACAAAAATAGCCTATGTACAGTAATTTCCAGTGGACCGGATCCGCGGGATTTTTTTTACTCCGGATTCCAGCGGAATCAGTGCGCGGGATTTTTTTAAAATTCACACGGTACAGAACGGAATCCAACGGACTGGAACCGCTAGATTTTGCGAGTTCCAGCGGTTCCAGTCCGCTGGAACTGAGGTGGGGGGTTTGCGGGGGTGGGGGGCGGGGGGCCGGGGCGAATCACGCAAGAAAAAAATATGTAGGGCTCGAACGACGTTGAAAAATGTTGAAATGTTTTGAGGATATTCTTAACACATCAATGATATTTCCACAAAAATTTCAGAAGATTATCAAATCTGAGGAATTTTTAAAAACTCAAACATTACAACTATCCTGATAAAACTCTCACGAGCAAGTTTGAACCGAACGAAAAATAAAACAAACCATGTTAGAAAATTTGCAATTTTTTTATATGGTTATCATGCATCATTAATGTTCCCATAAATTTTTCAGATGATGAACAAGATTTATGAATTTTTAAAAATTCAGACAGTGCTACTGTCTTGATAAAAACCATATCGGCAAAATTCAACCAAATAAAAAATGGTACAAACCCCTTTATAAAATTTTGAAATTTGTTTTGGGTGTTTCTAATATATCATTAATGTTTCAATAAAATTTTCATATGATGATCAAGCTGCAATAAGTTACAAAAATTCTGACAGTTTTATGAGGACGTTAGAAAATTTCGGTGTTTCTCATTCTCTTTCGGTGTGCGATAAATTTGACGACAAATCATAGTAAACTATTGAATCCAGTAGTTTCGGACCGCAGAATCGGTGGGACGTGGTGATTCGCGGGGCAGGGGGAGGAACAGCGCGAATTATTCTTTTTTTCGCTTTTATTTGTGGCAGAGGTTAATGATCTAGTAGCAAACAAAAAAATTAATGATCCAGTAGCAAACAAATTAATCGGCGGGACGTGATGATTTTTTTGTTTGCTACTAGATCATTAATCCCTGCCACAAATAAAATCGAAAAGCGAAAAAAGAAAAATTCGCGTTGTTCCTCCCCTGCCCCCTCAAATCACCACGTCCCGCCGATTCCTGCGGTCCGAAACCGCTATATTCAAAAGTTTACTATGATTTTTCGTCAATTGTCGCACACCGAAAGAGAATGAGAAACACCGAAATTTTCTAACGTCCTCATAAAACTGTCATAATTTTTGTAACTTATTGCAGCTTGATCACCCTATGAAAATTTTAAAAAAACATTAATGATACATCAAAAGCACCCAAAGAAATTTCAAAAAATTATAAAGTAGTTTGTACCATTTTTTATTTGGTTGAATTTTGCCGGTATGGTTTTTATAAGGACAGTAGCACTGTCTGAATTTTTACAAATTCATAAAGCTTGTTCATCATCTGAAAAATTTATGGGAATATTAATGATGCATGATAACCATATAAAAAAAATTTCAAAATTTTCTAAGATGGTTTGTTTTATTTTTCGTTCGGTTCAAACTTGCTCGTCAGCGTTTTATCAGGACAGTTGTAATGTTTGAATTTTTAAAAATTCCTAAGATTTGATAATCTTATGAAATTTTTACAAAAATATCATTGATATGTCAAGAATATTCACAAAAAATTTTAATATTTTACAACATCGTTTGAGTCCTACATATTTTTTTCTTGTGCAAGTCGCCTCGCCTCCGCCCCCACTTCACCCCGGGCCCAGCAGATGGAACCATTGAACTCGCGGAATCCAGCGGTACCAGTCAGCTGGATTCCATTTCATACCAGAGTAAAAAAAATCCCGTGGATCCGGTTCGCTGGAAATTACTGTATAGAGGCTATTTTTGTTATTTCTTCGGATCGGCGGCTAATCGCGAAAAAAATGCCAATTGCCGGGCTAGAACAGTACAAAATTCAGAATCTAACACAGCCCAAACAAAAAAAATACACTAAGCTGTTGGGAAATTAACATGGCATAACATTAATTTAATTCCAAAGATACGCAATAAGAATATGAAGATAAATATTGCGTCTACAACATGGTTACTAGCAGCCAGCAAATTGACAGAACATGCTAGTAAAGAAAACATGCCTACAGATGCTAGATAGCCCAAACGATACATAAATGTAAATAAAACTATCATAGCAGCATGTATCCTCAACAGATCTAATCACAAAAAGAATCACTTGGACCAAGAACTGCCTAGTCCAGAACACTCACTAAGGCCTTGATGAAGAACGGGAAGCTGTGCAGAAGCGATGCGACGAACGAAGAAGATGAAGACGAACAGTCACGCGATACTGCGCTTCTCAGAAACCTGATCACCGGTCTCCTGTGCAGGGTGACAAGTCACTGACGTCGGAACGGAGACACTGCTCTCCCTCACGCTTGTTGCACGACAAGCGAAGGGATCGGATGACTCGAAAGCAGCAAGAACTAGAGGAAGCGTCGGAGAGAACGATATTGATTTCTATCGCGTATCTCTTCATGAACGGGGATGTCTCCCTTAAGAAACTGCGAACCAAAAACTACCTCACGAAAAATCAACCGAACTACAATGATTTCAGGAACCGCCCCCTGAAATCTCGCAACGTGGGCGAACGGACTAAACGCACGAAAAACGTGCGTCTCCCTGAGTCTGCAGCGCCACGTCAGTAGTTGAGGTGTAAGGTGAGGTGACATAGCCGGTACACGTGGCAAAAATGTTAAGTACACTTAGCATGTCTCAGTCACGGTCGTGCATCGTCGCAAGTCACAAGTCACGCGATAAATACGCGATATATGCGCGCGCGCGTGCGTGCGTGTACATAGCCTAGCAAAGCCAACCATGTGTATTTCTAACCTTGCCACCAACTCATACTAGAGTCCATACATGAACTCCCCTTATAAGTTGGTTGCACTCCACCTAGCTAAGCAATATGGTACTAAAGACCATACACTCAACTCAACACCACTTTGACTTCTTCCATTGAATTAATTCAGCATTAATTCCAACAATCCCCACCAAGAAGTCAAAGTTTGCAAGAAAAGCTTCCCAACACTTTTAATATACCGGTTTTACAATGTAGACCCGTCCCAGGTTGAGCTACACCTAGCACAACAAGATCCACTTACAACTATGCAATAGCCGAAGCCTTGAATTGCCAGTCTTGTGCAAGCAAGGTTCTCTTGAAGGCATCACCGATACTAGGCCGCCTAGAGCCATGCCTACGGTTTGGAGCATTGCGGTCATGCTCATGTGCCCTCTCGTGAGCTTATTAGGGATTACCCAAATCATATAGACTACGACCTCACAATCTAGCTCACATAGGTGTGTTCTTTCGAGTGTAATCTGCAGGATACTACCTCGCCATAAAAATAGGCCTCAGAACACATTAAGACATAACAGTCATCCTCCCATGTAGTATTTGAGAGTATGCATCTCCTAATAGGAAAAAGTAAGTACAAATGTACTCTCCAATTACCCTGACAGTTTGTTTTTCCCATCACCTACTTCACGGGATCTCCTTTCATATAGGTTGGGTTTCCACTGTAGAGCAACTCAGGTGGGTCTCAAACCAATTTGCCTCGATACTCCATCTATCACTGCACATGATGGTCCCTTCATAAAAGGGTCCGCCAGGTTTTTATATGTATTAATATAATCCACAGCGATCACTCCAGTATTTCTCAAATTCCTTATAGATTTGATTTGCCGTTTCACATGTCTTGAGGACTTCAAATTATCTTTTGCACTCTTAACCTTAGTGATCACTGTTTGGTTATCACAGTACAAAAGAATAGCCGGTATTGGTTTTTCAACCATCGGCAAGTCCAACAAGAGCTCACGCTGCCACTCTGCCTCAATAGTGGCTGTGTCAAGTGCTACAAGCTCAACCTCCATGGTTGACCTCGTCAATATGGTCTGTTTGCAAGACCTCCATGAAACTGCAGCACCACTCAAAGTGAATACATATCCACTAATGGCTTTGATATCATCAGCATCTAAGATCCAATTGGAATTACTATAACCTTCCAGTACAGCAGGATACCCATTATAATGAAGTCCATAAGCATTGGTACCTCTCAAGTATCTCATGACAGCGATCTAGTGCAGTCCAGTGATCATTTCCCGAGTTTGAAGTAAACCGACTCAATTTGCTTATAGCAAATGAAATGTCAGGCCTAGTTGCACTAGCCAGATACATGAGAGAACCAATTATTTGAGAGTATCTCAATTGATCTATCCCTTGTCCTCTGTTCTTTCGAAGTTTTAGACTCGAGTCATAGGGTGTTGGAGATATTTTGCAATATGAGTACCCATAACAACTCAGAATTTTCTCCACATAATGAGACTACTTTAAAGTAATCCCATTCTCACCCTTAATAAGCTTGATGTTAAGAATAACATCAGCCTCTCCCAGATCCTTCATATCAAAACTTTGAGACAAGGATGATTTAACATTATTTATCACATTGATACTAGTCCCAAAGATCAGTATGTCATCGACATACAAACACACGATCACTCCCTTACCCCCACCAAACTTATAATACACACATCTATCGGCCTCATTTACCATAAAGCCGACAGACGTCAGAGTTTTATCGAACTTTTCGTGCCACTGCTTAGGTGCTTGCTTGAGGCCATACAAAGACTTTCGAAGCCTACACACCATATTCTCTTGTCCAGATGCTACATACCCATCAGGCTGCTTCATATAAATTTCCTCATCCAGTTCTCCTTTTAGGAAAGCTGTTTTTACATCCATTTGATGAATATAAAACTTATATGAAGCCACTAGTGCAAGAAGCACTCTGATAGTAGTAAGCCTAGCAACAAGTGAGTAAGTATCGAAAAAGTCTTCTCCTTCCTTTTGGGTAAAACCCTTAGCCACAAGTCTAGCCTTGTACTTCTCAATAGTATCATCAGGTCTAAGCTTTTTCTTGAAGATCCATTTACATCCAACTGGTTTGCAGCCAGTAGGACATTCACAGACTTCCCATGTTCCATTAGTAATAATAGAATCCATTTCGCTTTGGACCGCTTCCTTCCAGTACTCTGCATCGGGTGATGCATATGCCTCTGAAAGGGTTTTTGGCACATCATCCACGAGATACACAGTAAAGTCATCGTCAAAGGATTTTTCAATCCTTTGTCTCTTGCTCTTACGAGGAGCAACTATACTGTCATTCTCCTCAATAGTGTTTTCATGAAAGGTGAGAGGTTCAGAAGGTGGATCAAAGAATGCTTGATTAGAGGAGGATGCACTTGTATCCTTCATAGGAAAGATATTCTCAAAGAAGCTTACATCACGAGACTCAATAACAGTGTTAACATGAACATCAGAAATCTTGAATTTCACTCCTAAAAATCTGTAAGCTGCACTATATTGCGCATAGCCTAGAAAGACACAATCCACAGTCTTAGGTCCTAGCTTACGTTTCTTACATTGAGGTACATTAACTTTCGCCAAGCACCCTCATGCGCGTAAGAAACTAAGAGAAGGTTTTCTTCATTTTCATCCCTCATATGGAGTAACCTCACCTTTTGATGAAGGGACTCTATTAAGGATGAAACATGCGGTCAAGATGGCTTCCCCCCACCATGGCATGGATAAACCGGTACTGTCCATCATGGCATTAACCAAGTCTGTAAGTGTTCGGTTTTTCCTCTCAGCCACCCCATTTGACTGGGGTGAATAGGGAGCCATCGTCTCATGGATAATTCTATGTTCCGCACAGTACAAGAAAAACTCATTAGAGATATACTCTCCTCCTCTGTCTGACCTTAGATGTTTGATTTTCTTTTCTAGTTGATTTTCAACCTCAGTTTTATAGATTTTAAAGTACTCCAGTGCCTCATCTTTCGTTTTAAGTAGATACAATTGGCAATATCTAGTAGCATCATCAATAAATGTTATAAAGTATATTTTCCCTGCCTTAGTTAATAATCCATTCATCTCACACAGATCAGAATGAATTAAATCTAAAGGTGCCAGACTTTTCTCCCCTATAGCCTTGAAAGGCTTTCGAGGTTGCTTAGATTGCACACAGGTCTGACACTTAGACCCTCTAACTATGGAAAAGCTTGGAATTAAATTTTGATTAACCAAACGAACAATTCTATCATAATTAATGTGACATAAACGAGAATGCCAACAGTGGCATCCCCATCATTATTTGCCAAACAAGATAATGTGTTCACAAGGTTGCAACCATCAAGAACACAAAGGCGGAACAGACCTCCGTAATCATAACCTTTGCCAACAAATAAACCAAACTTCCAAATAATAAATTTATTCGACTCATAAACTAGCCGATGGCCGTCACGACATAAAAGAGAACCACTCATGAGGTTCCTATTTATTCTAGTAGTATGCTGCACATTATTCAATGATAGAGTCTACCCTGAAGTTAACTTCAGATCCACTCTACCAATCTCGTGCACAACAATCCGCAATCCATTCTTCATCAAGACGGAGGAACAACTGACAGCCTGATAAGAGGAAAATAAACTGAAGTCAGCACACACATGTACATTAGCTCCTATATCGATCCACCAATCGATGGATAGACATGCTAGAAGAGAAACAAGTACATACCCTGATCCTCCAGCCTCGCTAATAGTAACATTAGCAGATTTCTGCCCCTGCTGACTGTCATTTCTTCCCTTACGCTGACGGTATTTTTTGGCCATATGGCCAGGCTCACCGCACACAAAGCAAGTAAGGTCCTCCTTGCTCCTTTTCTTCTTTTTAAAGCTAGTTGCCTGTTTGCCTTTTCCTTTATTCTTGTTCTTCGCCCCACCAGATTTGCCATCCACAAAATTGGCATTAGAGGTGCCTTCCTGTGAGGGACGAGGGGCATTCTTCGCTCTTGCCTTCTCCTCAACATCAAGAGTTGCGATCAATTCATCAACTATCATGATCTCCCTCCTATACTTTAAGGTTGTGGCAAAGCTCCTCCACGAGGGAGGCAATTTGGCAATTATGCCACTGGCCACAAACTTATTTAGAAGAGCGCAATCAAAAAGTGCCTGAGTTCCCCTACCAGAAGATGGAGCTCATGAGCTTGTTCCACTAGAGAACGGTTATCCACCATTCTGAAGTCATGGTACTGCTCATTCACATAAAGCTCACATCCAGCATCCGACACCACATATTTGCGATCTAGGGCCTCCTATAGATCAGCAGCACTGGCGAGGTGCATATACACGTCACGCAATTGATCCGAGAGGAGAGACAATAGGTAGCCGAGACAAGTGTCATTACTCATCTCATAATCACGCTGCTGTTCAGCAGTGAGGGGCCTCATGGGGGCTATCACCCACCATAGGTTCATCGACATGAGCCAAAATTTAGCTCGTGTCTTCCACCTCTCGAAGTGCTCTCCTCCGAACCTCTCAGGTTTCATTGCATCAGATGGTTGAGCCATATCAGGTTTCTGGATTGTTGGGAAATTAACATGGCATAACATTAATTTAATTCCAAAGATATGCAATAAGAACATGGAGATAAATATTGCGTCTACAACATGGTTACTAGCAACCAGCAAATTGACAGAACTTGCTAGTAAAGAAAACATACCTACAGATGCTAGATAGCCCAAAAGATACATAAATGTAAACAAAACTATCATAGCAGCATGCATCCTCAACAGATCTAATCACAAAAAGAATCACTTGGACCAAGAACTGTCTAGTCCATAACACTCACTGAGGGCTTGACGAAGAATGGGAAGCTGTGCAGAAGCGATGCGATGAACGAAGAAGATGAAGACGAGCAGTCGCGCGGTACTGCGCTTCCCAGAAACTTGATCGCCGGTCTCTCGTGCAGGGCGACAAGTCACCGGCGTCGAAACGGAGACACTGCTCTCCCTCACGATTGTTGCACGACAAGCGAAGGGATCGGATGAATCGAAAGCAGCAAGAACTGGAGGAAGTGTCGGAGAGAACGAGATTGATTTCTGTCGCGTATCTCTTCACAAACAGGGACGTCTCCCTTAAGAAACTGTGAACCGAAAACTATCTCGCGAAAAATCAGCCGAACTGCCACGATTCCAGGAACCGCCCCCCTGGAATCTCGCAACATGGGCGAACGGACTAATCGCACGAAAAACGTGCGTCTCCCTGAGTTCGCAGCGCCACGTCAGCAGTCGAGGTGTAAGGTGATGTGGCATAGCCGGTACACGTGGCAAAAAGGTTAAGTACACTTAACACGTCTCAGTCACGGTCGCGTGTCATCGCAAGTCACAAGTCACGCGATAAACACGCGAAATACGCGATATACGCGCGTGCGTGTACATAGCCTAGCAAGGCCAACCATGTGTACCTCTAACCTTGCCACCAACTCATACTAGTGTCTATGCATGAACTCACCTTATAAGTTGGTTACACTCTACCTAGCTAAGCAATATGGTACTAAAGACCATACACTCAACTCAACACCCCTTTGACTTTTTCCATTGAATTAATTCAGCATTAATTCCAACATAAGCCACACAGGGAGTATAGGTAGAAGGGCTCTTCACAAGAACAGAGCCATTTGCTTTTCACATATGTTTATATATAACTTGAAAATCTTGCAGAGGTTCTCTGGAGTAGGAAGCATTGGATTATTATCATAACCCTCAATTCCCCGACCATCCCTCTGTAGCAAATATAAAGCATCCTTAGGCTATGAACCAAGCATATTTCCATGTCGATCAAATGAATCTAATTGGATGGCATCAATAGGTTCATCATGACATATACTTTCATAAATCACAATATGATTTTTTAAGAACTAATCGAGATTGCCAGAGGGAAGTAGCCAATGAAAAGTCGATGCATCATATGAACTAATCAAACAAGAATAAAGAACCAGATCGTAATGCATCCATTCGATTCCGCAATAAGCCAAACAAGAATCACAAACACCCTCTTCCATCGTTGCCGCGGAGCCAGATCCCGTACCAAAGAGAGAGAGAGAGAGAGAGAGAGAGAGAGAAGAAGAGAAGGGGAGGGAGGGAGATAGGGGGTGATGGAGAGAGAGATTGCTTATGGGGTTGAATCCGGTGGTGGTGTACTGGTGTTGATGGTGACTTGGTGAGGAGGGAGATCTTGTCGACCTTGGGGCAGAAGACGGCAAGCTGGGCGGAGGTGGAGAGGTTGAGGCAGCGGTCACAGGGGGAGAGCTGGATGGTGCCAGGAATCGACTACAGGGACTTGGGTTTGGAGATAAGGACCAGGACTTCAGGAGACGGCTAGGGTTTGGAGATCAAGATCAGGACTTCAGGAGACTTGGAGAATGGTGAGGCCGAGGCATCGAGGACTAGTGGACATGTGCGGCGATGCTGAGGTATCCTAGTGCGACGCGTGTGGTGGCCCAATGGGCTTTGTGGTCCGGCCTGCTTCAAAATACGAAAGACTGGTGGATTTTTGCATATTGATAAATGCGCTGATTTTACGGGACAGGCTAGTGGCTTAGCGGACTAGCCCGCCCCAGTTGCACCCCTACCTACCATATAAGTTCGTCTTTCTGATGTTGCAGATCATCTGAATTCGGAAATGATTGTTCTAGGCTTCTAGACGCACCAGACAAAATTGACCGAACACCACCAGCTTAATTATACTCATAAATATAGTGGTATTTCATATTTCAATGTAGATTAGTGTGATATTCCTTTTATACCCCTAATAAATACTCCCTCTGTTTCTGAATAGATGATATTAATTTTATGATTGTACATTTAACCAAGACATGTATAGAAATGACCAAATCGCTCTCATTTGTTAGCTCACTTATTGTTCTTAGATGGTGTGTTACTCTATTTTATAGTAATAAATAACATTAGAAATAATGAATGGTAGGGTATGTAAAGGAAAAATAGTTAAAAGTTGTCGCAAAATTATAGAATGATGTGTATCTAGGAACAAAATTTGAAAGCTAGAATGATACGTAGTATTAAAAAAAAGCGGGATTATTCATATTTGCTTGATATTCTCTACGTATATGTATTGAATATAGTGTTTACAGATAATAATTAGGGATAATTTACTTATTTTTAATATCGTCTTAGTATTCTGCCAAAAGAAAAATAAAGTCATGTAAACTTCGTCGGAGGAAGTGCAATGTATCAGCGAGTACTAGTTGTAGCCAGCTTATAAGATGCGCGATCGACTTAAGGGATTAGGTAATTAATGTTGCCGTATGATACTCTTGATTAAGCTAGATTTATTAGTGCATAGGCGACACGGCTCGAACAAAATGACAACAGAATTAAAATAACACAAAATAGTTAATGTGCGTGTGCCTAAAGTTAAACACATCATAAGCTAGCTGCAGTACTGATCCTATATTATAGTACTACTTTCCGTGTGACTCGGACACCTCATCAAGATTTTGATATACGTACACATCTGGGAGAAGATGACAACAAATCAAGCTTGCGATATATATAGCCATATGCTAGCATATGCTAAAAAAAGAAATGGACGAATTAATTGAAGTGTGTTCCTGTCAAACACATCAACTTAATTAACCTATTCGTGGTTAACGCCCTTGTAGATGTCATATTCAGCGATGCATAATTGTGCAAACGGTTATTAGCTAGCGCACAAATGCTAACTGATAGCTTCAAAAGAAAAGGGAAAAAAAATCAAATAAAAATAAGCTACAGACGTATGTACGCATGCAGCAGCATCTGATCAAAGTCCAAGCTACGGAAAGTAGGACAAGTCATCGTGGCCGCGGGTGCCCATCGAATTTTGACGTGCATTGGCCGCTAGGATCCAAATTGCGCCGTGACATGTTGACGGCCGCGAGCGAGAAACAAGAAAAATACACGCACTTTTTCGCCGATCCCCTTCGATCGTTCAGATTTCCCCTTGCCTCCCAAGCTAAAAAGCAGTGGCAATGTGCAACTCGAGAACAAGAGGATGGATCAAGAACAAGTTACCGGCAGCAAAAAAAATTTAAAGATGTTTTTGGTGGCTGCTGGATTTTTAAAATAGTTTTTATTGCCTACTATAGATTTATTTAGTTATTAGTAATATACTCTCACCGGTCAGAAATAGTTATCATTTTGAAGATAAGTGCAATCAAACATTTGAAACTTTGACTATCATTATCTTTTGAAGTATTTAAATTGGATACATGAAAATCATATACGTAGATTTGTCTCGAAAAATCCTACATAACATTATAATTTTATTAGGTTTTATAAATATATATATTATAATAGAAATTAGTGCTCAAAACTGTATTTTGGAGACCGTGTCAATGTCAAATACAAATCCTACATAATATTATAATTTTATTAGATTTTATAAATATATTATAATAAAGATTAGTAGTCAAAACTGTATTTTAGAGACTATATATGTCAATATCAAAAAACCATAACTATTTATGATCAGGGGAAATATACAGGGAGAGCTTAGAGCAAGCTCATCGTAGAATCATCGGGGTGCTTAGTGCTTACTGGGCATGCCGTAAGCATCATGTGCTACTGCTAGTCTGCTACTTACTCATACGGAAAAAAGAATCTCGTTGTTATACTCACGTTGACGTGGAAGTACATGTGCATTGATCGTACCAGTAGAATGCATGTGCCATCTCATAGAATCTTATTAGATCGTCGTGGTAAAGTATTTGAGGCCACTCAGCGGCGCAACAGGATTTCGTTAAACTCGGACGAAAAATTAAGTGGCTATTATTAATATTAAAGAGTATGGATATTGAGGATAAGAAAAGTACAACAAAAATGCAGAATTAAAACTAAATTTAAACTCCATGCTTAGCATATCAACAAAATAGATAAAAATATATCAGAACAATATAGCGTAGTGGAGCAATAGAAAAGTTCATACCTAATTAACAAATATATGGTATATCTGAGCCTATCATATCTTCATCAACAATAGTACAAGAAATACATGAGTTGTTCAAATAAATAAGTTAGAATCTAGTCAAATACATGATGACTTATCTTTCTCACCTTCATAAATCATGAGCATACCAACAAACAAAATCAGATCTAACAAACAAAATCAGATCTAACAAATACATGATGACTTATCTTTCTCAAAGGTTGAGGAGGACGTGCCCCTGTGGTGAATGCAGAAGGTTGTGTTATCTTCATCGGCAATAGCACTATCAGCTAATGAACCACCAACAGCTATCGACCACCATTAAATTGTATGGAACAACCATGTCATAGATGTTGTTCGATCAGGTTTCGGTAGGTGCGAATCCTTTAGGCATGTTAGCCCTGTCGGTGATGTTTGTTTACATACGTGATAGGACTGTTGGAATATAAACCCACAAAGAGAGGAACTTCAATTCTTTTGTTCTTAATTAGCTTAATCATGATAGCTACGCCCTGCATGCCACACCGTTTTGGATTAAATCTATTTTCCCTCTATTTCACATCCCTTGATTTCCCCCTTCCATCTACATGCATATACGGAGATGGTTCAATTTTGATAAATAAAAGAGTGCTTTGAAAAAAAATAATTACATGAGGCTTTGAAATTGAACTAGTCATAACCATATATGCAAATAACCATAAGTCAGGCCCATGTGGTACGTGAGGCTTATCCAGAAGTGATGCAACTATTTATGACTATTTTATACAAATAAATGATTTAATTGATAGCAGATAAACATCTTGGAAAGGCTGAACTAAATCCCAAAAGTTTTTGGCTGTCGAGGAAGGAGATGTTGAGAAGAACACATCGACCATTATTTTATATTTGAACAAGTTCTACATTGAGGAAGGAGAAATCATCCTGAAAAGGAATTCTGGAAAATGATTTTAGATATGCTAAGGGTTATGCTTCTAGATTTTTATGAGAATGTGCTATAGTCTCTAGTGTATGTTATACATCGTCAATATTAAGCGTGTTATAGTCTCTAGTCTTCACATTTATTTTTCTTCTTGTTTGTTACCATGCATGAATTAATTGTACATCCTCCTTTTGATTTCTTATGGAATGAAAAAATAAATAAATACGTGAGGCTTTGGAACTATGTTTATGGTGAAAAAACTGCTTATGTTATAATGTTATAGACTTCGAACCCTGCACCTGTTACTAGGACTTCAAAGTTCAAACCACTTGGGCTACAGTCACCTTGGTAATTCATAAGTGGAGTTTTGTTTATTAGCGTTATGCTACGGGCGTGGCATCCTGACGGCCACATCTATCGTCTAGGCCATCACCTGGATGTGAAACGTCTTCTACCCAAATCCATATGGTTGAAGCTTACGTCCGTGGATCGGAGATTCGGAGGTCGGCAAGCTTCGCTGCTATGGCCTTCGTGAGCTTCGTCCCCCCCTGCGAGCAGCACGAGAGTTCTGCAGTCACCACAGGGGCACGTCCTCCTCAACCTTCAGCACTAATGGTTGTCCCCATTTTCAGCTACGTCTGCATTTGACGGCGTTCTCACGCTCATCTCTCACTGCCGGTCTTCAACCATAACAAGGCACATGTGATTGCTACCCTTTCATCTTAACAACGACTACCTAGGTCGAGGAGTGCGTATCTGGCTTCAATATAAAATTTTCTTGCTGAATACCTTATCGTGGATGAATCTAGCATCTCTGTTTCAAAAATAGATGAGATAATTATATGTGCATCTCTGTTTTGAAAATAGATGTGATAATTCTTTACTAGTGCAGGATGTTAACTATAGTTTTGAACCAACTTCTATCTGTGTGGCACTTCCAGTGAATACTCATTGTTCTCAAATTTTATTTAATTAGTCTAGATTGCTTAAAAGAAATTTCTTATACATCCATATTGCACATGTTGCAATTAGTACTTTTCAATCATGTTGACAGGGGGTGCACGAAGTTGTTGACATTATTACTGTAATTGTCGTTTCCAGGATCTCATATCAGCATGTAAGTAACTATTTCATGTACTTTTCTGAAATATTATGATCTTGCATGTGTTTACTTACATGAATTTATGGTATTCCATTGTTTTGACGTATTAATAGCATGATTGCATTGCTAAATTAGATAGTGTATTTCTGTCTGATTATAATTTTTTTTCCTCTGATGGTGCAAACATAGTTAAACATCTTAAGGTGTTGTTAGATCACCTTGTGCCTACTAAGAAAATATAGCATACTCTTTCTACGAAGGTCTGGATAAACTACATATTTGTATAATTTTCAGTAACCAACTATGACCGACAAGCGTAGTTGGATGTATGATGATTGGAGTAGCAATGGTCCTAATGCAAATTGGTTGAAAAAAGCACAGGAATTCCTCACCCATGCTTTTTCTCGACCAAATGCTCATAATGAAGGTGTGCATTGTCCATGTAGCAAATGTGGAAACTTCAAGAAGCAAAATGAATATAACCTATCACATCACCTGGTTAAGAATGGTTTTGTGCCAAACTACTACATATGGACATATCATGGGGAGAATGCCCCTCCACACTTGAATGAAGGATATCATGATATAGATGTAACGCCCCTATTTTTTATAATAAATATCAACCATGGGCTCCCTATGCACACATTACTAGTCCCATGATCAGTGGTTAGCACGCACAGATTACAAATTGAAATCACATCCAAACACAATAATATTACATATGCTAAGCGTCTTGTAATTACACAATATTATTAATACAAGCCAAAAGCTCAAAAGCAAAGAATAAAACTTTATTTCTCTTGTAGTATACCCATTCACCCTCGAACAATGACAAGGTAAAGCCTTAGAAAACATTGTCATCATAACCCCGAATCTCGAATCGTCAGAAAGATCATTGGGGTATTCGATATCTTCACCTAACACAATATTGATAGTAAGATTGAGTACATTATGTACTCAGCAAGTCTTATAGTGTATCATAAATGCAATTATAAGTAAATGCAGGACATCGCAATGAAGTGATTTCTATAGTTGTTTTTGCATTAGCAAAATAAAACATAAGCACATATTAGATTGCAATCGAAGTTTGTAAAGAAGCACCTTACTATAGTAAGCAAGTAATAACTTAGCGTAAATCATTCTTCGCATCATAGTCTATCTGACTGACGTAATTCATTCCCATGTCATCCCCTGACATGAGTCAAGCATATAAAACACCATTTTCCAGTCAAATCATTTTGGAAATATTAAAACTCTAACCATGTGATGACTTTACCAAGTGCCTTTAACCGTAGGCGCGGCTAATTAATTAAATTTACACTCTGCAGAGGCGTACAGCTTTACCCACAAGAAATGATCAGCTCTTTGCGTAAGCTATTAGCACACTTCCTTCGGTGTGTCGCAGAGAGATCATAACATAACCATTACATTACCTAGACCTAGCTTTGCACCAGCCCGATGACGTTAAATCCTTATTATGGAGAAGGAACATGACAGTGAATCCCTGTCATTTAAAGTGGTAACACAAGCAGTAAATCCCTGCATTAAAGGCAGTAAATCCCTGCGATAAGGATTCCTTCCCACACTAAGGCGTACATCGTTATACCGATATGCATTTACCCACAACGAAGTGTGGGAAGCCCCTCATAAGCAAACCTAGAAATGATTGCTCATACTATCTCCCGCCTACCAATGTGCAAAGCCAGACCTAAGCAACTTAATAGGTTAAGGCTGCCCCATATCAGCACTCGAGGTTGCACGATTTTCTTGGCTTGAAAATAACCCATAGCTCGGTCCTTAATCCGACACGGACAATACTCCATCCTATACTACGTACAAGTCTAGCCCTTGCACAACCGGCTATTGCCAATAATTGCCCGCATCTAAATCATAGTTTTATTTTGGGGTTTTTAGTCAAAATACCAACAATTGACATCATGTCATAACCAACCTTTTTCAATTCTCAAGAATCAATGTTGATCGAATCATACTCAACGTTGGTTCTAAAGCATGGCTAAGCATGGTTAATATTCGCATATACCCAAGTTGACATTAAGTATTGTCTAACCCACTTTTACGGTTATCAAGGTTCACACATTCATACTTATCAAGGAAGTTCCATGAATCATCAGGTATAACTACCAATATTCCGACATAGCATTTTTATGACAAGTACGCGCATGCATAATAGTTTTGCAATCATTAAAAGTAAATATTTGAAGTATTAGGATCAAAATGATCAAGGGGTGCTTGCCTTACTGATCGCAGTGGGAATAAAGTGCGGATCGTCGACGAGGTCATCGTCGCTAATTCAGTTCGCTTGGAATCTACTAAATCGACCATCGAGAACAACATACAACAAATAGCAAACAAGTATAAGGGCAAAAGAAGATGATGAAAAATCAACTAAAACCTGCTATAAGAAACATGCACATATTCTTTTATAGATTATTTATTCTTGTTTTACGAATTCAAGAGGCTAAAATTATGTATTCTTGTATTTATAATTTTGAATTATAGATGCTAAAATTATTTGAAGTAGAAAGATTTGTCTTATGGTGATATCGTAAAATAGTATGTTGTTAATAGGATTTAGATGCAAAGCAATGCATTTAAGGACTTTTGAATTAAACATTTATTATTAAATTTCTAACTGCCATATTATTGGGCTTAGCACATTAAGTGACCTACCTCATTTTTATGTCTATTTTTTTTTAGTTGCAAGCAAGGTTTCAATGAACACATTCATATATATATATATATATATATATATATATATATATATATATATATACACACACACATATATATATATATATAGAGTTTTAGTAATTTGCTATATGTTTTCTTTTTTGAATAATGTCAAGCTAGGTAAAAATATTGAACAAGGTAAATAGGATGCAATTTAGTATGAAAAGTATGTACACACACACACATATATATATATATATATATATATATATATATATATATATATATACACACACACATATATATATATATATATGTGTGTGTGTGTACATACTTTCATACTAAATTGCATCCTATTTACCTTGTTCAATATTTTTACCTAGCTTGACATTATTCTGAAAAGAAAAACATATAGCAAATTACTAAAACTCTTTTCTTAATCATTAGTCATTATAGCATAGTTACCAACAATATTAACCTTCAATAGAAAAGACATAGAACAATTAATTTTCCAAATAATTTTATAGAAATGAGTTCATAACAGAATAAAGCTCTTAATAAAATTGGTTCCAAACAATATTAACCTTATTTACAAAATTTCCATATTTAGTCTATTTTCATATGTGCTATTCACCTTTATATTAAAATATTTTTCTGAAATAGATTTTAAGAATATTTTTGAATATTCTGGAATATCTTGATTTTAGATGAATTTATAAATTGGTTTCATCTCATTTGGATTTCAAATGCGAAAGATATTCAAGTTTGAACTTTTAACCGATTCAAAAATCAATGGAAATAGCGAAATACGCTTTCACGATGTTGAAAGCGTCTTTTCGCTTCGCGCCATCACGCACGCGTTCAAACCGTCGCAGCCGCTGACATCTCGGACCCAGCTATCAGCGACTCATGGTGAAATCGCGGTGAGCCACTGACATGTCGGGCCCGCATGTCATTTGGCCGAAACAGAGCTCGAAGCTAAGCTCGCCGTCGGCGAGGATCCGGCGGTGCTCCGGTCCAGCCAATGGCACGGCTAGCATCAGGGCACCATTGCGCATCTAAGGGTGGTACCCATCCTACCGGCGACTAGCCGAACCATCTCGCCATCGTGGACCTGCAGCGACGAAGGAGGCGGCGAGCCGCGCCTGCGCTTGCGGCAGAAAGCCTATCCGACGGAATCAGTTCCAGTTCTAGCATCAGGGAACCCTAAGCAATCCATTTTTACTAAGAGACAGCAAAGGGGAGTGTCGGGTTAGCTCACCACCGATCGCCGGTTTCGGAGAAGAAGGGGGCGTAGCGGCGGCAGAGCTACGGTCGGAATTTCCTGGAAATGACAGAGGGGTTTTGATCGTTGTGAGCTAGAGATGCTAAAACAGGAAACAATTAAGGAATGGTGGCTTGAATCACCTTCAATCGGTCACGAATCATCCGACGGAATCAGTTCCAGTTCTAGCAACAGGGAACCCTAAGCAATCCATTTTTACTAAGAGACAGCAAAGGGGAGTGTCGGGTTAGCTCACCACCGATCGCCGGTTTTGGAGAAGAAGGGGGCGTAGCGGCGGCGGAGCTACGGTCGGAATTTCTTGGAAATGACAGAGGGGTTTTGATCGTTGTGAGCTAGAGATGCTAAAACAGGAAACAATTAAGGAATGGTGGCTTGAATCACCTTCAATCGGTCACGAACCACAAGTTAGGGTTCTTCGGCTGATTCGGGAAAAACGGAAATTGGCGATGTAGGGTGAAGTAGAGTGAATGAAACTTGAGGGGTTTTGATGAGCACTCTCTAGCGATCATACTACGGTATTTATAGACAGAGGGAAGTGCTGCAGGAGAACCAACACCTGGTGTGAACTCGGCTGAGTTTTGCGGCCAGAACAGGAGAAGGAATGGGCCAAATCGCGTGAAATCAGGGCGAGGACGGTGCGTGGCAAGTTGGGCAGAGGCGGTTTCCTCGGGAGGCGTGAGATTGCTGCGGTGGCGCGAGCTATAGCCGGCGGAAACGGCTTCGGTCACTCACAAGCTCGGCTGCGAGGGAGGAAGAAGAAGGCGGTGGGTGAGGCTGACAGGTGGGACCACACAGTGAACCGGGCCTGCGCGTCAGAGAGAGAAGAAGAGAACTCCGGCTTGAACTGAAAGTGGAGCTGGATTGATTCACTGAATCCGTTGCCTATCCAATCGGCAAATTAATGAGAAATTTACCGAGTGTACCTCAGCTAGTTTAGGATCTACCATAAAAATTCCAGACCTACTTGACGCCTGAGAAAATTACAATAACTAGTATAGTGCCTGTGCTAACGCTACGACGGCAGTACACCCGCTTATCAATTAAATGAGAAGATAAGTATGAATACAACACTTAATAATAAAAGAGAAATTTAGAATTTTAAATGAATTTAAAAAGAAAAACGGAACTAAATAGAGGTCGAATGGGCGAAAACGGGCTCCCAAAAGATTTTAAATCAAGAAAGAGAAAGAAAAAAGAATTTTCTGATTTTAGATTATTTTTTTTGCAGCTTCCACAGACGCTGGGCTTGCCCAGCGCAAGGGGGAGGGAAGGCCAGGGGTGGCCGGCCGGTCGCAGTGGGTCGGCACTGGTGCGGCGAGATCGCTGGCACCAGCGCCTGCGGGGGAGGAGTCACGGTTGCGGTGAATTTCGCCGGGAAAGATGACGGTGATGGCTTAAGTTACCTCCAAAATCCGGCGATCTTTACAAGAGGGAGCACTTGGGGATTTACGCAATGCGATGGGGTGGAGGAGAGCTCGCCGGCTTTTATAGCCCCAAAACAAGCATATTTATGGAAACCATAATTTGGGATCAAATCAGATTGGGAGGAAATTTTGGCAATAGAGCACGAAATTTGGGAAATTAACACCATAGATGGAAAGAGGAGATTTGGTGCGGGATTGATGGAGCTTTGGAGCTTCTTTCTTGCTTTAATGGAGGGAGGGAAGAGAAGAAGCTTCTCTGGTCTGGGCTGCAGCTAGAAGAAGCTACAGGTGAGTTGCCTTCATTTTTTAAAATATAGAAGGATTTTTGAAAAGATAGCACATTAGGTTAAAAAATTCTAGAAAAATTCTCAAAAAACTTTCGATTATTTTGTACTTAATAAAATTATTTTCAAAAAATTTAAATTATAAATTTGTTGAGGCACGGCATGCCGCGAGGTCGCCGACAAGAACCTCGCCGTCGGCAAAGCCACCGATGGCGCACTGGAGCCATTGCGGACTGCGTTCTCCCGACCGTCTTGCCCCATCTCCGGTTTCCTTTTCCCAAAGACGTAATGTATGGTCCTTTCCTTTTCCAAGATGTTTGTTTCCTTTTCCTTGTTAATGCCGAGGTGAGGAAGGTCATTGTGGGCCACAGGATGATTTCGGAAAAATATGGAAAAATAAATGCGCTCATTGATCACTGGATCCGCAAGGAAAAAAGATAAAAATTAAACAGTGCTCACCGCCACCGGTTCCGCGAGAAAAATTGAAAAAATTAAGCGGACTCACAATTCGTTGGTTCCTTAGATAAAAATGAAAATAAATTCAGCGCTCTCCGTACTGTGAAATTAGGCTCTATGGGGCTAGATCCGTAAAAAAGTCTCGAGAAGGGTCATATTCGG
Organism: Otatea glauca; assembly: GCA_036346275.1. NCBI lineage: Eukaryota > Viridiplantae > Streptophyta > Magnoliopsida > Poales > Poaceae > Otatea > Otatea glauca. Next base: position 53,639,171 of record CM070720.1, on the reverse strand, counting down.
AAAAAAATACGATCACAATGCCAGGACAATAAAAAATTCAAGTCTTGTTTCCTTGCATGCGGATCCTCCCTGTTTATTTCCTTGTGTGATTCACCCTCCTTCCAAATATGTAGTACGTACAATTTTGGCCAGTAAAAAATTCAAGTCTGGTTTCCTTGCATGCGGATCCTCCTTATTTATTTCCTTGTTTGATTCGGTCTCCTTCCAAATATGTAAGTGGGGGAGGTCTGTTGTGGGTCACAGGGATGATTGGACACACTAAATAATGGCCATCGGATGTGGGTGAGTAAAACTGAGGAAAGATCTGAGACGTTCATTTTGATAAATGCAAGTTTCTGGGAACGTTTTCTTTGGGTGCACGAACATTGGGCCATCTCTAATGAGGTGCATTATTTAGGTGGACGAGAAAAAATTGTTTAGGTGCATTATAAAGGGGTATAGATTATGACAGTACACTGTGCACATATTTCTTCATTCTATTTTACATTTATTAAGATACTTATATCTTACTAAAAAATTTATAAACTTTTTGAAAAGGCTTCCTATATTCACATTATCCTCCTGTAAAAATTTGGGTTTCATATTCTTGACATATTATTTAATAAAATTCTGACATTGAAAATTTTAGATTTTTAACCATTCAGTTTATGAATTTTTATAAATATCAAACCTAAAGATCATCTCATGATATTTTTACTGAAGATGACTCTATCCAGGGAGAAGATAATTGAAATATTTTCCCATCAAAATTATGAATATTAAATTTTCTGACATTTTTACTATTACTAGTCTTGTTTCATTAATTACCTTTCTTTTCATCATTTAATATTTTGTCATAATTTTAAAAATTATATTTTGAGCTCTGGATAGCTCCACGAATTTTTACAGCAATTTTTCTTATTTATTGTTTCACAAATCTTTTCCTATTACTTAAGTAATGGTTGATTGATTAGGAAAAAGAATTTTCCTTACAAGAAATAATCAAGAAAATTCAGAAAAATACAGAGAAACACAAATTAAATTTTCTTAAAATATATTATTTAAATTATTATTATTATTCATTTTTGAGGATGTTACAACAGACCATCTATCAGATATGCTACATGACTTTGCTGATGCTAACCAACATGATGAAATTACAAATGAAGCTGAAGATTTTTTCAAGTTATTAGAAGCCTCTGAAAAACCTATGCATAAAGACACAAAAGAAACTACCCTCTCTGCTGTGACTCGATTAATGGCGTTCAAGTCCCAATATAATATTTCAGTTGCTGGTTATGACAATTTGCTTAAATTTATATGTGATCTACTTCCGAAAGATTCGAATATCCCTAAGAACTTTAGTGAATCAAAGAAATTGCTAGGTAGTCTAGGAATGCCATATGAAAAGATCGATGTGTGCAACAATGGATGCATGTTATTACACAATGAGCACAAGGATAAGACAAGTTGTGACAAATGTGGGGAACTGCGATATCATGAGAGAAATCCTAGTGATTCAAATAAACACCTCAAACCAATTACACAAAAAGTACTAAGGTACTTACCAATCATTCCTAGACTTAAAAGATTATCCATGTCCGAAGAGATTGCGAAGCACATGGGTTCACATAAAGAAGCACATTATAGGAAACCAGGGGTTGTGGTCCATCCATCTGATGGTGAAGCTTGGAAATCATTTGATAGGGAGTTCCCTGATTTTGCTAAGGAACCCCGAAATGTTCAATTGGGTCTTTGCACAGATGGTTTTACTCCATTTAGTTTCGGTGCAGCACCTTACTCATGTTGGCCAGTATTTCTAGCACCTTACTCATGTTGGCCAAATATTGGATTAGTTGAGAGATCAATCCCAATACAAGGCTCCCTGGCTACGAGCCATTTGTTCTTCCTCACCAGTGCAAACAAGTATACTACACTTCATATCCATGCCAAACTGGTGATTTACGAAATTGGTGGGTTGTCCACCATGTCCCAAAGCGTGGTGGCCTGCAAGTACCTATAGATGGAAATGTCGAAGAAACACCAAGTTCTATGTACTATCAAGAGGATGTTAGCAACGGGAATTTTGTTCTATGTTCCATCTCGCTCCCAAAGTTCTACTCAGAATGAGGCGCGACTCAGTCAAGAGGTTGAACAGCTAAAGCGACAAAAGCAAATGATCGGAAAATAGATGCACTACTCGAGTTCAGTGTGCAAGTATCTCAGGTTATTCTTTCTTTTGCCGATGTCAATATTACCTCATTTGCTCAATGTTCTTATGCTCTCAACATTCACCATGACAACTTCTAACTATGATATTTTAAACAGTATATGAACCGTGGACAAACAAATGCACCTCCACCACAACTCAACTTGGCATCAATTTTACCTAGTCCTTCATCCGCAGGTGCACAACAGGTAATAATATATAATACTGTTTCAAAAAATTGTTTCTCATTACTAATTTGGATTGTTCCTGTTTGGTTCACAAGTAAATATCAAAAAAAAAATATGCACTCCCACTTTTTTTCTTGTAGAATGGAATAGAGAACTCGGCAAATATGGAGATACAAGAGGATGGTACAGAGAAATCTACAGATAGGGGAATACAACAACAACGGGAAAATAATTCTGCAAATTCACATCAACATGATCAAACCTCATCTCAGCATGTAAACATCGAAGACGAGATGACTTATGATGAGCGTGCTGAAATTCAAAGGTGGTTTGGAATCAATATCTAAGATAATTCAGCGTGAGTTGATGATTCCTTTTTGGAATCAGTCCAGTATCTATGTTTGGTATTGAACATCAAACTTGAGTTCGGTGTGTTGCTGCACCTGGTTAATTTAGAAGGATTGTCTTTTCTTTAAGTACTCAATCGGTGCAGACAAATATATATATTTATGTTGGCACTTGATTTGAATTTGAACTTATAGATGTTAAAATTCGTATTTTTATTTCAGCTTGCTGTTTGATAATTGATGTGAATTGGTATTTATAAATTTGAATTCCAATTTGCATGCAATCATTAAAATGCATTGAATATATCATCAAACAAGTTGGCAATATTTTAGAGTGCTGTCATGTATGGTTGTTGTCAGAAAACACTAAACAAATATGGCTTTCGGCTATGTATATGACATATGGGACAATACTGTCGGATAGTTTTGGTAGTGCTATGCCTCGGACCCTGTATTTGTCAAGCTACACTGCTTCACTGGTACTTGAGTCAAACCTCGTACCCAACTCCGCACCTGAGGCCACTAACTGACGTGGATATGCATGTGGTTGAGGTGGACAGTACCCGCTGTAGTCAACTGTCAGTTTTAAAATTTAATTTGCAGGTGGCAAATTAGCTAAGATGGGGTTTAATTTGTGCACATGTGTGTTTTTCTACTGGCATAATTAACCAGTTCGTCGTGGCAACTGCGGGCTTCGAACTTCAATTCTAGAGGAGAGGTAACATTGGCGACCTGTAGCTCTCTGGACAACCGTACCTGCGGTGTCGGAGGCTCGGAGTTCAACATGGCAAATGTTTGTTGAATTATTACGTACTAGTCCTAAGTTAGAAACTACCAGTGCAGTGGCCTTTGCACGGCAGAATTGAATTGAACTTGAAGCCGCCTTCCTCTGCCTGGAAATTTGAAGGAGAAGGGTAGAGGACCGGGTACCTTGAAGTCTGAACTGAAGAAGCCGTCTTGGACACGAAGGTCCAACGACGAAATGGAGTACTGTATATCATGCATGCGACTCGATCGAACCATCTTCGCGGCACGGTTCAGGCAAACCGGTGACTGACTGATCAGCTGCTATCTTCTTGTTACCCTGTCAAAATTTGTCATGATCAATGCTTGCACTTTTCTTTTCTTTTTTTCCGCCTGAGTGGATAAAACGTCCTCTTAATTAATTTGCTCTCGATCAGGATTTGAATATGGTGCACGGGTTGCCATTGGTTTGCCGGGCAGCCCAAACTTTCCAATTGGGCAACGGGATGCTGCCTGCCTGCAGAAAAGTGGCAGAGCCGGTCATCAGTCGCGACGTCTGGACCGGCCCAAAAGCAACGCACGTTGAGGACCATATAGGTCCTGTTTAGGAGCTTTAATGAATCACTTCAGCTTCTAAAAAGCCAATAAATCTCTCTAAACAGCTCAACTTTTAAGCGGTTTTTTTATAAGCTAGAAGCTATATATAACTAGTAAAAGCCAAAAGCTGAAAGCTAGGCTAGACCTATTTTTACAGCTTATTGCTGAGGGAAATTAGCTATTTGTGAAACGGTCTCTTATAAAAAGCTATAACCGCTTTTCAGCTCAAAAAGCCAAAAAATAGCTTTTCAGAAAAGCTATAGCCCTCCAAACAGGTCCATAGTCGATAGCATACCATGACTGACTCGATGGGACACTAACTACCTCACTATCAATATTTTATAGTCAAAACTTCTCTAGAAAGTATATCTATATTTCAACGATCTATTTAACGTAACGATTATATGTACGATCACGATTCAAAAGAGATCTTATTCTCTTAGTAATAAACTAGTCGAAAGCTAATAACGATCAGTTAAGATTAAATGACAACCATTCCTATGCAATGATGACGAGTCGTACAGTCTTATAAGACCCGATTAGGTAAACTGGTTGGAAGATATGGCAGTTTTTCACGTGATTAACGTGAGAGTGGTTATTGGCACATCTGACAATTTACGTTGGTTGACCAGTGACACGATGGTTGACTAAAGAGCGAGACGGTTCAAGACTTGACGAAGACTTATACGTGAAGACAAGTGACATATGTAGTAGAATTAACTACCACCCCTTAGTTGGGCATAAATAGGAAGGCCTGCGTACCCCAAAAGAACAATATAAATATAATGTCATTCTTGTAATACTCTTTCCACGACAAATCGACAATAAAGTCCATACTTGATTGTGCTCTTATATTTTATTTCCCGTAAGTTCAATAGGGGACTATGGGTCTCGATCATTGGCAATTGGCATAGGAGGGCAACGTCAAGGTAAAGATCGCCGCTATGGGGTTCCCATGTCCTTGCCAATGGATGAGGAGAACACCTTTGATCTCGTTGACTACGCCGACCTCATGGACAAGAACTACTTTCCAAAGGAGGCGTGCAAGTGCGATTTCTATATCGAGTATGTTTCCGAGGGAGAACCTACGTTGTCTACAATCCAACCCATTGGTGCTGAGTCCAAGAGCGAGTATTTTTCCACTCCCGTCTCAACTATAGAGGCAGGTAATCATGATGTCGATTCCATGGCACCCGATGATTCTCTCACTAACAACGTCAATGCTGAGATTTTAGCAGAATTATCTAGAACATCTACTCCGAGATCTTGACTACTACCCATCCTTTGACAAGAACGGAACGTTCTCACCCTCTATCTGCTTCGACATCTATGCATGTGTGGTCATCAACAATGACGAGACTGACAAACAGCAAGCGGCTTTTGAACAACACGAGGTCTAGGAGCAGCCGCTCATTTAGCTCAGGAACAACACAATAACCAGTTGCTTGCTGCCAATCAGAGGGCAATGGAGGAGGCCCATCAACAGTACCACACCAATGCGTCAGGGACGTCCCAAAGACTCAACACTAACATACGCGGAGATCGCTATCAACAGCATTCGCCAATGTAACAGCCTCAAAAATCATAAAATAAAGAAAAATGAAATAAAAATATTTTGTGTATTATTTTCGAAATTTCTGAATTTTCTAGATTTTCTGAATATTCTTTTGGCTTTTCTTTAATGCAAGAAGGTGAAACAAAGAATATGGTAAATAGAAAATGGTAAAAAGTAAAAATGTTAATTCAACAAAAATTTACCAAAGTTTCTAAAAATATCTGAGGGCTCTCCTCAGCTTGCTTAAGTCGGTGGGTAAGCTGAATTAATAAAAATAACAATTAATCAAAGATAATCATGAGTAAATATCTCAGGGTAAAATGGTAAAACAATTTGGTAAAAATATCTGTAAGTCATCCTGACCCAAAATTTTTATCTTACCGACATCAAAACAGTATAAAACTTCAGTAAAAATATCAAGAATTTATTAATTCATTTTATAATTTTAAAAATTCAAAAACAGTGAATAAATAATCTGGAAAACAGTAATGTCAGAATTTTTAAAAATTAAATAATAATAATTAGAGTCTGTAATTTTTACAGAAGGTGTATAATATCATTTCAAACTATTATACAAAGTTCTGTAAAATAATAACTTCGTTTAAATCGCAAATTAAAAGAAAAACCGAATGGGCAATGCAGCAACTATTGCAATGTCAGAATTTTATAAAAATCCGCATGCATCATAAAATATCGAAAATTTTACTGGAGTATGGTAATTATCTTGCCGATTGATGGTAAAATTTTTATAAAATTTAGAGTCGGTTTAAGCCTCGAAATCCCCATTTTTATCCCGTTCCGTCTTGAGTCTTCGCCAGACTTCTTTTTCGCTCTCGCTGACATGTGGGCCCGGGCTGTCGGTGAGACACCTCAGCCGACAGCCGCTGCCAGCTCGCCCCCACGCGTCAGCGACCCGCCGCGCCTTCTTCCTCCTCTCTCTCGCTTCTCTCTCCCGCCGTGCGCCGCTCTCGGTTTTCTCTCTCACCACAAGAAACCGCCTTTCTCTCCCTATATAAACCCTCTCGTGCGTTCGCGTACCGACCTAGCCGTGCCCTGCAAACCCATTTCGCCGCTGCTTTGGTCTTCTTCTCCGGCGACAAAAAACCGCAAAGAGGTCAAAACTCGCAATCTTCCGCCTCAGTCCATTCCAACCCAATTCCTTCGACCCGAAGCACCCTAGCACCTCCAGGAACCCATCCCAAGCTCCAGCCGAAGCCCTTTCTTCCCCGGCGAGCTCCTCCGCCGTGTTTTTCTTCCGCCACCACCGCGCACGGTGAGAACCCTCCTCTGCCATTCATTCTTTGAGCTAAACCCAGAAATGGGATCCTTGTGATGCACTGATGCTCGTAGGGGTGATCTTCAAGCTCAGGAGTAGCTAGTTCGTCGCGCGTTCTTGGTGGGCCGTGAGTTCCGCCGCCCCTCGCCGGTGCCGACCGCTTTCCGACCACCTCCGGTCACCGCCGCCACCCAAAGGTTCGCCTTGGCTCGCTGAAGCTCAAGGTGGAATCGATTCCATTTCGGCTCGGCTCGCCGCGGCGAAGCCGGGCCCGGCGCTCGCTCTGGTCACCGCTTGCGGGCCCAAATGTCGGTCTCATGCGCAAGCGTCGATCCATCGCCATGTGGGTCTCGGTATCGATCGCTTGCGCGTGCGTCGTCATGACATCTCGACCCTTGTCGACCTCAGCGACACGCGCGGGCCCAGCAGCGTCGGCCATATGCGCCTAGCTATTGACACTTGACGAGTGGACCCGTCATCGGCGTCTCGGTGCGGTTCCGCTGAAAAGGGAAAGCGCGTTTTCAAGCAAAGCGTACTTTCCATTTTCGGCGCTTTTCGATTTTTATTATTTATTCAAAACCTAGATATTCAAATAGCCATATCTTTTGAATAATTTAACCAAATTTGATGAAATAAATTTCTAAATTCATATAAAATTCAGTAGATTCAGAATATGCAAAAATATTTCAGAATTGAATTTTATTTGAATTTCGAATTTAAATTCAAAGAAAAGGTTAGAAATATGCCATTCATGAAAATTTTGCAAATAACCTCCAAATTTAGTAAAATAAATTTTATTAGAATCCTTATAATCTCAGGAACCAGAATCTGTAAAAATACTTAGGGTGTGTTGTAAGAAAAATCTAAGTTATAAAATGAGTAGAAAATAATGCAATAATGGTTTAAATAGATCAAATCTTTAAATTGCAAAAGAAAACAAATAACTCCTGAAATCATTCCTGAATTGTGAAATCATTTTATTTGAATATTTCCATCTGATTTCTTTTTGGCTCTATTGAAATTTGGTATTTGTTATATGTTGCCGTACGACGTGTAGAATCCGACGAAAACGGTGTGTTCGACGAACAAGAGCTCGAAGTCGAGGATAATCAACAAGGCAAGCAAACCTCCTTTGATCATATTGATCCCAGTTTTATAAATGTTTTCATTAAATGTTTTACTGCATACTTTATTTTGTAAAGTCTGCTATATTTCTGTAATGGTAATTGTACCAAAGAGACTTATAGAACTTCCTTAATAAGTAGAAAATTGTGAACCTTGAAAACCCTAGAATAGCTTAGACAATATTTAATGTCAATCTGGGTTACTCACATTTAGTGAAATGCTTAGCCAAAGCTAAATGAAGATAAACCGAGAAATGATTAAAGACTTTGGATATGACATTTAAATGGGTATGACCATTTTTGTGGTTGGTATTTGGTTGGAAAATGAAAATAAAACTATGGTTTAGATGCGGGCAATTATTGGCAATAGCCGGTTGTGCATGTCTTTGCACGTAGTGTAGGGTGGAGATTATTGCCCGTGTCGGATTAAGGACCGAACTATGGGTTGTTTTCAGGCCAAGAACATTCATACAACCACAAGTGCTGGTATGGGACAGCTCTAACTTATTAAGTTGTTTAAAACTAGCTTTGCACTTGGAAGGCCGGAGTAGTACGAGCTGTTTCTTAATGAATTGCTCGACGGGACGTCCACACCGAGGTGATCATGGATTAAACGTCTACCAATATAACGGTGTATGCCATATTGTGGGTAGTTCCATCATTTCTATGCTCTGAGTTCTTACACCACAGAATGGGTTATCGTCACCGTGCTGGTGCAAAGTTAGGTTTAAATAATGTAACAGTTATAACATGACTCTCTGCGGCACACCAAAGGCAGTGTGCAAATATCGATTGCTCAAAGAGTCAGTCATGTCTTGTGGGAAAGTCAGTATACCTCTGCAGTGTAAAACTAATCGATTAGCCGCGTCCGCGGTCATGGACACTTGGTAAAGTCATCACATAGTTAGCAGTTTTGCTTATTTTCATAAAAAGTGGTTTCTACCACGTGTTGGTCATTTCCACTGTGTGTGGAAGGAAATGGTTTTAAATATGATCAGTTTATCCAAACATTCGTGATTTATTGATGCTTACATTCTATCACTTTCAATATTAAATTGCTTTTATTTAAATTCCATTTTGCAATCTATTATTCGATATTTACATTTCAAACCAGCTTTATGCAAATTAACCTTATTAGCCTTTCATTGAAATGGCCTGCATATATTTTAGGATTTGCATAAGTCTTGCGAGTACGTAAGTACTCAACTTGCCAACGTTGATGTTTTTAGGTGAAGAAACAGATTTCCCCGACGATTCTTACGTTGATGCAGGATACGGGGAATTTATCGATGAATTTATCTAAGGATTTTCCCTTGTCAGTTGCCTGTGGAACAATGGGTTAAAAAGGCATACTACAAGAAGTTGTCTCCACTGCAGTTTTACTTTTGGTATTGTAAAAATAATATGTAATCTTACTTCCGCTGTGTAATAAAGTTTGTGTATGACTGTGATATCAATTTGTATTTGTGCGTACTAGCTACTGATCATGGGACTAGTACTGTATGCACATGGTATCCATTTTTGATATTTATTTATCAAAAATAGGGGCCTTACAGCCAACCATGCCATAGGTCATCCCTAGAACAATGGTAAAGATTTTAGCACCGTACCACTTTCTTTGCAGGTTGAAATTAACTCTAGTGCGTAGTGTTCGCATCCTATCAAGTGCTATTCTTAACCACTAGACCGATCGTTGTTGGCTTTCGATTGGTTTGCTAGTAAAGTGGATAAGGCTTCCTTTAAACTGTAATCGTAGACATAATCGTTATGTTTAGTAGGCTCCTAATATATATGCTCATTTAATATAGAAAAATATTGGCTTGGTCAAGAATCCTCCTCCAGCAACGCTGGTCCAATACTTGCACTATACAAGTGAGCAGGGTTGTATATACAAGTAACAATAACTATGTATTAGCGGGAGGAACAGACGCAGAAAAGCTTTATATATGAAAAAAAAAGAGTAGTACATGCACCTACTATATATACCCAATCATACTCCTATATATACAGCCAGCCTTGAGCTTGTAGTAATAGTAATTATGTCCTACATTAATTGCTTTCTCGGTGACTTCATGGGCTGTGAGAGTAAGGTGTTGGAAGGAACCTCCTGTTCCTCGCCTTCCAGACGCTCCACATGGTATATATGGCCAGGCCCTTGAACTCCCTTCTCTGATCTTTTTGGCATCGCTTGGCAGCATGTTTGCCACCGCTCAAGGATGGTCGTCAGGTTCGAGGATTTAACTTGTTGAGTGATGTTGCAGTGCACCGAGGTGAGAACTTAATTGGGTCCAAACTTCTGCGGCAAACGGGCAATGGAGGCAGATGTGTTAGATATAGGGCGTGTTTGGTACGGCTCCTGGATCTGATGGAGCTGGTTATTTGTAGCTCCACAGATCTGTGAAGCTGGATCTGTGGGTATATTAAGAGTATTTAGGTAGGTCATATTATTTAATTTTAGATTAAAAATATAAACTTAATTCTATTTATTTTAGCCTACAAGATTCAGATCTGAGGTGGAGCAAGAATCTAGAGCTCTACCAAACAGGGCCATAGTCATATCTAACTTTTTTTTATGATTTAGAAAAGTGTGCTAGATGAATTTTAATAGAATTAGGATTTCTACTTGCTTTCGAAGTAGGATTCTTCTTTGCTTTGGAGGAGAACTAAGGAGGTTATATAAACTCATGGGGTGGTAAATCAACAAGAAGCCACAAACAACCTCATCCAAAGTAAGAGGCGCACGAGAAGATTAGAGGGTATGCTATTTTTTAGCACTATAATCTTGTATGGGACAAGGATCTGAGGATTCTAAAAAGTTCGAGAGAGCTGTGGGAGAGCCACAACCCCTTGTACTTTTTTAAGGTTGTGCTTAAAGAATTTACGGCCGGCTTCATCAAATCTTTTCTCTTTTGTCGTGGTTACTCCAACATCATTATTTCGGTTCTCTCTATAAGATTCATCTTCTTCGTTCTTTAGATCGTAAAAGCTCGTGATGTATCTCATAAAACTTTGATCCGATCTAGGGGATGCTGCGCATAAGAAAGGATATCAGAGTGTAACAAGTAGTGTCAGAGCAAATGCCAGATTTACCATATTTGTGCCAAGGTCGGTAAAGCGTGATGTGGCACAAATTTAAGATCGATGTCGACGATGTGAAATCAAGTGGAGAAATTTGAGGGTAGAGAAAATTTTAACGTGTGACAATGTGTAGTGAAGAATGTCCTTTCCAGCAAAAGTTAATTGCTAGTCTTGAAGGGGAATAAACCGGAAAAGATGTCTGCTAAAGACTGAAAGGTGATGGAACGGAAGGTTGCTAGTACAATCCGTCTATGTCTCTCAGATGAGGTAAAGTACTCGGTGATCAAGGAGAATTCACCGAAGAAATTGTAGAAGAACTTAGAAAAATTGTATATAGTAGAGTCGCTAACAAACCAGTAGGTGCTGAAGTGACAACTATATAGGTTACGTATGAAAGAAGGTACACGGTTCGTTGATCATCTTAATGTCTTCAACAAGCTTACTACACAGCTGATTAGTGTGGATGAGAAAATTGAGAAGAATGATAATGTCATCATACTGGCATCAACAGGTGATGAATGTTCTCATTGGAAAAAAAACACTCTCAACTTCAATGAGGCAGTTGCATATCTATTGGAGGTGGAGTCCTTAAAAAAGCCATCGAAATCTTCATCTTCGGGTGATCAAGTATTGACTGTAGTAGGTGTTGCAAGCAAAAACAAGAGTTACATGAAGAAGAAGGGCAAGAGTGATGGCACATGTGTATGCTATCTATGTAACGAAGAATGTCATATGATAAAGGACTATCTAAGTTTGAAGCAAATGAAGTGTGCGTGCTCAATAACGATAGCAAAAGATAATTTAGACGTACTTTTTTCAGTCAATCAGGTACTACTCATGGATGGATATTAGATTCAGGTTATTATTTCCATATGTGTTTGGTGAAGGAGATGTTTGACGAAGGATCTCTGCACCTGGCGCGTTGAACTATTCACTTGGTTGATTATAAGGAGTATACAATTATTGAGGTGAGAACAGATACATTGGAGATGTATGATGAAGCACATCGCATAATGAAGGATGTTTGGTTTGTTCCCGGTATAAAGAAGAATCTAATATATGTAAAGTCACTTGAATTTGAAGGTTGTGAGGTATCACTTCGAGGTGGAGTCATGCGAGTTACTTGAAAAGACAAGTGATCATGAAAAGTACACGGAGCAACGGAGGATATCGATTGATAGGTAAACCTAAAAGAATGGCAACCAATGGGAGGCTTGAAAAAAAACCTTGATTAGGAGAAGAAAACCGTATTTTCAAAGGTAGGTACTCAGATCTCAATTGCAGTTATATGCGAAACTGCAAAGACAATTGTAAAATCTAACAAACACAAAGACGAAGGTGTGTGTTATTAGAAGAAGGAAGATGTGGCAGGACAAACCACATGGTATCGACAAGTAGGTGGAGCTCGGAGGCGATACAAACCTATGGCACAGAGGGCTATAGGAATAGAATGTGTGGTTAACCAAACTACACAAAGAAAGAACTCTTAGGTAGAAGGTTCGGGAGGCTAATCCCGAATACTAACACACATATTCCAGTGATGTGCATTAGCCTCAGTGGTAGGGGCACCCTAAAGGTGGGAGGAAAAATTAAAAAAAATGAAGCCAACTTGGAGCAAGTTCTTGGAGGAGCACGATGACTTCAACTAATAAGAATCAAGGTAGAGATTGTTAAATATTATAACTCATATATAGTCTTTTAGGATTTGAAAATGTGTGTTAGATGAATCCTAATAGGATTATGATTCCTACTTTCTTTTGGAGTAGGATTCCTACTTAGTTATGGAGGAAAACTAAAGAGGCTATATAAATACATGGGGTAGTCATGGAGAACCCAAGTAACCAAGAAGCCACAAACCAACTCATCCAAATAAAGAGGCGCACGAGATGATTAGAGGCTAGGTTATTCTTTAGCTCTAGATTCTTGTATAGGATAAGAATCCGATGATCTTAAAAGGTTGAGAGGGTTGTAAGAGAGCAACAATCCTTTGTACTCTTTTGAGGTTGTGCTTACAAAATTTGCGGTCGGCTTCACCAAATCTTTTGTCTCATCGTGGTTGCTTCAACGTCGTTATTTCGGTTCTCTCTAGGAGATTCATTTTCTTTGTTCTTGAGATTGTGCATGTTTGTGATGTATCTCATAAAACTCTTATCCGATGTAGGGGTTGTTGCGCATAAGAAATGATATCATAGTGTAACCAGAGGTGTGTCGCATTTTCTTGTTGGGCATGGCATAGGGTGCAAGTTTGCCGGTGTGGCCATCGTCTAAGCTCTAGGTTATTTGCTGTTAGAATTTTGTTATGGACTAAGATATAAGCGAAGAATTTGCATTTGTTTTTAGCTTTGGCTCTTCAAATCAGCTTGTGTTATATTTTTTTTCAAAACATAAGGCACATGGAATCTGCCTTATTTTCTGGGACGCCTCGGAGTGAGTTACGACGCATCCTACTATATATCCGATCCAGCGGTTGCTTTCGGCAACAGAAGAGGGGTAGTGTTTTCAGAGTAGCTAGCTCCTTCATGCTTAGCTAGTCGATCGGTTGCCTTTGTTTCTCTGAGAGTAAACCAAATGTACAGCGCAAGTTCTGAGACTTAATTTCTGTGTGTTACACGGATAGGTTAGAGCTCTTTGTTTCAACCTTTTTACCTATCAATGGAAAGATGCGCAGTTCTTCAAAGTATTCTCGGAAAAAATAACTTCGAACAAGATAATTAAGGAACTATATACAGGTCACCTTTTGAGTCGCCCGACAAAAGTTGGATGGCGATATAGGGCCGGTGTGCTGTTTGTGGAAGTTGAAAGCCGTCGTTGTCACTGCCATGACAAATAACTGGCGAATAATGCCCAGTGCTAATATTCCAGAAAGAAAAGAAGAAGAAAATCTGGGCACAGAAGCATTATTTCCACCTTTCTTTTTGAATCCCGAGGTAGCTTCAATTGTCCTAGGTAGGTCAAAAATGGACACGATATGAATGCAAAAGTGGCCGGCCGGAGAACAAGGCGCGCTGAATTGGTGATCGCGAAAAGCAAATAACTCAGTCAGTCACTCTCGTGTGACCGGAGGAGCAGCAGCTAGACCTAGATTTTTTTAAGGCCAACTCATAAGTCGTAACGTGGCGATCGATGACGTAATTTGCCATGACCGCCTCGGTCGATGCGCGCTTCCTGGTCCTTGCCTGGGTGCTGCCTGAAACGGCCAGCCGGTGACGTCACTCCCGCGCGAGCCCGTCGATTGCACAACGCATGCAAGCAGCTGTGGCGGCACGCGCGCGCGACTTGGTTCATTCTCTGCCGTTTGATTTGCGACGTTGAGAAATAATTAAGCTGGGTCTGGGCCGGGGGTGCATGCATGCAATGCAATGCATGGCTTCGATCTCCACTTTCCACTGTACGTACAGAACAGCTAACTGGTCGCGTACGTACGGGTGCACGCGACGTGGACTAGCTAGTATAGCCAGATCGATCGGCCGGTACGCCTAGCTAGCTTTCCTATTGCATGCATGGAATTTCCCCCGGCCTAACTAAGCTTAATTTCCTTCCTTGTCTAGTTCGCATGGTCGTCCGGCGTCCAAGTTACGGCCCCTTGGGTTGGGTTGGGTCTCGTCAACAGAAGCACGCGTTCTTGTTCGGAAAGAGGCATGGACCGTGCGGTGCCCCTGGACATGCAAGGCCGTGGGGTGCATATACGTAACATATATAGGTACGTGCTTAGTTAATTCCGTCGATCTGACCGGCCGTCAGAATCGGACCGCGCGCACGTGCGAGGAGCAGAATTGAATTTGAACCAGTACTAGTGGCCTCTCTGTCTTTCGCACGATAGATCGAGCAACGTTCAGAATTGTGCGGCGGCGAGGAATGGATTCGTTCCGAAATTTTCCCGCAAGTGGGCGTTGGAATGTTAAAGGAACCTCGCTATCGAATAGTCCGAGGTTCCTAAACAGATCTGAATTGGAGAATAGATAGAGAGAGATACGTGTTTAGGAGAGCAACAGCGGAAATTCTTTATTACTAATGATTCCTTGTACATAGGGGGGACCCCCCTCCTCCTTTTATAGCGCTCTCCTAGGGTTTAGGCTTAAGGGACCAGCATGGGCCTTCATGGGCCATTAGGGTTTCCCAACACTCCCCCTTAGGCCCTTTGCCGCAAGATGCATATGCCTCATTAAAACTCCAGAAAAACCCAGTGGGAAAAATACTTGGAGAAAGAGTACATAGCATACGCTTACTATGTTGCACGAATTGCCTCGTTAAAACCTTATGCAAGAAAACTTCATGAAAAACTTGCTAAGGAAAAAGAGTACAATTCTCCCAACTTCAATTGCTAATCTTCAAGATTCATGTCGGGTATTCATAATTCATCTTCGAGATTCATGTGGGAGTATATGAAATATCTCCCCCTGAAATCTGCACTTCTCTAAGTCTCATCATCCCAATTCCTTTCACGCACCTTTCAAAGGTAGATGCTGGGAGTGATTTAGTGAACAAATCTGCAAGATTTTCACATGACTTAGTATGCAATATCTTGATCTCGTTCATCTTATGCAAGTCGTGAGCATAGAAGAACTTTGGGTTGATATGCTTCGTGAGATTGCTCTTCACATAACCCATTTGTGCTTGGGCAACACAAGCTGCATTATCTTCATAAATTATCGTGGGAGTTTGCTCAATGTTCAGACCACATGACTTCTGGATGTGGTGAACCATTCTTCTGAGCCATGCACATTCACGAGATGCTTCATACAAAGCGATGATTTCCGAGTGGTTTGTCGACGTCGAGACAAGAGTTTGTTTAGACGACTTCCAAGAAATTGCTGTTCCTCCACATAGGAAAACATAGCCAGTTTGGGACTTACCAGTATGCGGGTCTGATAAATACCAAAGATCGGCATAGCCAACCAAATTCAATTCATTGTTTCTTCAAAAATGTACCAAGGTCTTTGCTTCCTTAGAGGTAACGGAAGATGTCCTTGATCCCTTTCCAATGCCTTTTGGTGGGTTCTCAGACTGCATCGAGCTAGCAAATTCACAAATAACGCAATGTCCGGTCTAGTGCTATTCGCAAGGTACATGAGCGCTCCAATTGCACTCAGATATGGGAATTCGCTCCCGTGACTTCCTCCCTCTTCTCTAGGTCTCAGATGGATCTAGGTCCGCTTGGAGTGACCTTCCGACCATTGGAGTCTTCGCAGATATGCTTTTCAAATCCAAATCTTTCCAACACTTTCGTGTGTAGGTTGATTGATGTACCAAGATTCCTCCTTGGACATGTTCAAGCTGCAAGCCTAAACAAAACTTGGTTTTACCCAAATCTTTCATTTCAAACTCAGACTTCAAGTATGAGCATGCCTCTTCAATTTCTTCATCCGTCCCTATGATGTTTAAGTCATCTACATAGACGGAGATTATACAGAATCCATTCGGGGATCGCTGTATAAACACACATGGACAATCTTCGCTGTTTGTGTAGCCTTTCTTGCAGAGAAAGTCACTCAAGCGATTGTACCATATTCTTCCTAATCGCTTGACCCATACGGTGATTTCTCCAGCTTTCACTCGCATGTGTTTCTATTTGCTCCATCTTGGTTCGGGATAGGAATTCCTTCCGGTACTTTCATGTATATCTCCGAATCTAGGTTTCCATACAAATAGGCTGTGACAACATCCATTAGCTTCATTCTCAACTTCAAGTTGACTGCCATTGAGATCAAATATCTAAAGGTAATTCCTCCCATGACCGGAGAATAGGTTTCTTCATAATCAACTCCAGGGCGTTGAGTGAAACCTTGAGCTACAAGTGTAACAACCCAAAATTCAATAAAATCAGAAATACAATATTGAAAATATCCATATGATTTATTGTCATGTTTTCTGATTTTTCCTGAAATAAAGAAAATTCTTTTGGCTTTTTCTTATTAAAAGAAATCCAAATTTTCAATATAGTAAAATGGTAAAAGGCAAAAAGGTAAAAATATAAAGTCAGTAAAATCCTTAAAAATCTCAAAATCATGATTATGCCTCTTGTTCTGTCTGGGCATTAATAAAATAAAATAAAGAAACAAAATGATCATGAAGAGAGAAAAGGAAATCTGAACCAAAAGCTTTGATCAGGATATTTCTTACCTTAACCATAGTTGAAATTTTAACCATGCCGACATATTAACCTAACCCAACCCTGGTAAAAATATCAAGAATTTATCTCTTCATTTAGTAATTTTAGAAATTCAAGAACACCAATCTTAAAAGTCGGAAAATGCAATGTCGAATTATTACAAATAAAATATCAGATATAAAATTTTGAAAATTTTATTAAAGGTATATAATATTAATACGAATCTTTTCAAAAGTTACATAAAATAATAAATTTATTTTGTCCTCAATTTAGCAAAAATGTAATCAGTGAAAATCATTAATGTTGCATTGTCGATTTTTAATAATATTTATATTCATAAAATATATTTGAAAATTTTACTAGACCGTAGTCTTTACCTTTCTGACCTCAGTAAGAAGTTTTGTAAAATTTTGATTTTATGTTCTAGCCTAAACTTCCGTTTTATCCCGAATCGCCTAGATTTGTCCCGAGATTATAACCTGTCTCGCCGACATGTGGGCCCGCTCGACACCGTCCCCAAAGCAGCCGACTTCCTCTTCTCTCTCTCCGACCGTCCGCCCCACCTCGCTGCCTTCGTCTTTTCCGCTTTCTCCCGTTCCTTCGCGCTTCTCTCGTTCTCTCGCGACGGAGACTCGCCTCTCCGCTTTGTCGCCACTCGCGCCGCAACTCGCCACCCGAGGACGCCAAAGACGCCGCCAGATACATCGCACCCACCTCGCCTCCGTGCTTTCTTCCGCGCTGTAGCCGAGAAAGCGCTTGTCCAAGCCGCCGCCTTCCCTCTGTCTTCACCCGTGCAAACCGCCTCATTCGTCTATAAAACCGCGCCAAAGCGCCGCAGACATTCGAGCATTCCCTAGAACCAGAGAGCCGAGCCAAACTACTTCAACGCCGCCAGAACCGCCTTCTTCTCACTCCGCTAAAAGCCCAAAGGGGAAAATTCACCTTTGCTCCACCTCACCCATTTCACCCCGAACCAATCAACCCGGCATCCTCTTAACACCCGAACCTTTCCCCACCTCAATTCCACCCTTCTTCTCCGGTGAGCTCGCCCGAGCTACTCCTTCCGCCGCATGTGCACCGCCGACGGTGAGAACACCCTCCGATGCCTCATTCTTTGCACTAAAGCCAAAAATCGCATGCTAGAAGCTCACGATGCTCACGGTGGTATCCATTCGTCTCGAAGCCGTTGTTTCGCCAAACGTCGGTGAGCCATGGACTTCGCCGCCTCTCTCCGGCAGGCCGCCGCCTGCCACCCCTACCAAGCGATACCACCCATAGATGCGCACGACCCACCGAGCAAGAATTGAACCCATTCCACCCTCCGGCCAGCCATTCGCACGGCAAACCTCGCAACCATGCCTCTGCTCGGTCACCGATAGCCGGGTCCACCTCGCCGATCCCTCGCGTGTTATGCGTCTCGCCTCTACGGCCCCGGGTGTCGATCGACGGCTCAGTAGTCACCGCCGCATGGTCCCAGCGTGTCGCCGCTCCACAAGACAAAGATCTCATCGCGATTGGGCCCGGCCCGTCAGAGCCTCAGTCCAGAGCACCGCAGAAAAGGGAAGGCGTATTTTCAGTGCAAAGGCGTACTTTCCGTTTATAGAAAATTTTCTAATTTTCTGTATTTTCAAAACCGAATGCATTCAAACTTGAATATCTTTTGAACTATCCAACCAAATGAAGTGAAATAAATTTCTAAATCCATATAAAATCATGAATATTCAGAATATGCAAAAATATTTCAAAAATAATTCTGTTTGAATTTCAGATTTAAATTTAAAGAAAGAATTTGAAATATGTTGTGAATAGAATTTCTGCAATTCAACTTCAAATTGAATGAAACAAATTTTATTAAACTCCATGCTCTGTTAGGAACCTGAATATGCAAAAATACTTAGGTGTACCATGGAAAATAATTAAAGTATAATATAGGGTAAGAAAGTAGTTTCATAATGGTAATTTAAATAATTTCAAATTTAGAAATTGAAAATCCGACTAATGAAACCTGTAAAAATGGTCTCTGAAAATAATAAATGAAAGTGAATTATTCAAGAAACTAAGATTGGCTAATATAAGAACCTAATCAGAAAATATTCAGAAAACTTGTAAATCAATGAACAACAAATATGTTAATTCAAATAGTTGATTTTATTTGGTTCTTATGTCCGATCCTTTCATTTTGTCGAAATTGCCATGTTATTATTATTCGACGGTAGCACCCGATTTAAACTCGTGAATTGACGATCGAGTTTGACGCCGAGGATCATCAACAAGGCAAGCACCCCCTTTGATCATATTGATCCCAGTTTTATAAATGTTTTCATTAAATGTTTTACTGCATACTTTATTTTATTAAAGTTTGCTATATTATGGGTATTGGTAGTTGTACCTATTGCTTCATAGAACTTCCTTGATAAGTATGGATTTGTGATCCTTGAAAACCCTAGAATAACATAGACAATACTTGATGTCACTTTGGGTTATTCACATTTAGTGATATGCTTAGCCGTGCTTAATTGAACATAAAACCTTGACATGATTAAAAATGTTGGATATGACAATTAATGGGTATGACCTTTCTTGGTTGGTATTTTGATCAAAAATGAAAATAAAACTATGGTTTTGATGCGGGCAATTATTGGCAATAGCCGGGTGTACAAGGGACTTGTACGTAGTGTAGGGTGGAGACTATTGCCCGTGTCGGATTAAGGACCGAACTACGTGTTCGTTAAACCCAAGAATTTACCAGACAACCACAAGTGCTGGTATGGGACAGCTCTAACTTATTGTTGCTTAAAACTAGCTTTGCACATTGGTAGGCCAAGTAGTATGAGACTCTTCAAAGGATCGGTTGCTCGTAGGGCGCCCACACCGAGGTGTTGGGAGTCACGCTTGCTAATACAACGGTGAATACCATACTATGGACATGCTTAATCATTATTGTGCAAAGGATCGTGCAAACATAAATACCATAGTACGGGTTTGACGTCACCAAAGCTAGTGCAAAGTTAGGGTTAAACAATGTAACGGTTTTGTTATGATCTCCTTGCCGACACACCAAAGGAAGTGTGTTATCGGCCCGCAAAAGAGGTTGATCATTACTTGTGGGTAAAGATGTACAACTCGCAGAGTGTCAAACTTTTGAAAAGCCGCTCCCAAGTTATGGGAATCTTGGTGCGCCAAAGACTAGTTAACTGCTTTATATTTTCATAAAACTCGATTTCTACCGGGACCGTAGGAATGGTTTCTTGGCAATTTCTGTGTGACAGAGAAATGATTCTTGAAATGGTGATGATACCTGTGTATTTGATATTTACTTATGCTTACATTCGCCACTTTCAAGATAAGCCGCTTTTACTTAAACTTCGCTTTACAATCTATTATTCAGATTTACAATTCAATTTAGCTTTATGCAAAACAACCATGAGCTTTCCTTGAAATAGCCTGCATATATGATAGGTTTTGCAAAGTCTTGCGAGTACGTAAGTACTCAACTTGCCCATGTTGATGTTTTTAGGTGAAGAAATGATTTCCGACGATACCTTTTATGACGCAGATTCGGGATGTGAACGATGAATTTTACTAGGTTTTCCTTGTCGATTGCCGATTGGGGATTTTTGGGATAAAAGGGCATACTACAAGATGAATATCTCCGCCGTTATGCTTTTACTTTTGGTATTGTAAGAATGTTATGTATATGCTTCCACTGTAATAATAAAGTTGTGTATGATCGTGATATCAATTTGTATTTGTGCGCATTTAGCCACCGATCATGGGACTAGTATCAGATGCACATGGTATCCATTTTCGATATTAATTTATCGAAAATGGGGCCTTACAACAAGCCTTGCTTTATACCTTACAACTTCGTTGTTTTCATTTCTCTTCCTAACAAAGACCCATTTGTGACCTACTGTGGTTTACATGGGAAGGTGTGCGCATACGGCCCAAACACCTCTCTCTTGTTCGTAGAGACTAACTCGCAGTTGATTGCCTTTTTCCATTCTTCCCAATCTAGCCTTTTCTTGCACTCGCGAGTTGCGTGCTCGGGATCATGATCAATGATCGAGGCAATCTTCTTTGCTAAGTATGCATCAATGTTGGTCGTTGCTCTATTCAGGATTCTCCGTT
This sequence comes from Otatea glauca, assembly GCA_036346275.1. NCBI lineage: Eukaryota > Viridiplantae > Streptophyta > Magnoliopsida > Poales > Poaceae > Otatea > Otatea glauca. The sequence goes on along the minus strand of CM070720.1, from coordinate 53,617,834 downwards.
ATTACAAAGTTTATGGCCATTTCTTCATGGGTGCTTCATGCACTTCTACTTGCTCTTCGCGCTTTTCCCTATCGCGGAGCAAGTTCCTTTAGCTTTCATCGCCTATGTGTGCACACACATTATTTCCGTGGCTTCCTTCATGGAAGATTCAAGTCCGAATTGCCTTTTCCGTTGGCTTCTTTCCAGCTGCTGTGTCTCAACCGGCTCCCTTCTTTCCTTGGGGCATTTTCGTGATTAGTTGTGGTAAGTCCTCTCGCCGCTTTTCTCCAGACGCCTCCGGTACTTTGGGTTTGAGGAGCCGATTTCCGCTTTTTTCTTTGAGGCCTCTGAACAGCCGAGGATACCTTCTATTTTCTTTGGTATTTTCACCCTCTCGTGCATTCTTTGCGGTACATGCGACTTAACCACGCCCTTCGGATCACAAAATGATCAGCAGTTCATTTGCTAAATTCTCGCAAATCAATTATCTTCCGACTTCTTGATTTGCTTCATTAGTGCGGGGTCATGTGCGGGATCCTGGAATGCCATATGATTTCCAAAGATTTTTCATCCAAAGGTTGATTTCTCCCTAATGACGGAAACGATCCTCGTCAAAAATGCAATCAATGATCGGTCAGTATGCAAATCTCCATCATGGGTTCCAAATACCGATTATGGATGCACTCATAACCAACGATATCCCGGATTTCGGAGAGGGCCCATTGCAATCACCGAGGGGGTGGTATAGGTACATATACCATACACCCAAATTTTCTAAGATGGAAGATCTTCGATGATCCTGCACAAGCCGCATAGAGAATGGATGTTGTAGGCCGACGGTCTAAAATTGATAAGAGCTGCTGCGTGCAGATCGCGTGTCCCCAACAAGTGTTGGGCAAGTTACAACTCGCAAAAGCGGTCCGCAATGAACTTAATCCTCTTTATTAGTGCTTCGCTAGTCCATTCTCGCGTATGGACGCATGGTACAGAGTGCTCAATCGCTATCCCTCGTTGTCGTGCAATAGTCATCAAATGCCTTTGAAGTAAATTCTCCGGCATTGTCCATTCTAATGGACTTCACGCGATGATCGTGGAAAGCATTCTTAATTTTATGATCTCGCGAGATCGCTTTGCAAAAGCATGGTTCCTTGTTGACAACAAGCATACATGCGACCATTTCGAGGAAGCATCGATGAGCACCATAAAGTATCGGCGGCCATGACAGGGCTGAATCGACCGCAAATATCCCCGGATGCGTCCAGAATGCTGGGATTTCACTTTGCACTTTCATGACAGAGGGTCTAGTTATTAATTTCCGGGCACATGCAGGCACACAAAATCTTCATGATTCGGAAATTTTTAACATTAATGCCATGACCCCGTGAGTTGTTCACTATATTTCTCATCATTCTCGCACTGTGATGACCTAATATACCATGCCATAAAGAAAATAACTCAGAGCTTCTAAAAACAGTCTTCAAGGAAGTATATACTTCGGGTGCATGAATATTCGTGTAGTACAACCCAGATTCATATGAGGGACATTTTTCTAATACCATTTTTCCACATACCGCGTGCTTCACAATGCACAAGTATTCTTTGCCATTTTCTTCATTGGTTTCTACGTGAAAACCATTGGCGCGGATGTCTTTAAAGCTTAAGAGAGTGCGCGTTGATTCAGGGTACAAAAGGGCTTCTTCAATTACCAAAGTTGTACCCATAGGCAATATAATTGTGGCTTTTCCTGAGCCGATTACATATGAGTCGCCTCGCGATCGTAGTAATCTTTCCAAATTCTTCGTGATCGATCGGAAATACTTAGACTCTCTTAAGATGGTATTTGTTGTGCCACTATCAACAATGCATATCTCTTCCATTTGGGCGCTACACGATTTCTAGATAAAAGAAATATAATTCTAATCAGATAGAGGCAAAACAATCCAAATATTACTTGCAAAATTGAAGAATATTGGAATAAAGAATAAATTGCGATTTATTCATGAAAGAAGTATGCTCTTCTAGAGCTTACAATCCTTTATTCAAAGAAAATGCTAACAACCATAATTTAAAAGAAATGCATTAAACAGAATCAGAAATATGCATTAATTTCTCGCTTCTATGTCATCTCGCAGAAGTTTTCTTCATTTGCCATAATAATGGCTGCAGATCGATGTCCGACTATTCGTGAGGATGAGGTAAGAGGGTATCTACATCCATGGCATCTTCATCACCGATGTTGGCGGCGCGCCTCATGGGGCGCTTTCCTTTGCCTTCTTCTTAGCCCGATATGCTTGATCGCTTCTTTGGATTCTCGACATATCTTCGACCAATGTCCCTAAGTACCACACTTGAAGCACGTCCTGTTCTCGCTGTCCATACGGCTTGGCGTGCGTCTTTTCTTTGTCATCCTCTTCACAGGGGCTTTGGACTTTCCTTTGCCCCGGGTCCTCTTTTTCACCCCGCTTGCCCTTCTTTCTCGTGGAGTGGGCTTTCACCTTGTAGCTATTGGCATTGACTTTTTGCCGTTGCCTCGCCCAGTGGTCATGAGACATAGTTCTTGCGAGAACATCGTCTTGCGATTTCGCAACTTGCATTACATCAATCGCTTCGCTATACTCCTTGTATGCGCCCCGACGATAGCCGTGCACTGGATAGCATTGGGGTGGAAGGTAGAGAGAGTTTTCTCAATCTTCTCTTCATTAGTGATCTTCTTGCCACATAGAGAGATTGGTACAAATTCATGCAAGGCGTAATTGTACTCGCCATCGCTCAAGTCCGCAAACCTCAAAGTAACCCAATCTTGCTGTGCTTGGGGCAAGATGGTGTACTTGAGCTTTCAACCGCTTCAAGTGCACCCAAAGCTCAAGTGCACTCTCCTCACCATATATTCATTCTTCGAGTGGCCGAGAGGTGGTGCTCGAGAAAATGCGAGCTTGATCGCTCGCTCACGCGTAGGTTTTATGGCCCCGCGAGGACCCTAGACCAATCGCGGCTGAGCTTGCCCCCAAGAACGATCTTCACGTCCGATGCCCAAGTGAGGTAGTTCTCGACTGCAAGGGCCGCTTCTTCAAACTCACGATTCACAATGCCAGACATCTGCATGATATCAAAATTCTGGTTTAGATTACTGTGTGTAATCTGATAGAAAATGGTTGCAAAAAAACATAAAGTGCGGAAAAATAAATTCATATGCATTGCATTATATAAAATAAAGCAAATGATTCAAAATTCATAAAGAAAATTCATAGAACAGATAAATAAAGCAAGAAAAAATTAAAACAGAGCCAAATAAATCTTCTTGATTTTCTGGCAATTTTTCAAAATTTTCTGCAATTTTTCGCAATTTTCCCCTTTTTTTTCTTTTTCTTTTCTTTTCCTTCCTTATTTTTCACTTTCCAGCCGAGTCGGCCGGGTGGGCCTTCCTCTTCTGGCCCACGTCTTCGTGCGGCTAGGGTTTCCCCAGCGCTCCTCCAGTGCGCCGCCTCCCCTTCTTTCCTTTCTTTGCGCCGCCTCTGCCCTCGTGTCGCCCGCCATTATGCCGCTCTTGCTTGCTCCGCTCTCGCCTCTCGCGCCTCCGCCGCTTGCCTTCTCGCTTTTTTTCACACGCGCTTGCCTTCTCGCGCTTTCTTCCACGCGCTGAACCGAAAGGAGGCCGGGTGGCGCGAGGCAAGCAGCCGTGCGCCGGAAAGGTGCCTTGGCGGCGGCCGCAGCGGGAAAACGGGCATCGGAGGCTCGGCGGCGGGCATGGCGGCGCTTTCTTCTGGCGACGACATCGGCGGACTTCGAGCCGAACGGGGCGCCAGGCGGTGTCGCGGCGGCGGACCGAGGTCGGCGAGGCGGCGCGGCCGGGCGCGGATGCGGGCCGCGAGCCGGCCGGCCAAGGCGGCAGACGGCCGGTGTGAGCGCAGAATGCGAAGCCGGGCGGCGGCGCGCGGGCGCGGGGCCGCGCTGGCGCGGGCCGTGGCCGAAGCCGAAGCGGCGGCGGGCGCGAGGTCGAACCGGCCGGGCGAGGTCGGGCCGGGCGAGCCGACGAGGCCGAGATGGCACGCGCGCGGCGGCGGCGGCCGTAAGCCGCCGGAGGCCGCGATGCAGCGCGCGCTGCGGAGGAGCACATCGCTGAGCGCCGCATATCCGCCAGACGGAGGCCGAGAAGACATGCACGGAGGCCGAGGAGACTGAACGGCTGCGAGCCGACGGTGCCGGTGGCTACTGCGGTGTTTTTTTTTCTTGCATGAACAGTAAAACTGTGCATGTAGCTTCGTGCTAGTAGTCTTCGAGCGATCGCCGTGTAGCTTCGTGCCATGTGGCGAAAGCGGTACAATATGCGTAGGATAGATGCATGCGAAGAAAACGACAAGCGTTTAGATTCAATCTCCAAAATCCTACCTTTCTCACCTTTTAAATCTGATCTTCGTAGAGCAATTCGTGTTGATAACTTGTTAAGCAACCTCGCTATCGAATAGTCCGGGGTTCCCAAACAGATCTGAATTGGAGAACAGAAAGAGAGAGAGACACGTGTTTAGGGAGAGCAACAGCGGAAATTCTTTATTTCTAATGATTCCTTGTACATAGGGGGGACCCCCTCCTCCTTTTATAGCGCTCTCCTAGGGTTTAGGCTTAAGGGACCAGCATGGGCTTTCATGGGCCATTAGGGTTTCCCAACAGGAATTAATTAATTTCATGGCCGCTTGAGTTAGAATGTGTTTGATTGATTGTACCGAGTGATACATATATAATATGATTTAAGAAAAAAATTATTTATGTGTTTAGTTGCTTGAATAGAACCGTCGTATTCTGGAGGGTGGGATACAAATTTAAGAAATATTCATTATAGATGTTGAATCATTCCACTCGTGCAAAACAATGAAACTACATGGTACAGGATCATTTCGTCCCATTTAACCTCATCCTACCAATTAAACACACCCTTAGCGGACCATAAAATCGATCACGAGGTATGTGCCATTTGTTGCTTAAAATTTGGGATCGATTTTGGGCCCAACACTGACCTCACATTTCTGTTTCCCAGCATCCACGTTGAGCCACGTCCGATTCCAGTGTGCTACAATTTAGTCCGTCTGATCGTGCTCTATTATCCCTTGAATTCTTTGTATTCATTGCTACATGCACACACCAAGTGTACCTAGAAGGAAGATACTTCCTCAATGTCATGCTGGTCCAACAGACCAACACCTATGCAGCAAGTCATGGGGTCAGTTTGCATGTGTGTCTATCACGTTGTTCACCTCCCACCGAATGGACACAAGATCAGCCCGATGACGTGCTGCACAATGATTGCATGTTTTGTAATTTCGGTTTCTGTGAATAAAAAGTTAGGCTAAAACAAATAAACTGTTTTAACTAGGAGCTTATTGACGATGAAAGCAACACATTAGTTTTGTGATACAAATTCCCCTAAAATCTATAGTTTTGTAAAATAGAAAATAAAATATATAGTTTTCTGATAATTTGTACAAGAAACATGTAGTTTTATAAAACAAGTTCTTCTAAAATTTATAGTTTTGTGAAATAGAAGCTAAAATCTGTGGTTTTCTGATAGTTTGTACAAAAAATCTGTAGTTTTGTGAAATTTACTCTTATTAAAAACTTGCTTGAAGTCCTCCTGATCAGAATGACCTGAAGAATATGCTTGTGGCTTTGCGACATAGGTGGTCATGGCCTTTTTAGACACCATTACCACCTCCTCTGCCCTGCTGGTCGGAACGACCAGCACCTTCTCTGTTGCAGCAGGAGGGTCTTCGGTTTCTATAGCCATGAACACCTCCTTGGTAGCAATGGTTGTCCTAACCATTTCCATTGATGTCGCAGGAGGAGCACCGATATCCTCCGCAGGCATTAAAGCTTGACCGATCAGTGAGTCTACCACAGCAGTTGAAAGATTTTCACCCTCAATGCTGGTCAGATACGCTTGTCCACTGATCAGGTTTTTTTGAACGACAACCTTGGTTGACACTGAGACTTGTTCCACACTGGTCGTCGCCAATGTGACCAGCGGGTTAGCCTTGTCACTGACCTGAGCAACCATACCCTGGTCTACAGGAGAACTAGGGACAGTTGTCTCGGGACTAAAAAAAGAAAGCAGTCAAAGCACTCTTAAATTCTGAAGGAAAAATGCTCAGAAATAAGAATGTAAAAATAAATACCTGTAGCAAAGTCTTTAGCCCACGTCCCAGGATATTAAAGGACGTGATGAAGCCCTAATACCCAGGTCGGGAGTCTTCCTACTTCTCCTTATAATCATAGGAACATTATCCTCTGAATCCTCACTCTCATTCCGGACAAATGGGAATATCGAAGATTTCTATATGGACGATAGCAATTGCGGTTGAACTATTTTTTATAGCACACCTGGGATGCTTTCCTCGTTTGTGTCTTCGCAGCAAATACTACCCTCTTGTGTTGCCCATGGGACAGATCATGCGCATGCTTAGAGCATATGGCGCTAGCTGAAACCAGGGCCTGACTAGTGCTGGTTGGGACAGCACTAGCCAGAGCGGTTGTCGGATCCACTGCCTTAGAAGCACCTCTAACAGAAGTCCTCGCCTTCTTGGTCGACGCTTCCAACCATGCATCTGAAAGCGACTTTATCTATTAACACAAGGAATTAAAAAAATAACCAAAGAAATTTCTTGGCACTTACCATGATGTGTTAATTAATGAACTCATCGGCTTGCTCGATCAGATCGGACGGCGGCTTGTCCAAAGCAGCCATGTAGGACCCGTTAGAAGAGATGTGCAGCATGTACGCAACTCTTGACCAAGTCTCTTTGGTGGTTAGAACTGACAGGAGAAAATACCCATAAACGTTAGTAAAAATTCTTTAATAAAGAAAGGAAGTGGTCGGTGATTAAGAGTTCCCTTACATCTAGTTCATCCTTGGTTGGATCTTGGTCGCATTCTATCCTCAAGGCGAATCTGAACCGCCTCTTCAGGGGGCACACTTTGTGGTACAGAAAATCGAAGATGATCATCTACCCCGTCAAGCCACTCTTCACCAACTTGGTAACGACCTTAACGATGCCATTTTTTCGTCGGTAAGGACCAGCAAATCCTTCTCCTTCTTCGATTCGGCCCTTGTCCATATTGGGGCCGCCTTCCCATTAAATCAGAGACGGCTACCCCCCGAAATTTCTGAATAAAACCACTCCCGCTGGTAATCATGCTATGTGTCCTTGGTCTGGAGTGAGAGATACTGAGAAGCCATTTTATCTTGGAGCTTAAAATAAGCGCTCCCAAAAAAGATCCTAACTTTTGCTATTCCTAGTATATTGATAGAAATAGAAGAAAAGATGAACTAGTAGGGGAATGCCAAGGAAAGCTTCGCAAAGGTTAGAGAAAACACTCAAAATCAAAATAAAATTTGGGGGAAGATGGTGCAGTTCGATCTCATAATGATATAGCACATCAGCCAAATACTCACTCTCGGGGAGGCGAAATCCTAACTTCACCAAAGCAGTGAAGAGGACGAGACGCCCCTCCTGAGGCACTCGCTTCGTATCCTCCTCGCTAGGTTTCCATCGCAGCATTCCACGAGAAGGGATCAAACCTTGATCTTCAAGTTCCTTAATCCTCCCCTCGGTGAGGATTGACTTATCCATGGCCATTAGTTGGGGAAAAGAAAAGAATTGAAGGCAAAAGCTTAGAAATTGCAAAAAGACTTAAGAACTTACTTCTACGCTCAAAGATGGCAAAGGTGTAAGAAATTAAGAGAGGATTTACCCCTTTTATATAACCTAACCTGTGTCAATTTTGGACACTGTTTCGGTTTTCAAGAAAGGGTAAATTTTGCCTTTTTTAAAAAACTGACACCAAATTGATATACTCGAACTTCCTTTTAGATCTTCAGAATTTCCACCTCATTTCCTTGATCATATTCTCCATCATAACTGATAGGAGAAGAAAAAAGGACGGAAGATGAAAAGCCTGAATGGCTAAGAAAAACCTTGAAGATAATAGAATTCGAAGAATCAGGGATATTATCCTCAAACTAATTTTTAGATATTGAAGCTTTTCACCTCCTTTCCTTGATCAAACTCTTTGTCACAATTGATAAAACGAGAAAAAAGGACAAAAGATGAAAAGCTTCAACTACTAAGAAAAAGTTTGAAAGCAATTTTTTGACTCAAAAGTCTGAAGGTATGAGTATACAAAGGAAGCCTTCTTCCCCTTTATATGCATTACACATTAAAGACGGTTAGCGTCGGTTTAGTTACCGAGAGAAGTGCAAAGATTTCTCACTTATTGGCACTTAAAACAGTCAGATAATTTGCGTATAACTCCATAAGGTCACAAAAAACAAAAAGCCTTGAATAATAAACTATTATTACTCAAGCCTTGGGGGCTAACTGAAGAGGATTAAAAATATATCTTCCATTTGGGTCCTCAATGGATAAAAAACATGCTCTATTAATGGGCCCACAAAAGCCCATAATTTAGAATTAAGCATGCGCTTATTCGGACGGTCAAGCAAAGTAGTCCATAGCATTGATTCACACTGGTCGTCTCCGACTAGTGAAATAGCCATCCCAACCAAAGAATTGGTTGGGGATAAGCGGTTATACCCGCATATGTCTCCGTGTGGATAGTTATATGATAAATATACACAACTACGTGGAAATTATCCCTAGAAAAGGCATCTTTGACGAGAAGATACCGTTTGGCGGAAAGACACCCCTCAGTTCCATGACACTTTTTTGGAAATCAACTGTGCCTCTTCAACCAATATAAATAGAGGGCCAATGGAAATTAACGAAAAGAGAAGTGTGAGCATTGGTAATTAGCATTCGCAATCAGGACATATAATTGTAATCATTATGTAATCTGTATACTCTGTGGAGCCACTTGGCTGATAAATAAGCATTCCACATATATCGTTTTCCTCATCTTGTTTAATAGGAGCCAACAATCATATTTTTATAAGCTCGATTAAAAGACCTTAAGTCTTAGACATCAACAGGATTCAACCCAATTTCCAAAGACTTATACAAGTGTTAGAAGAGTTTGTTGCAAGTTTCGTCAGAAAAATCACACAAATTTCAGAAAAAAAAATAATCATCAACAAAAAATTTCTAGGGTGATGAAGGACCGGATCAGCAGCATCTGCATCGCCAAGGTCACCAGCAACATCATGTCAGAGCTCTGTCAAGGTCACCGACCAAGACAACAAGCCGACCGAGAGGCGCGAATCCACAAGATCCCTACCTCACCTATGGATCCCGCGCCCACGACGCTTCTGGTGGACTTGGATTCGATCACGACGGACCGGCCTCCACCTGCTATGCGGTTGGTTTCTCTCTCTCTCTCTCTCTCTATATGTACAGAGAGGGAGAAAGAGACGTTTTGCGAGACGTTCAATACTGGGCCTTAGTTTCTGTCGATCAGATCGGGCCAACACAACAGAAGTTGTATATATCGCACGCCAAGCCCATAAAATGCGTCGCTGCTTTCGTGAACTCTTTTATAACAGCGCAAACATGGAATCCAAAAGAACAATCAAGCAGGTCCACGATTTGATGGATGGATATTTTTTTGGTGTACACTCTACTCTGCCGTGCCGTGGTTTTAACTTTTAGCTCGCATGCATGCGGTCGCGGTGGGATCGAGCGTGCCTCCGATTATACGACTAAGTGCATGCCTAGAAGATGGATCAACTGTTGCATCTCATCTCGGTGATAGATCGACGGATCATTCAGCGGCAGCGGCGGTACGTAGCGTGGGGCCGTGCGCTAGCGAAACTCACGTGCCGGCGATCAGATCGGACACACCGTGTGGCCACCACAGGGCCAGATCTTAGCTTTGGATATTGCATTCATTTATTTACACTTGTCCATCCAGCTAGCTACTCTTCTCTTCTCTCCTCTTTCTTAGTCCTGTTGTCTATACATACATACATACATACATACAGGTGCGGAGTCAAGTTAGACTTAAGCTTTAAGCTAGATCAACTGTTCTTAGACCGATTTATAATTTTAATGATTTTTCAAAAAAAAATCATAGACTTTCCATTCTAAACCTTAAGCCATAACCCTAGTAGTCCGAGGTCTAACTCTACCCTGCATGGATGCATGCATGCGCGTGCTGGTTCCTGCACGACAAGCACAGGGGGAGATTCCACCAATTTGTTAAGTAGTGTCAAGTAACCACGCCTGCTTGACCCCAACCTAGGACTTTCATCATAGGACCAGCCTAGCAAACCATACATGGTCTATGCATCGGAAACTGTTGTTAACAATGAGAGCCACGGCAGCAGCCAACAGCTTTAGTTGCCATTAGCCAATCATACTCGGATAGATCACCAAGGAACCATGTGCACCTTCCCAGCATGCCGAAATCAAACAGGCACAGTAATTCAGCCATGTTTAGGGATACACATTCATGTGTGGGTTGAAAATATAAGCAATATTTTTATTTAGGAATTACTAAAAATCTATCGTCTGTTTTTTTTTCTTTGATTTCAGTCATTTTTCTGTGATTCATTTATTTTCTATTAGGGTTCACCAATCCCTTTTTCTTTGTCTAGCATAGAAAAAATATTTTTCATTTTTCTCTGTGATTCATTTATTTTCTATTCGGGCTCACCAATCCCATTTTTCTTTGTCTATCTTAGAAAAATTATTTTTCATTTTTCTCTGCATAAAAAATGGCATATATTGAGAGAGAGAGAGAAAAGATCTGTAAGTAGCAGGGGATACGCAACGACGAATGCATTCCACGACCATCAGTTCTCGGCATCGTCCTTAGGTAGCGAGCCCATCCACGCCAGCGGTAGCATGCCGGTCTGCTCGTGCACCATCAACAGCAGCGGCGGCGACATCTTGTACACACCGGCCACCTGCTGCAATGGGCCGACGCTGACCTCGTCGCTGTCCGCGCCGCCGTTGCTCCAGATGTTGATCTTAAGTTGCATGCCGCTCACTGCGCTGCCAGCTGGTGATTAGGGCTGAGTGGTGAAGATTAAAATTAAAAAGTTAGGGTCAAGAGATAATGGAGTAGAGTCCTGATAAATAGGTTGCGGCTGGAGACCTACGCTGCGAAATGCGTGGCTTGCAACGAAACAAGAACGACGCAAAAATAAAAGGGAATTCAGTCAGGCGGATTCGATCTCCATCGTACGCTCAAAAAATATGACTGATTTGTCTCGATAAAAACATGCAAATGTTATCTAGATACTCCCTTTTCATTTTAGATTTTATTTTGAGATAAATATAATAAAAGGCTCAGGATACACAAATCAACAGGCAACACATTGTTTTTTTTAATATACTCAATAATTAAAAAATAACAGAATCGATCGGTCACACGAACGACTTACAGTTAGGATTGACGAAGAACGAGAAGCAACACAAACGGTGTTGTTGAAGTAGTCAACGTTGAGAAAGAAGCAGAGCGGTCACGCTGATACGTTGCCCAGGAACCTTATTGCCACCCCGTACAAGTGATCTCTATGCAACGGCTCAAAGTTACCGCTCACCCTCCTTCACAGTGCACGCCGAGGAGGAAGGCCGGTGAGGTTTAGCTGCCCAACACTACAATACATCAATCCAGAAAGGAGGAGGAAAAATAAAGTAGGAAATTGGTGTCCTTTGTCTTGGATGTCTCTAAATGTTTATATAGACGTGAGTCAGCAACTCAATAGTAATCGACGATATTATGTCTATTTATTCACCAGTAACTGACATTATTATGTCAATTATACCAAATTCTAACATATGTTTAAATCGCATTTAAACATAATGAATATAGTGATAATTGCATGATTCAGCAAAATAAAAGGTGGAATAATGTGTCAGGAGATGCTTTACAACGAGGCATTGTCTCGTCGCAAGTGACAAGTCACGTGATTTTTCAAGCGAAAATACACAAATTGCGCGTGTGTGTGTTTAGCCAAAGTCCACCCATGCCATGTGTTACATTATTCAAGGAGTGGCAAAGATTCCACCATATAAATTATTTTCACTCCACTTAGTTATGCAATATTATACTAAACCGTACATATTTTGTAATTTTAAAGAAAATAGGCCTTCCATAAGCCAATTTCTAACGGTATGCTTAGTTGAAAAGCATGTGTCTATGCTCTATGAGACCTTGAATACCTCTAATAAATTCTAAGCATGTGTAATAATGCATATGCATGTGTGCGTGAGCAAGGTTCCAAAAGCCAGCGAAATTTTGGAATTTCTCGCCGAGATCTCGGATTTCAGTCAGGGATGAGATGCAAAATCCTAGCCAGATAAAAAAAATCAAAATGCTACAGTATTTTCAGAAATTTCGACAAATTTAGTCAAATCTCACGATTTTTTATCGGATTTTGACTTTTTAAGGACCAGATTTAGGTCAATAACCTTTAAGAATGTCATCTTTTATAAAAATTTGTTAAAAAACGGAATTTTTGAAACGTTTTATAAAAACAGTATAAACACTTTCAGATTTTTATAAAATTGTACAAGCTTGATCATGCTTTGAAAAATTAATGATACTATATTTGCCATCCTAGGATCATATAGAACAATTTTCAAAAGAATTGAAATTCATTTGTTATATTTAAAAATTCAAAAACATAATGAACATAATGAGACAGTAATATTGTCATAATTTCATAAATTCACTCGAGGGTGATCATGATCCAAAATTTTTAGGAGAGCTTAGTCATTACCTCATAACCCTTCTATTTCAAAAATTTCTAACGTTGTTTGAACCATTTTTCATTCGGCTGAATTTTGCAGTTCATCCATCAGTAGCACTGTCCGAATTTTTTAAAATTAATTAGACTTTCATCATTATCATAAAATTTTATGAGAATATTATTGATGTGTCAGGACCATCCAATAAAATTTAAAAATTTTATAACGTGGTTTGCGCTATTTTCCGTTCGGTTGAAATTTGCCGGACAGCCTTTTACCAAGACAGTAGTACTCTCAGAATTTTTAAAAATTACTTAGGTTTTATCATCATCTAAAATTTTTATGGGAACATTAATGATGTGTCAGTACCCTCAAAAAAAATTAAAAAATTGTAACATCGTTTCGACCATCTTTCGCTCAGTTGAATTTCACCGAGATTTCAGCATTCGGTTCAAAAATTTTGGATTTCAATTTTTTTTTTTTGGAATTTTGACCGTATTTCGTCCGAAATACCGAGATTTCATCGAAATTTCGGATTTCGGCGACCTTCAAGATAGATAAAAAAACGAAATTTGAAACATTGTGCGTGTGCCTTGTACTTTAAAATAGCTTAACCCCTGCCGATTAGTTAAACAAACCGAATTGAAGCAGTACCCATGTCTCGCATTAGGCTAATTATCGGCATGCTACACTCCAATAAAACCAAAACCCAGCTCTCTCTGATTGGCTGGCCACGTCGCCGGCCTAATTCCCTCGTTGTTCTAACTAACCAGTACAAATCAATTCATTAATTAAAGTATCTCGGATGCCATGTTCCCCAATGAGAAGTGGCCCAAGTGGCTAGCTTTCCATGGAGGGCGACATGCACAGATCATGGGAGCATGAGTGCAAGTTGCTAGTATACTGACTCTAGAAAAGGGGACCTAACAACACACAATGACCAATCAATAGGAATTGAAGAAGGAGAGGGTGGTGAGGAGTATCTTCCTGAAGTCATAAAATAACGTCGTTTTGGATACGTAGTTACAGTACAGCCAAACTTTGTAAATTTTAATTATCGATATCTTTTTTAATACATAGATTAAATACACAAAAATAGTATGTACAAATTCGTCTCAAGAAAAACTTTCATAAAAATACAATTTTATTAGGTTTTATAAATATATTTTTATAAAAATTGGTGATTTGTTTGGTAACCATGCCAATGTCCGAAACAAAATTCTTTTCTTGAGGGATGGAGCAATATCAGCTAGCTCAAAAAGAAAACTTGTATCTTTTGACACGACACAATCCTGGTCCCTGTCAAACTTGGATTCCAATCCCCAGTAGTAGTGTTTCCTTACAGTTGTACTAGTTGTCCAGGGTGGCAAAAGTGACTTTATGCATGTGTGTCGTACATGGCCAAATAGGATACCCACTAGCTATAGCTAATAGCTTTCATTGTGCAAATGCACGGTTGGCCGTGCGTCGTGTTAAACTTAAAACGGAGCCTTTACATTCTCGCCACTCCTTTAGCTTCTCTCTTCCACCGTTGAAAAGCTCCAACAGGAGTAGCTGCCATGGAAGGTTCACACTAAAAGAAATAAAAAGGTTCGACACCTGCTGTTGCCTGCGACCTAATTTTCGGTGTTTCGTGCTAGCTAGCATTTGTCTCTACTAGACGAGTTAGACACAGAAATGCCTGGACCGAATTGAATTTTCGGTTCATAAATCATATAAAGTAGCTAATTAATGCAATATGTAGCTTAGTAATTAGCTAGTGACCAAAGCATGTACGGACCATCGTTTCTTCCTCCAGTAGTTAATTAATTAGATAGAGAATTGTTTGCAGTAAAAAAATATATACCGGCGCGCGTGCTGTACTGAACCAGCCAGACATCCATATATGTCATGATCAGCTGGTCACATGAGGTAGTGTATATTCACTAGATTGGACTCCGTTGCTAGCTAGCTACTAATTGGAATAAGAAAAAGAAAAAATAAAGAAGATTACAATCGATGTACTACGAATTGATAGGTTTTATAGAGTATTCTGAGGACCTAACCACACCACTAACTTGGTACTTGCTACTGGTGCAGCCATTCGGCGTACATGTTAAATATAGAGAGTAGAGAGACTAGCTAGCTTAGCTTGGTAGAGAATATATATCTCGCTGCAATTGCTGTTGCTAGGATGGGCCGGCGGAGCAGTAGTGCGCGCAGATGCAGTGGAGTGTGCCAGGACAATATTTCCCAACATGCAGGCCGGATATTATCCTCACTTATAGGAACTACGTACCGTGTGCATGCCTGCCTGAGTGTAACATGTACTGAAGCGCAGTGGTCCCTCTCTCCTCTGTCGGCCATTGCAACTACGTACAATGGTCGATGAACACAATGCCATATTGCCATGTCCTCCTTTCAGCTGCAATGGAGCTGTGCAGCTGGGGGGAAATTCAGCTAGCTAGTTACACAGATGTTCTCTGAACTTACCGGGCATGCAGTGCATGGCAAGTTTTCACTGCCCAGCTGGCTGTCGTTGTCGATGGGAGGAATCTGAGAGGCCGACAGCGCCGGGAGGCACGAACTGCTCGTCGACACGTCAGGCTACGAAGCTGCGGTTGCTAGCTAGCACAGGACGGACGGACGAGCTAGCAGATCGACGAATTCAGATCGTCCGCTGAAAAGTCGTTGGTCAGCCGCCTTGCAAGCGTCCGTGTAGATGATATATTGCTTGTATGAAACCAAAAGTGGATCCACCACACATGTAGAGGCGATCGAGCCAGATCCTTTCTCCCCAAGCAAAAAACTGCAGCTAGCACTACTACACTAGCTAAAATATCCAAGTGAATCGCTTCAAGTAAAGAATATATATATATATATATTATAATTAATTGGGACACCATGATACAAAATGGGTATATTCTCTTATGTATTGCATGTGTAATTTTTTGAATTTTTTAGGATGTTGAATTTAACTAGTTTACTAATTACTAGTTCAAACAAGTTAATTGAGCGCCATTCAAAAGTTTGAGTAGAAGACTGAATTGGAGGGCCAAAAAGCATGAGAGAGACTCCACCAGAAAAAACAAATAAAAAGTTGCACCAGGCACACTGAGATGACTTGGTTGCTAATTAATCATACAAAAAGGGCTTCTTACATTGCATTTCATGTACTCCATCCTACTAGGACATGCAACTTTCTTTGAACTTTTCACCTTTCACAACCCCTCGAGTTGGAGTTTATTTAGCTTGTAAAGATTCGGGTGGAAAGGTCTCAAATGCATGACAACTTTGCCGCATTGGAGGCACCAACAGTCGCCGCTCCAATTATCAATTGCCTCTTGGTTAAGCGTATGCTAATTCTGCATGCGTGGCAAAGAACTAAAGATATGTACACTAGCCACCAATTTTTGGTGATGATACTTTTCCAACCAGTTGATCACAAAAATCAATCAATCTCTCTCTCTCTCTCTCTCTCTCTCTCGTGGAATAACATACGTTCAGCACAAGCCTCGCCGCCTAAGGCTCAATTTATCATTGCAGATTTGCAGTGGCTTGTAATCCACGATCTTATATAGTAGTGGTTTGAAATACCTGAGCGTTTTTTTTAAGCATACTGAAATTTCTAGCCTTTAGAGGGTCCTTAATCCAGTGGATCCTCTCCTCCCTCCAATATACTCCCTCTCATGTATCGTCTCCCTTTCTAAAAACACTGCAGTGTACAATACCAAAACCCCGTTATGTTTTCCGACTTTTGGATCCATCAACTACGTGTACTTGAGAAATTAATAAAGCTGGGCAAATGCCTTATATCTAAAAACTATGTACTTAAGAGAATATTTTAATTCGGAGGCTCGGAGCCATAACACAGGAAAATCGTACTACTAGAGTTAATAAGGATTAATCCGTATATATACTACTAGCAAAGGTTTTATAGCGTGGCAAAGCACAGCACAAGTGCAAACTTTTAACTGGCACTATGTAGGTTACGAATTACCAATTGGCCTTTTATAGAGTTGTATCGATCCAACCGTGCGTTTAGTCTTTAATTGTGTTAGCTTTTGCCTTTTGCACGTTCCCAACTTTTACCTGCTACTTTTGTTTAAGCCTAACACATCACACCTTTTTCCTAAGTATCGTATCATATCATATATATGCGAATGTTTTAGTTTTGCACCGTCCTTTCCAGCGAAACTGAGTCCTTGCACCACCGTCTGCTCTTACTGACATACAGGTTGAATACTATATTTAAATGGGAAATTAAGGTGCCAATCGCAATCATGATTTGTCGTTTGGTACGTACAAAAACAAAAGTGGAAATTCCAATAATGAAGATCGAGGATGCTATGTTGGAAATGAATCAGAGATCGATGGATGTACTTTTGTAGATTAGAGAATATAACGACGATCTGTACTTCGATCGGTACATGGCTGACACTTGCGGACAAGAGCGCCATTTTTTAAAGCGCTTGACCTAACATATATAGTGACGGCCAATTAGGTCGCCCAATTGGTTCATCTTGCTCCAAGCAGTTGTTTTATTCGTACGGATGACTGCTTAGAAACAAGCAGTATAATTAACGATTAGCATGGGTTAATCAAACGCACAACAGTGTCTTTTCCCTTAGGAATGTTTAGCTAACTAGGACGTGGTCCTGACGGATGGTTACATGCAGGGCCAGGAGGCTCCCGATCGATCGTGGAGATAGACCAGCTTTAGTTAATAGCACGGCAGGCACATATATGAATATAATGTTCCTTTGCCAAATTCGTTAATTGTACTGAACAGTTAGCTGAACGCATAAAGCTTTTTCAATGGAGATGGAGTGTGATATATATGTGCCGATGGCAACACGACGATCGAGTACAAAAGTGGTGGACCGGCTGCCGTATCGGATCCACGTCGACAAAGACCGACCCGAACACATCAGCTCCCACGAACACGACGCCGACCACACTCGCGCGCCTTTAATTCGCTCCATCTCAGGCCAGCTTTCTATACCCATCTAACCAAAAAAAAAAAAAATACTCCATCGCACGTTTGTATCGTTGCAGGTACCAAGCCACTTACCCATAAACTAGTATAGTGCCCTGTCTTCCGGTTTCCTTTTCCCAGCACGTAATATATGGTCTTTTCCTTTTCTAGAACGTTTGTTTCCTTTTCCTTAATTTCAGGATATTTGTTTCATTTTCTTTGAGATGATGCTGGAGGTGGGGGGAGATCTGTTGTGGGCCACAGGGATGAGTTAGACACATTAAACAATGGCCATCGGATGCGGGTGAGTAAAGCTGAGGAAAGATCTGAGAGGTTAATTTTGATGGAGGCAAGTTTCTGGGGACGTTTCGCTGGGTGCATGAAGGTTATGCCATCTCTAGTGGGGTGCATTATTTGAGGTGGATGTAGAAAAGAATGCTTAGGTGCATTATAAAGGGGTATAGAAGAGGGCTGTAAATCACTAGCTAGCTCGATATACTTGCGTCGTAAACTAGAGAAACCAACGTGATGCTGTTAGCGTCAGGGGCGAAGCCAGTATAGGTTCGAGTCTTGGGCTAGGCCACACCTTCTTCGATCAATCTACAATTTTATTCATTTTTAACATATTTTACATCAGTTTTTTAAGTCAGACCTCGAGCCTGCACTAGTACAGGAAAGGACATCACAGACGGTTAGGAATCATCATCACATACGATTTTTCAAACCATCTGTAACTATATGTCAATGATAATCGTTGCGCATCACAGAGAATCATCATCATAGACGATTTTTCGAACCATCTGTAACTATGTGTCAGTGATAATCATTGCACATCACAGACGGTTTTCAAACCGGCTGTGAAATACACATCAGTTCTTGCCGAGAATCGTCTTCAATCACACTAGTCTAGCACTACAAAACATATAGTACATCCTCCATATTTCCAAATTTGCTATGATTTGGATAGCCCAAATTTAGAGTAACAAGTCATGGTAAATTTGGAGTATCCAAACCATTCCCATTATCTCCACCCAACATAATGACATGCGGAATACAAGATCACCAAATGCTATCAATTCAAGGTAGATGGTTTTCTGTTCCTATACCAGTCAAGGAGTGACAAGTAGTACTACAGTTCCACTTTATGAAGTCTGGAATTACATTATTGAACTCGATTTGGTTCATTGTTTACACGCTTCATCTAATGCAAAAAAGATACAATACAAATTACTTACATCTTCGAGTATCTTATACCAAATAGACTTTTTCTTCAAGTTCTATACATGCTTCCTTTGGCTCTTGAAGGAGAAAGTTCTATACTTGTATGTAGTGTGTGGCGATCATACTCAACGAGAAAGTCTCTTATCCTTTCATTAACTGGAAATAACAAAGAGGGGAGTCTTAACCGCAGTCTGAAAATAGTTTTTCCATCGTCCAGGTAGTCCATTCTCTCCCGTATAAGAATTGAGTGAAATCTACTACCGCAAATGTATTTGAAGTTAAATTCCAATTGAAGTGAAAAATAGAGCCAAAAAAAAGACAACCAACCTTTTCACTTTCCTGTAGGAAACGAGGAACAAGCACTCTTAAAATTGGCAAAGATATGTCCGATAGTAACCTATTAGATTCAAAAAAAATTATTGCATATCATACTCAACTCCATTCTTATCAGTAAAATTATGCGTACACACTACCGAAAAAAGCACTCAGCTACTAGCATTTAATTATAAGTATGTTAAGCAGCATGCATTCTTGCTAGTGAATGAGCACCACAATGCTTCTTAGTTTGATGAAGCAAATATAGCTTGATGATATAACCATATAAAGATAGTTCCAAAGTTCTAGCGATAAACCTTAGTTCTCCATGTATTAGCTTTGGATCACATAAATTGAATAAGTTAGCATGATAATAAAGCATTGACTTGGATGTGATCCCACATATGAAGCAATTGAACAAGCTCTACCACACCACTCCTAAAAGCTCAATAAACACCAGAGCCGCATTCGCACAACCAAATCAGCGATCACGGGCACAAGCACAAGTAGGGAGTGATACGTACCAGTGGATCTAGCTCCAGGTTCCCCGCACACGACAGCCGCGGAATCCACTTAAACTGTTGCCCTTCCCCCGCCCCAGCCCACCACCGTAGGATCCATCGCCGGCCACCTGAGCCGCCGTTCCACCAAACACACCAATTGAGCACAAAACCGTGTGCACCACAGCATAAAGCAGCACTAACCAACAACAAGCGTCATCGATAGGCCTAAAAAAATCCTCAAACGTTATACTAGAGGGAGGGAGCTCACAAATCTGAGGTCAGAATCTTGTGACTGCGGCCCAAATCTAGGCGAGGGAGGCGTGGCCAAGAAGCGACGCCGCGCGAACGAATCCTCTCCCCCACCCACTGCAACGAGGATGCTGAGCGATCGACGAACTCGGACGCCGCGCAGGAGAAGAAGAGCACTCTGGCCTCCCCCGCCACAGCACACGCGAGTAGCATCTTCTCCGTCCCGGGCGGGCCAACGAGTAGGCAAAAACAGGGAGGTCCGGGGAGGCGGTGAGGGTGGGGAGGGGCTTGAGCTTGGGGAGGGGGAGGCGGGGCAGCTTGAGGGAGTAGGCTTAGGGAGGGAGGAGTTGACGAGGACGTCGGGGCTAGGGTTCGGGGATTTGAAAACAACCTAGGTGCTAAGGACTGGCCAAGCTCGAAGAGTCCTTGTGATATTGTTATCGATTAGAACCGTCTGTGATGCCTTCTTATGATACGAACACATCATAGACGGTTCTTAACGAAATCAGTAACTTTGGCGTTTGCATTTCTAAAATCATCTGTGATTAGATTTAACACAGACGATTTTTTAAAATCGTCTGTAATAAAGCGTTTAATATAGTCCTTTCTGTAGTAGTGTTAGAGCATGCCTCCGCCTCTGCTTAGCATCATGTGGCTCGTGCTTACAGCTAATTTATTGCCCATAGATACAGAGAAAAAAAAACTATAAGATATATCAAAGCTAACAAAGGACGGTATACTAAAACCCATTGGTCGGACATCAAAAGATAACTTGATATATAGTGCCATCAACTATGTATATACGTGGCTAAACATTGAAGCCGTTACCGAATCTGGGTAGACAAGAGATGCTCCAACAAAAGGGATAAGGATCTGGTGTAATTTGGGTGGGGACCGTCAAGTTTGTAGTTTCACTCAATCGTCCGATCAAAAAGCGACGCGGAAGATTTTTTCAATACTGTATCAAAAACACTGTAGCAAATTACTATAGTAACCCGTTTGTATTCGATCTCGACCGTCCGTTCACTCAATCTAATAGTTGGATTGAGTGAAAACTATAAACTTGACACTCTTCACTTAAACTGTCAAGGCGTTGGATTGAGTGAAAACTATAAACTTGACACTCTTCACTTAAACTGTCAAGGCGAAGACAACTCACATGCCAGGGACGCCACCGCAACTGTTGCTATCCAAATGCACGAACTCACACTCAAAGTGACCGTTTAATTTGATTTCTAATTTAGAGGAAATAAAATATGTTAAAAGGGCTTGATCTCGAACCGGTAATTGCTACGTGCAGGACCCGCCTAGCAAAATTGGGTTATTTCTACATTTAAAAATGAAAGCTTTCGATCTTCTGAAAAATAGATTCCTTTTTAATAATTTTAATTAAAACTTATTTACAAATATGTACTGTTCAAACAACCCAAGGTCCGAAAGCCTCTTTTCCAGGTCCAGAACCAAAACCCACGTTCGCCGCCACCGCCATCGCCATCGCCATGGGTGCACCCTTCCCTTCCCTTCCCTTCCCTTCCCTTTCCCTTCCCTCCTCTCCCGCCTCTATATATACCCACCAACCCTTTCCCCATGGCTCATTTCCTCCACCTCACATTTCCTACTCTCCACCACCACCACCTCCTCATCGTTTCGCCTTCTTCGAGTTCGAGATCACGCGGGCTGGGGTTCTGCGAAACGCGCGTGCGGACGCGGTGATCGGCGGCCATGGAGCAGAGGAACCTGTTCGTGTCGGCCCTCGGCGTCGGCGTCGGCGTGGGGCTGGGGCTCGCGTCGGCGAGGTGGGCGACTCCGCCGCACGGAGAGGGTGGCGGCGGCTCGGGCGCGGGCGTTGCGGAGGTGGAGGCGGAGCTGCGGCGGCTGGTGGTGGACGGCCGCGAGAGCGAGGTCACCTTCGACGAGTTCCACAATTTCCATTGCTACCTCAGGTTGGTGGGGATCGAAGAGGACTCGTTTTGCTTGGCTTGGCTTGGCTTGGGAGTTCGTGTTCAGCGCGATCCGATGCGGAAAGTCGAGACTTTTTTGTGCTTTTTTTGTTGGTTATGCAAGAATGATCTGGTTGGATACTTCCTAATTTGATGGTTTTACACGGTACTGGTCACTCTGTAGTCTGCAATAGTAGATGCGTGTGCTTTACAAGAATATCTAATGATGGCATCGTTAAGAGCCGTGTTCTGGAAAAAGCAAAGGCAGTTAAAGAGTCTAATTTGTTAATCTAAGCATATGATTTCTAGTTCAGTTCAGTTACGATGCTATGTTACTGAGGCATGGATAGCGACTGATGTGGTAGCGTCCATTTTGCAGCGAGCAGACGAAAGAAGTGCTGATAAGCGCGGCTTTCGTCCACCTGAAGCAGGCGGATTTGTCCAAGCACATCCGAAACCTCTCTGCTGCAAGTCGCGCTATACTGCTCTCTGGCCCCACAGGTTCGCCTTGCTTGCACAGTTTCTATATTTCTTTGCATGGACTAGTAATGGTGGACATCCTGGTTAACTGCTGTTGGTTTTGTTGACTGCTGCTTTACCTGCAGAACCTTACCTGCAGTCGCTTGCGAGAGCTCTGTCGCACTACTACAAGACACGGTTGTTACTACTGGATGTCACTGACTTCTCGCTTCGGGTCAGCTGGAAACTGTTGCAAACCCTCAGTATGTAATCTTCATTTGTTGTTCTCATGCTGTGATTCTGAACTCTTTGTTGCTGAATGTTGTTGTAGATCCAAAGCAAATATGGGAGCTCCAGCACAGGCTTGGTGAGTTAACGACATGGATAATTTGTGTAGTTCTTCAGGTTGCCTCATGTTTGGGACAGGGAATTTCAACATCTCAGGCTCTTTGTTTTATTGAATGGGGCACCTCATTATTTCACTGTAGCAAAAGACTCGCAAACATGTTATATTCACGGATTTGTTGTTTTACTTGCTTCTACAGGTTAATAGTCAGTCCATATCTGAGACCACATTTGGGAGGATGTCTGATTTGATTGGATCTTTTACAGTGTTTACTAAGAAAGATGTACCTAGAGGTATCAAAGCATTACATTTTCCTCTGTTTTTTTTTTCGAAACAGGGATTACAGATTTCTTGATATACTGTTTCAATTTTATTTTTAAAAAGGGCTATTCAACATTTCTTTAGTATGTAACTCCAGATGAAAACTCCCTGTTAAGTGCAACTTATGTTGTCACTTTTTATCCACCTACCAAGTTTTCATGTGAATCTTGTTCCAATTAAGCATGCAATGTGGTTTGTCAAATTCTGGAGATTTTGACTTGTTCCTGTTCTGTTGTGCATGAAACACTTGTGCAGAATCCTTGCACCGTCAGACAAGCAATGCAGATTTGAGGACTAGGTAATATACTCGTTGGTTTAGTTATCAAATCTGAGATCAACAATATTCTTTTTTCCGTATTATTTATCCAGTCTTCCTTTTTCTTTAGAGGCTCTGACGTTGCTAACAATGCACCTTCACTTCGGAAAAATGCTTCTGTGCCATCTGATATGAGTGATCTTGCCTTACAATGTTCTGGACATTCAGGTGAACTTGTTTGTTGCATTTCTTTTTGTTGTTGTTTCAGTCGTTTTGATGTCGCACATGTGCAGAATTTAGTGTAGACAGCTCGTAGATCACAGTTACTAATCTCCACCAGTTTCAGACTGCACGGCGACCGCATTTTCTGGTAAAATCATGTATATGTGTCTATATTAGTTCATCAAAACGAAGTGTTGACATATAAATGGCCTCTCTATTATATATACGTCTGTGTTTTTTCTTTTTTGAAACAATGTTTCTACGCTAGACAGATAGTTCTTCTTTTTACATGTGATACAGTACAGCTAATAATCATATGGTGGAGAAGTTTCTTTGGTTTTTCACTTTTTTTATGTTGATGCAATTTCAGTTAAGCGAACCAGTAGCTGGTGTTTCGATGAGAAAGTTCTGATACAGTCACTTTACAAGGTACTCTATACTTCTTGACTGAACTTGACTGGCTTTGCTTAGTTATGTTTTACTTATCTTGTAACCACGTTTGCAGGTCATAGTTTCTGTGGCTGAAAGTGATCCGATCATTCTTTACATAAGGGATGTTGACCACTTTCTTCATAGATCGCAAAGGACTTACTCTATGTTCCAGAAAATGCTAGGCAAATTATCTGGACAAGCGTTGATACTTGGCTCCCGATTCAACTCTGATGGTGAGTGCACGGATGTGGACGAGAGAGTTAGTAGCCTCTTTCCTTATCGTGTTGATATTAAACCTCCCGGGGAGGAGACCCATCTCCATAGTTGGAATACTCAAATGGAAGAAGACAAAAGGAAAATCCAGATACAAGATAATCGAAACCACATCATAGAGGTACTCTCAGCGAACGATCTAGACTGTGATGATTTGAGCTCAATCTGCCAAGCAGATACTATGGTTCTCAGCAATTACATAGAGAAAATTATTGTCTCAGCAGTCTCTTATCATTTGATTCATAACAAGGATCCTGAATACAAAAATGGGAAGCTCGTTCTATCCTCTAAAAGGTTAGATCATTTATCTTGATTGTTAGTATCAATTAGCTTTTTTCTGATTTTCTTAACGCAATTTACTTTGCAGTTTGTCCCATGGATTAAGCATTTTCCAAGAAAGTGGCCTTGGTTGGAAAGACACTCTGAAATTGGAAGCAAATGATGAATCAAAGGTATCCATTTATCATGTACAGATACCTAAAAATAGTGTACCAATATATTGATGAGGCTAACTTCAATGCTACTGTTTACAAAGGATGATTTGAAAGGCTCTAAGACAGAGAAATCAACCACGGTGCCAGTTAAAGATGGCGATGGTCCATTGCCACCACCAAAACCAGTAAGTTCTATTTAGTTGCTTGTACCTTTTGTTCTGCTACTCCAGTAGCTTATTACATGTTTAGCAGTTCACTGAATGTAAAGTATCATACTTCTTCTTTGTGAACAATGGTAAGAGTGAACTTCTTATCCTTGATGTGTTTCTAACTGAGCAGGAAATTCCAGACAACGAGTTTGAAAAGCGTATCAGACCAGAGGTTATACCAGCTAGTGAAATAGGAGTGACATTTGATGACATTGGTGCCCTAGCTGATATCAAAGAGTCGCTTCAGGAGCTGGTTATGCTGCCTCTTCGACGGCCCGATCTTTTTAAAGGAGGACTTCTGAAGCCTTGCCGAGGAATATTACTGTTTGGGCCACCTGGAACCGGCAAGACAATGCTTGCTAAGGCTATAGCCAATGACGCCGGTGCCAGCTTCATCAATGTCTCAATGTCCACCATCACATCGAAATGGTTTGGGGAGGATGAGAAAAATGTCCGGGCATTGTTCAGTTTGGCTGCTAAGGTCGCTCCTACTATCATTTTTGTGGATGAGGTAGACAGTATGTTAGGGCAGCGTGCTCGATACGGCGAACATGAGGCGATGCGGAAGATCAAGAATGAGTTCATGAGTCATTGGGATGGTCTCTTGTCAAAGTCAGGTGAAAGGATACTAGTTCTTGCTGCGACAAATAGACCGTTTGACCTTGATGAAGCCATCATTAGGAGATTCGAGCGCAGGTCTGTTCAAATGCATTGTTTTATGGGAGAATAGATGTAGTAGTCTGGCAGTTCCATGATGAGAGACTAATTGTTTGCTCTTATTTGTTACACTGAACAGAATCATGGTCGGGCTTCCAACTCTAGAGAGCAGAGAGCTGATTTTAAGGACACTCTTGTCAAAAGAGAAGGTCGATGAAGATATCGATTTCAAGGAGCTTGCAGCCATGACCGAAGGATACAGTGGCAGCGATCTTAAGGTTTGTGCTCTGCTTTGAACCCGACTTGATAGAAACCTACTGTGAATCTGACTGGATCACTGAAAGTTGTTCTTTTCTTTTTGCCCCAGAATCTTTGTGTGACAGCTGCTTACCGCCCTGTCAGGGAGCTCCTCAAGAAAGAACGAGAAAAGGAGCTGGTAAAATTGTAACTGATTTGCTGCTTTATAAGTGCTTTGCTTTTAACTGAAGACGCGATGAGTTGAAGTAGCTGCTAGGCCAATTATGAATAAACATCTTCTGTTGAACATGTAGTAAGACCAATCTTACGATACATAATTTGATGCCACAGGAGAGAAGGCAAAAGGAGGTAAAAGAGAAGGCGACTACGACAGAGGATTCAGAAAATCCGGAAACTAAGAAGGACAACTCAGAAAATAAAGACGACGTTTCAGAAAACAAGGCCGATACCTCGGAAGCGAAGGCTGAAGGTGAAAAGGAAGTGACGATCTACCTTAGGCCACTGACGATGGAAGACTTAAGGCAGGCAAAGAATCAAGTGAGTTGCTGCTGACTGCTGTCCTGACTTGCATGCTACATGAATAGAACGACAAAAACAGATTACTGAACCATTGTCCGATGATGCAGGTTGCTGCGAGCTTCGCCGCCGAGGGTGCTGTTATGAACGAGCTGAAGCAATGGAACGACCTCTACGGTGAAGGGGGCTCTAGGAAGAAGCAGCAACTGACGTACTTCTTGTAGAAAAGATACGTGCTCATGAGCATATCGGTGATGTTTGGCGCAGAAATGCTTGCATTTGGGGAGAAGAGGAATGCCGTGGAGGAGAGCGTGAGTTCGGTCGTGATATAGGAAGGATCTCTGGTAAGCATATGTGAGTAGTAGTAGATTGAGATTGATGGTATTGGAGGACGAGTCATCATGTACAATTCTTTTATACGGACAAGTACTTACGTATGTACATCTCTAGATTGTAATTCTCTCCGTTCGTTAGTATATTGAGCAGCTTCTATTGTAATAGTGAGTCGGTTTATATGGAACTCTTTAGGCTGCTGTAATGTGAAGTATATCTAGAAACAAATCCATATGTTCTATGAGTAGTTATTCTGTTACTGTTACTCGTGTTCTTCAGGTATTTTGAAAACAAGATAGCTCACTGATCAGTGCCAACCGGAGGTGATGCTTCCCAGAACCATGAACTTGCGTTGCTTCAACGTAGCATGTCAAGCCATTCAGTTCAGTTCTCACATCTTAGCTACAAATCCAGCTCCACTGTCAAGAACTCAAGATCAAACACATGATGGTTTGCTGTTACTTATTGGACGGCGGCCAGCTTTGCTGCACGTTGGTGTCTATTGTTAACCACAAACTTCATATTAGATCATTTAGTTTCGATTTTTCAAAATCTAGAACTTGCAGATGATAATTTATCAAGGTGGTAGCTTTGTTGTCCAAAATTTTTAACGCAATAGTTGAGCTCGACCAACCCAATCTCAGTCTCAGCTGCCACATGATCTAAACAAACAGTTCCGCGTCGTATATAAACCCCAGATCACGATTAAATCTGCAATTAACGAATGAGGATAACATAGAGAACCCAGATTGCAATTCAGATTCTGCGTTCCACCGAGTCTAAACACAAACAGTTGAGTAGTTTGAGTCGCCTCCCTGCCTCGGTTCATTTTCTTCATGAATGTCGCAAATGATACTGCCGTCTCACAAACAAGGTTGAGTTTTGTAAGATCTGATACCAATTTGCATGATCCTATCCGAGGGCAAACTTGGACGATACAGCACGGACAAATAGCTGTTCATCCATAGGTCCCTCGTTTAAAACTCGATATGGCAATAGCGATTTTCAGGCTGTATCCGTCGGTACCGGTGTAATGGAACCATAAACCAATCACACACCCACGAATTCACGGCGCTGAGAAACGCATCTCGTTCCCATGCCAAGATTATGGTTGCGAGAGAGACCTCAACGATGCAGATTTCAACGTCTGCTGGGGTCTCCGCTTCAACCGGCAAAAATTCTGCCATTTTGTAGAGATTGTTGCAAGTGGGATCCCGCTTCGCGAACACTGTATAGTCTCGCGAGATCTTGGGACTCATCTGCAGATCGTATCCGAGGGGTAAACTTGGACAATACCGCACGTAGGAAAAGCAGTTCATCCCCAGGTCCCTCGTTAACAAACAAAAACGCTCGCTGAAAAAAGAAAACCAGAGTCGAGAAAGAGGAAGAACCAAGTGGAACGGGATGCTCAGCGAATACGAACCAATAGTAAAGGTAGACATCATATCATCACCATCACAGGTGATCGATCAAGGGACATATCTATCTCTTCATCGCACCCGAAAAGATACAAAACACACGGAGATAGTAGAGAAAACGAAGAAGGATCAACGGAGAAGGAAGAGCGAGGCGGCGGCCGTGACCACGAGGGCTGCGGGATCTAGGGTTTGGGATTGAGACGTATAAATAGAGGACGAGGAGTTGGAACGCCGGTAGATCGTTGGATTGGGTCCACTGGGCCGGTACGAAGCGAATGAACGGCCAGTGCCAGGTTGAGTTCGGTCAAGATTCAAGACACGGCATGTTAAAAAAATACGCGCGGCCCAACTGCATCGCGTACTTAGCAGACGACCCGGTGTGGACTAGAAGATTCACATAAAAAAAAATACGAGAATCCCTTCCTTCGCAGGCATAACTCTAGCAGCAGACGGGCGGGCCGGGCCTGAATGAAGAGCGGACCAAACTCTTCTTTGTTTAAACAACGGCTGACAGAGACTCATAAGAGGGAGAGCGGTAGCAAAAATGAGTTCCCTTTCTTGCCGCTACTTGCGTTGCGAGCCAATCTTCAAACTGTTACAGAGAAGTCGTTTACTGATTAGCTGCTTGAACGTGGAAATATTTCGGCATATCTGCTCTTAGGTTAGTACGAGAACTCGCTTTTCATTTCTTTCGTTTCATACTGTAGCAGTAGTCTTGTTGTGGACCTACTGTAGCACCAACAACCTCTTCTTGTAATGCCTCTGGAATTGCAGCTTACTCCCCTTCTTGAGTAGACTAGAAGGAAGAGTTTTGGGCTTAAGGCATAATTGCTCTATTGATTTTTCGGCACATCAGAATACCGTGTTGGATATCGAGGCTGAGATCAAGTTGGCTTTTGCACCGCTGACGAATGAGATTGATGTCCCAAACCCTTTCGTTTGTTCGCCTTCTAAAAGGCCTACTGACCTGCCGGTGAAAAGCCGGTTACAAAAAAAATAATAAGACGTAGCAACACTACCCATTGAAAAATCCTTAACTTTGGGTCTTTTTTAGGGATTTTTTTGTAATTGCATCATACTCAAGAGGATGAGGAGGTCATCTAAACCCTAATACCTAAGTAGGATAAGACAATCTCTTTTATCCCTAAGCAATTCGGGCCAATCCACTTTGACTCGTTTTTATAGTTTACATACTTTTGTACTGCCTCTGCTTACTGCCAAAGTCGCTCTTTGGGCAATCTCCGCAGTTGGGGACGGAGAGGTAGCCCGCCTTTGGCGCTCAGAAGTGGATTCTCTTGCAATCGCTCTTTTGTCAACTGGAAAGTCTTTCCATCGCGGGGCATATTACGAGCCCCGCAGGGCTCAAGCCAAGGGAATAACTATTAGGAACGATATCCCCCTCTTATGCTTAGGCACGTTATACACCTTTTGATGTAAATTACTCTCAGCCCTATGATGACTCTTCGCCATGGAATAGATCGACTCAGTTCCCCTTCTTTTCCGGTGCACTCGCTTTGTATCTCCTACCAAAGACAACAATACCTACATTCTCATTCTCAAGATTCAAGGCTATTCCTTTCACACCGCTGGCAAATTCCACCATTTCTCCAGCTTGAATCGGAACCAACTGCTTTCGCACCGGGGGAACAAGATCCGGAGCAAGGACCCTAAGAATTTGGAAGATATCAGAGGGTACTACGGGCTTAGACTCTCTAAGATATCCATCACAAGATAAAGAAAGTAGCGAAAATCATAAGAGAGGCTTTGTGTTCAGAAGGTTGGGAAGGAGTACGCCCGGTTTGTCTTGATTTGCCCACCCTTTTTCGTTTTCTGCCGCCACTGGGTGACCGCAGGGGAAACACAGCCTGGCCGCCTCTCGGGATTGATCCGATGACAAGATTCCCCACCTCGAGATGATTCACCCTTCTGGGGACATGCTTTGCCCTCCTGGATGGATGAATCGGTGAACTGAGAGATGATCGAAGCACAGTGGTTGGTGTGGTTCGTCCACAGAATATTTCTAGGTCCCAATATACCCAATGCCAGATAGCTGCCAAGAAACACAAGCCAGAAAACACAATATGCGGCTGCGGATTTCGTCCCGTCCGTAGCGCTTCGGAAGTCACTCTGGCGTGGCGCTGCTGTTTCATTCCTTTCTTTACGCTGTAGGGGTAGGTTCTTCCGAACTACCACTGTTTATGCAATGGCATGCCCCTTAGGTTCCAGCTTATCCTGCCTCATCAGATTCTCCATCACTGTCACTTAGACATAGGATCTTTGCAAGGGCCTCCGCTTTGATAACCGTGTGAACGGAGAGTGGGCAGAGCAAAAGGGAAGGAGGTCCTCATACGGAGTCACACTTGAGCAATGGTGCCCGTTTTTCCAATTATGAAGCATGGCTAAGTGATCCTACTCACATTGGACCCAGTGCTCAGGTTGTTTGGCCAATGAGACAAGTAGTTTATCGAAGGGACCCCATAGCTAGTTTGATTTTTTTATTTGTCCATTCTTTTTGAAAAAGCTTTATCCGCCCCGCGTGAGAGGCAGAACCGTTGTTGCCTGATGGGAACTTCCGCAAACTACCACACTTCAGATTCAGGGTGGGTAAAGGGGAAGTGATCTTTATTCAGAGAGGGAGAACAGCGCGGAGCATAGACTCGGCACAACCTAACGATACATCCAATACCAATGTAGATCAACGTACAAATACCGGCAATTTATTGAGCTTGTAAGGCCCGTTGAAGTCCCCGAGAAAGAGTATAAATAGGGCTATAAGTAGGCCGTTTGCTATTGCAATAAGGGCTAAAATCTGTACTTCACTTTAATTCCACTCACTCCGTATAAACTGAAAAAAACTTTATTTCACTTTTTTCTAAAGTGCGTCCAGAAAGCTGTGATTCATGGGAGGGAGCAGCTTCACCGCACACTCGTTGTCATCGAGGTTGATCAGGAAGGATTGGTCGACGAAATATGAATCGGAGACTTATGCCTATCACTAGACAGAAGGAAATAAGATATATTTGTTTCAGTGCTCTCATTTTGCTACCGATTTATTGTTCTTTTATTGGACTAGATTCCAATCTAACTAGGAATGGTTTCTAGCATTCTTCAGCGAAGAAAGACCTGCATCTGGCTTAAGAAAGAACGTTGTCACTTTCGTCTACCAGCTTCGATGCTGGAAAGTTTCGAGTTCTTGCTAATGGGTTCTTCCAAGGGGAGGGTTATTTAAAAGGTAGAAAAGAGGCATCCACCAGTCATTGAGAAGAGCAAATCCCGGAATTAGCAGGTCGGTATGCGAAGAGAAGTCTTTCGGTATTGAATCCGCGAGGCCAGGTGAAGAAAAGTCCGATATGGGTGGATTACCTTTTTATGAATCCGTATCGGTTGTCGATATCTGTTATAGATGGTTGCCGTTCGGGGGTGCTTAGGACCAGAGGTACTTGCAGACCGGAGAGGCATCCGGCTCTCTGCAGGGGAATCTCCACTCACTGCTTCCCCTAATAAGTAGTTCCTCTCGGTATGAGTTCCTTTGGTATCTAGTCTGTTCCAGTTCTTCTTAGTTCCCAGGTTCCCGAGTTCTACTTACTTATAGGCTGACTTGGCCCAGGAAACAAGGTTCTATTAGGCTTGCGGGGAGGTAGTTTTGTCAAGCTCGTTAAACGCAACGACAGTCAAGGCTAGGAAGATTTTCCAGGCCAGCCAACAAAGTGGCAGGTCCAGGTAACGGGGAGAATCCGCTAGGCTGAGGTCGATAAGGAGTTGCGGACAACTCTGACCCAACAACCAACGCTTTCATCACGAACGCGCATTACTCTTTAGCGCACTTCGTAAACAACAATCCTAGCTGAAACGCATGGCTTGGCTCTTCAACAGCAGCCAACCGTGGCCAGCACGGTTATCATATGTCAATTCGGATCGCGCACCTGGCTCAAGGAAAGGGTTACAAATCTCATTGTCTACATCTTTCTTCCCGTGATTGATACTCGACTTGCTTTCGGTTTAGGGAACAGGACCTTGCCGAAGCGCCTCCCGAGACTCGGAGTTTTGAAGCAGGGCGAGACAACTTTAGCTAGGAGCCTCTTTTCCTTCTGCCCAGCTCCCCGAAAACAACGTTCGACTTGCATGTGTTAAGCATATAGCTAGCTTCCTTCTGAGCCAGGATCAAACTCATGGGGCGCAGCCCCACTTTTTTGTTGGAGAGATAGAATGGAGTTCTTCACGAAGTTCGAGTTCTAACCTCCACTTAACAGTAGAGCTACTTTTCGTTCCTCTCCTTGTTAGTCAGTCGAGTTATTTCATTCCAAGGACTGACACTGGATCTATCTCAGGATTACCAATCACATTCCATATCCCACTTCAAACCTTTCGATTCCTCGGGTAGCCTCCTCACTAAAGGCATTCCTGCTTCAGAGGCAGGTGAGCCGGGTCAGGAAGGCGCTACGCTCTCAACTGGATCAATCGCTTTGTCCTGATCGTAGACCGGGTGAAACTCTTCGCTTCAAGGTTCACCTTACACGTGCTTTGGACGCCTATACTATACCCCCCAAAAGCCCTTTTCAGGTTCCAGGTAACGAGTTCCGGGATAACCTCCGAGAGTGTTCTGGGGAGATTCGCCTTGGGCTTTGATGTGCCCCGGCTGAGACACGAATCCTAGCCTATCTGAGTCACAGAATGAAGGGCTCTTCAGAAGGCGCCAGAAATCGAACTAATTAGCGCAACGGCTTCTCAATCTGAACCTTTCCTGGCGAAAGGACTCCTTTATTAGTGTGAGTTTCAATATCCATATCCAAACCTCTCGCAAAATCGTTGTTTTGACGATCCCTATGTAGAAAGTCCGAGTCGGAACCGCGCACAAGGTCCTTCTTAAACTAGAAAACAGAGTTCGTTTTTGGGTTCCCCGAAGCCCCGAATGGATTGGATCGTTTCTGCTTCTGCCAACGAAATGAAGGCCTCGCCCCTTCCGCTTTTCTCCATTCGGAGTAGGCTTTCTTTCTCCTTATTTTGGAAAAGAAGTTTTTCAGCAAGTGAGCAAGCCATACCATTCATCCTCCACCTCCTCGTCCATGAAGTCCGTTGACTTTCTTTTTCCAAACGATTAGCCAAAATCTTCGATCCAATCTTGTACAGCACGTTGCATAACCCTATGGGTCTGAATTGAGACAAATACTCCGGTTCTTCGGGATCAAGACGGTTTGACCTACCCAACCAGCAACTGAAGTGGAAGACTGACTGACTCAGGTGTTGGCTTTTAGCATACCGCCACGACTTCTGCTTGAATTCTTCGTGCTGGTCGCACCCCAGCGTCGGTAGGGACCCAGAGAGCTGCCTTCGCTTTTGGCGTTCCTTCGTAGATCTACGGAGGGTCTTCTAAAAACCACATGAGCCTTCACTCTTCTGTCTGAGGAGGAGGATTGAGCAGTGCCGTTCCTTTCATATCCTGCCTTGCCAAAGCTATTTCATTCCAAACATGCGCTCGTCATATCGATAGCTCGCAACGGAAGAGAGCCAGTGTAGGCTTTGACACTACTTATATTCGAGGATAGAAATTCAAGTTTTCCCATTGAGAGGAATTGTGACATTCACCGTAACTACTACTATCGGCCAGGCCCAACGCTCTAAAAGAAAAAAGGGGATTCTTTGTTTGAGCAATGACTGCCTTTTACTCGCACAAAGAGAATGAAGCACAAAATCTTCGATACCCAGCGCGGAACTTCCAGAAGATTTGTTGTGAAACTTCATGGGCCAGTCTTGTGAAGTAAGCAGTTACAGACGACAGTTGCTCTTCTTGAAGTTGAATAATAGCACGACGTAACCCTGCATGCGAACTGAGCGATTCTGGGGCAAAAACACGGAGCCGCACTGGCCCAGAGCCCAGAGCCCAGAGCCCAGAGCCAGCCACCACCTGACGATCCCGTTTCCATCGACGTATATAGTACAAGTGTATAACCAAGCTGATTGCTCGCCTGCCCCCGTGTCAATGGAGTATAGACTCACGAAGAAGATGCTTTCCCCGTGACGCACCCTACCGTCTTTTTTCGCCAGCAATCAAACAAGCACGTTGCCGTGCTGGGCCGGAGCGTGAGACTGAACGGAGCTAGCCAGCTAGGCTGCTGTTCCTGCAAACCCAATGCAATGATCGCTGGCGAGTAGACGGAGGGAGACATGGCTAAAACAACGGCCACGACCGCGATTAGACGTCTCATGAAAAAGAGGCTCTATGGCTACGCTCTACGCTACCGATGCTTCGTTTCATCGTCCCCCTAGCCCTAGGTCAACAAAACTGCTGGAAACTGCATCAGACTGTCCGCCCGAGTCGAGCGAAAGCTCGTCGGCGTTTTGAGCACCGGTCACCTCAATTTGGCATTTTCACGCGCAGTTTGCTCTATGCGTTGCTGTTTTGGCAGCTTTGCTCTGGTAGCTTACTGTGCCAGCCGTTTTTTGTACAGACGGTTGGGCGGTCTTTCTTTTGGTGTCTGACGAACCTAAACCGGTCTGCTCCCATAGCTTAATCTCCTCGTGTTGCGTAATAAACGAGAAGGGAACTTGGTCGATCGGTGTGCTCATTTCGCCTTTTGAAAGATCATGGCTAGGTGGCAAATCGACAATATACTACTCTAGCCACGTCATTTGACTAGATGTTGGTGAAAACCTGAATTTTTTTTGTTGTTTCCATTAACTTTCCTGACTCCATACCTAACTCCACTCGTTGTTTCTTTGCCTTTAAGAGACCCTCCGGCTGGCATTAGCAATTTTTTTGTTATGATTGTGTGAATAGTTAGTCAATCTTTCAGTTACGTTCGCACCGGCTGCAGTGTAGAAAGGCATGCGAAGCAATCCGCCCGTGCGAAATTGATCGCAGGATAACTATACTAGTTGTATTGTTCGAGCCTGTTCCCATTGTTCTTGGGAAATAAAGTGCTGCTCCGTGGCTTAGGATGCTGTCTCTATTTTGGAGTAGCGCCGAGGTCATTATCGAAAGACCTTGAGTGAGCTGATGTGATGGCCGCTGGGGACGCCTGAGACAGTTCGCATCATTCCTGCCTCCAGCTCTTGTCTAAAATAAAATACATCAGTTTCATACCGAACACTTTGGCTACCACTTTGATTTTTGAATCAGCAGTAGTACTGGAAATTATTTGCAGGTAAGTCTAACATTGTACTGCTATTCCCCTACCAATGCATCTCTTTTCCCAGCGGAGACGACGAGCATTGAACAGTCGTAGTTTTCAGGCGTGTGTCCTTCAATTGCTGTTCACTGTCGCGCTGAAGAGATCCATCAGAGACTGATGCGTGCCTTGTCTTGTGGTCGTGGCTCGAGTCTGCAACTCTGAAAAAGAAATGAGGCGTCGTAGAACGGCAGTCAAATATTGTACCTTCAAACTGATCACGTCTCGGAAGTCGGAATCAAACGGAGAAAGAAACGCGGCAAGAATAGCAATCAAATATTTGTACCGTCAGATTGATCACGTCTCTGAATCTCACGAGCCGAAGAAAGGAGTGTACCATGTCCCAACTTTTTTTCCCTTCGGTTCCACCTCGTCAAGTGGATGCTAACACCTATATGTCCATCGTGTCAGAATGATTTTCCTTGAGGGAATTCAAGGCACTTTCTTCTTCGTTTTAAAAGTAAAAAAAATTCCACAATTACTTTTAAAAAAATACAAAAAATCTTACATTAATCAAAAGAAAAAGAGAATAATCTTGCTACTTATTTTGGTGTAATCAAATTATAACTGTACGAATTAATTATATATATAAATATTAGAGTTATATAACAAATACAATTATATATCAAAGATAATTACATTATAATATCTAGCCATACAGTTACATGTGTAAATCTACTGTTGTCAAAACACCAGCTTAACTTCATAAAATATCTTTGATTCTTGACACGGAAGAATACGGAAATTGAAGCTGGGAAGATGCACCTTTAAAGGCTAATAAATCTGATCTTTCTAATACTAACCTTTTCCAGCCCAAATAATTGTAGTGTTGACTTAGTCTAGAGCAGTACAGATCAGTTAGAAATCATCATTTATTTAGTTGTCTTAACCTCGGTTTTTTCAAATCTAGCCATTCACATATGAATTGGCAAATTTGGCCTTTCTCCCCACGGTGAAAGGTGCGGCAAATGACATGTAAATGAATACGCAAGGTGCTAGATTCGAAAAAAAACATATAAATGCTAGATAAACGATGATTTCGATAAATGAAGCTGAAAGGAGAAGCGATGATGAATCCGCAACTAAAACCCCCAACCCCCCAACCAAAAAAAAAAACCGTACAAGCTTGCAACATGGACTTGGGCAGCCTCTGCGATTCTTCTTCATCTGCGTCTGCTCTGTGCACTGCAGGTCACCACACTGGTATTCAGTCATTCGATTACTGAACAACCCGTTCTAGAGCACTAGACAGGGTGGATGGTAAGGGTTGGTAAAGCTGAGCAGCACCGCCCATGGCTGCTCCCTTTCTCCGGTAAAGAGCCTCTTTTCTCACTCGTTTTTTATGAACCTTCTGTTGTCTTGCATAGTTGTGCCCCGGGTTAGTCGTTTTTTTCCCCATAGTTTGCGCATAGTGCAGCTGGACAGAAAAGAGATTCTACCACCACCCTCCATTCCGGTTGATGAACATTGACGGCATGGAGGTGTTTGGTGTGCGTGTGTGAAGCGGCGACGAAGACTAAGGGTCATGGTTCATATATTAAGGTTTATGTTCGGCTATAGTTTTTTTTTCAAACTTGGCAGGTTAGGTTATTAAAATTAAAATCATATTTTTTGTTAAAAAAATGAATTTTGCCATACTTTTTTTGAGTTAATGACACGTGGAACCTGGATGTCAAGAATGAATCTTGCTACAAGTATGACTATGAACCAGACAGACGTCAAACTTGCTTAACTTGAGGCGTGGTAAAATATGGCAAAGTTTGGCTATGAACCAAACAGACCATAAATGAAAGACAATGCGGAGATCTA
The DNA here is from genome assembly GCA_036346275.1 of Otatea glauca. NCBI lineage: Eukaryota > Viridiplantae > Streptophyta > Magnoliopsida > Poales > Poaceae > Otatea > Otatea glauca. The sequence goes on along the minus strand of CM070720.1, from coordinate 53,580,920 downwards.
CCCGTGTTGGTGATAAGTCTTTGATTGTATTTGAGCTAGGAGCTCTTAGGTTTGAGTTTGATTTGAATTAAATTTCAAATTGAAGTAATTGAACTGTTTTCAGTCAGGAGCAGCACTAGCAGCCTTGTAATAGCGGCACTGCCGACCTTTCTGAACCGGTAGTTATTTTACAGAGAAGGTATCTCGAGGGTTCCAGGGCAACCAGCACTACCGACGGCCGAGACGCGGTAGTACCGGACTTGCAGTACTATTGGCTTATGGCTGGCGATAATACCGACTTTATGAACGAGATTTGATTTTTTTTAGCAATTGAATAATTATTGTATATCGCTTTGGACATTGCTATGTGATGGGTTTCCTTGCTTTTGATGGTTGCAGGACCACGGTGCTAGATCATGGTGAGGCGAAGATGATCGGGACTAGAGGAAATGCGCGGGAGGTCCTAACGGTTGAGGATGACCGGAGACGGAGTCGTTGAGAGGTTAGAAGACAAGAGAACGGTTGAGATGCTACCTTAAAGCTACTCGGATCAAAGAGAGCCGTTGGATTGCGGTTTAAAGTATAGAGTAGTAGTCAAGTTAGCTTGCTTTGATAAGCGTACAAAACCTGTTATGTTATTGCGTTGCGAGTTAACCCCGTGTATGAGTAAGGGACCCTTGATGAGTTCTTGAGGGTTATGATGGTCATCCAAGGGTGGAGATTGCTCCGAGGTTACTATAAATAGAGGAGAGGGGTGTCTCACCCTTGAAGGTTTTATGTGCTCATTTGAGCTTCGTCAACTTTATTGTGAGGCTTTGTAAACTTTTTTTCCAAGAAATAAAATTTTATTTTCTTACTATTCTGAATTTAATTTCAGTATTTACTTTATGTCTTAAATTCCTCACTTTAAATTCTTATTTACTTTATGTCTTAAATTAAGCATTTTAATTCCGCACTTTAAATTCTTGCAATTTACTTTTTTACACATTTGGATTTGTCTCTCCTTCTAAATGCTTGTGATCTTATGCCAAAGATGAATGATTGATGGATGAATCTTCTTCAGATCATATCCCAATCATTTAGTCAAACCTTGTGCTTTTCTTTGCAAGAAATCGATCTTTTATTCTTGAGAAGAGCTATTCTTGTAGATCGTGTTTATGCGGTTCTTTTCTTGTGTTCTTGCTTGATGTGATAAGTGGGAGGTTACCCAAGATTACCTTGATCATCAAAACCTCAAGAGCAAGTTCAAAACCAATATTTTGGTTTTTGCCTGGTTTTGGTACACTCATCCTTTAATTGAAAAAATATCAGAATTTTAACGTCAATCTTAGTGATTGAAGGTTGGAATAGGTTCTTAACCGCCATAAGAAGGTGCATACAAAATTTCATGGGCGTTGATCCAACCGTTCTAAAGTTATATCAAATTTTATTTTGAAATCGTGCTCTATTCTTGTTTTGTTCTTAAAGCCAGAGCTACCGCCCATACCAGCGATAGTACCGGTCCTCCAGCACTACCGCCCCCTGTGCTGCGGTAGTACCGGCTAGAGCAGATTTTCTCTGTTTTGCTCTTTTGTGTTTGAGTGTTTGAAAAGAGGTTTTGGTTGAATCCATTAAATGAGTGAAAAATTTAATTGCGATCATTTACCCGTCCCATCGCCTTTTTTTTTTGTCCTTGGCTAAAAACTAAAGACTGAAATAGTTGCGTGCCAAGATGAAAGTAGGCTGTGACGACCGAAGAGGTGCACATTGGTTATCACTTATTAGTCGGCTGTAGCTTGCACATGTAACAACTGAACAGTAAAGATTATAACATTTATCAGTTGGAATGGTGTCCTGATTGTCAGTAGATTGGCAAAATGCAATGGCCATCATGGTCCAATCCCAAGCTAAGCATTCCGGCGGCCCCCGCCGATGTGCCTGGCCATCCATCCCAGCATTTTCCCCGCACCGCGCACACAACCGCGAGCCGATCCGAGCGGCGCCTCGCCTCACATCTGATCTCCGTGCCGCGCCCGCGACCCTACCGCACACCACAAACTCAAAAGAAATACGGGAAAAATCCCCTTTGTTTTTGTGACTTGCGTAGTCCTCTCTTTTCGCGCTCCGCTTCTTTTGAACCAGTTTAAAAGCCGCCGCACACACCCACTCACGAGTCACGCCCGGCCACCGGACACATCCCCGTCGCAGCTCAGGACTGCAGTGCAGGACACGCTCCCTTGCCACTCTCGCAGGTCGTAGCGCCCCGCCTCGTTTCCCATGCAGGTCTTTCGACTCCTGGCGGCGCGCCGGCCCCGCCGCGCCGTATCGACCATCACCGCTGGGCCGCCGGCGTCCGAGGGCCGGGACAGCGAGGACGATGGGCCGTTCTTCGACCTCGACTTCTCCGTCCGGGCCTCCTCCAGCTCCGGCAGCCCGTCGGGGTCGGAGTCCGACGATGCGTGCACGGAATTCGACTTCATAATCTCCCTGCAGCGGAGCCGCTCCGCCTCGCCGTCCTACGAGACCCTCTTCTTCGGCGGCGCGCCGCCGCTCGAGTTCTGCGCCTCGCAGCCAACCAAGGCCAATTTGCAATCACAGCTCTGCAGTAAGCGCGGCACCCTGCGGACGCTAAGCTTCGGTGCCAAGAAGGCCGCGTTCTACGGCGGGCGCCACAGCTTCGCCCGGAGCTCCAGCAGCGCGCGGTCTTTAAGGCTGTTCATGGAGTCACCGGCAGACGAAGAGGAGGTCGTGGAGCCTAGGCGAGCGCCGTCGAGGGACGTCATTAAGAGGTACCTGACAAAGATCTCGAGGCGGTTCCGGAGGGTGGGTCCCCGCGCCGCCGGCGAGGCAAGAGGTCTCCGTCATCTGCGGAAGAGCCGGTCGGCGTCGGCGTCGGCAGCGGCAACCGTGGCTGCGTCCAGCTCACTACAGCCGTCCCGCCGCGACGACTCACTCCTTGAGAAGCAGGACGGCATCGCCAGCGCCATCGCGCACTGCAAGGAATCGCTCCACCGAGGTGCGTAGGTGTCTGAATTACATGACGTTCATACAGTTCATTCGCGAAATGTGTACTGATCTGGCAGCAATTTCCATTCTGCAGCGTCCGTGTCAGAGTGCGACTCGTCCCTGTTACGGTCAAGGAGTGATCCGGGGAAATGTGAAGCTGCATAGCCTGAGGTTGAAGATTACCATCTCGGTTCAGAACTCTCCAGCGTGGAAGCTTCTCGCTAAAATTTCAGAAAAGAACAGAGGAGGAGGAAGAATTTGAAGTACAAATTATTAAAGTGTCAAGATCATGCGGCGGTTAAGCTCCGGAGATCTTTCATCTCTGTTTGTTTATGGGCGTGGTGTGTGTGTTTCACGTCCTTTAATTCTAGTTAAGGTTTCTTCTTTTGTTAGAAGCGTGGGAAAAGAGCTCTTTTTAGGCTTCTTTATCCCCCATGTACAAGCGTGGATTGTAGCTGCGTCTTTTGCTGTGTTTTTTCCCCCTTACCTTTGTGCGCTCGCGCGCTCCGTTCGTGCTCTTTTGGTTTGCTTTGTACAACTGACTCGTAACACGACATGTAATTAGGCAAATAGGCAGTACATTCTTGCCATTTGACTAGTACTGGCTTTCACCAATGTCTACTCACCCTTTTCAGAGTTAACTGTATGACCCCTTTAATTACTTCCATTCCATGTACGTTCTTCTTTATCTTGGATGTACATTCTGCTAGGCTCATCTGCCTAAGCTCCTTCAGTGCTTCTTTCGGCCGAGTTTAAGGTTTTTTTTTTCATCTGTAGTAGTACATGTTAATTAGGCTCATCTCATGGCTTTTCTGCAAAGCTGAAGCGTACATATGGATAGTGGGGAAAAGCTGGGGAAAAGCTTGGGGGCCTTCATGGCGTAGCGCCATGATGACGACGACGAGAGGGAGTGAGAATAAAAGCGCGGTGCGCGTACGTACGATGCGCGTGGTGAGGTGATCCGGAGAGAAGACAAAGATCTGTGCGTGATTCTGAGGGGACCTCGGGAACCGCGCCGCCCCCGTTTCTTTTGGCTTGTTTATCTCACTCACTCTCTCAGCCTCAGCCCTCAGCCAGCCGCTGCAGCCTTTGCTTTAATTGCTCCGTGACTTCCTCCCCCTCGCTCCGGGGGAAACGGGACGCTTGCCGTTTCTTTCCGTTGCTCTTCTGTTCTTTATGTTGAGGAACCTCGCTATCGAATAGTCCGGGGTTCCCGAACAGATCTGAGGTGGAGAACAGAAAGAGAGAGAGACACGTGTTTAGGGAGAGCGAAAGCGAAAATTCTTTATTGCTAATGAATTCTGTACATAGGGGGGACCCCCCTCCTCCTTTTATAGCGCTCATTCAGGGTTTTGGCTAAGGGACCACATGGGCCTTCCAATGGGCTATTAGGGTTTCTTAACACTCCCACTTGGGCCCTTTGCCGCGAGATACATATGCCTCATTAAAACTCCAGAAAAACCCAGTGGGAAAAATACTTGGAGAAGGAGTACATAGCCTACGCTTTACTATGTTGCACGAATTGCCTCGTTAAAAACCTTATGCAAGAAAACTTCATGAAAAACTTCCTAAGGAAAAAGAGTACAATTCTCCCAACTTCAATTGCTAATCTTCATGATTCATGTTGGGTATTCATAATTCATGCTCGAGATTTATGTGGGAGTATGTGAAATATCTCCCCCTGAAATCTGCACTTCTCTAAGTCTCATCATCCCAATTCCTTTCACGCACCTTTCAAAGGTAGATGCTGGGAGTGATTTAGTGAATAAATCTGCAAGATTTTCACATGACTTAGTATGCAATATCTTGATCTCGTTCATCTTATGCAATTCGTGAGCATAGAAGAACTTGGGGTTGATATGCTTCGTGAGATTACTCTTCACATAACCCATCTGTGCTTGGGCAACACAAGCTACATTATCTTCATAAATTATTGTGGGAGTTTGCTCAATGTTCAAACCACATGACTTCTGGATGTGGTGGACCATTCTTCTGAGCCATGCACATTCACGAGATGCTTCATATAAAGCGATGATTTCCGAGTGGTTTGTCGACGTCGAGACGAGAGTCTGCTTAGACGACTTCCAAGAAATTGCTGTTCCTCCACATAGGAAAACATAGCGCTTTGGGACTTGCCAGATGCGGGTCCGATAAATACCCAAAGATCGGCATAGCCAACCAAATTCAATTCATTATTTCTTCTAAAGAATGCACCAAGGTCTTTGCTTCCTTGGAGGTAACGGAAGATGTCCTTGATCCCTTTCCAATGCCTTTTGGTGGGTTCTCGACTTGCATCGAGCTAGCAAATTCACAATAACGCAATGTCCATCTAGTGCTATTCGCAAGGTACATGAGCGCTCCAATCGCACTCAAATATGGGAATTCTGCTCCCGTGACTTCCTCCCTCTTCTCTAGGTCTCAGTATGGGTCTAGGTCTGCTTGGAGTGACCTTCCACCATTGGAGTCTTCGCAGGATATGCCTTTTCAAATCCAAACATTTCCAACACTTTACGTGTGTAGGTTGATTGATGTACCAAGATTCCTCCTTGACATGTTCAAGTGCAAGCCTAAACAAAATTTGGTTTTACCCAAATCTTTCATTTCAAACTCGGACTTCAAGTATGAGCATGCCTCTTCAATTTCTTCATCCGTCCCAATGATGTTCAAGTCATCTACATAGACGGAGATTATACGAGAATCCATTCGGGATCATTGATAAACACACATGGACAATCTTCATTGCTTGTGTAGCCTTTCTTGCAGAAAAGTCACTCAGCGATTGTACCATATTCTTCCCGATCGCTTCAAATTTACGTTGATTTCTCCAATTTCACATCTGTCATGTTTCTATTGCTCCGTCTTGGTTCGGGATAGGAATTCCTTCCTAGTACTTTCATGTATATCTCCGAATCCAAGTTTCCATACTGGTATGCTTGTGACAACATCCATTAGCTTCATTCTCAACTTCAAGTTGATCGCCATTGAGATCAAATATCTAAAGGTAATTCCTCCCATTACTGGAGAATAGGTTTCTTCATAATCAACTCCGGGACGTTGAGTGAAACCTTGAGCTACAAGCCTTGCTTTGTACCTTACAACCGTTGTTTTCATTTCTCTTAGAACAAAGACCCATTTGTGACCTACAGGGGTTTATATGAGGAGGTGTGCGGCATACGGGCCCAAACACCTCTCTCTTGTTCAGGAGACTAACTCTGCAGTGATTGCCTTTTCCATTCTTCCCAATCTAGCCTTTTCTTGCACTCTGCGAGAGATGCGTGCTCGGGATCATGATCAATGATCGAGGCAATCTTCTTTGCAAAGTATGCATCAACGTTGGTCGTTGCTCTATTCAGGATTCTCCTGTTATTACAAAGTTTATGGCCATTTCTTCATGGGGTGCTTCATGCACTTCTACTTGCTCTTCGCTGTTTTTCCCTATTGCAGGAGCAAGTTCCTTTAGCTTTTCATCGCCTATGTGTGCGCACACATTATTTCTGGCGGCTTCCTGCAGTGGAAGATTCAAGTCTGGAATTGCCTTTTCCGTTGCTTCTTTCCAGTGCAGTCTCAACTGCTCCCTTCTTTCCTTGGGGCATTTTCGTGATTGGTTGTGGTAAGTCCTCTCGCCCAGTTTTCTCCAGACGTCTCCGGGTACTTTGGGTTTGAGGAGCCAGATTGCCTGCTCTTTTTCTTTGAGGCCTTTGAACAGGTTGAGGGATACCTTCTATTTTCTTTGGTATTTCCACCCTCTCTGGTGCATTCCTTGCGGGTACATGCGACTTAACTACGCCCTTCAGATCACAAAAATGATCAGGCAGTTCATTAGCTAAATTCTTCAAATCAATTATCTTCTGCACTTCTTGATTTGCTTCATTAGTTCGGGGGTCATGTGCGGGGATCCCAGTGGAATGCCATATGATTTCCCGGCATTTTTCATCCAAAGGTTGATTTCCTCCCCCTAATGACGGGAAACGATCCTCGTCAAAGATGCAATCAGCGAATCGGGATGTATGCAAGTCTCCAGTCATGGGTTCCAAATACCGGATTATGGATGCACTCATAACCAACGATATCCTGACTTACGGAGAGGGCCCATTGCGATCCATTGGGGGTGGTATAGGTACATATACCATACACCCAAATTTTCTAAGGTGGGAGATCTTGGGATGATCCGTGCACAAGCCGCATAGGAGAATGGATGTTGTAGGCCGACGGTCTAAAATTGATAAGAGCTGCTGCGTGCAGATCGCGTGTCCCCAACAAGTGTTGGGCAAGTTACAACTCGCAAAGCGGTCCGCAATGAACTTAATCCTCTTTATTAGTGCTTCGCTAGTCCGCTTCTGCGTGTGCGATGCGGAGTGCTCAATCGCAATCCTCGTTCTTTGTAATAATCATCAAATGCCTTTGAAGTAAATTCTCCGGCATTGTCCATTCTAATGGACTTCACGCGATGATCGTGAAAGCATTCTTAATTCTTATGATCTGCGAGATCGACTTTGCAAAAGCATGGTTTCTTGTTGACAACAAGCATACATGCGACCATTTCGAGGAAGCATCGATGAGCACCATAAAGTATCGAAACGGCCCCGACGGTAATGAATCGGACCGCAAATATCCCCTGGATGCGCTCCAGAATGCAGGGATTTCACTTTGCACTTTCATGACAGAGGGTCTAGTTATTAATTTCCCGGTGGCACATGCAGGGCACACAAAATCTTCATGATTCGGGAAATTTTTAACATTTATGCCATGACCCTGTGAGTTGTTCACTATATTTCTCATCATTCTAAGACCAGGATGACCTAATCTACCATGCCATAAAGAAAATAACTCAGAGCTTCTAAAAACAGTCTTCAAGGAAGTATACACTTCGGGTGCATGAATATTTGAAAGTGCATCTAGGCACTTATGTTATTTTGGTGATTAATGACAAACACTCATAATGACAATCTATGCAATTAAGTAAATGCTTAACTTAGTGCTTAGCAAATGACAAACCTCTAATATGATTACATTGCTATGAGACTAACTTGTTATTGCCTAGTTGAGTATCAGTCTCATCTATTTAGAGGAAAATCAAATAGGAAGGTTAAGCAAAGATAAGGTATGCAATTTTGGTATCTATTCTATATTTGTTATTGCATTCCTTTCGTGCAAATGCATAGTGAACTCCAAGTAGCATGTTGATTTTATATATGCACATTGGTTCATGTCATATTTATTTGTGCATATATATTCATTTGAGTTCATTATAGTATGCATGTATTAACTAGAGTTAAACTTCATATTGCTATAGATTGACTTGGTGCATGCATGTTTTATTTGTATATCTTCTCATGCAATTCTCTTGGTGAAGTTTATCTAGTGTTGGATCACATATTTACTCTTACTCCAAATATTATTTGCACATGTACAATTCGTGTATATTCTATCATGCGCTTCATTTAAGTAAAGTCTGTGATCCTTGCCATGATTTAATTGATTCATCATATTGGCAATTATCTCTCTAGTGCATATAGATCAATTACATATTCATCATGATGTACTTAGTAGAGAACATTTCTTATGTCAAGTGTTTCTATTTTGTGTTGTGCTTCTTTATATGAAACACTTGTTGAAATCAACTGCTCACAAATATCAATTTATTCATATCTATTGAGCTTTTGGGACTAATGTCTTTCATGAGTAGTTTGAAAAGAATTAGGTCCCGTCTGTGTATGATGACCAAGGTATCTTGGAGGATGATCATTAAGCCGAGGTCAACAAGACGGCGGTGTCACCAAGAGCTGAGGACTAAGTCAAGAGCAACTTGGCGTGGAGATCGTCAGAGAGGATGATCAAGTCAAGGTTGATAGGACGAGAGTCTCATGAGGTGAATCGAGTCGAGTTGAACAAGGCGAAGATGTCATCAATTATATGGTGAAGGTCTTCATGCATCGACATCAAGAAAGAAGACGGCAAGTGACTAGTTCTAGACTTATATTATCTTTGATTTAATTTGAGTCTAAGGATTGCCGTACTATTAAGAGGGATGCGATGTCGAATGACTTTTAGATGTGTCAAGTGCTCAAGTGATTCATCCTTGTGAATCTTAGAAAGAGAGTGGTGTTGGTAGTGCTTAAAGTGAGGGTTGTAGGTCTCTCTTGATTTCTTTGTGAAATCTGTGGTTATCCTTTGAATTTTGGATAGTGAGATCTTGTTGGTTGTGTAGCCCTCGTTCTTAGCTTTCGGGAGAGTCCAAAATCTCTGAAATCGGAGTCCGAGTCAAAAGTTATGCTCGCTTTCATCGAGTGCTTTCAGTCTTGATTCGGACTATCCGGAGTTAGTCCGGACTATCGGATAATCCGGAGTATCCGACATTTATCCGACTCTCCGGTTGAGTCTCTCTGTTAGCCTTTCTCAGTCAATCCGAGTATCCGGATTGAAACCGAGTCTCCGGATTGTGCGCACTTGCCCCAACGGCTAGTTTTTGGGAGTTCTATTTATAGCCCTTCCTCCTCTTTTGAAGAGGCTTTTGGTGTGGATTTTGAGGGGTGTGGGGGGCTTTGATGGAGCTTTTACCCTTAGATCTAAGTGATCCCCTTGTGAGAAGGGTTGGGAAGAGTTTGGGAGTGAGATTTGAGTTGATTGAGCACTTGATTTCATCTCCAAGCTTGTTCTTCGTGAGCATTTGTTACTCTTGGAGGTTGAGGACTCCTAGACGGCTAGGAGGTCGCCACGAGCCACCGGAGCTTTGTGTGGTTGGCCGTGGGAAGTTTGTGAAGGCCGGTTCCGCCTCGTAAGGGAAGGAATCAAAGGAGTGAAGACCGGCGAGTGCATTTGTGCAACACCGGAGGAAGAGGGTTGAAAGAGACCCGGCTCAAGTGTGACCGAGCCGCCTCAACGAGACGTAGGATCCCTCAAGGATCCGAACTTCGTGAAAAATCATCGTCTCCAAGTTTGCTTCTTTCTCTTGCTTTAGTATTTGGTTTTGAATCTTTGGGAGCCCGATCTACTCTTTTGTTGTGTTTGGCTCCGGATCTTCTATACCCTCGTGTACGACATCATTAAGATCTTTTGTGTTCAAGTAGATTGTTGAAAAATTGCGAGATTTAAAATCTCTCTTGAGATCCTCAATCCGAGTATCCGAATCCTCGAACCCGACAGTCGGATAATCCGAGTATCCGGATTGAATACCGGACACTCGGGTTAGGACCTCGATTGGACTATCCGAGTATCCGGATTGAATACCCGGACGATCGGATAATCCGAGTATCCGGATTGAATACCGGACACTCGGATTAGGACCCTCGGGATCGGACTATCCGAGTATCCGGATTGAATAACCCGGACACTCCGGATTGTTCAGGACACTCGGGAGATTTTATTTAGCTGCAATATTTTTATTCCGCTGCATTTAGCTATAAAGTTTTTAATTCGCCTATTCACCCCCCCTCTAGGCGACATCCCCTGTCCTTTCAATATTTGTGTAGTACAACCCAGATTCATATGAGGGACATTTTTCTAATACCATTTTTCCACATACCGCGTGCTTCACAATGCACAAGTATTCTTTGCCATTTTCTTGATTGGTTTCTACGTGAAAACCATTGGCGCGGATGTCTTTAAAGCTTAAGAGAGTGCGCGTTGATTCAGGGTACAAAAGGGCTTCTTCAATTACCAAAGTTGTACCCATAGGCAATATAATAGTGGCTCTTCCTGAGCCGATTACATATGAGTCGCTTCCTGCGATCGTAGTAATCTTTCCAGCGTTCTTCGTGATCGACTGGAAATACTTAGACTCTCTTAAGATGGTATTTGTTGTGCCACTATCAACAATGCATATCTCTTCCATTTGGGCGCTACACGATTTCTAGATAAAAGAAATATAATTCTAATCAGATAGAGGCAAAAACAATCCAAATATTACTTGCAAAATTGAAGAATACTGGAATAAAGAATAACTTGCATATTTATTCAAGAGAGAAGTATGCTCTTCTAGATCTTACAATCCTTTGTTCAAAGAAAATGCTACCAACCAAAAACTAAAAGAAGTGCATTAAACAGAATCTGTAAAATATGCATTAATTTCTGCTTCTATATCGTCTGCGAAAGTTTTCTTCATTTGCCATAATCATGGTCGCAGATCGATGTCCGTGCTATTCTGTGAGGATGAGGCAAGTGGGGTGTCTACATCCATGACATCATCTTCACCGATGTTGGCGGCGCGCTCTGCGGGCGTTTTCCTTTGCCTTCTTCTTAGCCCGATATCGTTGATCGCTTCCTTGGATTCTCGACATATCTTCGACCAATGTCCCCAAGTGCCACACTTAAAGCACGTCTGTTCTCGCTGTCCATACGGCTTGGCGTCGCTCTTTTCTTTGTCATCCCTCTTCACAGGGGCTTTGGACTTTCCTTTGGCACGGGTCTCTCTTTCCACCTGCTTGCCCTTCTTTCTATGAGTGGGCTTTCTCACCTTGTAGCTATTGGCATTGACTTGCGTGCGGTGCCTCTTTCAGTGGTCATGAGACATAGTTCTTGCGTAGAACATCGTCTTGCGATTCTCGCAACTTGCATTACATCAATCGATTCGCTATACTCCTTGTATGCGCCCCGACGATAGTGCGTGCACTCTGGATAGCATTAGGGTGGAAGGTAGAGAGAGTTTTCTCAATCTTCTCTTCATCGCTGATCTTCTTGCCAAATAGAGAAAGATTGGTACAAATTCATGCAAGGCGTAATTGTACTCGCCATCGCTCAAGTCTCAAACCTCAGCGCACCCAATCTTGCTTGCTTGGGGCAAGATGGTGTACTTGAGCTTTCGAACCGCTTCTGAAGTGCAGTCCAAAGCTCAAGTGCACTCTCCTCAGCCATATATTCATTCTTTAGAGTGGCTGAGAGATGGTGCCTGAGAAAATGCAGAGAGCTTGATCGTTCTGCTCAGCGGTAGGTTTTGCGTCCTGCGAGGACCCTAGACCAATCGCTGAACGGAGCTTCTTGCCCCCAAGAACAATCTTTACGTCCGATGCCCAAGTGAGGTAGTTCGACGGCTGCGGGCCGCTTCTTCAAACTCACGATTCACAATGCCGGACATCTGCATGATTTCAAAATTCTGGTTTAGATTACTGCGTGTAATCTGATAGAAAATGGTTGCAAAAGGCATAAAGTGCAGAAAATAAATTCATATGCATTGCATTATATTAAATAAAGCAACAGATTCAAATTCATAAAGAAAAATTCATAAAACAGAGAAAAGAAGCAAGAAAAATTAAAAACAGAGCCAAATAAATCTTCTTGATTTTTTGGCAATTTTTCAAAATTTTCTGCAATTTTTCTGCAATTTTTTTTCTTTTCTTTCTTCTTTTTCTTTTCTTTCTTCTTTTTCTTTTCTTTTCTTCCCGCCGAACCGGCCTCTGGGCCGTTTTTTTCTTCTCTTTTTCTTGCGCGTGGCCTCTTGGCCCACTGGGCCGCGCCCTTCTTCCGGCCTTGAAGACCGGCCTTTTTTCCTTCTTGGCCAAGCGGCTAGGGTTCCCACTTCCCTAGCCGCCGCCAGTTTCTTCCGCAGTGGCACGCGAGCATGCTTCGGGTGCAGCACGCGGCGGCGGGCGGCCGTCTTGGGCGTTGATTGCGCTGGCTTGGGCACACGCTTCGGCGCGGCGAGCCGAGGCCGAGGCGATCGGCGGCGCGGGCACGGACGACGCGCCGCCGCCAATGCGCGCGGCCGGACGTCGGGCTACGGGCGGCGGCGGGCGCCGGCGATTTGTGGCTTGAGCCGGAGAGCCGTCGTCTTCCTCGGGAGCGCGCGGCGGCGCGGCGCCGCGGCGGCGTTGTAACCAGCCGGGCGCCGCCGTCTTCCTGGCGCGCGCGGCGGCGGGAAGCCGAGGCGACTTCGTGCTTCCGGCCCGGCGGCCAGCGGCGGTATCGAGGCGGCGCGCTTCTTCGGCGGATACGCGAGCGGCGGCACGCCGATGGATTCGCCGCGAGCTGGCCGGACGGGCGCGGCCGACGCTGCGGCCGCGGCGGAGAAGGAGCCGCGGCGGCGCGCGGCGGCTGCACGCGACGGAGGTCGAGGCTCAGGCGAGAGCGCGACGGCGACGCTTGCCCGACGGCCTCGTCCGCTTCGAGCCGGCGGCGGCTGAGCGATCGCGGTCGGCCCGAGCGCGCGCCGAGGCGACAATGGCCGGTTGGGCTTCAAGCCGCGTGCACGCTGAACCGGGGTTTCGCGCGATTAGCTTCGTGACTTCATGTCATGCACGCAAACCGAGGCAATGGATTTGCACGGCTGCGAGCGCGGGAACCGAAACGCATATTTCCCTCTTTTTTTTTTGTGGATGATGCATGTACTGATGTTGCTTGTAGCTTCGTGCCACGTGATGCGAACATAAAGCAGATGCGACGGTAGATGCATGCATAGGAACGATAAATGATTAGAAACAATCACCTCTTCTCACCTCTTCTCACCTTTCCAATTCTGATCTCCGTAGAGCTTCGTGCTGATAACGTGTTGAGGAACCTCGCTATCGAATAGTCCGGGGTTCCCGAACAGATCTGAGGTGGAGAACAGAAAGAGAGAGACACGTGTTTAGGGAGAGCGAAAGCGGAAATTCTTTATTGCTAATGAATTCTGTACATAGGGGGGACCCCCCTCCTCCTTTTATAGCGCTCATCCAGAGTTTTGGCTAAAAGACCATATGGACCTTCCAATGGACTATTAGGGTTTCTTAACACTTGGGTCCCTTTCGTTTACTCCTCAGTCCTCCCTCCCCCCTCTCTCTCTCTCTCTCGTCTCAGGAAAAGTTGTTGGATGCATGCAATGACCAAAGCTTTGACGACTCCAGCGAAAAGAGTTCCACAAAGGCTTTGTTTAGTCTGACCTTTGGTTTCGCTTTACTTTACTATCCTTCTTTAACTCGGCCTAACCTGGCCTAATTCTGCCGGAAAGCCACGGCATAAGCAAAGTTACCAAAAGATATGCGTGCCCTGCCTTGTAGTCAGCATTATCAGAGAAACCGAGGAGGTTATCAGTTTCGATTGCGATTACAGTTCTTTTACAGTGCAGTGATTGTGAGTCCCTGTCAGAAATGGGCCAATGCGATGCTATTACTCGTAGTCAGTCAGATGTAAGTTTTTTCTTTTTACCGATGACAAAACTGCATTCCCCTTCAGAAGCTCACGAATGCAATGATGACTGCAGAGCGCTGGGCCATGAGTATCCTGAGACTCCTGTGACGTGAGTCTCGTAACCGCCCAGTAAAGGAAAAGCAAGTTACAGTGTGATATGGCAGTGGGATGGACTCGACCTGGGGAGCTCTGTACGTCAGTTCTCACGTTGAGTAGGAGTATTTGACTGTAAAAAAATGACCTGTGAGATAGGTGTCCAATGTGAAATTTCTGCTGTTGCTGCCGGGTATACAGAAATAACTGACCATTCAATACTGTTCAAACGCGGACTTCATGTCGAGTTATCACTGCGTCAAGCGACCAAAATGCCAAGAATCTCGAGGTAATTATGCCTTACTGTGACTAGGTACATGGTGGAGTGAGTGGCACTGTGCGCTTCGGTGCATGAGTTGCGTCTTTGATTCTTGACATCAGCCGGAGGACACGGTAGTTGCCGCAGGTATAATAACCTAGCAACTTGTTTGCAAAACATCACAGACTCCTTGGATATGCCTTGGCATGTTCAGATCGATCGATCCTTTGTTTTCCTTCCAGTTTTGAGGATTCATAGGTACATGAACAGTTGCCCTTGGGAGCGAGAACGTTTTATATATTAGATTTTATGTGTGTTCACTGTTAGGGACACACCCCGGAAGAACGAAGATGACGAGAAGATCTAATCTCTCCAAAGCCAAGAGATCGTTCTAAGCTCTAGTATAGTTCCATCACATGAGTCCCATGGAGCAATGTACATGCATTGGATACCTTCCAAAGTCAGCAACCACGTCCGTAGTTCTCTTCCACATGCGAGGGGAGAAGAAGCGTGCATTTTTAGTTTTTAACCTTTGCGGCTTTGCCCCCATGGAAAAAAAGAAGGTTTTTTTTCTGTTGCTTTTGCTTTCCCAAAGAGCGTTGCTAATTTTCCATGGGCCTTATCCTTTTCTTCTTGTCTCTGGAGAAAGGCAGTATGCATGCATGCATGAATGTTTCTTTTCTTCTTGGGGTGTGCTACAGTGCTAGTTTTGTCCATTGGAGGTGGTCAACTGCTCAACCTGCACTCCCACAAGTCTGTATCCAATCTTAATTTGTAGTCTGGTTCATGAATCATGTTTGAGTCATTGGGATTTCGGCCAGTTATCTGGGCATCCTATAGATACGCTTGTCTACAATAAAACTAGTGCTGCTTGCGTTTACTGAAAAGATATCCGAGTGTCCACTTGGCAACCTTTGTTTTTAGCTTTTTTTTACGTACACTAAATTAAACATGGATCTTCCTTCTTTTCAATCTGATGGATCATATTAGATAATATTTATTTATAGTTCTTTCGGTAACAAAATAGTAGGAATAACTTCAACAAATCAATAGTTAAATCTATTTCTTATTACCCATCATATATTATCAATATAATGCATCGTAAAATCTCTTTGCTTTTAGGCTTACCATTTGATGATTTGAAACTGGAAAATTAAGGAGTGTGCTACTTTGGCCCCCAACCAAAGTAGTGTGTGTTGTTTGTATCTGGAGTCTGCAGACTCTGCACGGCGTTCGGAGTGGAGGGTGGCCTTGCCGGGCTCGTCCGCCAGGCATTATTGCGCCGGGTGTCATTGAACCGACGGGCCGTTCGTCTGCACGCGTCGTGGGGATTCCGGCTTAGTGGGCGGCTCCCGCTTGTGCAGGAGTTTCGCCCCGTTCGGGGCTTGGTTCAACGGCCCAAGGGCCGTGCGCCCGTACGCGACAATGCTAACTTCCTGATTTGCATAGGACAGTGTTGTGTTGTGTACAAGCTTCTTCTTAAAAAAAAAAAAAAAAACCTACTATACGGCTGTGCCATCACAACCAAACTCAACAGCACAGATTACTACCATTCGTTTTGATCCTCAACTTCATAACCATCTAATCCATCATTCAATCTAGCCTCACGGCAAACCTTATCCATTCACTGCGTCGCTATCGCACAACCATTTAGGTAGCCCTCCTTTCTCTCTATCTCGCCATGTTCGTCCTAGGTAAGCTAGTAGCAAACAGGGGTAAGCAAGAACAGCAGTGCAACCCGAACACAAGGTGAGCACATTAGGTGGGGTACCGATAAGTGTGTGCCCAGTACACGGTGTGGTCCGAGTGAATGGCGAGCACAGTACATAAGGCTGGAGCAAATACAGCGTTGAGGTCCAAGCTCATGGCAAGAATAGCAAGCATGGCAGGGGGACGATATCGGTGATGGGATCCATTGGATCACGTCGTCTCCTCGTCGCCGGCGATAGGATCCGCAGATCCTGCGACCCTCATCTGCCTCCTCATCTAGGTCATAGAGGGATCTAACGTCGGCTCTGCCCATATCGTCTCGTGTCTCCACTTCGCTTCTGCACGTGTCTTGAGGGACTTCGAGCTTTGGCTTAATCTCTTGAACGAGTAGGGGAGGCAGTAGTGCTGTTGGCAAGTGGCAAGGGCAGGGTGGCTGTGTAGCTGGGCATGGTTGGGGTATTTTAGTTTTTTTGTTTGTTTTTTCTAATGAAACTTTAGTTTAAACTTGATGAATTATGTTAAAATTTGCTGAACTTTTTGGGTTGAAACTTGAGTTAAAAAAAAAATCTGAAACTTGGTCTTGAAACTTTCTCAAAATCTTCTTGAAACTTCTAGAAACACACGAAACTCACTGAAACCTAAATTGTTTTCAATTGTTTGAATGGAACCTCTTTAAACTTGACAAAACATGTTGCTATATCATTGCAACGGTATATCGTTTTTTAGCCGCTCACTTTTTTTGTGAGGCTTTATTGGGTGAACACTCACCATTTAGCAATGTAGCAAACACCTCCCTAACTTTATCCTTCTCCGCTAACATTTCTATTATTCCTAATATTCTTATCGAAGGGAGAACAAAGAGATAAGTTGCTAATTTATCTAGATCAACTCCACTACGGAATTTAGCTCTCCATAAGAGGGTATTCCCAATTAGATAAGTAGTTTATCAAGGGTGTGTTTGGTTGCTTGTACCAAGTGGTATATGTATATAATGGTTTAAAAAAAGTTATCCATGTGTTTGGTTGCTTAAATAGAATCATCTCATCTTGGATGGTAGATACAAATTTAAAAAATATTCCCTATAGATAATGAACCATTCAATTCATCCAAAATAATGAAACCAAATGGTACAGGACCATCCTATCCTATTCAACCTCATCTCGTCAACCAAACACATCTTAAAGGAACCTCTATCTCAAGATTTTAGTCCGGATTTCTTGGAATAGAATAATTGAATGAGAAGGTGAAGATGATCGATCTCGGGGCTAGGCAACCTTGACATGGGCACTTCGCCTGCTCGCCTCCACCACCGCCCCCGCCCCGCCGGCTACCACCCTCTGCTAACGATGCCCTCACCGTCTGTCCACGTCGCCCCCTCTTTCTCACGCCACAATGCTAACCCTGCCACCCTAATATTCTTTTGGTCACCATACTGTGGTACCCACTGCCCCTGATCCCGTGCATGGTGGTGCCACCGCTGCCTCGCCGCACCACCGCCATCACAGCCCACCCTCTGTCTTGGGTCATGGGTCCTGGTGAACTCTAGCGCTAACTCCAGTGTCCCCTCGTTGGAGATATCACTGGAAGAAGGTATGTTTGTGTTTATCTTGTCCGAATTTGTCTTCTATCTTGTCTGATTTTTTTCAGCTAAAAAGTGGTTATTCACTGTGTAGCAAAAACTTTTTTTTTTCTATGTGCGTGTGAGCATTTGGCATGTGTTGTATGCAACCCGAGGAGACTATTCGAGTGTATTTACAGGGAAAGACTTTAATTTGCTTTGCAATCGTACTGCGGAGGTACCGCTAGGACTTAGGAGCTAGCAGTTGGTTCGACCTGGCTTGCGTGCTGCCAAGATGCGTAGCAGCGTAGGCGGATGAGCAGAGGTAGGCAGCATGGTGAACCTAGCCTTACTCATGCATTACCAAAACATTAAAATTGGATCGAAGGATCGCAAGAACGGGAAACTTCTCTAATTGTTACATACAGTGTACGAAGGATTTCATCATCATTGCTCAACTGAAAGTCAGAATAAACGTACAACCTATGGTACAAAACGAAAATAAGGTATGAACAGAATATATGATGACAAGGGAGAAGAGAGGAACGGCGGTTATATCTTGGCCGCCGTTTATAACCAAGCCGGTCATCGCCGGTAAAGAAAAAGGTCAAAATTATACCGGCACAAGTACGTACGGGCAAATCAACACTTCGCACCAAGTTCTCTCCTTGGACGTCAGCGCCCGAAGTCCGCGACGCACGCCGGGGATCCTGCCGCGACGACCACGGCCGACACACGCAGCAAGACGCGGCACCGCATCGCCAGGCGCACCGTGCGCCGCCCGTACAGGCCCCCGAGCACGCTTATCCTGCCATCCACGACTGTGCGGCTGGCAAGCCGCACCTCGCCTCCACCGAACAGCACCTCGCCCACCACGGCCGAGCCGACCTTGTCCACGAACACGTCCATGTCCGCGCGCACACGGCTGGTGCCACGCGCCGGCACCTCCCCCGGCAGCGCGCTGCCCAGGCCGACGTACTCCGGCACGCCATCGATGTAGATCTCCGTCGAGCTCGCGCCGAACCGCATGGACTCGTAGTTCGGGTTCTTGATCACGATGCCCGCGACAAGCGTCAAGTTGATCTTGAGCGGACGAGTGGCCTCCGGGCCGAAGTGCACGTTGAAGCGTTTGACCGTGACAGAATCCATGGACAGGGTGGGGTCCCTCACCTTGAGCACGGTGAGCGACAGGATCAACATCGCCGCGGCGGCCGCCGCGGCTATCACGGCCAGGCTGCAGCACACGCGCCGCAGAAGGCGGCTACGGCGCTCTTGCTCGGCTGGCTTCGCGGCATGGCCGTGCTCGACGTCAGCGTTGGCTTGGACGGCTTTGGCCTTGGCGGCGTCAAAGACGTCGACGCCGGGGTTGGAACCTTTGGGTTTCGTGGTCTTGGCATCCGCCATGAGGTTGTCGTGTTTGTGGCGTGGGGAGTGAGTGGGCATTGGCAATTGCTGGGTTCGAATGGCGGTTGGACGTTGGGGGATTCAAGGCGGGTAGCTGTCGCACACGGTGGGTGCAGTGCAAAGTGCGATTGATTTGGCGCCAATTTGGTGGTTGAGGGGTTCGGGGTCGCACTCGGGAACGCTATTTGAGTACGCCGAGCATAAATTCGGTCATGGCGCGGTAGGTCTTCTACTCTACTCCTCTACTACGTAGCTCGGATCAACAGGAATGGATGAGGCTGCGCTCGTGTCAGACTGCCCACGTCACGTGACGAGCTGCTGCTGCGCCACGGCATCAACGGGCTGGACCTGTTTGCCCTTCCTTTGCAAAGGCGTTCGTTGTTGGGCTGGAACGAATCCTATGACGGGCTGGGCTGTCTGCACAATGGAACATGCCCAATATAACAAACAAGGCCAGTGCTGTCGCGCTTCTTGTCGCCGGTTGACTTTGTAAACTGGGTTGCTCAACCCGAAAGGCGCCCAAATTCATCAAGCGATAGCTTTCGCAGTATTTTCGTTTCAATTTCCCCCATCAGTGCCTAGAATTTACACAAATGGAGCGTTGAGATTCCCCTAGAGAGAGAGAGAGAGAGAGAGTTGAGATGTAGCAGTACTATTCCACACAGGCGCAAACTTCGCCGGCGCCGTACCGTACTGGAGAGACGGAATAGGTTCAGTGACGCAGGCAACGACTGACGAGAGAGGAAGGAGGCGCCGATTCAGCACCGTCCATTCCGGGGCATGCCTCCCGCCGCGTGGGGTCCCGTCCGGCGCCGAACCTTCACCCTTTGCCGTTATCAAATCCCCCCTGCCGCAGCGCAGATTTACGCAGCGGTCCACGCAACACAAAAGCTTAGCGGAAACATCTTCGTCAGAGCTCGGAGCCACGATATCGTGAGGATTCACGTACCAAAAACGCAATAATCCACTCGGATTCCACGCGCCTCTGCATTCCACGGTCTCCCGCACCGCCATCCAAGATCCCAAGCGCAGGAAGAGTAGAGACGGCCAGGAGAGCGAGCAGGAGAGCGCCGCAGCGTCGACGACCATGTCGAGCCTGCTGGACAAGGCGAAGGGGTTCGTGGCGGATAAGATAGCGGACATCCCGAAGCCGGAGGCGTCGCTGGACCGCGCGTCGTTCAAGAGCATGACCCGCGAGTGCATCACCCTGCACAGCAACGTCAGCGTCTCCAACCCCTACTCCCACCGCCTCCCCATCTGCGAGGTCACCTACACCCTCAAGTGCGCCGGCAAGTACGTACCAGTACAAATACTTCACCATCGTTCAGTTGTGCTTAATTGTCTTGGTCTCATCCATCGATCCAAGTTCTTGCGCGATAAAATGGTGCGTTTGTATTGTTTTGGCGATGCTTGTTTAATAATTATACATAGGGTTGTCGCGTCCGGCACGATGCCTGATCCGGGGTGGATCGCGGCGAGCGACACGACGAAGCTGAAGATACCGGCGAAGGTGCCGTACGACGTCCTTGTTGGAAAAACTACTCTGCGTGAAGTCTGGACTTCAATTTTGAAGTCAGTTTTTCCTTCTGTTCTTGTCGCGGTTCTGCTTTCTCGGAAAACAGAAACTCTTTCTTGACGGCAAGTTTCAGACAAAGCACAGAAACTACAGAGACTCTGATTTTGGTGCTGCACTCTTGCAGCGTTTTCTGATCTTGTCTATTACTTATAAAGCAAATACATAGCAGTTACAAAATAGAATCCGAACTCCTTTTACCTGTCGGACTCAAGCAAATCCTACATGTTGAAGTATAAGTGAATTCCCCACCTTTGTTCATCAGTTTAAGCTTTTGGGTGAACTGGTTGGTGCATGCAACTAACTCAATATGGTTTAGGCCTGAGGGAGCCTACACGTGAGGGGGAGTGTTGAAGTATAAGTGAATTGCCTACATCATAAGCTTAAGCTTTTGGGTGAACTGGCTGGTGCATGCAACTCAATACTACAGACTCTTACTAAGATAAGATACTATACCTCATCCAGCAACAATAAAAAAACTAACTCAAACTCTGACTCTGCTGCCGATACGTATCAGGCCCTGACTCAAAACCAGAAACATAAAAACCAGATTATCTAGCACTATCTAGCACTCAAACAAACTGAAACAAATCTAGACTTTAAAAACATGCACAAGATTATTTCCAACAGTCCTCATATCGCTGGTGAGGGACGTGGGCAGGGACTAGGACATCGACTACGAGCTGGTGGTCGGCCTCACCGTCGTCCTCCCCGTCGTCGGCAACTTCACCATCCCGCTCTCCACCAGCGGCGAGATGAAGCTGCCCACCCCCAAGGACATGTTCTAATTAAGGACAGTAATGTAACTGTGACCCCTATGATCTATCTGTTTCTCAAATAAAAGGTAGCTGCTCTGATCCAGTTTATATACCACTACATAAAAGCATCTGAATGCCTAATGGTCACGATAATGAGCAAGAGGTCTGAATTTTCGGGTTTTATGTGGGAATAGTTACGCTGATATGATTGCATTATTCTGTGAATATTTGATAAAACTGCACCATGCTGTTCTGGGTTGTGCCGTATCCTATACAGTTGTTGTATTTTGGACCCCAGTCATCGCGGTTTCAGAGATCAGAAATAGAATCGTGAGCGAGGTCTGCATTTCATCAACGCACGTTCAGCAGCAAAGGCAGACTCCTTGAGAGTTGAGAAGAAGAAGAAACCAGTTAACCAGATGGACTGGCGAGCTTCTGACAGAGCACTGACACGCTTAGTTCAGCGGGGAATGCCTAATAACGCACTGTTTGCAAACTTGTCGTCGGACCAGCTTAGGTTCAGTCACTTGGTAGATCCCATAACATCTGTTAGTTTTCTACTAGATTACGGCATCAATGATTCAGTGTTCATAAGCGAAGTATAAGTGGCAAAGCGAAGGAAACGGAAACAATTCTCTAATGATTGCGCTTACCTTGAGATGGTCTCTGATGATACTCCACACGGATCGGAACCCTTTCCTGTTTCCGATAAGCAGCACAAATCTGACACATGGGCCAAGTCGAGCTATCCAAGGGTAGCCATGAGGGGAGGTCGGCTGCAGCAGCTGGTCATCTGGAACGGCCGAGAAGTCTTGCCTAGGCCATAGCAAAGTCATCGCCCTACTGCAGCTTGCTTTCTGCTGAGCTTCATGCGCAATCTACCGGGGTATGCATGTACTCGGCTTAAGCTGCCGCATGGTCTGGTTTTTCACCTGCACATGACAAGTTTCACAGTTTGGTAATCGGTGTGTGTTATTCTGCCCATGATTAGGCATAACTCGACGGCCTAGGTATATGTCACCACTCTTAATTACTCCTCCGGTTTGTTTTGACGTATTTTTAATTATTTTGTCTATAAATATAGAACGTATTTTATATTCTAATACGAAATTAGTATGATGTTCCCTATATGTCCTTAATAAATATTCGTCTTTATTTTATATCTCTACATGTATGTATTGAGTATAGTGCTAAGTGATAATAATAATAGATAATCTAGTATTTTTAATATCTTCTTGGTCCATATGCTAAAAAAAAATACAACTTATAAACTTAGACAGAGTTACCTAACAAACTAGGAACACAACATGATGCACCGAGGCATTATCCCTAAGCACGTAAGAATATATATAGATGGATCTCGATAAACAATTATAAGCAACAAACATCAACGACAACAATATGTGTGTACTCTGATGGTGCCTACTCAGCAAAATCGGTTTACCATATGCAGTTCGCAGGAAACGTTCAGAAATCCTTCACGACCACAATCTGGTCGGCATGGGCGCCGATGCGGTGTAAGATCTTCCTCTGGCTTGCACAACATAACCGCTTATGGAGAGCACATCGTTTGCAAATTAGGGGATGGCCCAATCAATATTTTTGCTCTATGTGCTGCCGGAACCTAGAAACGGTTCTCCACCTCTTCGTCGACTGCCCCAAAGCTCGGCAGCTGTAGTCATCCATAGCATGTTGGGTTCGCATGCCATCTCTACAGACGGACCGATTGCGCTTACCTGCTGATCTTGAACATTGGAACCTTCGGCTTTTAAACTGTACACC
This sequence comes from Otatea glauca, assembly GCA_036346275.1. NCBI lineage: Eukaryota > Viridiplantae > Streptophyta > Magnoliopsida > Poales > Poaceae > Otatea > Otatea glauca. The sequence continues at coordinate 53,557,722 of CM070720.1, read as the reverse complement.
GAACCTTCGGAAAGGGGTCAAAACTCTCATTATCCTCACTTGTTGGTGCTGGTGGAAAGAACGCAACAATAGAGTTTTTCGAGCCGTTTGCGCAACGTATGAAGAAATTGTTCAATCAATCAAAGATGAGGTCTCTAATTGGATTTTCGTAGGAGCGAAACATCTTTAAAATCTGTTAAATCGTCCGTCCTAGGGTTGTGCTTGCGTTTTGGTTCTTACTCTTTTCTTTCTAATGCGCGCAGTTTGTCTTTTCTTTCTGTCTTTCTACCTCGGGTGCAGTCTCCTGCACCTTGTAAGCTACTAAAACTTTGTACCGCTTTCCCCTTTCTCCTTTTTTTTTAATCGCAGCCCGACTGTGTTAAAAAAAACAATATTTGTGTACAAATCTCCCATCCAGAGAGATCGTGCCAAACACAACACAGAAAACAATGGTTAATGAGCGCGGTTTGAGTTATGAAAGTGTTTTCAAATAAGAATTTAACTATTAAGTTTTTTATAATACTTTTTTCATAGCTATAAAATCATAATCATAGGAAAGTGTTTTCAAATAAGAATTTAACGGTATCACTTTTGTTTCATATAATCTATATATTATTAGAGTAATTGTTGGTCAAAATTTATGAACTTAGTTTAATTAGCACTCCTAACTACAGAGACAGCCGGCGTCCAAGAACGCCGTCGTCGTCCTCTAAAAAATTGTCGAAATCATCGTCGAAGGGACTGAAGAAATCATCCAGCCCCATCTCCACAGGCGCCCAGAGCTCGTTCTGGTCGTCCGCCGTCTCCGTGCCACCGTCCACAGCCATGGAGCACATGTCGGCGCTGTCCTCGCGCTTGGCCGCCGCCTCGTCCGACGCGCCGTGCGACTGGGACGGCTGTTGGTCGGGGGACGCCGGCTTGTGGCGCGTCGTGCCGGCGAGCGCATTGAGCTGCGTCGGCACCGAGTGGCAGTGCTCGGCGATGTACGTGACGACGAGCACCCCGGGCTTCTCCGGGCTACGCTCCACCATCTTCCGCGCCATACAGGCCTTCAAGCTGCTACACTTGTAGTACCCCCTGCACGTACAAGTGAAGAACAATCAATCAACTACACAAATGCAATACGTGCACGTACATCGATCATCTGTACATACATGCATGGCACCGTGCAATTGTGCCGTAAGTGTAACATTGCACCGGTGGACTAGTTAAAGCAATTACCGAGGATACGGGGAGCCCTTGATAGGCTTCTGGCCGTACTTGCGCCATGCCCACAGGTCGGTGGAGACGCCGCCGTCGGCCACCGGTACCTCGCACACCACTTTCTTCAGCTGGCCCTTCTTGCTGCATCAAACATGAAGAAATCCGGTTATATTACATCTCCTCATCCTACCAAATCGCTGCAAACTTATATAGTAACCAAGATTCGTCTTTCATACAATGAATAAAGTCCTACCTTGTTTTAGGTCTGGGAGTGCGAACGCCCGGTTTGCGGCCGGGCTGCTTCCTCGGCAGCAGCTGATGCCCGGCCGTCGAGGCAGCTGGGAAGGAGATGATCGGCTCGTGCTCACGGCCGGACGACGGCGTAACCAGGAAGGGCGCCTGAGGCAACTCGTGATCCAAGTACTCCAAGTCGTACAACGAGGCCGCCGCCCTCCCCGGCGGCCCGACGAACTCCCGGGAAGCCACACGACCGACGATTTCGCGACGAGACCCATCGCGCCGCACCGCCGGAGGCTCTGCTCCCGAGTTGTTGGGGACGGCTGAGCTGCAGCTCCTCACAACCGCCTCAAGATCCCAATCGTTCAAGAACTCCATGAGCGGCAATTCTTAACGAGGTCGATCAATTTGGTAGAGGCAAAGGAGGGCGCGCGTGGTTGACTTTGGCATGGGCCGTGTGTATATATTTTGCTAGTACTGTATGGCGAGGAGAATGGAACTAACCGCCCATGGTAGTGGTGGGCAGGAAAAGCGCCAGCGATTGATTGGTACACTAGCATGAGGGATAAAAAGGATCGCATCATGATTTGCACGTAATCAGTCAGACCTAATTTGTCCCGTTTCACGTGTTGCATTTAAGTACCGTCAAACAGCCGCAAGAAATGAGATCTTATGACATGCTATATATATATATATATATATATATATATATATATATATATATATATGTGCACTTGTCACTTGACCAGCACTTCCTTATTGTTTTTATTTGACTTTGATCCAAATGTCAAATGGAGGAGATCGAGGAAACCTGGATCTTGGAAACCCCACAGGTCAGGAACAAAGAAACCCCACCTCTGGTACACTGGGCAGCTGCATGAAGTATGGAATAAGCGAGGAATTATACCCCGTACTTTTGAGTTGTTTAAGTGAAAACACCATAATTGTTAACAGCTTTGAGTGCTTCGCACCGACTTAGTTATACTTCCTTCTTTTTCGGATCTGGCACAAACGAGAGAGGGAGAGAACCATGAGCTAGCATTTTAGGATTTTGAAAGGTGTACTAGATGAATCTTAATAGGAGAGGGATTCCTAATCCTAATATGAGTAGGATTCTAATTTATTTTGGAGGAGAACTAGCTATATAAAGTTAGGGGAAGGCATAGAGAACCCAAGCAAGCCAACTCATCCAAAGCAAAAGGTGCGCGAAAGGATTAGAGGCAAGGTATTTTTTAGCACTAGATTCTTATATAGGGCAAGGATTCGAGAGTCCTAGAAGGTTCGAGAGAGTGTGAAAAAGCAACAATTCCTTGTACTTTTTTGAGGTTATATTTAAAGAATTTGCAGTCGGTTTCACCAAATTTTTCTCTTTTGTTGTGATTGTTTCAACGTCGTTATTTTGGTTCTTTCTACGAGATTCATATTCTTCGTTTTTTCAAACTATATAGGCTCATGTCTTGTCTCACAAACAAAACTCTGTCCGATTTAGGACTGCTTCACATAAAAAAAGTGTATTAGATAAAAACAGCTACAACATCCTAGCCATACGAGGCATGTCTGGATTGGAATCTTGCAGCTGTGTGTAGCGGGACCCAAAAGTGCTCCAGACCGGCAGCAATGGGAGCGCAGCGGCAAATTGTGCGTGCGCTTTTCGTTTTTGGTCAGCGGAATGGACGGGCGTGACCGTGCGAGAGCGCAAGCCGCGGTGTTGGCCGCTAATTCTGCCGAGCTTCGGTTCAGAGTTCAGTGCGTGTGGTGGCCACCGGCGGATTGGATTTGGCCTCTCGAACTACCGATTCGGACGCACAAATTGGGGCGATCGATTTGACGCACACGAAGGCGCGAGCTGATGTGTCATCGCTGATAAGGGGATCGTTTTGCAGCGACAATTGTCATTTTTTATAACTTTTTTTTGTGAAGAATTAAACGGTGTGGAAAGCGAAAGCGGCATGGCCAACGTTGACGAGAGACAGATTTTATTTGCCTTGAAACCAACTTTTGTTATAACTGATTTTAGATAAGTGTAATTTGCCATATCTAAACATCCGTCTAATAACCTATAGCAGGTCTAAGATTAGATGTGACAAAGTTGGTTTTAAGTAAAACAGGTCCTTGCACTTACCAACTGTATTGCCGACTTTGGCGCGTATAGGGATGTTTCTGCGCTAGCTACCTGCTTCTGTATGAACGACCGGTCAAAACGAAGCAGCGAACTTGAGTTTAAACAGCGAAAAACCATTTGTAAACGTACGGGGTTTGGATGGGATGTGGATGGCCAGCTCCCGGTTTCACGTCGGCGTTTGTAATTAAGACGTACGGAGTCAACACAAAAAAACATTCAAGGCGCACGCGTGACACGAACGAATCCTTGCGGTTCGATCGATGAATTCACGGTCCAGTTTGGCTATGATTTGGACGTGTAGAGCGACACTAGCTAGGGCGGGTGTGGTGATGCCGGTGCAGGGTGAATAGCATGCGTGCCGTGCGTTTAATTTGGACGAGTCTACGGTGCGACGAGTGCTTGGCGTTTGAAACCGTTCCGACGACTTTGATAATGTAAATCAACGGTACGTCGAAGCCACAAGCAGTGTAAAAATTTGGAACGTCGGCTTCTGATCCAAACATGGCAAACAGTGTCACTTTGCTTACGCACCACTGCATGAGGGCAACTGAGACACGTCCTTGGCGGAATGCATACACTTCAACAAACACGCAACAGGGTTTGCCCTCCTCTCCTAACGCGTGATGGTTTACGAAATGGAGGCGAGGGCACTTAAAATCTTAACCATTGAATCTAAATTTCAAGGACCTCATCTCTCCTCTAAAATCATATAAAATACACCCTACCCCTTATCCTCCCCTCCAAACCCTAATTTCCTCCCACATCACCCGCCACCGTCGTCCCTAGCATTGGCAAGCAACTGTTGCCGCCTCCCTCCCCTGCCACCTCCCTCCCCCACTTCAGCGAACTCTCCTACACCACCCACCTTCCTCCACTTCCCTGCCACCTCCTGCCATCTTTCCCGACGAAGACCCCTCAGAGGCACCTCTTCGAGTGGGCCAAAGGGAGTTACTAATACAGAAAGTCTTATATAGAAAAACCGTCTGTGATAAGGAACATCACTGACGGTTCTATACTGAAATCGTTAATGATATAATCACAGACGGTACTCTTTATAAACCGTCAGTGATATACATCAATACTATCACAGACGGTTCTAACTACAAACCGTCTGTGATATGATGTAGCATAGACCTTGGCTCCCAAGGCGTTTCGTCTCCCCCAAACTCTAGCACCCCCCCGGCATCCTCCTCCTTGGCTACCTCCTCCCTGGTGACGTCCTCATCCTCGGCTACCTCCTCCCCGCAGGCAACGTCCTCATCCTCGGCTACCTCCTCCCCGCGGGTGATGTCCTCCTTGGCTACCTGTTCTGGTCCTGTTTCTGCACAAGACTACAATAAAAATAGGCTATCTATTGTATTCTCATTCGGGATGATGAAGAAGTGGAAGATAAATCAGAACATGACAACTTTCAGGATGAATTGTTGATGAAATTGGATTTTGCCTTGGAATCCATCAACATTAGAATAAAAAAAGGATGAAAGTGCTACAAATGTTCATATTTTAAGATCATCCTCATCAGACAAGTTTGTTGCCTCCATGCATCTAAGATGCTTTGATATTCAATTGCAAAATCTATAACTGATTGTGCCTTGTAAATATCATTGTAGAAATATCCAAGGAGAATAAATTTTTGAACAACATGTACTAATCATGAAAGTTTTGCCAAGAGAGTTAGGGGAAAAAATATATCACAGACGATTCTATTTAAAAACCGTCTGTGATCAACATATATCACAGACGGTTCTAGTTAAAAATCGTCTGTGATATGTGTTTTCACAGTCGGTTCAGAAACCGTCTGTGATATGTATCGTATTATCACTGACACATGCTTACAGACGGTTCAAAAAACCGTCTGTACTGATATTTGTGAACCATTTGTAATAACTTTCTCTAAGCAGTGAGTTAGGGTAACTAGCATCCTGGTGACCTCTTGGGGGTCTGACCTCCACTCGAATGACTTTTGCTGGTTCGCGGAGGGTGGTGATCTGCCCTACGACAATCTACTATTCCCTCTCAGCAGTGATGTGATTAGATTAGTTCTGTGGGATGAATGCGCCACTACCTTTTATGGTGACGCTATCAATGCAAGTGGTGAAAAAGAATCTGTTTTTGCTATATTTGCTGGATTTTACAGACATGATGGTCAAGCCATGCTTCTCTTCTCAATATTGTTGCACGACTGTTTACTTCCGTCAGTGCTTGCTCTGTATACTATCGAGCACTGACATATACACCTTTTCCTCTTTTGCCAGTGGCTTTAGGTGACCGAAGTGGAAGTATGGTACATAGATGAGGATGTACCCGACTTAACGTGTTTTGTGCCAGGTATGCTGCTTCCTTGTTGCTGTACCGTGCTGTGCCATCTCCCTATCTATCTTTACCTTCTCATTATGTGATCCTTCATTTGAACTATATGTTTCTGTACGCGGTTTGCAAGATCAGTTTGAGCCAGTTGAGAGCATTTTCTCTTCTGGGCAAGATATTTCAGCACCATCAGTGTTAGATTATTATGGGATGGCCCATAATTAATTTAATAGAAATTCCAAAAGGCCCATTAGAATACTAGGAGTCATGAAATTGGTTTAGTACCATATGGGTAATTGAGAGAAGGTTTGACCAACTTAAATAGTTGAGTTGTGTGTCTCTCAATTAGCAAGGTGGAAAAGGGTAAAGGCTGTGCCACACGCTACCTGCGCCAGCCGAGCCGAGCGTGTCTTTGGCGAGAGCGGTTTGTTTTGCCGTTTCAGTAGTCAATATGACCAGTAACCGCAGTGATTAATGTGACCAAGAATCGCCGTCGCCACCTGTAACGGACGTGGTTGATGGTCGCATAATGGTCGCTCGATTCTTGTAACGCTACCGAGTTGATGGTCGTAATGGCGGCTCCTGCCGTTGCATGTCGCGAGGCTATAAAAGGAGAGCCACGATCGTGCTTTTCTTCATCTCGAGAACTCTCCCACGCAGACTCCATTCATCCTTTGTTCTGCTGTCCTTTGCATTCCCGCCTCTGTTTTTGCGCGCACAAGTAGCAGAGGGAGCGAGCCTCGGAACCTCGCCCTTCTTGAGATCTTGCTCAAGATAGAAGGCCGATAAGGTTTTTGGGGAGCGACTACGCCGATCGCTCGAAGGTGTTCTGAAGCGCATCGCACCGCAACGCGCCTCGTGACCGCATCAACCTCTTCACTTGCACCAACGCTTCATCGCGACAACTTGTGATCGTCTCTTCGACCGTCATGGCGAACGAGAATGTTCTGCCTGCGCCTGTGCCAACGGTGGCACCGGCTCAAGGGTATATTAACTTATACCGTGTTTTATTCATGCTGATTTCTTGTTCATTAGTCTTTGCGTATGAGATAGATAATTTGTTATCTAGTACCTTTGGCTTTGAACAAAAAATGCATCTTTGTTTAATCATGATTTACGTAATTATGTGGATTAAAATATTGAGAAAATTCCTAATATTTCCAACAATCCAAAAACCTTATTCTAGGAATTTTACAACTACTGGTTTCGCTGCCGCGCTTAAGCCAACTATATTTGACGGCGCAAATTACAAGCGTTGGCGCGCCAAGATGATTTTGTGGTTGACTGCCATGAACGTGTATCACGTTGCGCAAGGCAAACCACGGCTGAGTGGGCTCTCTCCCGAGCGGAGAGTGCCTTCACTGCGGATAATTTGTTGAGGCGCCGTGATTAGTGTTCTTGGAGAAAATCTTGTTGATGTGTACATGATTTTGCCAAGTGGTAAAGAAATGGGATGCACTTGAGGCAAAATTCGAGTCTCTGGCGGGCGGTGAACTCTATGTCATGGAGCAGTTTCATGACTACAAGATGGTTGATGACCACTCTGTAGTAGAACAGCTCATGAGGTTCAAGCTTTGAAAGAACTTGAGAATTTTACATGTGCATTACCCGACAAGTTTGTGGCGGGATGCATCATAGCTAAGCCACCTTCTTGGAGGGATTTTGCCACTACTCTAAAACACAAGAGACAAGAGTTCAGCGTTCTTTGGTCTCATTGGGTCTCTAAATGTTGAGGAGAAAGCGAGGCAAAAGATATACGTGGGAAAGAAAGTTCTAGTGCCAATGTGGTACAAAAGAAAATCTTTCAATTCAACAAGAAGAATAAAAATAAGTCCGAAAAGCCCGAGAACAAGAACAAGGCCGCTCAAACTACTAGCTTCAAGAAGAAGAAGAATAAAGGAAAGGGAAGCGCTTGTGCAGAATGGTATCGATCATTGGGCAAAGGATTGCCACGATCGCAAAGACAATAAGCGTAAAAGTCCGCTAACGTTGTTATTGGCAATATCGAGGAGGAACATCCGGTATGTTTCAATACCTACCGTTCTATCGGTATGTCGTTCACTGATTGGTGGATTGACACGGGGCCAATATATATGTTTGTCTTGATGGATCCTTATTCTCTTCTTACCGTGTCGCGAGGGCTACCTCCGTGTTGATGGGGAATGGGTCGCGAGCATTTGTATGTGGAGTCGGCACAGCTTGACTTGAAGTTTACTTCAGGAAAAGTCGTCGGCGAGAGCGTGCATCACGTGCCCGTGATAAATAAAAACCTTGTCGTGGTCTCTATTGTGTAGAGATGGTTTTAAGCTAGTTTTGAATCCAATAAATGTGTTGTTTCTAAAATTGGAACTTTTATTGGAAAAGGCTATGAGTGGAGGCTTGTTTCGCTTGTCTTTGTGGACATGAATAAAATTGTGAATCATGTTTGTAATCATGAGGCTGATGTTTGGCATTCACGACTTTGTCATATTAATCTTGGTTGCATGATGCGGTTAGCGAAGATGAATTTAATCCCAAAATTTACCCAAGTCAAAGGTTCTAAGTGTCAAGTGTGTGTGCAATCTAAGCAACCTCGCAAGCCTCACAAGGCGGTGAGGCGAAAAATTTGGCACCGTTAGAACTAGTTCATACCGATTTATGCGAGATGAGCGGGAGTTGACAAAGGGTGGTAAGAGGTATTTCATGACTTTGATTGATGATTCTACTAGATATTGCTATGTGTATTTATTAAAGTCAAAAGATGAGGCTTTTCACTATTTTAAGATCTATAAAGCTGAAGCTGAGAACCAACTTGAGAGAAAAATCAAACGGGTTAGATCAGATCGTGGTGGAGAATAATTTTCTAATGAGTTTAATTTATTCTGTGAGGAACATGGAATAATCCATGAGAGGACGCCTCCCTATTCGCCCCAATCAAATGGGGTTGCCGAAAGAAAGAACCGTACTCTAACTGAGATGGTTAACGCCATGTTAGAAACAGCGGGACTTTCCAAGGAATGGTGGGGTGAGGCTATATTGACTGCTTGTCATGTCCTAAACAGGGTTCCTACAAAGAATAAAGAAATCACACCATTCGAGGAATGGGAGAGGAAAAGATTAAATTTCTCTTATTTACGTACTTGGGGCTGTTTGGCTAAAGTGAATGTGCCTATCCCAAATTAGCGTAAACTTGGACCAAAAACCGTTGATTGTGTCTTCATTGGTTATGCTTTTCACAGCGTAGGATATAGATTCTTAATAGTGAAATCTGAGTACGATATGAATGAAGGTACAATTTTGAGTCCAATGATGCCACATTCTTTGAGGACTTATTTCCTATGAAAGAGACACTTAGCTCATCTGGCCAAGAATCTATCTTCTCTCCTAAACCTTCCACTCCTATACAAATTGAGCCCATTTTTGAGGAAAATCCAATAGATGAGGGCAATGAAGTAACTCGTAAGAGTAAGAGACTAAGGACTACAAAGTCTTTTGGTGATGACTTCATTGTATATCTAGTGGATGATACTCCAAGAACCATTGAGGAGGCTTATTCATCGCAGGCCGACTATTGGAAGGAAGCGGTCCAGTGAGATGAATTCCATCTTGAGCAATGGAACTTGGGAAGTTGTTGAACGTCCATATGGGTGTAAACACAGTAGGATGTAAGTGGGTGTTCAAGAAAAGCTAAGGCCCGATGGTACGATTGAAAAGTACAAGGCAAGGCTTGTGGCCAAGGGTTATACCGAGAAAGAAGGCGAGGACTTCTTTGATACTTACTCACTGTTGCGGATTGACTACTATTAGAGTACTCTGTCTTTGGTTGCCTCCTACGGTGCGATCATTCATCGGATGGATGTAAAGACGGCTTTCCTTAATGGAGAGTTGGAAGAGGAAATCTATATGGATCGGCTGATGGATTTGTAGTAAAGGGTCATGAAGGAAAAGTGTGTAGGTTGTTGAAGTCTTTGTATGGCCTTAAGCAAGCATCTAGCGATGTACGAGAAGTTCGACAGAACTTTAACATCTGCCGCTTTGTTGTGAATGAAGTGACAAATGTGTGTATTACCGCTATGGTGGGGTGAAGGAGTGATTATGTGTCCGTATGTTGATGACATCTTGATCTTTGGGACGAACCTTAATGTGATTAAGGAAGTCAAGGACTTCTTGTCCAAAACTTTGAAATGAAAGATTTGGGAGTAGCGGATGTCATCTTAAACATTAAATTGTTAAGAGAAGGTGACGGTGGGATTACTCTTGAGCAGTCCCATTATGTGGAAAAGTGTTGAGTCGCTTTGGCTATAGCGATTGCAAACTTGCTCCAACGCCGTATGATCCAAGTGTGCTATTACGAAAGAACCAACGAATAGCAAAGGATCAATTGAGATATTCCCAAATCATTGGTTCATTGATGTATTTAGCTAGTGCAACAAGGCCTGATATCTCGTTTGCTGTGAGCAAACTAAGCCGGTTTGTTTCAAACCCGGGAGATAATCATTGGCATGCTCTTGAGAGAGTAATGCGCTATCTAAAAGGGACATCAAGTTATGGAATTCACTACACGGATACCCTATGGTACTTGAGGGTTATAGTGATTCAAACCGATATCGATCTTGATGAAATAAAAGCCATAAGTGGATATGTGTTCACATTGGGTGGTGGAGCTGTTTCTTGGAAGTCTTGCAAGCAGACCATCTTAACGAGGTCTACAATGGAAGCAGAACTCACAGCATTAGATACCGCCTCTGTGGAAGCCGACTGTCTGCGTGAACTTGTGAAGGACTTACCGGTGGTTGAGAAACCGGTGCCTGCTATTCTTTTGAACTGTGACAATCGACGGTGATTGTTAAGGTGAAACGATTCTAAGGATAACATGAAGTCATCAAGGCACGTTAAGAGGCGGTTGAAGTCTGTCAGAAAATGAGAAACTCGGAGTTATAGTGTTGGACTATGTCCAGACGGCTAAAACTTGGCGATCCTTTTACAAAGGGACTATCACGGAATGTGATAGATGAAGCATCGAGGAGATGGGCTTGAGACCCACATAAAGTCATGTCTTAGTGGTAACTCATCCTATTTGATCGGAGATCCGTGAATTAGGATGTTGAGACAAGCTAGTGATTGGTGAGAGGAGAGTACATCTGTATTTAGCCCACTCCGTTTGAGATGTAATAACTCTCCTATTCTCATATGGCGGGTTGGTTATACCTTAATGTATTCCGAGTGGCTTTGATAAGCGAGATGTTGTCCTCTGAGAACATCTTATGAGGAATACACCTATACGAGTTCGATTGCTAGTCACGCCTATGAGATTGGGTGATCTCTAGAGGCTCATGAAAGGCTAAGGAGTATGACTTATAAGCTCCAAACCGAGGGGATGCATTTAGCGACCTAGTATCGATAAAGGACTTTGGTGAAACTTGTTCGCACAAAACGCCAATTCAAGGCATAGTCCATTGTTGAGTTGTGGATGAGTGTAACTTTGTTCTAGATGGAAGTTCAACAACAGTCTCCATCGAAAAACTGTATATCAAACTACATTGGGCGAGAGTATTTCAAATGTGTCTTTGAAATTTGGTGGGGATTGTTAGATTATTATGGGATGGCCCATAATTAATTTAATAGAAATTCCAAAAGGCCCATTAGAATACTAGGAGTCATGAAATTGGTTTAGTACCATATGGGTAATTGAGAGAAGGTTTGACCAACTTAAATAGTTGAGTTGTGTGTCTCTCAATTAGCAAGGTGGAAAAAGGGTAAAGGCCACCACACACGTAGTAGCGAGAGGCGAGGCGTGGCGCGTGGCGTGGTCGTCGTCAGTCGAGTCGAGGCGAGGCGAGGCGAGACGAGACGAGACGAGACGAGACGAGACGAGACGAGACGTGGCGTGGCGTGGCGTGACGTGGACGTGACGTGCACGCAGCGATCCGCAGCCACGTGATGTCTTTGGCGGGAGCGGTTTGTTTTGCCGTTTGATGTCAATATGACCAATAACGCAGTGATTAATGTGACCAATGCGCCGTCGATTACCTTATGCGGACGTGGTTGATGGTCGCATAATGGTCGTCGATTCGTAACGGCTACCGAGTTGATGGTCGGTAATAGCGGCTCCTGCCGCTGCATGTCGCGAGGCTATAAAAGGAGAGCCACGGTGTGCTTTTCTTCATCTGCGAAACTCTCCCACGCAGACTCCATTCATCCTTTGTTCTGCTTGTCCTTTGCATTCCCGCCTGCTTTTTGCGCGCACAAGTAGCGAGAGGGAGCGAGCCTCTGGACCTCGCCCTTCTTGAGATCTTGCTCGAGATAGAAGGCCGATAAGGTTTTGGGGAGCGACTACGCGATTGCTCGAAGGTGTTCTGAAGCGCATCCGCGCTGCAACGCGTCGCCTTTGCATCAACCTCTTCATCGCACCAACGCTTCATCTGCGACAACTTTGTGATCGTCTACTTCACCGTCATGGCGAACGAGAATGTTACTGCGCTGTGCCAACGGTGGCACCGGCCAAGGGTATATTAACTTATATCGTGTTTTATTCATGCTGATTTCTTGTTCATTAGTCTTTGCGTATGAGATAGATAATTTGTTATCTAGTACCTTTGGCTTTGAACAAAAAATGTATCTTTGTTTAATCATGATTTACGTAATTCTGTGGATTAAAATATTGAGAAAATTCCTAATATTTTCAACAATCAGTTCAGGCACAGCTTGAAGAAAAAAAAACTGTTAGGAGTTAGTCGACATCGATCTCTTTGAACATGAGGCGCGGCCGTCTTTTTTGTGTGGTCTGACACCTTATCAGTGCATCTTTTATTTGCACATTAATTCATATATATATATATATATATATATATATATATATATATATATATATATATATATATATATATATATATATATATATATATATATATATATATATATATGTGCTTTATGTTGCTTTCTTAGACCAATTTGTTTCCTCTGCACTGTTACTGTCCAATTAATCCATGCTAGGCCAATCAGTTTCCTCTAATTTATTGCTCGCCCGTCGCGGACCTTCACTGTGTGTTTATTTCAAGCAAACGGAGATGTAATGGGGCGTTGCACGATGCTGTAAGGCTCACGTTGGATCTCGTATCGATATTACTAGATAATCATACGCGGCGTGCCACGTCGCGGGCGTCGCTCCCCACGCGAGAAAATCGAGAAAACGTGCGACTACCGCTCCTTACGCGAGCAAATTGAGGAAACACGCGAAATGGTTGAAAGGATACAATCCGCGATTTCGCTGGAACGGAAGGTCCACCTCGAGAAAAATAGAAAACGGAAAAAAAGGACATATTTTTTTCTTTTCCGGAAAAGGACCTAAATAGAATTTTGTGTTTTCCGAAAAAGGGCTTAAATGTAATGCTAGAAAAATGCAAAAAGTACCTAAATGCAATGTATATTTTTTTCCAAAAAGGACCTAAACGTATTTTTCCCGAAAAAGACCTAAACATAATTTTGATTTTCCGTAAAAGGATCCGAGCATAATGCTTAAAACACATAAAGGACCTAAACGTAATATATTTTATTTTTCAAAAAAGGATCTAAACGTAATTTTTTTTCGTGGCTCGACTCGGGCCGCGAGCTGGCTCAACGCTTCCCGGGGCGCGATTTCTTCCAACTTTAGTGTAGGTATGATGTCCTTTTGGGTCTCACACGGCGCTATAACGAAGGATCGAGGTGCATCGAAGAAGAGTTGGATTGGTACAAATTAACACTTAAACTTAATTTTTTATTGTTTTTATTAATTCTACAAATTAATAAAATACTAATTAAACTTGAATAATCAATCTAGAACAATTGATCTAAGACATGGAAGAAAGCTAACATCTGTTGAAATCAGTGCATGGGTGTGAATGTGATTGATTTATATATATAGAAAAGCTGCAAACTACCCGAGCAGCAGGGTTTAAATTATCAAAATAGCGATTATCGAACGGTAAGCGATTTTTGATTATCGCAAAAAATCGGTCGAAAATCGCTAAGAAACCGAAAGATACGGAATCAATTTTTTTTGGAAAAAAATCCGAAAAAGCAAAAATAGACCGATATTTGCGTCACATAAAGTTTTTTTGAATTTTTTATTTCTTTTAAATTTAATCGGTAACAATTACCGACCAGTAAAAACGATTATCGCGATAGAGCAGTGCTCTCTCTTCAACGTCAATTCTCTCTCTTGCTCTGTAGTCTTGCGTGGCTAGAGTACTCGCGTCTACAGTACTTACGGAGCTCTTTCTTGCGAACTGCTTGCACAGGGACTTGCTTGCTGTTGCCGCTTCCAAAACCCACGTACTGCAGTCACGCGACAATCCAATTTTTGCGCTGCCTCCAACTTGGCCCGTGCCGCCGAGAACCTCCTGCTGATGATGCCGCACGCATGAAGCGTCTCCTCGCTGCAGCCGTCCTTTTTGCTTTGCTGGAGACGCCTGGGAGACGAGCGTTCTGCCGAACGTCCTGCTGCCGTCTTCTTTCTTGCGCCGCCGGCTGGCGATTTTTTCCCCGGCGTTTCTTGCGCAGCGCCCGCCTGAGCGCTAGGTGTTTTTCTTTTCTTTGCGGCTCCGGCTCTACTATTTCTCTGTTTGTGCTGCTCAACCAAAACCAGGAGATACCTCCTAGTATTTATTCTCAGCTAACCCTAACCTCTTATCCCTAATAATATACATGCTTGTATATCCACCTTACCCAATTACATATGGTTCAATATATGCATATACCAAAAACTCACACATACACATGCACAACCCACCTGCCGTTCTCACGTGACTCACTCATCTGCACGACCCCGTTGGCCGCTACACTATATCTTCCATCTGCGTAGACCTCTACGTGTTGCGACCTCGCGTGCTACGCCTGGGATTACGCGCCACCTGCGCAGAATCTTCCCGACCTACAGTGTGTGTCCATCTGCGTTCGCCTACGCTACAACGTGCATCTCGCATCCCTGCGATGCACCTCCTGGTTCTTGCACTGCAACACCTGTTGCAAATAAACAACAAACCACACACATTACCTTCTTCTACAAATAAATATTCCATCACAAATATTATTATTTTTATCACAATTATTGTTGTCAAATTAATCATATATATATATATATATATATATATATATATATATATATATAGCAAATAGAATTAACATACAACTTGTTCTCGCAAGCATTACTAGTAGTACATTATACATGGAGCTAGCGTCAAGCCTGAATTGGACCAGCGCAAAGCACATCAGAGGCTTGTAGAATGGAAGCAGAAAATGCAGATAATTAGAATAAAAGAGTATAATGGGCAACATAAAACATGTTTTCTCCAGGGTAGTACTCTATTACCATCCTCTCAATACAGTTTACATAAATTTTACAGTATAAGTAATCATCATCTACCTTTCATTTATTTATACTATAATATTTATACAACTTTTAAATAGTCATGCATAGAAGCACCAGGTGTAACCACTACACAACTATTGAGATTTAGGAATTGGATAATCAAGAATGAATTGGATAACTGTCGGCGTTTTCGAGCGCCGGCAAGTAAATTTGGAAGTCTAAGGGGTCGCGCGTTCCACTCCCTGAATGGTTAGACTCGAGAGTCCAAGATGTATACTGGTTCGGGCTGAAAGTCCCTACTCCAGTTCGGATGGCGGTATTGTATTGCTTTGCACAACGTTTTACAGATGAGGGCGCTAAATTACCTAATCTCCTCGTGTTCTCATGTGTTCGTCTCCCTAGAATCGTTAGTCCTGCCTCCTTTTATACAGAAAGAAGGGGCAGGTTACATCGAGAGTCGGGGGAAGGGCGAGGCGACCTATGCTAGGAGCTCGGTCCCGTCCCGTGGATCGGTCGCCACACGCCTTGCCCATGCTGGGTCGGTAGCCTTGGTGGTCAGGGAGGTTAGGTATTTCCCGGGAAATAGCGTACTTGTCCTCTGTGATCCTTACGAATGCTGACGTTGCGGTGTGTGACGTTGGCGCTGCCTCGGGAGGGAGCGTGCGTTAAATCTTGACTGTGATCGGTTGATGGGGTGAAGCTTTGACTTCAATGATCACCAAACCTTCTAGGAAGGAGCCACCGCCTTGTATAGTCACTCCGATTGACCTTGTTCGCGGGTGCGTGGCGGTAGGTGATGAGGGCCTCGACACGCCGCCCTCGGCGTCTGGCGGTTCGGCCCTCGGCCACCCCGCCAAGGGGGTCGGGTTCGGTCGGGTCGGGAGATCCCGCCCGCCAAAGGGGGTCGGGAGCGCTGTCCGGTCGGAGTCGGGAGATCCCGCCCCGCCAAAGGGGGTCGGGAGCGCTGTCCGGTCGGATTCGCTTCCCCTGGCCGGTCGGGAGCGGATGTCTTGTGTGGTCTCGCAGCGATTCGTCGGTGGCGGGCGGCGCGCCTGTTGGGTGGAGATATGCTTGAGGCCGCGGCTCGCCGCCGGGCCGTTTGGGTACCCTGTTATTAGTATTCGTCAAGAGCCCCGAACTCCGGCGCGATTTCGATGATTCGGTTGGGGGTTGAACTTGGATGAGAATGGTGGCCGGGCCTGGTCGGTCGGTCAGGCCGATCAGGTTAAGCGATTTCTGTCAGGTGTACCCCGACGGATCCGACGGCTGCCCGGAGCTTGGCCGGGGCATTTGAATCCGGAGGCTTTAATCGCCTCGTTGCGCATGCCGAGCATGGCTTGTGTGCCCCGCCTGTTCGCCTTCTTGATCGCCGGGTTCTCAGTGCGGACGCTTGCGTTTCTGGCGCCGCATTTACTCTGGAGACGCTTGATCTCCCTTCATCCGGCTATATAAGGGCTTGCTAGAGCGATGGACCCTTAGACCAAAATCCTCCTTTTGATCCTTGAAATGGAGGCATCCTTTAGTCTTCACTTTGGTGATGATGCCGCGGTGAAGAAGAAGATCCTTTGGCGAGCTTTGGGAGAGTACGACCGGCGATGGTCGAGCTCGGGAGGAAGAAGTCTGCGGCTTGTGATGTAGTTCTTGTCGGCGTCTTTGCTTGAGGTCGTTCGAGGCTTAAGGTGGTAAGGAGGCCCTTCTTGAGGCGATGGTGCGAGGGCACCGCCGTTGTCGCGGCGGCCGCGTCGATGTCGCCGAACGGCAGCAGCATGCCATTCCGTGGCTATGTCGGCGACCTCGCCGACCGGGCAAGGGTTTACCAAAGAGTCGTCTCCAACGACCTCGGTCCGCCGATCCAAGATCCGTCCCGTCGACCGTGCAAGGAAGGGCCTACCAAAGAGTCACTTCCAACGACCTCAGTCCACCGATCCAAGATCTGGCCGTCGACCGAGCAAGGGCCTCGGAAGTTTGATGCGGATATGTTCTGCCGTAGTGTAGGGTAGGTATCTTTTTTGAGCTCGCCAGGTACCTCATGTAACGTTGTGTAAAGTTTGAGTCTGCTGGCATATAATGAAATCTTCTTTTATGAAATGTCTTCACGATGAGTTTGCTTTGATTTTAATCGTCGTGGATAGACCGGGCCTTGATCGGCAGGAACAACCGCGAGAGTGCTCGTTTAACGTCGTAGCTAGACGGCGCTTTGGTCGGCAGGGTGACCGGATGCCTCTGTGAGGTTATGGTGTCCGAGTGCCTTGGTCGGCAGGACGACCGGATGCCTCTGTGAGTTCTGGTGTCCGAGTGCCTTGGTCGGCAGGACGACCGGATGCCTCTGTGAGGTTCGGGTGTCCGAGTGCCTTGGTCGGCAGGACGACCGGATGCCTCTGAGAGGTTCGGGTGTCCGAGTGCTCATTTAAAGTCGTAGCTAGACAGTGCCTTGGTCGGCAGGGACGACCCAATGCCTCTGTGAGGTTCGGGTGTCCGAGTGCTCATTTAACGTCGTAGCTAGACAGTGCGTCCGAGTGCTCGTTTAAAGTCGTAGCTAGACAGTGCCTTGGTCGGCAGGGACGACCCAATGCCTCTGTGAGGTTCGGGTGTCCGAGTGCTCGTTTAACGTCGTAGCTAGACAGTGCCTTGGTCGGCAGGGACGACCCAATGCCTCTGTGAGGTTCGGGTGTCCGAGTGCCTTGGTCGGCAGGACGACCGGATGCCTCTGTGAGGTTCTGGTGTCCGAGTGCCTTGGTCGGCAGGACGACCGGATGCCTCTGTGAGGTTCGGGTGTCCGAGTGCCTTGGTCGACAGGACGACCGGATGCCTCTGAGAGGTTCGGGTGTCCGAGTGCTCGTTTAAAGTCGTAGCTAGACAGTGCCTTGGTCGGCAGGGACGACCCAATGCCTCTGTGAGGTTCGGGTGTCCGAGTGCTCGTTTAACGTCGTAGCTAGACAGTGCCTTGGTCGGCAGGGACGACCCAATGCCTCTGTGAGGTTCGGGTGTCCGAGTGCTCGTTTAACGTCGTAGCTGGACGTGAGTGCTCGTTTACCGTCGTAGCTGGATAGTGCCTTGGTCGGCAGGGATGACCCAATGCCTCTGTGAGGTTCGGGTGTCCGAGTGCCTTGGTCGGCAGGGACGACCGGATGCCTCTGTGAGGTTCTGGTGTCCGAGTGCCTTGGTCGGCAGGACGGCCGGATGCCTCTGTGAGGTTCGGGTGTCCGAGTGCCTTGGTCGGCAGGACGACCGGATGCCTCTGAGAGGTTCGGGAGTCCGAGTGCTCGTTTAAAGTCGTAGCTAGACAGTGCCTTGGTCGGCAGGGACGACCCAATGCCTCTGTGAGGTTCGGGTGTCCGAGTGCTCGTTTAACGTCGTAGCTAGACAGTGCGTCCGAGTGCTCGTTTAAAGTCGTAGCTAGACAGTGCCTTGGTCGGCAGGGACGACCCAATGCCTCTGTGAGGTTCGGGTGTCCCAGTGCTCATTTGTCCGAGTGCCTTGGTCGGCGGGGACGTCGTAGCCTCGACGGTTCGTGTCCGAGTGCCTTGAGTGCTCGTTTAAAGTCGTAGCTAGACGCCTCGAGAGGTGCCTTGGTTAAAGTCGTAGCTAGACAAAGGCGGGGGACGACCCAATGCCTCTGTGAGGTTCGGTGTCCGAGTGCTCGTTTAACGTCGTAGCTAGACGGTGCCTTGGTGGCGAGGGCGACCCAATGCCTCTGTGAGGTTCGGGTGTCCGAGTGCCTTGGTCGGCGAGGACGGCCGGATGCCTCTGTGAGGTTCGGTGTCCGAGTGCCTTGGTGGCGGGGCGACCGGATGCCTCTGTGAGGTTCGGTGTCCGAGTGCCTTGGCAGGACGACCGGATGCGGGGTTCGGGTGTCGAGTGCCGGATGCCTCGGCGTGCCTCTGTGAGGTTCGGTGTCCGAGTGCCTTGGTCGGCGGGGCGGCCGGATGCCTCGAGAGGTTCGTGTCCGAGTACTCGTTTAAAGTCGTAGCTAAACGGTGCCTTGGTCGGCGGGGGCGACCCAATGCCTCTGTGAGGTTCGGGTGTCCGAGTGCTCGTTTAACGTCGTAGCTAGACGGTGCGTGCTCGTTCTGTCGTGCTCGCCGGGACGTGAGTGCTCGTTTCTGTCGTAGCTAGACAAGCGTGGCGTGTTCTGCCGCCGCACTGCCGGGCGTGGGGCATCTTTCCCGAGTCCTCGTCGGGCGAGGGTAGCTGCGAGAGGAATGGCCACCGTCTATCCCACATGTATACCCCATCCGCAGTGTGGGACTGGAGGGGTGGCGACGACGTTTACTGCGTTGGTTTGAACGCCGTGCTCGTGGAGCTAATAGCGGGTAGTCAAGTGGGTCTGGGAGGTCTCGCCAAGGGGGACCCTTCCGAGCGGACGGTCCCGAGTAGGGTGTCCTAGCCTGGCGTGGGGCGACCCATAAAAACCTTTCTTTACTCAATCCGTATGGACCACGGGTCGTCAGCCAACCCAGAGCACACCGTGGTGTCGCTCATTGATGAGCTCCCGGAGAGTGTGAAGTATGGTCTCGGACGCAGTAGAGTTGATTAGGCCGTCACCGACCTAACCGAGGGCCCACCGTGGGGCTCACCTCATACCGCCCCTTGCTCAAGTTTCTTTGGGGTGGCCTTATACCCATCCGGTGGGGTAGGCCTTTTGAACCCACACCTTCTCGGCCCCGGGCCACAAAGCTTTGCCGTCTTGGGGCCGCAGCGCCCGATGGGCTTCTCGCGCCCCGAGCAACTGTTTGGCCTAAAGGCGGAGACCAAGAGGTTCTGGACACGTTGTTTGGGGCGGCGTCTTTATGGCTCTTGCCGCCGACATGCGAGGATTAAAAGCGGAGTGGTATTAGGCCCGGAGTTACGGTGGCGCAATAGGCGAGGTGGACGCGACGCCGTTTGAGGGTGCTGCTTTCGGTCGGCGTCTGCTTGTCCTCTATAATCGCTGTTAGGTGTCGGTAATCACGCTTTCTTGCCTTCTTTGTCTCTCTCTGAAACAAGAAAAGCACCAGAGAGCCAAGGAAAAAACCCCAGCCTTTCTTTCTCACCTTCCAGTCGCCTCTTCTGTGAAGATGTCGTGGCCGGAGTGCTCCGCGCAAGAGGCAGCCGTGCGCTCGGCTTGGTGAAGAAGGGCTTCCTCATGCCGCAGGACCTTTCCGGCTGGAGGGTGCCGACCGGGGCCGTCACCCCCGCGCCGCGGGGCGACGAGGTCGTGGTGCCCGCCTCGTTCTTCGAGCGCGGCTTTGGCCTGCCGCTGCACCCGTTCGTCCAGGGGCTGCTGTCTCACTACAAGGTGGAGGTGCACCATCTCAACCCCAATGGGGTCCTCCACATCGCCATCTTCATCGCTACCTGCGAGGCCTTCTGGGATCGAGCCGCGATGGGCGTTGTGGAGGCACTTCTTCCGAGCAAGGCTCGGAAGACAGCCGCCGTCGGACGCGTGGCGCCTGGTGGCTCAGCCCTCGGCTTCGCCCGGTCGAACACGGAGTACTGGAGGTAAACGCCTCGTCCAACAAGGGTGGCGTTACGAATGGCTCTACGTTGAGCGTCGGCGATAGCGCCTCGTTTCACCGGCGAGCTTCCCATGGCGGAGGAGGTGGGCCGGGCGCCAAAAGAGGGAGAAGAACAAAGCCGCCCCGATCGTGGAGCGGTTAGGGGCTCAAAGGAGGCGGGGCTCACCGGGGGCGTTGTTGTGCGCGCCTTTATGGGGATCTTGCGTGCAACCCTTGTGCACCGCCGCACCCCTTGTTCCGGTATCGGGGCCGTCCGACCGGCGAGGATGGCAGAGCCCGAGTTGGCCGCGTCTGAGGTGGAGGCCCGGGTGGCGGCTATTACTGGTGGAAGTGCCACGGTGGCTACGGGTGGCCACCCGGAGCCATTCTCGGCGGCTCACCCGCCAAATCTGGTAAGTCGGTGAAATTTCTTTCTGCTTCTCTTTTCTTTGTCCCTAGCACTTGGTCCGACCGGCATTCCTGCATCCTCTTAGGGGCTCACGGGATGTCTTCGGCGCCGCTCGAGGATAAGGAGGCGCGGCGCCGCCGGCGAAGACGGCAGAGGCTGACTCCTCCCGCAAGAAGCGGAAGGAGGAAAGGAGGAAGAAGAAGCATAAGGAGCGCTTGCGGCAAGCCTTGGCGAGGATGTGTCGGAGTCCACCGCGTGGGGACAACCTCCATCGAGCAGCGACGGAGCGCCTCGACCATCCCTATGGTGGGTTTTCTCGACCCGCCGGTGGCGGCGGCAGCGTGGACCCGGCCGAGCGACACCACGGGCCCGTGGCGCGGATCCCAAGTAGGGGTGATCTTGCGCTCGCGATTGTCGCGCGCCTCGGTGGGCGGCCGGGAAGCGACCGGCCGACTTGCCCCTTTGGCGGGGGTCGGCAAAGAGAGCGCGCGTGCCACGTACCGCTTCGGCTTTGTAAGTGTTCCCCTCTTTTTTCTTCTTATTGGAGCATTTTTGCGGCAAAGCCGCCGAGCGACTCTTGAATCTTTGTAACGTCACGGCGCCTACGGGCGTGGCCGTGGGCGTGCCGCACGGCTCCGCAAATAGCGCGCGCCGGCGATTTCGGCGACTCGATCGGTCGGTGGCGATCGCGGTGTCGGCGGTCGAGGGCGCGCCGCCGAGGACGGGGCCTCACCCGGGTCGAGGTGAAGAAGAGCTCCGCCGCCTCGGCGGGACCCACCGGACGACGTGATCGTCCTTTCGGAGGATGAGACGACGGTGTCGCCGGCGATCGCGCCCGATCGAGCGAGGCTGGTGACGAGTGCTCAACCCTTTGTCCCGGGGAGGTGCCGACCGATGCCCTCAGTGCAGTCGCGAGGGGTTTCTTAAGGTTGACCTCATCGCCCTTGCCCATGGTGCTTTGGCGGGCGGCGTCCGCCCGAACGGGCGAACGAGCGTCTTCGCCGGTGTAGTCCCGGGTCGGGCGTCATGGGCGATCGGAGGAAGCGAGTGGGCCGCCCTTCGGCAAGGCGCTACCGGGCCGAAGCGTGATAGGGCGGTCCGTAAAGGTCCGCTCTCGCTCTGAGTCTTCCACGAAGTGCTAGGCACGATGGTCGAAGTCCGACGATCGCCAGTAAGTCGGTAAAAGCTCGACTTGTTGCACATTTTGATAGTTCTTCCGTGGGACTAACGGAGTGTCCACGTTTTGCGGCCTGCGGGCTCGCCGTCAGCGCCGAGTTGAGCTCTGCGGCAATGGCGGTCGTGGGGCGGCTGCGGTGGAGGAGTGCGATCGGCTGCGCCTAGTCCAGAGGCCATGGATATCGGCGGTCGGAGCGGTGGAGATCCGCTAGGCTTGAAGAGGCCACGAAGGCCCTTTATGATGGCGCACGGAGCCAAGGTCTTGAGGGCGAAAGTGGTGGGCTGAGTCCTCTCGACGGAGGTCACCGAGGCCAAGGATCCGCCGTTGCCGCGGAGGGGACATGCAGACGCAGCAACCCGCTGCGGACCGAGCGAAACCAGCTCGGGGATTCCGACCGAGTTCGTTCGGCGCGCGGCGATCGCCGAAGGACTGGTGGTGAGGACTTCATATGAGGCGCTCAAGAAGGAAGGCGCAATCGACCAACTCTGCGGCGGTAATGGTCTCAATTCTTCAATTAAGTGCGGGGTGCGACCCGCAGGCGAACTTATCCGAAATCGCCGCAATCTGCGAAGCGCGAAGAATCGAGTGTCGCCGTGGAGGCGCAGAGAACGGCGCAGATGCTCGCGGCGTGGCGATCGTGGCGGGGCGAGGCCAGTGCGTTGAAGGTTGCGGAGGACGGTCGGGCCGAGATGGGCGCCGGCGGAGGCCCTTCGCAAGGCGGTCGGGAAGTCTGCGACCGCATCCTTGGGCCGGCGGGCCCGAGTGCCCTTGCCCCGTCTTGGCCCGTGCGGACCGTAGAGAGGGCGGTGATCGTCGACGCTGCGCTTGGAGCCGTCGTGCGCGGGTCAACACCGTCTCGCACTCTGACGGCATCGACCTCGCGGTGGTGAGCAGCGGCGTGGCAGGAACCGGACCGACGAGGAGATCGGCAGTTTGAGCTCTGGTCGAGCCGCACGCCCGAGATCGCCGACCACATCCGCGCCGAGTTGCCCTCCAGAAGCGAGACGACCAACTCTCCGTCTCGCCATCGATGCGCCACCGGGAAGAATAAAAATAGTTAGCTTTATCCTTTTTTAGATTGTAAAGACTGCTATGTAAACAATCTTGAATTTATCAAGTTCCAAAATCGCTTCTCGTCCTCTTTCGTATTTAGGGTGAGTGTTTGACCGACCATAGCCATAATGACCGCAGGGGTCACTTATGCGTTGGTTGGGTCGTTTTGGGAGGGGCGAGGTGGATTGGAGGCTTGGCTATGCACCGGTTAGGCGCACTTGTGAGGGATAGGAGTGTTCTAGACCGACCAAGGATCTTTCCACTTGGGCACTTACTTCTTCCGCGAAGTGCTACTTAGCAACCATAGCCGCTGGGGCGTAGGCCGTAACACTTGGGTTGAGAGGGTTACCGCTCGGGATGGACCTCATGACCAGTCGGGTCACGTACCCTCATAAGCGCGTGGGATAGCTGAGTTCGTGCGGGGGAGGAGTGTTCTCTGTCGACCCAAAGGTCACTCCACTCGGGTACTTCCTTCTTCCGCGAAGTGTTATCAACCATAGCCGGCCGGGCGAGGTCAGAGCACTTGGGTCGAAGGGTTACCGCTCGGGAAGGACCTTGTGGTCGGTTGGGTCATCAACCAGCATAGCGCCGACCGGGAGCGACTGAGCAGGGCGCCGAAGGGCAGCCCCCGAGTCGTCGCATGGCGACCAGGTGCTCGGAAGGGAAAAAAGTAAAGAGCATGCTAGGAAGAGGAAAAGAGTTTAGGGATAGAATCGCCTTAACTTTTCTATATTCCATGCATTCGGAAGGATGCGGCCGTCGGCGTCCTTGAGTCGAAGGTGCGGTCGGAGGATCTCCACGACGGTGAAGGGCCTTCGAGGCGGCGGCTTGTGCTTATCCTTCTTGGTTTGGACCGTAGCGAGACGGTCGCCCGACAGATCGAGCGACCGCCCTCGAACTCGGCGGCGTGATAATGTCGCGAGCTTGTTGATACCGGCGATCGCGGGATGGCCACGTCATGCGCCTCGTCGAGCTGGTCGACGGCGTCTTGTTGTCGGCGAGCCCCGAGCCTCCTCGAAGCTTGTAATCTTGGGGCGCCATACTCCGTGTGCATCGGCAAGGCGGCTTGGCACCGTATACCATGAAGAACGGTGTGAACCCGGTCGCCCGGGTCGGCGTGGTCCGCAGACTCCAGAGGACGGAGGGTAGCTCGGTCACCCAGCGCCCTGCGAAGTGCTTGATCCGATCAAGATCCGCGGCTTGAGCCCTTGAAGGATCATGCCGCTTGCGCTTCGACACGGCGTTGGTCCGCGGATGGGCCACGGCTGCCCAATCGACGCAGATGTTGAAGTCATCGCAGAACTCGAGGAACTCCTTCCCCGTGAACTACGTTCCGTTGTCGGTGATGATGGAGTTTGGGACTCCGAACCGAAAGACTATGTCGCGGAAGAAGATGGCCACTTGTGCCGATGTGGCGCTCACGACCGGCTTGGCCTCTATCCATTTGGTGAACTTGTCCACGCGACGAGCAAATGGGTAAAGCCCGGCGCTTTCTTGAAAGGCCCGACGGATCGAGTCCCCAAGCGCAAAAGGCCACGTGATGGGGATCGTGCGCAAGGCTGGTAGCGGATGTATGCGCTGGCAAAGAATTGGCATCCTTCGCGGTGCGTCACGATGTGCTCGGCATCGGACATGGCGGTCGGCCAATAGAAACCTTGCCAAAGGCCTTTCCCTAAGAGATCGGGCGCAGCGTGGTGACCGCAAATTCCTCGTGTATGTCGTCCGGCGATTGTTTCCTTTGGTCGGCGGGATGCACTTTTGGAGGACCGGAGGGGCCTTTGTAAAGGTGCGGGCGACCGGATGAAAGACTTTGCCGCCGGCGAGGCGCCGGGCCTCGGTCGGGTCGGGAAGTGACCCGTCCGTCAAGCGATCTATGAAGGGCTTTCTCGGTCGAACTCGGTCGCTAGCACGCTGCGGCTCGACCCGGCCAAGTCTACGCCCGACCGCGCGGCGGTCGGGGCAACCGTGCTAGGTAGGTCGGGGGACCGTTCGGCCACCGAGCCCACCGGATGGAAGGCGCGGGAGGTCGCAGACGAAGATCCCGGCGGGACCGGCTCTCTGGAGGCAGTTGGCTAGGTAGTCGGCGTCGCTATTGTAGCGTCGGTAGCTATGGTGGCTTCGAAGCCCTTGAACGCTCTTGAGCCGCGCGCTTCTCGACGATGCGCGGCCATACGGGCGTCTCGGGGCTCCGCGGCCATCATGACTTGGTCGACGACAAGCTTGGAGTCCCGTGGGCGTGGAGTCGGCGAGCACCGAGGTCGGCGGCGATCCGGAGACCGTTGACGAGGACTCGTGCTCGGCGGCGTTGTTGGTGGCGTCAGCGATCGATGGCGTCTTGAAGCTGTTCGGCGGGAGATGATGGCGACTCCGCGCCCGCGCCATTCTTGTTGTAAGACCCATCGAGTACATTGTCCGTGCTCGGGGTCTTGATCACCGGTGGTGCACGGGTTTGGTCCACTCGGCGACGAAGTCGGCTAGAACTGCGACTTGATCACCGTCAGGGGCGTATGTGATGTCGTGGCGGCGAGCTCGAGCGCCCACTTGGCTATCCTTCCGGCGTCGCGGTTGCGGACGATCTCGCCGGCGGGGCGTGGTCACCACGGTGATGGTGTCTTGATCGAAGTAGTGGACAAGCTTTCTCTTCGCAATGAGCACCGCGTAGAGTAACTTCGCACTGTGGGTGCAGAGCCTTGGACTCGGAAAGGACCTCGCTAATGAAGTAAAGCGCCGTTGTACCTTGAGTTCGCGGCCTTCCGCTTCGCTCCACCACGAGGGCCGCGGCGACGACTTGGTAGTGGCGGCGATGTAGAAACAGCGGTTCACACAGTGCCGGGCGACCAGGGCGGAGGCGAGGACAGAAGGCCTTGGCGGGTGAGGGCCTCCGAGCCTCGAGGTCGGTGAAGCGGTCGGATCTCTTGAGTAGCCTGTAGAGTGGCATTCCGCGCTCGCCGAGGCGAGACACGAAACGGCTCAAAGCTGCCAGGCATCCGGTCAGCCTCTGGACCCCTTTGAGGTTGCTGATTGGGCCCATCCTTGCGATCGCCGATATCTTCTCCTGGTTGGCCTCGATGCCTCGCTCGGAGACAATGAAGCCAAGGAGCTTCCCTTTGGGGACCCCGAAGACGCATTTCTCGGGATTGAGCTTTATGCGGAACCGTCGAAGGTTCGCGAAGGTCTCTTCCAGGTCGGGGATAAGGTCGTCGGCCTTCTTGGTCTTTACGACAATATCGTCGACGTACACCTCAACGTTACGGCCGATCTGGTCATTGAAGCACGTTTGCATACATCGCTGGTATGTAGCGCCCGCGTTCTTTAGGCGAGCGGCATTATAACGTGAGAATGGCCGAGCGAGTAATGAAGGAAGTCGCGGTGGTCGGACTCCTTTAACGCAATCTGGTGGTAGCCCGAGTAGGCATCCGAGAAAGAGAGGACTCGCACCTGCGGTGGAGTCGATGACTTGGTCGATCTGGGGCAAAGGAATGGATCCTTGGGACACGCTTTGTTGAGACTCGTATAGTCAACGCACATCCTCCATTGCCCATTTTCTTTTTACAAGTCTGAGGGTTGGCTAGCCACTCGGGGTGGCGCACCTCTTTACTGAACCTGCGGCGGAAGTTTGGCGATCTCCTCCCTATGATCCTGCGCCTCTCCTCGTCGAGCGGCGCGGCGTTGGGCGGCCGGCTTTGAGCACAGTCGGATGCTCATGGAGTGCTCGGCGACTTCCCTTGGGATTCGCGGCATGTCGGAGGACCTCCATGCGAAGACGTCTTTGTTGGTGCGGAGGGAGTCGACGAGCGCGCTTTCCTATTTGGCGGGGAGCGTGGCTCCGATCCGCACGGTCTTGGTCGGATCACAGGGATCGACCGCGACCTCCTTCGTGTCCTCGGGAACTTGAAGGATCCGCCCGACTTCTTTGGACTCGGGCGGATTCGGAGGCTTCCCTCTTGAGGTTGTCGAGCTCGGCAGACGCGATGACTGCCGAGGCAAGCTCACAACTGCTGCGCTCGCAGTTGTAGGCAAGCTGGAAAGATGATGCCACGGTGATGACTCCTCGTGGCCCGGGCATCTTCAGCTTGAGGTAGGCGTAGCTGGGGACCGCCATGAACTTGGCGTAACACGGCCTTCCCAGATGGCATGGTAAGCACCGGAAATCCACGACCTCAAAGTGAGGGTCTCGGTGCGGAAGTTTCCGGCTCCCAAAGGTAGCAGGCGGTCGATCCGCCCGAGTGGATGGGCTCTGGCGGGGAGTAGCGCCATGGAAAGGCGCTTCTTTGGGTCGAAGGGTTGAGCGCGGGACCCCATAGCGTCGGCGTCTCGGCGTAGAGGATGTTGAGGCCGCTGCCTCCGTCCATCAGCACCTTTGAAAGGCGCTTCTTCCCCACGACGGGGCTGACCACCAGGGGGTATCTCCCCGGCTGTGGAACGTGGTCGGGGTGATCGGTCCGATCAAAGGTGATCGGGAACTCTGACCACCGGAGGTATTGGGGGACGCATGGCGCGACGGTGTGGACCTCGCGATAAGCGAGCTTGAGCCGGCGCTTGTCGGCATAGCGAGCCGGTCCTCCAAAGATCATGAGGCGGCCGTCGGGTTGAGGAACTCGTCGTGCGCCTTTTCTCTGCGACTGCGGGGCGCGCAGCAGCTTCTTCCTTGCCACGCGGCGTTGTGGGGGCGCCGGAGAGGTAACGCCTCGGAGACCTCGCGATCCGGTACTTGTGCAGACGGAGAACCCGTGGTTTGGGCGCGGGCGTCCATCAACTTCGAAGTGGTCGGTAGCGACGGTCGGTCGCTTTCTTTGCTTGCGTGGCGGTCGGCGGTGGCGACCACTTGGGTCTCGCGGATCTGCTTCCCGTGCCGCTTCCTTTCCTCCCTCAAAGATGGCCCCCACAGCCTCCTCGCCGGAGGCGTGGTTGGTGGCGATATCGAGGAGCTCCTTGGTAGTTCTGGGCTTGAGGCAACCTAGTTTGTGTACCAAGGCCTTGCAGGAGGTGCCGTAGATGAATGCTCCCACGACATCGGCGTCGGAGATGTCGGGGAGCTCGTTGCACCCGCGGGAAACCGCGGATGTAGTCGAAGGGTTTCCACAGGCTGCTTTGCTTGTAGCCCTTCAAGTCCCAGGAGTTTCCAGGCGCTTGTAAGTGCCCTGGAAGTTGCCGACGAAGAGGGCCTTCAAGTCGGTCCAGTTCCTGATGGTTTTGGCGGGCAAGTACTCGAGCCAGGCTCGGGCCGAGTCCGCGAGGTAGATGGGAAGGTACTGGATGATGAAGAGGTCATCCGTTGCTCCTCCCGCCCGGCATGCGAGCCGGTAATCTTGAGCGGACACACGGGTTTGTGGCCCCGGTGTATTTGGCAATGTTGGTAGGCGCCCGAAATCTGGCAGGGAAGTCCGCCTGGCGGATCCCCTGGCAGAACGCTCGCGGTCCAGGACCGTCGGGGCTCGGGCTGCGGTGGTGGTGTCCGCCGCCCGCAATTCGTGAGTGGCGGCGACCTCCGCCATCTTTCTTCGCGCCTCATTGGTAGCGCGAATGTCGTAAACATCATCAGGCGCCGGGCGCACGGGGCGCGAGAGCTGGTGTGGCTCGCGGTGCGGCGCCGCTGTGTCGGACAACCGGCTCCGTCTTGTGGATGGGGCCCGTGGCGAGGTGGCTCGGGCGATAGGAGCTGAGGCGTGCATGTCTTTGCGGCGCGCGCTACTAGCCCGGAGGTTTGATAAGTGGCCTTGGCCTCGGGAGGCCTCGGCGGCCTCGGCAAGATTGCGGCCGCGCCACGTTTTGGCTTGCATGGGGAAGAACGAGGACCGTCGAACTCTTCCTGCTTTGGGGTGTGCTGACGCAGCGTCGCTCGCGCGCGTCGCCGCCAGCACATCTGGGTCTCGAGCTCCTCTGCTCGAGTTGGCTCAGGTGGTCGAGCTTCGACTCTTCGTTCCTCCAACTCTTTCTGTTGTTGTTGGAGCTCGCATGGCGAACTGGCCAGCGTTCGGTATGCTCGCGATACTCCTCCTCCTGCGCTGAGTGCGCCGGATAGGAGGTCCCGTGGCCGCGGGGGCCACAGTCAATCGGCCGTGCCCGCCATGTTGCACTCGCGAGTGCCGCTGAGGCGGTACTCGTGTCGGGTGGAGTCATGGTGGAAGAGTCTTCCAAAGACTCATGGTTGGAGGCGGCATGTAGCCGACCATCGCCACAAGTTGCGAGCCTACGGGGTGACATGGTCACTGCCGGGCCTCTGGAGTTTTCGCCGGCGTGGCGGAGCACTCCTCGGGTTCGGCCGGGAGCTGCGGGCGCCTGCCGGAGCTTAGCGGTCGCCGGAGAGGATGCCCGAGCTCTCGTGGCGCTGTCCTCGGGGCGGCGGGACAGCGTGAGCCCTCCTGCCGGGGTGACGGCGAAGTCGAGGGAGCCGAAGCGGATCCGGCTCCCCGGCGCAGTCATGCCGTCGCAGTGGGTGGATGCCATCAGGGAGACAAACGGAATCCGGAGATGGTGACGAAGACGCGCGAAGCCCCCTACCTGGCGCGCCAACTGTCGGCGTTTCGAGCACCGGCAAGTAAATTTGTAAGTCTAAGGGGTCGCGCGTTCCACTCCCTGAATGGTTAGACTCGAGAGTCCAAGATGTATACTGGTTCGGGCTGAAAGTCCCTACTCCAGTTCGGATGGCGGTATTGTATTGCTTTGCACAACGTTTCTGGATGAGGCGCTAAATTACCTAATCTCCTCGTGCTCTCATGTGTTCGTCTCCCTAGAATCGTTAGTCCCGCCTCCTTTTATCTGAAGGAAGGCGGAGTTACATCGAAGTCGGGGAAGAGCGGCGACCTATGCTAGGAGCTCGGTCGCCGTCACGTGGGCCAGTCGCCACACGTCTTGCCCATCTTTGGGTTGGTAGCCTTGGTGGTCGGGAGGTTAGGTATTCCCGGAAATAGCGTACTTGCCCTCTGTGATCCTTACGAATCGGCGTTGCGGTGTGTGGCGTTGGCGGCGCCTCGGGAGGAGCGTGCATTAAATCTTGTCTGTGGCCCGGTTGATGGGTGGAAGCTTTGACTTCAGCGATCACCAAACCTTCTAGGGAAGGAGCCACCTGCCCTTGTATAGTCACTCCGATTGACCTTGTTCGCGAAGTACGTGGCGGTAGGCTGATGAGGGCCCCGACACGCGGCCCTCGGCGTCTGTCACCTTGGTTCGGTCGGAGTCGGGAGATCCGCCCGCCAAGAAGTCGGGGCGCTGTCCGGTCGGTCGGGAGATCCCGCCCGCCAAAGGGGTCGGGGCGCTGTGTCGGTCGAGTCGGGAGATCCCGCCCGCCAAAGGGGTCGGGGCGCTGTCGGTCGGATTCGCTTCCCGGCGGTCGGGGCGGATGTCTTGTGTGGTCTCGCAGCGGTCGGTCGGTGGCGGGCGGGCGCGGCTGTGTTGGTGGAGATATGCTTGAGGCCGCTGGCTCGTCGCTTCGGGCCATTGGGGTACCCCTGTTATTAGTATTCGTCAATAACCAAGCATAATATTTACGGAATTGCTAGGAGCCAAACGTCTTATTTTTCCCGACGCTGCAACATTTTTTTTTGCTCGTGAAACATTTTTTCCCTACGTGTGAAACATTTTACTTCGATAACAGTAGAAATACGCTGCAATATTTTTTCCCTACGCGTGAAATATTTTTTCCTACGCGTGAAATATTTTCCTTCGATAACAGTAGAAATGTGCGAGCGAAAAAAATATTGCAAACGTTAAAAAAAAAATTGTACCGAACGTCCGACGCAACATGCTCAGATCGGACATTTCGGATGCTAGTTCTTCCCTAATATTTATGCTATAAGAGATATAAGGATTTATAACATCGCGCTTATTCTTAGAACTGAACCTCGAAGGAACTCCTTCAAATTTACTCTCTGTGCTCCATTAAAGTTATTAGTTATTTCTTCCACATATTGTAGCCATGACTCATCATGTTTATATGAATAACGCAAAATGCGATGGTATAAATGCAAATTCCTCCAAGCGCCGCCACAAAACTAAGTAGATCTAGTCTGTACCAGTATATATAGTTCGTCATTAAAAAACTGTCCGACCTAAACTAAGCGTGATAAAAAAATTGACTATTAGTCGGCATGGTCACTTGTCAGCTTTAAATTAACCCCCTCGAATGTGAGACGAAGTCTCAGTTTGCAAATAATAAAGCCATGACTACGAGAATCGCATGCGTATCTAAATTAGCTGTGCATCCTGGTCCCTGAACTAGGAACCGCTGTCAATTCAAAACGTAACAAGGCACAAGCAGTACCAGAGTAGGATAAAACACAGTTGTAATAGGCACAGTGGTGAATAAACCTGATCGAGTTCCTCCTGCACAACACACCAAAATCCAGTCCAAATTCTAAACCCAGCTATAGCCCCTCTTCGGAAGACACAAGCAATATGAAACCCCAGGCAAGAGGGTACAAGGTGGGTAATAATCAGACCAGGCAAGGAACCCCATCAATTCAAAACAAACGCAACAGGTCCAGAGCCTTTGTTGCTGTAGTGCAGATAATTTGCAATTTATAACAGGCACGACAGTCAACAAACCCCAGTATCCAATCAAAATCCCAACCCCAACCCCAACCTGAGCTCTAATCCCTCCTTGTTTTTGACGCAATTAACACAATCTAATCATATCAAACCATTAATTCCCTAACCAGTACTCCCTCTAGTCACAAATAATTGTCGTTTTAGATATTGACATGGTCTCCGAAACATAATTTTGACCACTAATTTTTGTTATAATATATTTATAAAATCCAATAAAATTATAATATTATGAAAAGACTTTTCGAGGGAAATCTACATATATGATTTTCATGCATTTAATTTAAATATTGAAAAAGATATTGACCATCAAAATTTTGAAAGTTTAACTGCAGTTATGTCTAAAATGATAATTATTTGTAACCAGAGGGAGTATATCGCAAGCAACGGAAAACACTAGGCGAGAGGCTACAAGGTGGGTAATCTGCCCTGATAGGAACCCTGTCAATTCAAAACATAATCGACAGATCCATATCCTACGTCGTCGTTACTGGGATAAATTACAATTCACAACGTGCACGACGGCGAATGAACCCGAGATCTCTCTGCTGCGAGACGCAATGCAATCCAACCCAAACGAGCCAAATCTCAACCCCGACTCCAACCCCTCCCCGTAAGTCGTGAATTCACACAACCTAATCAGACCAAGCCCCCAAATCCCAAACCAGGAGAGCACAAGCATCGCGAAACCCTAGGCGACATGCTACATGACGGGTTAGCGGGGAGAGAGGGGCGGTGATTTACCTTATCTGGCGCCACGAATGCTAGAGGAGAACGCACAGCGGGGCAGCGTCGGGCCATCCCACCGCCCGCCGGAATCCCAAATCCCTGTTGGCTCGTCGGCGATTTGTCGAAGGCTTGGAGCGGGGAGGAGTAGGGTGAAACGGGTCAGATACGGGCGGATATTCCTCTTCTTGTATCATATCCTATATTTTTTTTCCCGGATTTGGAACTAGATATGAGCTAGCCGGATACAGATTCGAATCCGGGTTATTCGGGATAAGACATGAGATGGATATGTGACGGATTCGGATCGAAAACGGATAAAGATATACGGATAATGCACGCATATATAGAGTAATATATGTTGAATTAAAATCATACGAGTATATGACCATAGTAGCAAATTATATATATCAATCAAACCAAATAGACGTTATAGAAAGAATATGATACTTGAGAACCAATAAACCAATAGAACCAACTAATTGTCAATATATATGGGCTGCTATGAAAAAAATGTAATGAAAATGGGTTGAACCTTGCTAATATCCGAATATGAAAAATCTGGATATCCGGATCACATCCTATATTTACCGGATATTGGTTGCTCCGTATCCGATTCCGAATCCGAATTCAAGTATCCGATCATATCCTAAATCCAGCCGAATAGTAAATTCGATCCTGATCAGATCTAATCTCAAATCGGGCAGAAAGTATCCGACCCGTTTTCGAAGGAGGGGATGAGAGCGGTTAGTGTTTTCGGGAGCGAGAGCTAGAGATACGGGATATCAGACCATATCTGCATCTGCTGCTTCAAGTAGAGTGGGCAATCATCATCTCCATCTGCTTCGGGGATGACGAGAGGCTGTTATGTAGGCCGATTAAAATACTAGGCCCAACTTGGTTGGTAGACCGAGAAATTTATTGGGCCAAACATCACTTCTTCTTTTTTTCCTTTTCTTTCTCTCTGGTGTCAGTAGACTCCCAACACTGCAACAACTGTTTAGCCAAGCCGTAACATTCTCTACGTAGTTCAAAATAACATTATCTAAGCAGTTAAAAATTAAAACAACATTCTTTAAGCTCGGCGACGGAGCATGAGATTGGCTCTTCTATTGCCGTAACATCTACGATATTTACTTTTGTCAAGAAAGTAAACGGCAACAAGTAGTAGAAGGAACCCTGTACAGGTCACGCATAGGGATGCGTGCGTTAGCTCGCACATGAGAGAGAGGGAGAGAGCCGAGAGAAGCATCTCTCGTTTCGTTCAATGGAGAGAATCCCAAATATGCTCTCCGGATACGGACAAGCCCGATGGCGTCTTATGCTTGGACTTGGGCAACTAACTAACTCCATAGTTGAAGGAAACTTCCACGGGCTCGGCGCAAACTTGGGCTACTGTCTAGTGCCTAGCTAGTGGCCGCACTGAATCGTGCATCCTCAGTGTGACTGTTTTTTAACAGCTCCTTGCGATCATATGTGCTTCCTCGATCGTTGTTTGATCACCTAAGTGATCAAATTATATATGGATAGCAAAGCAAAGGTCTTGCATCATCCGTGAAATTAATGTTTACAGTTTTACAGCTTCGAGTGTGGGTGAAGACATTTGCAGATTCTACAACCTGATTAGGCGTTGGTGAGTGTTCTCTATCTGCACGTACAGCCTACCTGCAGCTGCAATGCATCGATCGAGAGGGCGCACCTGTATGGTCGTGGCAACAATGATGGTGTCTGAGAAGAGGCATGCAGGGGATTGTCCACGAGCCATCACATATGGATGAGATGAGGGCCTACGTACCCATCACCAGGTGCACGACTTCAATTTTGGCCGCGACGCAGGGTCTGCAGATTAATTACCGTCGCATACGCGCGCAGTACTAGTAGCAATTAGTGGAGTTTCCGTGTGTTGCTTAAGTGTCCTCCTCGTAACAACCCCATCACATCAGCGTCGGTCGATCGTACGCTAGATTCCCATCAAACAAATAAAAACATCGACGAATTCAATCTCTACACACATTATGGCAACAACTCAACAAGCTAGCATACTTGTCCTGAAGAACCGCAGAAAACTTAATAACAACTTAACAAAGCTAACTAGTAGCTAATGCCATCGACATCACAACAAGTTCCACAACACAATGATATGCATGGAATAAGAAACAAGCTAGCTATCCATGTCGTACAACACACTGACGTCCTAGCTAGCTACTTGCCGGAGAAGACTGCTTCCCAGACGTCCTCGAATGCCGCGAGGATGGCCGGGTGGTGGCGCGGCGAGTTGAGGGACAGGTACGACACCAGGAGCTCGCCCATGCCGTCGGCGCCGCAGATGCGCCGCTCGACGACCATCTCCACCATCGAGCTCCGGAAGTCCGCGTACGGGTTGTGCGATCGCTTCACCACCGCCATGCTGCCCGCCGCGACCACGACGCCGCCGTCCTTGTCAGCCTTGTTCGCGTCGGCCTTTTGGTGCTTAGGCGCCGCCTGCGCGGACACCACCGACCGAAACGTGTCGGCGGGCTTGGAACCTCTCGGCGGCGCACGGCGAGGCGGGTTCTTCTGATGCTTTGACCTGGCGCTATTGTGGCCGGTGGTGTTGTAGAAGTCCGAGGTGGAGTCGGAGGAGAAGCTGAGGGAGGACAAGAGCGTTGACCTCGTCTCGGTCTCCTCCTCGCCCCTCTCCCCGTCGCTACTGAACGGCGCGAGCTCGTCGTCGGTGACGGTGGAGGACGAGCAGCTGTAGTACGGCGAGCGCGGCTTATTGCCATTTCCATCGCGAGCCCTGCTCTTGACCTTGACGACCTTGGCCACCGGCATCGGCGAAGGCAGGAGAGCGGCGCGGCGGGTACTGGTGATGCCGGCGGCGCCGACGCCGGAGCAGTCGATGGAGACGTGCACAAGAGCCCGCGCGCTGCGCCGGCAGCTGCCGTCGATCTTGGGCCTCGGTTCGTGGGCGCAGGGTCCGGCAGCGGGGGGTGGTTCTTGGTGCGAGCTGGCGGCGTTGGTGGCCGTCGCGGCATTGGTCTTGGCGAGGTTGACGAAGGCGGTGGCCGAGGTGGTGGTACAGGAGGAGTGTCGAAGGATCTGCGCGAGCCGCTGCTTTAACCGGCCCCCCACGCCCACGCCGTCGCGCCCGGCCTTGTCGTTGCGACTCTGCTTGTCCATGAAGACTATTCAAGATGTGTCTAGCTCGTGGTTTCGGTTTCCTCGCGTAGTGAGTAGGAGGAGGAGCACCTGGATGTATTAGCAGCTGCTTGTATAGGTTGAAGACGGCGCGGCGCGGTGGGGGGGCTTAAAGATGGACGATCGAGGAGATTGCGATCGTCTCGCGCGCCAGATAGGCAGGAGTGAGTAGCTACAGCCTACAGGTGTCGTGGAGTACTAGTTGGCCGGCTTTCCTCGATCGCTTGCAGCTTGTAACATCTGATTAGCACGACATGCCATCTAATTAATAATCATTCATCAGCATCCAAAATATGATGATGATAGCTGGATCGACATGCATGCTACTATACATGCTAAGTTCTCAAACCAGCAGCATTGCGTGTGGTACCATTATTAACGCGTACCCACTGCTCACTGCTATGTAATATATACTACTCCCTCCCTCCGCTATGTTTGTTCGTAGCTTCGAGATTTTCTGGTTCAATATATTTATCCGATGAGTGAATCTTGAGTGTGTATTTATTACATTTTTTTCGCTCTCTATCTCTATTTAAATGTTTTCAAAAATGTTAAGTGGCTGTGATATGCTATTTAATAAGAACCTGTATAGTCATTCCTCATTAAATATTTCTTAGATTTATTTTTTTCTTAATTTGTGCATATGGTGCGGCTATAGACAAATACAGTGAAAGAAACGGAGGGAGTAGTACTTACCTTATTCTAACTCAACCAGTCGGTCCTAACTACCCATAAGTTTTGGCATGATTGATCAAGTTGAGGCTGATAATCTAAGTAACCTTAAATTCGTAAGTGAGGATATAACCTAGCTATGAATTTTGTCCATAGACCCAAAGGCAAACGGGCGGTTGCAGTGTAACAAGCTCGTTACTTCGTTATATAATATTTACCTGTTCACCACTCACAAGTCCCAAGTGCCAATGCGTAATACTACTGGTCTACAGGCTACACGGACATCCTGATTGTCCGTGCGTGCGTAGTGCTGCCGATCGAGCTAGCCACTGCTCTTTGTTGCTGCACCGGCCTAGCTTTTGCAGCTGCTCATGACATTTCCTTCGCTGCAATGCCGCATTGCCACGTACGTACTTCTGCGCAGATATGCGAGAACAATCAGCGTACTGCAGCCTAGTGTTAGGTATACCCGGTGCCAAGCAAAACGAGAAGGGATCACTTTTCAAACCTGGTGATCTTGTTTTTTTTTCAAAAAGAAAAAAAATTTTATTGAGTGGAATTGTAAATCTAGCTCTCTTCTCACCGCAGAATATACCTACTGCGCTTGTTGGCCGTGGCAGTCCCTCCCATGCTCTCCTACCGCGGGAGACCGTCTCCCGCGCTCGTCATATTCCACGGTGGAGGAGGATACTAGATTTGCAAAAAAAAAAACAAGATTACATAGGCTGAAAAAGTGATTTCGCAACAAACGAGTGCTAAATAACGCCGAAGTGGGTGGTTTTTACTGATTTGGCTGCGCGCGCAACGCAGGAATTAACGTGCGATCCGGTTCGGCGGCTATCGTGATATCGTTCCCGGCCGTGCCGTGATAAGAAATTGCGGGCGCGACGCGACGACGTGCGCCGCAGGCAGCAGGTTGTGGGCGAGCCGGCAGGGCAGACAAGAGCTAGCATACACGTATGCCGTACGTTCCACCCCGAGATGCCCTGCCTGACCCGAGTGATGTCATTGTCATCTCCCCCTACCATTCGGCCTTTTACCGCTGCAAACGTAGTACTATATCGCTAGATAGATAGTCCAATCTCCACCGAGCGCATCAAAAGAAGAGAACGGGAAAAGATTCAAGAGCCAAATAGTGTGCAAACAGAATGCCAGACAAGGGAATCTTCAATGATATGTAAAAGCTCCAAAGGAGAGACGGCCAGCTGAGAGGATGTCTGCTAATTGAGCATTTCAAGCCCCATGCTAAAGCTGTTACGTGCACCATACAAACATGTTTAAGTTTTTGTAAGCAGTCTGAACTTCACAAAGCATGCACCAAACCGGTTGGTGAACATTGGCATATGTGCTAAACTTTTGTCTTCCGCTTCGCTGGTCTGATCGGAAGAAAAAGTACTATTCTATCACGAGAGGCCAGCATCTGCATGTAGGTATCTCTGTCGCCGCAGCTAGCTAGTCTCCCTCTGATTAACATGCCGCCGAATTGCACTCTCTCTGACCTAAATTTGTTTCCTGCCTGCTCAGCAGAAGGGATCACATCAAACACAGGCAGACATTCACCTACACCTAGTTACTTGTTCCCCATACCGTCTCCCTCGCTTTTGAGTTTTGATTCAAACAAAATCGAGTAGTAGTTTAGAACGAACACACCCAACTGCTCACA
This sequence comes from Otatea glauca, assembly GCA_036346275.1. Taxonomy (NCBI): domain Eukaryota; kingdom Viridiplantae; phylum Streptophyta; class Magnoliopsida; order Poales; family Poaceae; genus Otatea; species Otatea glauca. Next base: position 53,519,645 of record CM070720.1, on the reverse strand, counting down.
AACTTTGTAACCACATGATCAGGAATTCAGGATACACACAGCGCAAATGGTGCAAGCTTCGAAATTCCAATGAAGTAGGAGGCAATGAGATTGATTATTAGGGTATGTACAATAAGACCACTTTTACCTCAGTTTACTCTTAACATATACACATCAGCTTTGTCCTATATCAAGCATCACACAGGAACAACATAAATGCTATCATCGACTAAAAGCCAATGTTGAAGCCGGCACAAATGACTTAGTGTTGAAGTTACTGTTTTGTTAAAAACCATAAAGATGGAGTTAGTGTTGAATGCCCTAATTAAATGGTTTAGTTTCTCTAGAGATAACCTTTAGAGATGGTTATCCTACAAGTTGATATTGATGATATGGATAAAAGATGAAGTAAATATGTATTATTGCTCTTAGCGCATCATTTGTGCAAGTGTCCTCATCAATGACCTCGCGCAGTTACAGGTCAAAACACCCTCGTGCGCATCGGTCCATAGCTAAATCCAAGCAAGCGAAAGCTAACCCCAAGAAAGCAACAGCCAACAGGGCAGAGCCTAGCTACAGCAGTTTCCTTGAAAGAAAAAAAGAAGTGTTGTACAGAATTCAAATGTAGTGCGTACTTGGAGTCTTGGACCCGATGTACGTGTCAATCAATGTCCAGGAACCAGGACAAGGTGACGCGAGCAAGCGTCACCTTCCTTCACGGGGCTCATGTAGTACATGATTGTTGTCTTGGATCAGCTGCAAGCAGGCTGTCCCGGCTAAATATTGGACAGCACGTAGTACGTGCTACGCAGTGGCAAATTATGAGCGGCTAGCGCAGGGGAGAAAGAATCTGGGATCACGTTGTTTTCTTGTGAAAGAACTAAGAAGCCTAGGTGGCAGCTGCTGTTGCTTTGTCACTAATCGTCACTGTTGAGTTGAAGTATAATATAAATTTCTACTCTATCTCTAATCTGATTTGTATCACTATAAATATAACCCTGTAGACTAAAGCAAGAGCAAACGCTTTGATTGCCTTCATGTGTCCGTGTGTTTTTCTCCTTGTAAATGTTTTTCACATAAAAAATCGGTATACCCTACTCCCTGTTTTCTACGTATTATTTGCGACGAGTGGTTTCATTCAGATCGAAGAAATTCCAGAAGACCGGAAGCACGTCGACGACGGGAAGAAACGGTGCGAGGCGAGCTATCGCGTCAATAACGGCTGCGAGCGTCCCGTCCGTGCCGTGATCGCATCAAGATCGGCAGATTGCGAGGAAGGCACGGGCGCACGGCAGATCAGCGGATTGATCTGCACTCGCCGAATCGGAAAGCTTCACCCAATCTCGTCGAGATCTCCTCTAGCCATCGCGTCAAGGGCAGCGATCGGAAGTGCTGTGCTGTAGTTTCCTATCCACGTCACAACGAAGCAAATACCGAGCCTGGCGTGGAATCAGAGAAGCGCAACTTCTTCGTCTATTTGATGACCGATTTGTGGCTTCCTTTGCTTATATTTGGTGTGGGGGAATAGGAAGCAAATTCTGAGAGATCTTCCTTTTTCTAATCTGAGAGATCCTCCTTTTTTTTGTTTGACACGTGGAACTGTACCAATTACAAAGCAACTGGTGGGTCATCTCAAAGCAAGCTGAGAGATTTAGATGGGAGAAGAGAGGACACGCCAGTTGTTTTGAGATTGGTAAAGTTCCACGTGTTAAATAAAGAAAGAGGGTCTCTTAGATTAGAAAAAAGGAAGGTCTCTTAGAATTTGCTTCCGGGAAAATAGTAGCATCGCAAGACATAAGCATCGATTCACGTGAAAGGCAAAAGAACTCCCTCCAGGTTGCAACAGTATGTGGTACTATAACAAACACCACTACAGAAAAGGACATCACTGCCGGATCACTATCACTGCCGGTTCTTCAACCGACAGTGATAATAATATCACTGCCGGTTTATATTATACAACTGGCAGTGATAAGGCTTATCACTGCCGGATTTTTATCCATAACCGACAGTGCTAACAACTTATCACTGCCAGTTGTTATTTTTCAACCGACAGTGATAACACATTATCACTGCCGGTTGTTATTTTTCAACCGGCAGTGATAATCCATATCACTACCACTTAATATTTTCCAACCGGCAATGATAAGGTGTTATCACTGCCAGTTATTTCTCTAAAATCGGCAGTGATAAGTACAGTGCCATATTATCCTCCAAAACCGGTTATATAATTTTTTTTGTATTATATGTATGATGTAACGCTGTACTATATATATATTGTACAGTACATGTATTCTGTACGGTATATGTTATGCGCAATATTAATGAAGTATTGGTAAAGAATAATTCAAATATATTAAATCATCATAATATTTAACATTGAATACTAAATACTCATTTAATCATGACAATATCAATGAAGTATTTGTAAAGCATAATTGAAATACAGTAAATCATCGTAATATCTAATTATTACATTGTTCATTGACAATTGTTCACATTTCAGTTAATTGTAACGTGTGGCTCGTAAAACTCGCCCTTCGGGTTGATCACTTCTCGAACGATGAACCCAGCCATCTGCTCTCGAAGGGTTTCAACTTTGCTGTCAAGTAGGTTGTTGGTGCCGAGCTTCACGCGCTGTCATTGGAGAAAATAATGCATTAATTAGTGTCGTAATTTTTATAAAGAAAAATAGGCGTCAACATGTAATGATATACCATCTCGCCGTTGTAGTCGGTACTGTCAGTGACGAACGTGTGTATGTGTGTCATTACGTAGTATGCACATAAATTGTTCCCTTGCGGCTGTCTTAGGTACGAAAAATCGGTTTTTATTCTGAACTTCTTCGTGAATGGACGGTACCACGTGCTCTTCTTGCGGTATTTTGTGTACGCCCTGTGTATGGTTATGAATACTCATTAAACTTAATTAGGTGCAATTAAGTGAAATGGAATGAAAGATTACGGGAGCAATAACGCAACGACCGAGTTTACCTGTCTAGCAATTCTATTACTTCTTTGTAATCGTTTGTCGGTTTCCTCATTGAGTCCAACACAGTGATCGTGCTATCGTCTAACGTAATGACGAGAAGGATCCAGTGAAAGCTGCAGAAGCCCATTAGTCATGACATGGTGTTGCACATGATAAAACTGACTAGTAGGCAGGGAAACACGTACTGAAAGTTGTAGGGTAAAAGTACGTAGGTATTGTCTTGTAACTTTAGCAGCGCCTTTAGTACGTACTCCTCGATCTCTCTCTCCGTCAATGGATCTTTAATAAGTTTGCAGTTGACAAGGTCGGGATCGAGGAATCCTACCCTTTCATTTAAGTCCGCTCTGAGTGTCATTGTCTCCATTCTACATAAGAAAGAAGTTAGACACTAAGTTTAAGGGTACGTGAATGTACAGTATGAAATTATACAAAAGACTTACAGAGTCCACATTCTTAATACAGACACGTCCGAGCATCTCGTTGGTACAATGGTATAATTCGGAGGTTTCTACCGAAAACTCCGTCCATATTGTGAAAATCCGTTTCTTTGTATTTGACGAGGCAGCGTCGTTTTGTCTCTTGGACAAGCTGCCGATACCATTGATGTAGACGCCAGTAATCGTGTCGTCGATCTACGCTCCTCGTTTGGATCCACCAATGCTTCCCGTTAACGAACTTCCACCTTAGAGGGCCCCGCCCTTTAGCACCCTTACGGTCTCTGCGGTAGCTCTTTTACCAACCTGTCCTTTAGATTTCTGCCTAGAGATGCGCTCGTAGTCTGATCGTTGGCTAGGTTGAGGAGATTTGGTTCCCCGTCCAGTCTGTTTAACCGTCGCTATGTCTAGGAAGAAATATCTTTTGGCAGCTTCGATTTCAACTTTATCAGGTACTGGCATCTTTTTGAAGTGAGTTGTTACGCTGGAGTCTACTTCCTTTCTAGTTTCTTCTTCGGTCATGTCATATGCTCGTTTCTTACCAGATTGCTCTGGCTTCACAGATGTGGCACTTTTCCCCGCTGACCGTGATGAATTTTGAGATCGCGGTGCTCTTTCATTATTTTTCCGTGGCGCTGGAGCAGGAGGCGGACTTTTTTTAGGTGACGGAGGAGGACTTTTACTACCTGGATAAATACATAATTTTTCCGTGGCGCTAGAGCAGGAAGGTTGTAGATACATAGTCACCGGCCAAGTGCTATGACGACTGCTCATGTTGCCGAAAGGATTCATCCCATCCGTACTGAGCCCGAACCTTATATTCCTCACATCACATGCAAAGTGTTTCTTGTATTTTGTATCAATGTTCCTCCACTGCTGAGTCGTGAGGTGTCTGAGTATTCCATCCTTCTTACGCTCCTCAGCGTGCCATCGTAGCAATTGAGTAAGCCTTTTGTTCGCAAACAGACGCTTCAGACATGGGATTATAGGGAAATACCACAACACTTTGGTTGGGGGTCTTTTTTTCTTACGATGCACTTCGATGTCGGCATCACCGCGCTTATAACGAGATGCCTTACAAACGGGACACACATCCAATTTTACAAACTCATTGCGATACAATACGCAATCGTTTGGACATGCGTGTATTTTCTGTACTTCCAATCCCAATAGGCAGACAATCTGCTTGGCCTGGTACGTGGTTGCTGGCAACACGTTTCCCTCCGGGAGAATGTCTCGCAGGAAACCTAACAACTCTGTGAAGCTCTTATCGGACCAACCATTGCTTGCCTTCAACTGCAGCAGCGTTAGCACAACATGCAGCTTTTTGAGGTCCTCCTTGCAGCCCGGGTACAAAGGTATTGTAGAGTCCTCTACCATACGCTGGAACTTCTGAAAATCCCTTTCACTCGTGTGGTCCTCCTCCCCATCATGCAACATCTGTTCTAGATCATCTTCATGGTTATCGACGAACGTATCATCTTGGGTGTACACGAACGTATTCTCGGCCGTCGTGGAGTCGTTGTCTTCGTCATCATCATCAATCGGATGATCTTCACGTAAAATCTCATTTTCACTGTGCTCAGTCCAACAGGTATAGGCAGGCTTGAAACCCCTTCGAAGCAAGTGTGCACGAATCGCCTCAAGATTAGAAAACTGCTTCTCATTCTTGCAATCGACGCACGGGCAACAAATGTAGTCCGTCAGCTTAGTTGACTTGTACGCCGCAGCCACGCTCATAAAACTAGTCACACCGTTAAAGTACTCTCTATCGCGACGGTCCGTCTGCAAATATTTATAACAAATAAAATCTCAGTAAATCAATAAGTGGTCACAAATTATTTTATTCATTTAATTTGTTATGTACTGCTAATTAATCAAGAAATCTATTTCCAAATCTCATTATTAAAATCAATTAAATAATTGCTATTACTTATAATGGTCTGTCCAGCAAATTTGCATTACTTACAAAAAGTATTAAATTAATATACACCAAGTAAAGAAACAATAATAAGTAATTAGATACAACAACAATTAATTATGTAGTGCTCTCGTACTTTACATATTAAACGCAATCACTAATTTGGTCCTCATTAAAACTTAAATTCAAACTACATCGGATGCCTCTTTATGTCGGATCGGATATTTGTCGGATAGTATCGGATCGGATAGGGATACGGATTTTTTTTATAATAATACGGATTCGGATTCGGTACCTCACTATCCGTCGGATACGGATACGGATTCGGATAATCCGGATATTGATGGGTCGGATATCCGGATATACGTGTAGGCTGAGCCAAAACTACAATTTTGGCCCAAAAAGGTTTCTTAATTTTATAATTATTTTTTAATTTAATTAATCCATAAAGCAAGTTTCAATTATTAAAATTAGCATACCAACTTCAAAAATTATGAATTTTTTTGAGAAAGTTCCACAAATAATATTTAAAACTTTCTCTTCTTAATAGGAAAATATTTTAAATAATTAGCTAAAAAGCATAAAAACTCATAAATACATAATTTATTATTTAAAACATAATTCAACAAAGAATATAAATACTTTTTCTAGACACACGATGTCTAAATTATTACATACAACGATATTAATTATGTAGTTCTGTCGTACTTAACATATTAAACGCAATCACTAATTTGGTCCTCGTAAAAACTTAAATTCAAGCTACATCTTAATCTCACTAATCACTGCACACATAAAAAGGTGGTGAATTCAAATCTAGTTTCTAAATTAGAGCTCTAATTATGCTCATTATGCAATCGATAATTCTCACAGCAAACAACCATATAGAACGTAATATCCAACAAAAACCAACTACAAATAAAATGTACATCAAGATACGAACAGTAGATCATGAATTAGAAGTGAATTCCACCAAATTTGAGAGCAAAATTCGCACCCTCTCTTCCCCACCGAACAAGAATAGAACTCCTCTGCTTGCGGAGGTGGGAACGAAATCTTGAAGGTATTTATAGTGTCGAATTATCACTGCGGTTCTTTTTCAATACCGTGATAAAATATCAATCCGGTTCACTAATATAATCCGGCAGTGATACTCTCTGCCGTTCGCACATGAAAATTTAGGGTAAGTCTTATCACTGCCGGTTATTATTTACCAACCGACAGTAATATATCACTGCCGATTTTATAATACGAACCGGCAGTGATACTGCTCTCCTGTTCGCGTGGGAGAATTTAGGGTAATCTTATAACTGCCAGCTTTTGTTTACAAACCGGCAGTGATGTATTACTGCCGGTTGGAGAAAATGAACCGACAGTGATATTCCTTCAGTTCACGCGGGAAAAAACTATTGTGCCGGTTTTACTTGGAAATGGCAGTGATAATACAATCACTGCCGGGTGGGCCTCACGCGGCACTGATGGGGCGTCGCGGATATACCCCTCTGTAGTAGTGAAACAGTATACAGTACTCTAGCACCGAGAAAAACAAAGAGTAGGGATTTTTTTTCCTTTCGGGATTTCTCCCGCATGGCAAATTTGAAATACGATCTTCTATTACTCCATCGAGACATAATATTTTCTCTTTAGCGAGTTAAGATACGGGTCGTTCTTGCATAACTCGATTTGGATTATCCTCTTTTGGAAATTGACAAGATGCCTACTCCATGATCCCTAGATGAGAAGCAACGCAAAGATCATAAGGCCTTATCACAGATTCATCTTTATCTATCAAATAATATTCTGTTGGAGATTTTGAAGGAGAAAATCGCCGCCGTATTATGGTTGAAGCTGGAGCAGATTTGCATAACCAAAGATCTGACCAGCAAGATGCATTTGAAGCAGAAGCTTTATTCGCACAAGATGACGGAAAGCGATTCATTATTGAACCACTTGACGGTATTCAAAGAAGTAGTCTCAGATCTCGAGTCTATAGAGGTAAAATATGATGCGAAGATTTGTGTCTTATTCTTTTATGCTCATTGCCTAGTTCATACTCTACGTTCAGAGATACAACTATATAGCCGAGATACTCTAACACTTAATAAAGTGTATAAAGCACTGCATGTGAAGGAAAAGACGAAACTCATGGTTCCGAACGAAAGTCCAAGTAAACATGCAGAAGGCTTGATTTTCCGTGGTATAGGGATGGCAATCAGACCCACGGGTTTTGCACCTAATCGGATTGGGTTTGGGTCCTAATTTTTACCCGTGGGTTCTTCGGGTCGGGTACTCAAGATGGGTCAGGTCGGAGTCGGGTTTATAAAACTACCCACGGGTACCCATCAGGTATCCGAAATACCGCACTTACCCATCGGGTACCCGTCGGATTTCGGGTACCCGCCGGGTTCGGCTCGTTTTTTTGTTATGGTTTCTTGTCGGGTCGGGTTTTACAAAACCCACACCCGACCCGACCTATTGCCACACCCTATAATTGCAGTACTACACAAACCCGTCGGGTACTCGCCAGATTTCGGGTACCCGTCGGGTTCAGGTATAGTTTTTTACCTGATAGGGTATTCGGGTTCGGGTCGACTTTTCTGTCAGGTCGGGTTTTGTAAAACCCGAACCCGACCAGACCCGTTGCCATCCCTACCGTGGTAGATAACATGAGAGGAGTTCAAACGACGAATCAAAAAGCAAAAGTCTGAGCAGAAGTTTCAGAGGCAGATCAAAATCCAGAGGAATGTACAAATCGTGCAAGTTTTACAAGAAAGGTAGATACAATATATCCGAGTGCTGGTGGGTAAAGAAAAAAGAGAAAATGAATAACAATTCCAAAAAGGATCCACAAGAGAATGAAGCCAAAGCCACTATTGTTATTAAGCAAGATTCTAATGGTGATGTTCTCGTTGCCTTTGCTGGTGATTCCAAAAGTGGCGATGAGTGGATTATTGATTCAACCTGCACATTCCATATGAACCCGAACCGTAAGTGGTTCGTTGACTATGAAGCTATGCCAAGTGAATCCGTGTTGATGGGTGGTAATACACCATGCAAGATTGTAGGCATTGGTTCTATCCAGATCAAGATGTTTGATGGCATCGTCAGAACTTTATCGGATGTTCAACACATCCCAAATTTAAAAAGAAATCTTATCTCGCTAAGTACTCTTGATGCTAAAGAGTACAAATATTCAGGTGGAGGTGGAGTTTTGAAGGCCTCTAAAGGCTCTTTTGTCGTGATGAAGGGTGATATGAAGGCTGCCAACATAATCATCTGCGAGGCACTGCAATTTCAGGTAATACGGCTATTGCCTCAAATAAATAATCCGATGTTGATGCTACTAATCTTTGGTATATGCGTCTGGGGCATATGAGTGAAATTGGCATGATAGAGTTATGCGGAAAAGGACTTCTTGATGGTTAAAATATCGACAAGTTGAAGTTTTGTGAACATTGTGTCTTCGACAAGCAAAAGATGGTGAAATTCAACGTTGCAACTCACTCTACAAAAGGGGCATATTGGATTATGTTTACTCAGATTTGTGAGGAGAATCTCGCATTCCATCGCTTGGAGGTGCTAGCTACATGTTGACCATCATTCATGATTACTCAAGAAGAGTTTGGCCATATTTTATAAAGCACAAATCGGATGTATTCCAAACATTCAAGGAGTGGAAAATTATGATTGAAAAACAAACTGGCAAGCATGTAAAGAAGCTGTATATTGATAATGGCTTAGAGTTCTGTTCTGAATAATTTGAAACTTTATACAGATTATAGGGTATTGTGAGACATTACACTGTCCTTGGTACTCCTCAACAAAATGGTATGACCGAACGCATGAACAAAATCATTATGGAGAAGGTATGTTGCATGTTATCTAACTCTGACTTGTCTAGGAGTTAGTAGGATGAAGTCACATCCACTGCTTGTTATTTGATCAATTGATCACCAAACCTAGCAATTGATAAGAAGACTTCAATTGAGGTATGGTCTGATTCTCTAGCAGATTATTCAAATTTAAGAATATTTGGCTGTCATTTTTATGCTCATGTTAATAATGGTAAATTGGAGCCTAGAGCTGTTAAGTGCATTTTTCTTGGTTATAAGCTTGGTGTAAAAGGCTATAAATTGTGGAATCTTGAACTAGAAATGTGGTTATTTTACCTTTGATGAATCTGCTATGTTGCATGATAAACCATTTATTGATGTTCCCGCTAAGAAGCAACAGAAAACAAACGTGCAGGTGGAGCATGTTATTGATTCAGGATCTACACCAGAAGCTAAAAAGGAAAACATACAGGATGTTCCTGTTACTATACAACCAACAGAACATTCCATTGCAACCGATAAGCCTAAGAGGAATATTCAAGCACCCAAGAGGTTAATTGAAGAAGCCAATATTGTGATGTATTGTTTAAATATGGTAAAAGAAATTGAAGGTACTGCAGAACCTTCAACTTATTCAGAGGTTATCACTTCTGGTGATTCAAAAAGATGGATGACTGCTATACATGATGAGATGTAATCTCTTGAGAAGAACGACACTTGGGAGTTGGTCAAATTGTCAATTGAAAAGAAGGCTATTCGTTGCAAATGTATCTTTAAAAAGAAGAAAGATGTATCACCAACCGAAGAGGTTAGGTACAAAGCAAGGCTCGTTGCTAAAGGATACAGCCAAATTTCAGGTATTGATTTCACAGATGTCTTTTCTCCAGTTGTGAAGCATAGTTCTATTCGCACTTTACTCAGCATCGTGGTTATGTATAATTATGAGCTTGAGCAATTGGACGTGAAAACTGCGTTCTTACATGGAGAACTAGAAGAAGACATTTATACGGAGCAACTAGAAAGTTTCATCGTTCCAGGAAAGGAGAATTTTTCTTGCAAGTTAAATAAATCCTTTTATGGTTTGAAGCAATCACCTAGACAACGATATAAGAGATTTGACTCCTTTATGATTTCTCTTAATTTCAAAAGATCAGATTATGACAGCTGTGTTTATTTGAAGACTGTTAATGGTTCAACTATTTATTTGCTCCTATATGTTGATGATATGTTGATTGTTGCAAAAGACAAGGCAGAAGTATCAAAAATGAAGGCACAATTGAGTAGTGAATTTGAGATGAAGGATCTCGGTGCATCAAAGAAGATTCTTGGTATGGAAATTACCAGAGACAAATGGTTTGGAAAATTATACCTAATTAAAGTCATTCGTCATTTCAATATGCATAAAGCCAAACCGGTGAGTACTCCATTAACTGCATATTTCAGACTATCTTTAGCGTCATGCCACAATCAGATGATGTTGAATACATGTCTAGAGTTTCATATGCTAGTGCAGTTGGTTCACTTATGCTTGGTATGTTCTCGTCCCGACTTATCCCAATCATTGAGTGCTGCTAGTAGATACATGGCTAATCCTGGTAAAGAGCATTGAAAAACAGTACAGTTGATTTTCAAATATTTACGGGATATTTCTAATGCTTGTTTACAATTTGGAAAAACTAGAGATGGACTCGTGGGTTATGTAGATTCAGATTTTGCTGAAGATTTGGATAAAAGAAGATCTCTTATTGGTTATGTATTCACTGTTGGAGGATGTGCTGTTAGCTGAAAAGCAAGTTTACAAGATATCGTTGCCTTGTCTACTACAGAAGCTGAGTATATGGCTATTTCTAAGCTTGCAAAGAAGCCGTTTGGATGAAAGGTTTATTTACTAAGCTTTGTGAAAATACATCTTGCACAGCAATATTTTGTGACAGTCAATGCTATTTATCTTACAAAGGATCAGATATTCCATGAGAGAACAAAGCACATTGATATTAGATATCATTACATTGGAGGTGTCATTGCTCAAGGTGACATTAAAGTCAGCAAGATAAGTACTCATGATAATCCAGCTGATATGTTGAAAAAACCAGTTCCAACTGCTAAGTTTGAGCTTTACTCAGTTTTAGTTATGATTTGTTTCGATGAGAGTTGCATTATATTTTAGCTACAAAAGGAATTCGTCGTAAGGTGGAGATTGTTGAGTTGGAGTATAATACAAATTCCACTCTATCTCTAATCTGATTTGTACCGCTATAAATATGAACCTGTAGCCTAGGATCAGAGCAAGCGCTCCATTATAAACATCTTTTCATACAGTGATTGCCTTCGTGCGTCCGTGTTTTTTTCCTGAAAGGATTTTCCACATAAAAAATGGGTCTCATATTCCCTGTTTTCTGCCCATTATTTGCAACAGTCACACACTCACAGGCCCAGTTTAGGAGCAATGCTGACCTACTGGACAGTCGCCTTCCATTGTATACTTACCCAGTCAGTACTGTGACAATCATGCTCACGTATGCGTGCAGTGCACTCCGGGGCCAAGAGAGGATCATTGGTTATTCTGGCCACACTGCTGCTGCCGGTTCAGACATGCAGGAAGGCCGAGAGGTCATGAACGAGCGGGCGAATCCAGCCAAAATGTCGCACAGGTTCCCTGGCAAGGACGGGGAAAGGTTCAGAGAACAATCCCGGAGACGCGCCAAGAACCATCCTAGCTCGGACATGTAGTATGACCATGGCGTTTCTTTGGGTGCTTGCGCTCGGTTTGTACCGATGCGTGCCGCGGCCGTGGTTTGATCGGCATCGGCCGGTAGCCGACAGGTGCTCCACGGACTCATGCGGTGCACTTGCAGATACCGCCCTCCCCTCTCTCGCCCACGGTTTTCGGTGCAGATTCCGCGGGCATTCAGGCGGTGTTGTTCTCTGCTGGCCTGGTCGTCGATCATCCCAAGACGCAGCCTAACGTTCGCTGCAACTCGTTATTACGACAACTGTGGGTCGAATGAGCTGCTTAGTGGTTCTGTACTTTATTTACTAGGGAAGCGCTGAGATATCTAGAGAAATGCTTGCTGGCTTCCTGCTTACTGCTTACAAGGTAGTATAAACTGCCATTACAGATGTACAAAAAAAACGAGCATGTGCGTACGTAACAAACTGGCAGGCTACAGCAGGTAAAGAGTAACACTGCAAATAGGATGAAGCTCGTGCTCCAAACGAAATATTCATCTCAGAACAAATGCTACAGACGTGACTCTCAAGGCAGCACAATACAAATATCCAGATAGGCGCCATAAGCTCCAATAAGGCGACAACAAATCGGCAATCATGATTTCAGTTAGAGCTGTAATTAACCACCAGGAACTTTGATGAATGCCTCCATTCACTCTTTATCTTCATTGATCATCGTGCAGAGTTACATAAGTAGGGTATATCACCAAAAAGATTTACTGACGCTAACAAATAGTACAGCTGCCCTACGCTACAAAAAATTGCTGTACCAAGCTCTTTCCTTTCAAGCTGCATTATGCATACCAAACCCTAAGAGGAAAAATGGACACCACTCTGTCCAACACAAAACCCGTGCTAGTATTGGTCCAAGGGAAAAAAAAGGGGATCATTCTCACAAGTTGTTAACTAATCGTATTCACACTGCACAAAGCCGTCTCCATTTAAACTGGGATGCCAAAACAGCAGTACTTTTGATATCATCTTATTTACAGCGAGATGGATCAAGCCCTCTGGAATGACGATACCGTATCTGAAACCATGCTCCATAACTCATTCATCACAAAAAATCATTCCAGGGCGCAGAACTGCTGTTTATCTTCATGCCACTTCCTGACAGTGTCATCCAACTCTGGAAATGCAGCTAGAACAAGGAGCTCTAGGAGTTCAAACGCTAGTTGCTTCAAACAAACTGTGGACTGAACGGAAAACCAATTGTAAATATCAGTTAACGGTCATGTATTTGCTGCTGCTACTGTTTCTTTTATCTTAATGTTGTTTTCCTACATTAGATTTTACTTTGTTCGCAAATGTATTTTTTTAATTTGTACAGTCTAAGAGATATATGTGACTTTGATCATTAATATTTACATTTTTTGAAACCAACATTAATATTTACATTGGCATGTTATAGAAACATTATAAATCATAATACCATGAAATCATTTTTTTAAATAAATCTGCTAGTATATTGCATGGCCAATCTAAATGAATTTTTTATTCAGTAACGGTCAAAATTAAGAAAATTTGACTGCATGCGTACCATGGGGATATGCATTTGGTTTTTTTAGGGGATGGACATGCATTGGTGGACAGAGTATCCCAGTTTTTGACCAATTACTTTGGGGCTGTTTCGTTGATTGAAGCAACTCATCCTGAATGGGTTCATAGAGGTTGAAATAACTCATCTTAAATAGGTGATGCTGATCGAGTTGGTTATTGAAGGGCTGTATGAATTTGTGCTGCACATGCTGATATTCTGCCTTTACAACACAAGGGTAAACACACAAAACTGAGAATATGTGGCTGATAGAATTGGAGGATGGCTTATCTTAGCTACTTAAGCAATGTTTATGGCAAAGGGTGAGGTTAAAAGTGTCTTCTGTTGAAGAGCCTTAGGAGCTTTCATGGTAATAGAACCGATGTGCAGAATGCTGAATAAAATGGTAAATTTGCATTCAGTATGAACTGAATCCTCCAAGAATATTTACCTGAAGAAAGAAGTAGATATCCTGAGCACATCTTTCATACTCCTTTCGACCAACCAGACTCACTAGTGCAGGAGGTGCTTTATCTGGGCAGATAAAACAGTAAGATGGCAGTGAAAGCTAACAGAAAAACTCTGAAGACTGTACTAGTCACAAATCATTCAGACGACAGAGTCCGTTAGAAGGGAATCATTAAACCTTTAAAGACAATGAAAGAAAAATAAAAAGGAAAGCAATATAATTAACCCAATAAAATGGTCTAGCATCACCCATAGAATATATCAAAGTATAAAGTCCACCTATTATCAATTCACGGACGAATTTTGCACGATGAGCAGCTTCTAGGCGTTGTTCATCAGTCAGATAGTTGGTCATGCCATTATTCTGGGCACCAGGCGAAGGTGCCGCTGCTTTTCTCTTAGGATGCTTTGTCATGAAAATTCCATCTGGCCAGAGTATCTGTACATGATGAAAATAAAAAACATGCAGCCTAAATTAGGGGGCAATCTTGACCAAAGATTTGATTATATGAATTTATCTATTTGTCTCAAGAAAACAGCTCCCTTTCTAAATTGTTGTTGTTGGCACCTAGCACCTGCTTTGCTAAAAGGATATCATATTAGACTTACTTGTTCAACACGCTTAACTGCAAAAGCAATTATCCTCCCCTTTCTAAGTAACTGGATTTTCTCAACAAGCCAGTCATCAAATGTGTCTCCCATTCCCAATTGCAGTATTTGCTTTGCTACCCAAAATGCTTGACGCCTACCAAAAAAAAATGTTATTAGGGATAATTAAATCTCAATTGGTGTTCATTCTACAGGTGCAAATACCAAAGTTAGAGATGCTAAATGTTAGAAATCATAATGATGGATGTAGAATTAACTCACCTGATCCAACCTCCATCTTGGAGCTGAAAAACCACATCAACCAGATGAAATAAGGGGACACTAAGATTTGGGGCCATCCACTGCATTAAATTAGGTTTGATGTAATCAGTCAGGCAGCTGCTGCATAACATGCAATCAAAGTAAAACAGCAAAAAGAAAAGGAGAGAAGAGAAGAAAAATAGTGTCAAAAAATGAGAAATATAGCTTGAACAAAAATGATATATTAATAGTAAAAGTTTGTAGAAATATTTAGAACTTACTTCATTGGGAGTTATTGAGTATCCATCAGATTCCAAAATTTGAGATGTGTAATCAGTTTCATTTGACAGCGTTTTTTTAGGATTTCCTGAATTTATTAAAAATGAGTGATAATCCTGTTCAGGATCACTTCCAGAGTGTTCTTGATAAAGATTGGCACTTGTGTTGCTAACATTATATCCTAGATTCTGTTCCACATTCCCTTTCCTCGATCTCAAACCATCAACAGGAGTGAAGTCCCTATCCTTCTGCATGGTATCATCTTTACGTCCACGTAAAGATTGTCCTGTAGAGACCAAATTTCCATTCCAAGGTTCAGCAGAATTCAATGGTTTTGCACCCTTCTCTTTCGATCTTTCATCTAAATTGACTGCATGCAATCAGGAAGTGGGCATTAAATAGCATGAAAATGCACAGGGATTTAATAAAGAGCAACTAGCTACTCAATTTAAAGGGGATTACCCACCTGACAGTGTCTGGATAACTGAGAGAGTATCTGAGAAGATGTACGTCTGCAATTAGGACATTTTACCAAGTTATTATATACCAGTTTTAAAAAGGTTGAGCGTGGTAAGATTTAAGAAAACACTAACCTGTGAATCAACACTTAGAAAATCCCAGACTTCTATACAGCTTGAAACAGTGGGAATCTGAAGAAGCTTCTGTAGAATTAACGGGTAGAATTATCGTATGACAAAGGCTTTCTTTACTAAATAGACAAATTCACAAGCGCATATAATGTTCACAGATAACCAAACACCAAAAACCAAACATGACAAAAGCTAAAATGCTGCCTTCAAGGTTAGACTACCATATAGCAACATCTGAACAGAAAAGGAAGCTCGCTGATGTTTACTAAACACAGAATAAGCCAATAAAGTAACATAGAGGAAGATGTCAATTAGCTATGCATAGAATGAACACTGATGCTTGCAAGTTTGTACATCTGTCTTGAGAAAATTCCAAGAAGCATATAACCCTCTACCCTTTCAAAGCCAAAACTAAGAAAAATTTATGTTGCTTGCAAGATGCTTTGCACCATTTTAGCCTCTACTGAAGTTGATCATAAAGTATAACTCGGACTAAGTAAGTTTCAAGATATGAATTCTTGATTAGACATCTCAACGCCTAAACTTAAGCTTTAGCAAAATATGGACATGGTGACAAATTAACTTGAGCATCTTTAAATAGAACAAGAAGTACACCTTTAGATATATGTCAAGCAATTTGCATCTCTCTCGAACAACAGGAACCTCTAAACCCGATGAGAGGAAATGCTTTGGAGGCAAGTGAAGACTGTATTGAGGATATTCTTTGAGACGCCGATGTAGCTCTTCAAAATGACGAAACCTAATTAAACAACAACCACAGAGAGAAAATAACTTAGAAAGTATTAATATCATATTTGAATAACCATAGGCGTCATATCTATTGCAGCTCATATAAGCAGGAAAAAACTATAACTTAATCACCTCCTCTTGATGGACCAACTATTACCATTGGCATCGGTCACAGAGACAGAATACACAGCAAACATGCCAGATCCACTTTTGACAATGCTAGCTCCTACCACCTGAATAAGAAAGTCTCATAAAGATATGTGCCACCACTAGTTATCAGGATCAAATTAAACTCAGGAAAATACGATACCTCACATCTTAACTTTAAATAAGAGTCTTCCAACACATTAGTGGTGGAATAATTTGATGAATAAGAAGAGTCAGTTGATGCCAGTGACAAAGATGAAGCATTTGCACCACTAAACATCCTAGCCATACTTTCCACCTCAGTACCATCATATATTCCATCCGTCCTTGTATCATTTGCTGATGTATGTAGTATGTCTAAATCATCCCCCACCAACAAAGATGATCTCTCCACATCTTGCCAGACGGGAGTCTTTTGAGCATTTGACCTTGGCCTTTTTCTTCCTGAAGAAGTCCTCAACATTTTCAACTTGCCCACATGACTTCTATTCTTTTTTCCTTTATGGAAACCAGAAGATTCAAGTGGATGATGTATATGTGATGAGGTGGCATTTCCTTTACTTTTGCTATCCCAAACTCTGGTTACCGGAGAATCAAGGCCAGTCACATTGTTATTTTCATCATCCTCAGTGGCATATGAACTCTCACTGTCCACTCCAAAGTCTTCTTGACTGGCATAATCTGCGATTTCTCCAGATAAACTTTTTGGCAGGTTATTAGTGCCATTTGAATATACAGGTGTTGCTGACCGTTTTATCAAATTCTGGTTCTCAGAATTAGACAAAATTGTTTGCCTTTGCGGAACACTAGTATGATAACGAATTGAAGTGCTGCAAGGAACTGACTGCTGCACTGAAGAAGTAGTGCCGAAAGAAGATCTGACGGGTACTTTCGCAACATGTTTTGCATTTTCTAATTTGTAATTCTTCCCTTTTGTCCACATATTCTCAAGGTGCTCAGGTGCTAGAGCTTGATTTTTTCGATGGGAGCTGATATCCAAGGTCTGTGCCCAGTCACCTCCATAACTTTCTGTAATTGTCCTGTCACTATTTTGGGGATGTAATGAAACACCAGTGTCTGAATGAATGTGAGAAGTGGAAGATAAATTGCTTGACTCCAGCGGATGCGAACTATTGGTCAAAAAAGTATTAGGGGGTTTTGGTTTGAGACTAGATGGATTTTTAGTTTCACTAAGTTGCACATCTGATGCAGTTTTGGACTGACCCTGACTAAATCGCACAAGTTCAACCCCTGGACTCGAGCGATCCATTAGTGCAGAAAGTTCGTGTACAGATGGCATAGGAGGTTCCCTTTGCTTAACCATTGTCACATCCTCCAAGGATTCTGCAACTCCTTTCTCTGCCTTATTGGCACGAGAAAGAGCCCAAGATTCAATCCTTTCATTTATAAACCTGCAAATTTACATCTCAATATGACAACACTCGAAAAATATTATACGAAGTAGACCAGGTGCAGTATGTTACTACCTTGGATTTGCTAAGTTCATGATAGGTCTCATAACTGCACATGCAAGAAGTTCTCGCGCAGTACATTGGAAGAAAGAGCACTGTAGATCCTGAGGCTTTACTGTGATTGAGACCAACCCATCAGCAAGACTTTGTAAAACCTGTAAGAAAAAAAGAAAAGAAAAGAAACATATACTATATATAAGATGAACTTCGATGCTTACACAGATACACAGTCATAGCATCAACGATATCACTAAATGTTCAACTCATCAACAATCTTATGTAGGTGTTAAATTAAGACACAAATTATAAGCTAGTAAGTGTTATCGAAGTGAACAATAGGAATACAAAAATTAATATGCCATATCTCACAAATAGTTTATGTACGAAACTACCAAAAATGCTTATCATTCAGTTAGGTATTGTTGAATATGTGTTGACCTAGCAGCACTTAAATTCTACCATGCATAAATAATACAGGTACATTTGAAGGGAAAAACACACGAATCTCCTGGTGCACTGAAGAGAAAATTG
This sequence comes from Otatea glauca, assembly GCA_036346275.1. Lineage (NCBI taxonomy): Eukaryota > Viridiplantae > Streptophyta > Magnoliopsida > Poales > Poaceae > Otatea > Otatea glauca. The sequence continues at coordinate 53,501,134 of CM070720.1, read as the reverse complement.
GGGGGCGTTCATGGTAACCTAAATTCCAAACATAGTGGTTCATCAAATTGCCCACGTCATCCTGGATGTTTGGCAAATGGCAACAAAATAACTTGCTACAAGAAATAACTGAAAACTTCACCATCCACTCATTCTTACCTTGTATTCGGCACTGGTCGAAAATAAAGCCGGATGCAGCTTGTTTTCAGCTATAAGGGTCAGTTTCAGTTCAGCATCACGACGCTCTGTCGAAAGGTTAACAAACCTCTCTTTTCCAATCTTGGCTTGACAGAAATTATAAAGCTCCAAATTATTGCATATAAGATCAGTCAGATCCCTAAAAAAGGTAGAGAAAATTTTACTATATGGCACCCAATGTTCTGAAGAGGTACATTATTTATGTACGTTGTGATAAAACAAGGCTTTAAAAACCTGGTTAGCAGAGTGATAAGGTTAACGTTCCTTGCCCGAACTGAAATCTCTCCAAGGACAGTATTAACAATGTTAATAAGTTCTTCTGGACCTTCCTTGTCAGGTGTTACACGGGAGTACCACAAATCTGTTACCCACTCTGTGACAAGATGCCTTGTGAACTGTTCAAATGCAGCTTCAACTGGAGGCGAATTCACCTTATTCCTCCAATCTGACTTTCCATCCTTTTGAGTAGGGGGGGTTTTATTTAAGTCAACACTTTTTGTTTTGACAAGGGGACGACTGGCATCATGATCTGTGGTAATTGTGCTCTTTCTCCGGAAGTTGTAGTCCAGTGATATGTAGCGAAATGAAATTATCAAAGCTGTGGCAAATGGCAAGTTAATCCAAACTGAAGAGCTTGTCACTGCAATGGAGAAAATCAGTCAATTAGCAGAAACATCAGTGAAGAACATTATTTTAGACTTTTAGTAGAATGAAACGTTAAATAAACATGCCCCTTGTGACTGCAATACAATTTTGCATCAAAATGTAGTTTTTTTTTCAACTTTCACAGAATAACATTTTAAAATTGCTGGCCATATGTGAATCCACCATTGAACTGACATGCTTAGGGCTTATCTTCCTAGTCTCTAGACTACATCACACAGTCTAGGATATGATTCAACTATGATTTATACTTAGTCCAAACTTTCACTACAAATTCCATACATTGTGAATACTACTTTCAGCAACAGATTATTAACAAATAGCACCAGATAACAGCATACCACCACGGATAAACAAATTGAGAACAATTAGCACTAAAATTTCTGATGTCCCGAAGAAGTCAATCAGTCATCTAACATGAAAACAACCTACTCGGAGCCAAGTCTAGGATAATGTATCAAGCTTAATGCAACAAATTACAACACAATACAACCTACTCAGAGCCAAGTCTAGTCTAATTGTATCAAGCTTAATGCAACAAATTACAACACCACTGGAACAAACTAACATCACTACTCGACAGCTGGGTAGAAAACAATGCAAAAGTTAGCACTCCGATATCTAGGCCCCATAATTCCCGAAAAACGTAGTCCAATTCAGATGTATAGGAAGCAGCAACCAACATAAACCCTAGTCACAGCGCTAACGACCGAGCGATGCATCGACAAAATTACCGACCCGTATCACATTGGAGAGCGAAGCTACCAGCAGGAAAGTACTATCTTAGGGTTTGGGAGAACTCACGGGACATAAGAAAGGAGAGCCCGAAGGCGAAGACGAGGAGCAGCACGGCTCGCTTCTTCCCCTCCTCTACGAGGTCGCGGACCGTATGCGCCCTCGGTGCACCATACGTTGTCGCCATCGCCGGCAGCTTCGCCGCGCGGCGGCCGGCGGCGAGGCGTGGTTGATGAGGAGATGGCGGTGGTGGTGGAAGAGACGGCCGGCCTTTTTGTTCCTTTTGTTTTGGGAAGGGAAGTACGGCCGGTCGAATGGGTAGCTTTTTCGGGGACTTCTGCGACTGCGCGAACTTTTTCCTTTGCTATTTTAGTTTCATATTTGTGGTTCGTTTTTAGGCTATTCAAATTTCGAATATCGAAACGAATCCAGGTCACTGCGTCGTGGGAAGTGCGAACCCATTCGAATTTCGAAGTGAGCTGGCTATGTTAGCCCCTTTCCGTAGCTCCGGCCAGGTTACAAAATGAGATCGAAAATATCGTTCAAAAAATCGAAATTTAAAAATTAAAAATATCGAGTCAAAAATCAGTCAGAAACTGAAGAGGCCCGAAATCAAAATTTTTAAAATAAAAAATTGAAAATCGACCAGTTTTCTTCGTAAATCGGTAGATTTTCACCGAAAACCAATCGATTTTTGATGAAAATCTATCGACAAATCGAATTTTTTTTGCATCGATTTTTTAAGCGATTTTCATCTTTTTTTCATTGAAAATCAAGCGATTTTCACTGATTTCGACCGGTTTGTGTCGCATAATTTTTTTTCAATTTTTTTGAATTGGACTGATTTACCAACCGGTTTTTAATATCGAACCGGCTCGATACAGTCGAAAATCATGATTTTCGAACTATTTTTGAAACCCTGGCTCTGGCTCCCAGATTCTCGTCTGGAAGAGCCAAAGCTCTACCGAATGCCCTCAGCTCCAAGCGGCAAGAATTGGAATCAAAAAGAGCGATTCTCCGAGAATACACTAGGAGCAAGGAGCGGATTCCCGACCGCTTCGTGTAGGAATCCCGTCCCGAGCTCACGCGACCGAAGGCGAGCGCGCCGCCGATTGCCTCCCCGCGTCGACCCCCGCCTCTCAGCCTCGTCCCCATCGCGTCGCCTCCCCGCCTCTTTCCCATCGCGCCGCCGGGGTATGGCTCTCCTCTCTCCCAAATCCCCTCAAGAGTTTGGAGCCCCTCTTTTCCGAACGTCTTCAAAAATTGCTCCTAATTCCTCAGAAAATCAAAATCATAATGAGTTAAAGCAGAATCAAGGAGTAGGAGCTAGAGCACTACTAAACAAGCCCTTTTCTACCTAATATTCCACAAATTTGCCTCAGCCAAAAGGCATGGTAGAGAGAAAAAAAAGAAGACTATACGTGCCTATTTGGAACAAGGAAATAGTATAGATTTATAAATTTCCTTTAAAATTTTGCCATTCCAAACAGGCTCTACAATTAGCTTTTCTTTAAAAAAAATTCCACTCTAAACCGGCCCTACAATTAGTCCTATTTGAAATACACCAATTTTACAGAAACATGTACAATCCTTGAGAAGTTTCTTTGGAATTACTTCGGGGGAGAAAAAGATGAAATGTAATTCGAACGTCAGTTCACAAATCAAACGTGGTATGTTCTTATGCATTCTCATCAACCAGGATTCGCAAAATCGCCGAAAATCGGTTGAAAATCGCGATTTTCGGTCATATCGGCGCGGAACGGCTTCTAAAACTGCCCGATAAACCGGTGCAATTCAAAAAAAATTGTGACGTAAACAGGTCGAAAATCGAAAAATCGAAAAATCGCTCAAAAAATCGTCCACAAAAAAAAGTTAAACTCGTCTGTCGATTTTCCACGGAAATCGGCCGATTTTCCATGAAAAAAGATAATCTTTTATTTTTCTTTTCAATTTTTTTTTATTTTGAAACTCCACGATTTTTGACGATTTTCGACCGATTTTCGATATTTCCGATTTTCGAAATTTGAATTTCGGCCGATTTTTCCCAAACCGATTTTATTAACCCTGTCCTCAACAATACACAATCCAACCCACACCGATACACGTATTATGGATCCGGCACGTGGACCTGGCGTAGTCTCATTCACGATAACGATACTGCCCAATCGATTACGTCGTTTCATCCATCGAAACGATCATGTTCAACAATGTCCTTTGACGAAGGAAATTAGCGTTCGACGTGCCATCTGGAGAAACAAGTCAAAAGAACAACTGGCTTACACCGTTACACGCATAAACACGCATCGTTGCACAGATAGTCCTGGAACATAACTGACAGCAAAAATTGCAGACAAGTGGTTAGTGGTAGTAAAACTCTGCCGGTGTTTCATTCATAACTGCTTACCCTGAATGATTTTTTTAATCTCTATCTATGTCAGAAAAACAGAATATTTACAAATAGAGATAGAAAAGAAGATAATAGCATACAGTTACAATCGGTAACTTCCAAAACATTAAGGTGTGTTTAGTTGGTTGTACCAAGTGGTATATATATGAGATGGTTCAAAAAAAAAGTCATTTATGTGTTTGGTTGCTTAAATGGAACCATCCAGTCCTGGACGGTGAGATACAAATTTGAGAAATATTTTATATAGATGCTGAATCATTCAATTCACTCAAAACAATGGAACCAAATAGTATAAAACTATCACATCTCATTCAACCTTATCCCACCAACCAAACACACCCTAAGGGTAGGACTATCATATCTCATTCAACCTCATCCCACCAACCAAAAGGGATGGTCATGTACCATTTGATTCTATTGTTTTGGGTTAATGGAATGGTTCAGTATTTATAGGGAATATTTCTTAAATTTGTATCCTACCATACAGGATGAGATGGTTCCATTCAAGCAACCAAACACATAATTTTTTTCTTAAACCATCTCATACATATACCACTTAGTACAAGCAACTAAACACACCCTAAAGAAACACACTAAATTTATCATTCAAAATTCTACTGCTATCACCAACAGCCACATGGGTTCCAGAACATATTCACAACTTAGTTAATTCACTAGAATTTCCCAAAAAAATCGGACACAGAATAGAATTGTTCATATCTAGCCCCATGTATCACTTTTTAAAAAAAAATCTAGCCCATCACGTGTGTTTTTGCACAAATGGCCCCTCTTCGTCGCGGAAGGCGCAGAAGGGGACATGACACGACATCTGCAGAGTCGGGCGACAGTGCGGGATGCCTTCCTTTTGTGCTACAGTAAAGCACAGAGTGCACTGTTCCATGGTACGGTAGTGGGAATGAATATTATAGCAAGGAAGGAACATTGTTCCACGGTACTTTAGCGCAGAATGAAAGCGGTAGATTTTGCGCTTCCCGGGCATGGAAGGGGACATGTGTCGCCCCTTCTACACCTTCCGCAGTAGGGAGAGGTCTATTTTGCAAAAAAAAACGTATGTAAGAGGGCTAGATTTGCAAAAAATAAAGTACATAGGACTAGATAGAACAATGTTCCACATAACACACTCCTGTTGAAGGTCCACAGCAAGTTCATGCCAATGACGATGATGAGGGGATGAAGCTGTAGTGCGCTACCACCTTCGCCGTTCTCATCGTCCACGTACTCCACTCCCTCGCCAGACGCTTCATCGCCGCCGTCTGGGAGGGATCCGCCGGTGTGGACGCCAGCGTGCCCCTCCTCCCTGTGGCCCTCCCCATCACCTTCGGCTTCGACCTTGTAGATGACCATGGTGGGTTTCCCATGGCCTCCCTAGCTTGAGCTCGCTAGTTGCTTCTCCTTCCTTTATGGTGATGAGGCTTAAGGAGGTTCGATCTTTTGGCGAGATGGATAATTCTCGATTTGTGAAGACGGGCCTCATGATAAAGGCTACTGACCGAAACACGATCAACGCCAGGAAATCACTGAACTAGACTCTGAATTATCATTAACCGTGTTAAGACCCGATTGATCTAATCAAGAGGATCAATTCCTGCAAGCAACCGAAAAACAAGCAAGAACAAAGTAAAAGCAATCTGAAATTGCGAATATGGATTAAGGACAAGTGTTAGGGTTTCAATAGTGGTCTTAACGGTTGGCCTAGGCGACTCAAACGAAGAACCCAGAAGTTTCACGTGAAAAACTAATCTAACAAAACCCAAGTCTCATGAGAGAGCTCGACTAACTTAAATAAGCATCTAAAGGAGGTGCGGTCAGGAGGTGGACACGGACATAGACTCCTCCTAGGCTCCCTCATAGGGCCTTCCTATGATATGTGTTGAGGCCTAATTGGCAAAGGTAGTGCAACACCATGTTATGAAGGTTTTCAAATGTAGTTGGGTCGATCTGGTGGGCTTGTGGAAGGGGTGGCCGTCAGGGAGATGAGTTGAAGCCATCGTCCTGGGCTAGGCTTCGAATACTCCTTGTGGCCCTTCGTCTTATAGCATTCATTTTCGTATTCCAACCTATTATAGTTATCTCCATAATTTCTAATGATTAGTAAATCACGCACATCAGACAATATCATATTCTCATTAAAAACATAATTTACTCCTAAAAATAAAGTTACCTAATAATTCAATTGACATTCACATTCACATGCTCGTGTGATTGATCCATATTTAGCTTTTTGTGGAGGAGTATGGTCGCTGTGCAAAGGTGAAGTAAAACCCTACAGCTCTCAGGGAGGAGTCGGGGTTTGGTTGGTTTCATGCCTGTGTTCTGTGTGAAAAAGCTCAGTGAAGCTTGGACTGCTTCGTGTCGGTGATGGGCCTAATGGGTACAGCTGGGTGTTTAGTCGGCTCTATACTCTTTGGGCTAGCCCTGCTTTGGTAGGGCCCATATGAGAAAGCTATAGGGGCTTACTGATATTTGGGCTGGCCTTTTGGTCCAAATACTATGGTGCTTAGAACCAATTGTTTCATTAGAAAAACTAATTGTTGAGTTTATGGCATTTTTGTCTCTTGACCTAATTATTTCGCAAGTTTGGTCTCTATACTAATAAAGTTATAAATCTAAGTCTCTTCTTGATCGCGGAAGAACTAGAAGCCAACATATGTCTTGTGCTACGGTATATAAGTGTGTCAGGTGTCTGATACGATATTGGAGCATGGTAGGTGCCTTTTGCAATAAAAAGAGGTTAGATTTATAATTTTGTTCAGATGAAAGCTAAATTTGAAAAAAAAAATCAAGACGAAAAAAACGCCAAAGATTCCTAATTGTTTCCTTAAGAAAACTAAAATTGGAGTTTCAACTATCGTGTTTAGGAATTTCGAAATGGATTCCAAGCACGGGGTTCAACGAGTTTGCAGCTTTTGACCGAAAGAAAGAAAAAGTTTGTAATTTGCTCATGTTTTATTTTTTGTTGCGAGAATTTGATCATTTTTCGGTGTTGTACAGTTTGAATTTACCATTTCCAGCCTGCAGTTTAGTTTTACTTAAATTCGAATTATACGAGAGATTGGAGAAGCTGAAGAACGGGGTAGAACTTTCGTGTGCTAAAGCCTAACTGCCTAAGCCTAAAGCACGATTCACAGTGCAAACGAAGTGTCCAAAACAGCTTTTCCATAAGACGTGATAAAGTTTAGCGCGCGTCCCATCCCCCCCGTCCCCGTGCAAAACATGCGAGATACGGCTAAAACCCTTCGTCAATTATATTCTTTTAGTTGGAACCGATGCAAAATAAGAATGGCGAGCACAAACACAGGGATCAGATTTGGCATGGAGTACCACCGCCCACCACTACGAGCCGTCGGGCATCCATCCATGCCATCTCTCTCCATCGATATACGGACGCATACACGACATTCTTGCGTTGATTGTGCGCATCACATCAGTCCGCCCCCGCCGCCGACACACAAATCCCAAGCGCAATCGCGAACGCTGCATTGGCCCTGTTTACGGTGGAAAAGGAAGGGAAAAAAAAAAAAGCTTGTCAGTGGGCTCGTTAGCTCGCTTTAAAAACTGTCTTGATACATGTTAAATGTTTAAATATTAAAATAAGTTGATTTTAAATAAAATTGGATTTTGATCTGACTATAGTTGGCTCGTTTGCTTGATTTAAAAAACTTGTCTATCTATATCATATAAAACCTATTATTGTTGAGAAAGTACGGTAGCTAGACCGCCATGTGTTGCCGAATCTTTGTAGGTTTTACAGTGAGCATCTATAGTAATTTTATTTCTTTTTAAAAAAATTAAACAAAACTGAAAAAAATCCCTCTCCCTCTATTTTAATTTTCTTATTTCCCTATTTCCTTTAAAGAAATATACCATAAATTCAACGTTCGCCCGCGGCAACGTGCGGGATTATAACACTGTCTCGACGCTTACTTCCGCTTGCAGCAACGCACGGGCCAGCGCACCAACTAGTAACTTACTATTCTTGGAGAAGTCCACCGACTAGCCACACCTTGAGAGTTTGAACTATAGGAACTACAGTCTGAGCTACAGTAATTTGCTACAATGTTTTTATTATTTTTATTTCCCAAAAGAATATTACTGCAATTTTTTAAGAAAATAACTTTCTTATATTTTTTTATAAAAATTCCTCTTTGTATTAAAATTAATATACCGTCTGCGGCACCACAGGGGTTTTTAAAAGTTCTAACTGTCCCAGTTGCCATCCTCCTATGACCCTATCGCCGCGCACACAAAAGCCCCCGGCCTGTTCACACCGCCGGTGCGCACCGACGCTCACGTGCCACAAAAGCCAGCCAAGCCAACTCATGTCGGTATCGCTGATCAATGGCTCCGATCACCACATAAAGTTTGACCATCGCTGAGGGCTCGATCGCCGTCGGAATGGCTGCACACGGCGGGCTGCGGCGGGCGCCTCATGGCACATGACTCGCCGCCAGTTCCCAATTAATAGTGATTGCTAATAGAGTGATCAGAATAAAATGGACGAAAATAAAACATAAACATCTTGCCCTGTTAGAAAGTTTGAATTTTTTCGCTACTTCTTTAACTTTTGATTGCAATTTTTAAAGGTGAAATTCAAATAGCAGGCTTATACGCTAGCAAATACCTTATAAAGTCAAAATCGAACGAAGGACTCGCTGTATAGAGCACGCTCTTGACTTCTGCCAACTTCATTTGACCCAGTGGCCAGAGTTAGGACTACGGAGTTGACATGGCAAGATTGGTATATGGATCAGAGTTTTATAGAATTGTCATCGTGAAGGTAGGATAGTATGGAGTCCGGTATAATCGTGATCCTAACAACAAACTATATTAGTACTAGTATAGTGCCTGTGCTAACGCTACGATGACAGTACACCCGCTTATCAATTAAATGAGAAGATAAGTATGAATACAACACTTAATAATAAAAGAGAAATTTAGAATTTTAAATAAATTTAGAAAGAAAAACGGAACTAAATGGAGGTCGAATGGGCGAAAACGGGCTCCCAAAATATTTTAAATCAAGAAAAGAAAGAAAAAGAATTTTCGATTTTAGATTATTTTTTTGGCTTCCACAGAGAGCACGTGTGCTCTTTGGGCTTGGCCAACGCAAGGGAGGAAGGCGGGGTGGCGGCGGTTGCGATGGTCGGCAGTGCGGCGAGCGGCGAATCGTCGGCACCAGGCCTCTGAGGAGGAGTCACGGTTGCAGATGAATTTCACGGAAAGATGACGGTGATGGCTTTGGTTACCTCCAAAATCCGCGATCTTTACAAGAGGAGCACTTGGGATTTACACAATGCGATGGGATGGAGGAGAGCTCACGGCTTTTATAACCCGAAACAAGCATATTTATGGAAACTATAATTTGGGATCAAATCAGATTGGGAGGAAATTTTGGCAATAGAGCACGAAATTTGGGGAATTAATACCATAGATGGAAAGAGGAGATTTGGTGCGGGATTGATGGAGCTTTGAAGCTTCTTTCTTGCTTTAATGGAGGAGGGAAGAGAAGAAGCTTCTGCAGTGCAAATGCATGACTAGAAGAAGCTACATGTGAGTTGCCTTCATTTTTAAATATAGAAGGATTTTTGAAAAGATAGCACATTAGGTTAAAAAAATTTAGAAAAATTCTCAAAAAAACTTTCGATTATTTTGTACTTAATAAAATTATTTTCAAAAAAATTTAAATTATAAATTTGCTTGAGGCACGGCGGTAGTGGTCGTTGACCAAAGAACCTCATTGCGTCGGCAAAGCCACCGATGGCGACAGTGGAGCCAATGCGACCTGCGTTCTCCGACCACGCCCCCATCTCCCGGTTTCCTTTTCCCAACACGTAATGTATGGTCCTTTCCTTTTCCAGGACGTTTGTTTCCTTTTCCTTATTCCAAGACGTTTGTTTCCTTTTCCTTGTTGATGCTGGAGGTGAGGGAAAGTCTGTTGTAGGCTATAAGGATGATTTCGGAAAAATATGGAAAAATAAACTGCGCTCGCCGACCGCTGGATCCGCAAGAAAAAAAAGATAAAAATTAAATGATGCTTCATGCCATACCGGTTCCGCGAGAAAAAATTGAAAAAAATTAAGCAGCACTCACAGACCGTTGGTTCCTTAGATAAAAAATAAAAACAAAAATTCAGCGCTCTCGATACACTGAAATTAGGCTCTATGGGGCTAGATCCGTAAAAAAGTCTTGAGAAGGGTCATATTCGGAAAAAAATACGATCACAATGCCAGGACAATAAAAAATTCAAGTCTTGTTTCCTTTTATGCGGATCCTCCCTGTTTATTTCCTTGTTTGATTCACCCTCCTTCCAAATATGTAGTACGTACAATTTTGGCCAGTAAAAAATTCAAGTCTGGTTTCCTTGCATGCGGATCCTCCTTATTTATTTTCTTGTTTGATTCGCTCTCCTTCCAAATATGTAGGTGGGGAGGTGCATTTGTGGGCCACAGGGATGATTAGACACACTAAATAATGGCCATCGGATGTGGGTGAGTAAAACTGAGGAAAGATCTGAGACGTTCATTTTGATGAATGCAAGTTTCTGGGGACGTTTTGCTGAGTGCACGAACATTGGGGCATCTCTAATGAGGTGCATTATTTAGGGTGGACGTAGGAAAAATTGCTTAGGTGCATTATAAAGGGGTATAGATATAAACTGATGAGGACATCATTTCTTTGATACACGTAAGACACAACACTCTTTCATAAGATGCTAAGTAAAGACTTATGACAAGAGCATGTGTACAATAATCAAACTACTATGTAAGCTCATTTTTAGGAATTCATAATTTTTCTATTAAGAATGGATTGCTACCTAAGTCATGTGATATTATTTTACTCAGGAACCAAGGTGAGTGGAGCAGCACTACTACCACAACAAGTCCAGCTCTACCCTGCTTCAATTCCAATCTAATTCAGAATCAACCTGATAGCCTTGATTTAAAACGATCATAATTTTCACATACGGAATCCGTTGAAGGTGTTCGAGTTCTTAATTGAAAGCTTACGACGAGACATTTCAAATGGAACCGGCCCACCTTCAGATTCATTGTATACACATCATAATCATCAAAAAGAGGTGTTGCGTCGCTTATTGGACCAACTTGGACTTTGTAATAGTGTTCAGATCCGAGTCTAGGTTGTGTGCGGCCACTAGGGATGGCAATCGGGTGCGGCGGGCACGGGTAATACTCACCCATACCCATACCTGTTACCCAAAATCTCCCCCACGGGTATACCCGCGAAGGTGGCTGGCGAAGAATCTCGTCCATACCCATCGCCCTTGGGTATCCGATACCGCGGATATACCTGTTTACCCGCCACCATCAACAATCCTTTCAACTAAAGGGCACTATGAACTGATGAGCTATTGTACTGATACAATCCTTTTGATGAAATTGTGTAAATCAGCTACATTATGTGAATTAAAGAATAATTATCAATGATTCAAAATTTCAAATGCACATGGAATAAGAATTAAAATAATACATGAAGGACGCATAGATGTTCAAATTCAATAATTAAAATAGAAATAGTTCATCAGTCATCACATGTGCTCATGTTCAACAATTAAAATAGAAACAATTCATTAGTCATTACACACATCACAAATCACCCTTCATGACATTACCAATCACAAATTGCTAATATAAGGTATCATAAATTAAGGATTAGGGGGCCGACTAGGTGCCTGTTGTGGCCTATATGTCAGTACAAGATGACGGGTAATCGAGCGGAACGCGTACGGGTGAAGCTCCCCCATACCCGTACCCGTTTACCTGTCGGGTAAAGTTTGGCCCCTATAAACATACCCACGAGCAATAAAAAGGAATATACCCACCTGATCTATTAGAGTTTTTACCCGCGGATACACGGGTAATCGGGTAAGATTGCCATCCCTAGCGGCCACCCCTGTTGGCGCACAACCCTAGGACGGCTCCCCTTGGTCACCACCTCCTTATAACACTTGTGGCCGTCACTTTTAGTCTTTAGGCTTGTTTAGATTGTTTTTTCGTTCAGAAAACTTCAGTTGTGTACTTGTGTCAACTAGACCAACTATAGCAACTTCAGACCTCTCCATTATTAGTTAAACTTCATCTTCCATCGTCCAATTCAGATTGTACTTATTTCTTTCTTGCTTGATTCTCGATTGCTTGCAGGAAAGGTTAGCTGTGTAGGGCACGGTTGATAACGACAAAGGGTGTGGTGTAGGAATTGCAGGACGGACTTGATAGTCTCGGTCAAGTAGCCTCGTCGTCAACGTCACATCGATCAATCATAGTTATACCTCTCATCGGAAGATCGTGCCATAAACTTTGATTTACCTATTACTAATTTAAGTTGCACTAGTTTAACTTGCTTTGTTTTTGTTATTTACATGTTGTTCTAAGGTAAAAAAAAGGTATCATCTTGCACATATTGGACTTTTAGGGTATTAGTTTTTTAAAAAACAATTAAATAAGTTTAAAAAATCAATCTAAATTCAATATAACATGAATAAGTGTACTCAAATTTTCAAAATTAAATTAATTAATTAATATATATGCTTTTAGAAATTGATAGAACCGTGATCCTACGATTCAATCCTGTCAAATTATCTAGAATCGCAATCTAACAAATTTGGTTGCAAGTACATTTCTAGTTTTAAATTCTTCAAAGTTCAATGCTAAAAAGTTCTTCAAATTTCAACCAAATACCAGCTCCGTTTGTAAATGCTCGTCACTGTTAAGTTTGACTTGTCAACCTTTGACCAATGATAATTTTAAAATATCTAATTATATAATACAAAAGAGGCCGGTGTCGTTAGATTTGTAATCAAAAGTAATTTATTGATATTATACACTTGGAGCTATTTGCTTTTATGTTGCTTAAAAAGTAAAAAAGTAACGAGTAAAATTTGATTAGTCAAAGTTAACAGTGATAAGTACTTACTTGTAAACGGAAGAAGCAATTACACCAAGAAACTAGTTTAATTTGTCCTTCACAAAAGGATCGAGTTTGGCAGCAGACAAGAGGTACCACCCCCCACATCCACGTGTAAGTAAAGGAAGTGTACTGGTGTACTACCCAAAAGCATTCACGTTTCACATGACAAAAAAAAAGCTTAGCTGGAGACGTACGTACGTTGTGCACACGAATACGCGTAAGCAAAATATAAAAAGAATATCTTGAGCATTCTCCTCAAGAAAATATCTTGGTTAAGCAATGTTTAAGCCAATAGGAACAATCATTGATCGAACAAGACTAGAATATAAACATCGATTAGCAGTAGCTAGCTAGTACTTTAAAACAATGCACGCGCACACAAGTATATATATTATTCTAAATAAAAGGCCAGTCATATCTTACATCATCTCTCTCTCTCCCAAGGGGCAGAGACTACTTGCTCGGTTCAACGCCTCTCCTTGTCTCCCATTCCACACTCGACCTTCCAGAGTCCAGTCTCGCATGCACTCTATGTCCGGAGCAGGAGGAGGAGGAGGAGGAGACCATGGCCTCTACGGGGATCAGCCTGCCGCTGGCTTCGTCCCCTTCGACCACTTCGGCGTGGACAACTTCTTCTTCCAGAGATCGGCGTGCACTGGAGGAGATGGCGGCGGCGCCGGTGGCGATGATGGGCTCACGCCGTACTCCAGCATCACCGACTACCTTGAAGGCTTCCTGGATCCCGTGGGGCTCGCTAGGCACCTTGACGCGTCGTGCCCGTTGGGCGATGCTGCTGTGAAGCAAGAAATGGTGCGGGTAGACTCGAGCCATGACGGTCATGATCTGCGGGCCGGCGGTGCGGCGCCGGTCACGCCGAACTCGTCGGTGCTGTCGTCTACCAGCGAGGTGGCTGGAGAGGACGAGTCTCGCCGGTGCAAGAAAGGTAGGGAGGAAGAGGAGATCGATGAGGAGGGATCGGCCGATGAGAATTGCAGGTAAGTCCGAGATTTTAATCTTGGTGCAACTATATATGCTTAATCCCTGTTGAATTTCTCGTTGATTACTCGCATGCATGCATGCTGATGCATGGTTAATTAGATCTGGAAAGGGGATGGATTGAATTTGGTTTCCAAGTTAGATCCGCACCTTTTCTTTTTCAGCACACGCCTTTTCGGTCTTACCGTGCGTGTGAACATTAGGACTTAGGGTTTGCTACCTACCTTTTCAAACAAACAAGGCTCATTCTAATTCCATAAAAAGAAAAAGAAATTAGGTCCGGCTAATTAGAGTAAACGGCACTTTTTCCTCTTCTTTATTTTCGATTTCATATATAGGCTAGTGATTAATTGATGATTCGTCACTCAATTAACGAATCATGCACCAGATACGCAGCGTACACATTTAGAGCTAGCCTTACCTGCCCTTATTGTGTTGGACATGCATGTTTCATGCAGGAGCAAAGCGAAGAAAGGGGAGAAGAAGCCGCGAGAACCCCGGGTGGCGTTCATGACCAAGAGCGAGGTCGACCACCTCGAGGACGGCTACCGGTGGCGCAAGTACGGCCAGAAGGCCGTCAAGAACAGCTCTTATCCAAGGTGCATATATCATATTCAAATCAGTACTGTTCATGCAGCATATATATGCATGGTCAGGCAGCCGTAATTAACAGTAGCAAGGCACACTGATCTGGATGCAGGAGCTACTACCGGTGCACGGCGCCGCGGTGCGGGGTGAAGAAGCGGGTGGAGCGGTCGCAGCAGGACCCGTCCACGGTGATCACGACGTACGAAGGGCAGCACACGCACCCGAGCCCCATGAACCACAGGGGGATGAGCGCGCGCATGCTCGTGCCCAACTACGGCTACTCGCTCGCGGCGCCGGCGCCGGCGCTCCATCTGGGCTTCTGCCCCGACCTCGCCGCCCGCGTCATGAGCCAGCAGGTCGACTACGCGCACATGTACATGCCGAGCGTACCGGCTGCTGCCCCGCCGATGGCTCTGCTTCAGGAGCACCGCTTCGCGGACTACAGCCTGCACGATCTTGTTCCTTCCGTGATGGGCAATCAACATGAGCATTAGTTGTTCAATTTCATGCATGTATACATATGTGCACCTCTTTGCCGGAGTAGAAGAGTTGCACTGAACGTCGCACTCCATCTCTCGAGGCCCTTGCATGGTCTGGTCTTGGCGAGGCACATACACATATTTGTCTTTAAATTTGGTTTTTTCCCCATCAAAATCCATATAGCTTGAAGATATGCCTACGTCTCTACCTTATGCTGTTCTGCAATTTTTGTTTTGAGGGGACTGTTCTGCAATATTCTGTGGAGTTGTGCCTGGGTTAAAGAAATGGAGTTTTTTTACCACAAAAATTAGTTGACAGATTACGAGGTTCGGTCACCACATTGACACATGCATGTCACACACGGTCACAAGCAGAATGGCGCATGGTGCACTTTGCCGCGTTTATTATTCGATTTCTTTAATAATACAATTTTTAAATAAAATTATAGAAAAACACATAAAAAATAATTACATAAATATACCTATGTTACCACGGTCAAATAGATCTATCGGCCAAATGAATCATTGACAAAATCGTTGGCTAAACAAAACTCTGTCATCAATTTATTTGGCGATAAACTTGTTGCCAAATGAGTCGGTGACGGTGTTATATTCATGTAATTACCTTTTTAACGTATTTTTTATACTTTTATTTTAGAAATATATTTTTTTAAAAAACTTTATTATTTCACGCATCAAGATATCTTGTGACTGCAAGCAGAATGCCAGGCCGAATTGAAAGATTCAAGTTCACCTCAGAACAACAATGACCTGGTTTGGATCAAAGATTGAGTAGACAAGTGTTCCCTTTTCTGTAGGTAGCATGAGCTTGTTTGGCAAGAAGTTTCGCTACTGCTGCACAGACACAATTAGGACTCCAGGAGAGCACAGTCAGCTTGCAGTCATAGATCACCAAACAAGGACTAAACCGCTGCCACTCCTACCCACAGATCCGTCCGTCGCACTCACGTCCCCTAAAAATTAGTGGGCCAGACGTTCAACGTACTCGCATCGCCCATCGGATTATCTGTGCTACACATACTCGCACACGTGGCCGACGTGACGCCGCCGCGTTGCGCGACCGGTGCCGGTGGAATTCGGAGCTCCGATCCGACGCGGTTCTACTAGAGCGCTCGCGTGAGCGGCCAGTGGATTCTGCTGAGATACAGTTGAACTATTAGTTCCGCTGGTTGAGTTAAGTTCCGACTCTATTTTATTATAGGCGAATTTGAATATGTCTTTAATGAGTTTTTACTATAAATATGACATATTATTGTATAAAAGAATCAATCTATTAAAGTAAGAAGAGTTTTTGCATTCTTATATCGCGTGTGCTCTTTATGATTGCTCTTGCTATTCGCTCGGTATATTTTATTGGATCTACGGTGGCCGTCATCGTTCTGCAACAAATTCAATCAAAAGATGAGGAACAAAAGACTATGAGTACTCAGGTACGTACGCTCTATGCCCTACCTGTTCCTGAAATTTGAAACGTACGCATCACCCTGAACACATCTACAAAACTTTGGCTTGATTGGCTCGTTGTATTTTTCTTTTTTCATATTTAGCTCTCATTCAAATGAAAATTGTATTTCTAGCCCTCTCCTTTACCGCGGAAGTAACAGTAAGCGACACGTATCACTCATCGTATTCCTGTACCGCAGCATCTCACAGACGTCATATCAGTACAATGCATCGTGACAAGTAGGATGGTCCCATTGCGGCAGAAAGCATGCCGCGCTCCTTGGCCTTGGCAGGAGGTCGGGCCCACCACAATAAGAAACGTAATGGCTCGACAACAAACCTAATACGGTACACACCGTAGCAAGTAGTGGGGCCACACCTGTGCTATGGTCGACAAGCTGTTAGATTATTATGGGGATGGCCCATAATTAATTTAATAGAAATTCCAAAAGGCCCATTAAAATATTAGAAGTCATGAAATTGGTTTAGTACCATATGGGTAATTGAGAGAAGGTTTGACCAACTTAAATAGTTGAGTTGTATGTCTCTCAATTAGCAAGGTGAAAAAGGGTAAAGGCTGTGCCACACGCACGCGCGCGCCGAGCCGAGCCGAGCCGTGGCGTGTGCAGTCGAGTCGTGACGTGATGGCACGTGCGCGACGCAGGCCAGTCCGAACGTGCTGGGCGGGAGCGGTTTGTTTTTGCCGTTTCAGTGATCAATGTGACCGATTTATGACCAGTAACCGCCGTCAGTTATCAGTAACGGACGTAGTTGATGGCTGGCTCATAATGATCGTGCAAGTAATGGCTGGTAACTCCTGCTCCTGCCCGTTGCATGCCGCGAGGCTATATAAGGAGGGCAACTCCTGTGCCTTTCTCAACCTGCTGAGCTCTCCCACAATACTCCATTGTTCCACTTGTAGCTGCTGCTGTCTTTGCATTTCCGCCTCTGTTTTCTTGCGCGCACAAGTAGCGGAGGGAGCAGGCTTCCGAAACCTCGCCCTTCTTGAGATCTTGCTCGAGATAGAAGGCCGATAAGGTTTTTGGGGAGCGTACCACGCGACTGCTCGAGTGTGTCGGTGTTTCTGGAAGCGCATCTGCACTGCTCCAACGTTCGACTGCATCGACCTCTCCACTGCACCAAGGCTTCTCTGCGACAACTTGTGATCCTCTACTCCGACCGTCATGGCAAACAAAACAGTTTCGCCTGCGCCTGCCTATGGTGACACCGGCTCAAGGGTATATTTTCTTATACCGTGTTTTTATCGTGTTAATTTTTTGTTCATTAGCCTTTGCGTTTGAGATAGATAGTTTATTATCTAGAACCTTTGGCTTTGAACTACAATTGTGCAATTGTTTAATCATGATTTACATAATTGTGTGGATTAAAATATTGAGAAAATTCCTAATATTTCCAACAATCCAAAAACCTTATTCTAGGAATTTTACAACTACTGATTTCACTGCCGCACTTAAGCCAACTGTATTTGACAGCGCAAATTACAAGCGTTGGCGCGCCAAGATGATTATGTGGTTGACTGCCACAGCCTGAGATGTATCACGTTGCGCAAGGCAAGCCACAGCCTGAGGGTGGGCTCTCTCCTGAACAGGAGAGTGCCTTCGCGGCTGCGGATAACTTGTTTAGAGGCGCCGTGATTAGCGTTTTGGGAGAAAACCTTGTTGATGTGTATATGATTTTGCCAAGTGGTAAAGAAATATGGGATGCACTTGAGGCAAAATTTGGAGTCTCTGACACGGGTAGTGAACTCTATGTCATGGAGCAGTTTCATGACTACAAGATGGTTGATGACCACTCTGTAGTAGAACAGGCTCATGAGGTTCAAGCATTTGCGAAAGAACTTGAGAATTTTACATGTGCATTACCCGACAAGTTTGTGGCGGGATGCATCATTGCTTGTGCCGCCACCTTCTTGGAGGGATTTTGCCACTACTCTAAAACACAAGAGACAAGAGTTCAGCGTTGCTGGTCTCATTGGGTCTCTAAATGTTGAGGAGAAAGCGAGGGCAAAAGATATACGTGGGAAAGAAAGTTCTAGTGCCAATGTGGTACAAAAGAAAACCTTTCAATTCAACAAGAAGAATAAAAATAAGTTTGAAAAGCCTGAGAACAAGAACAAGGCCGCTCAAACTACTAGCTTCAAGAAGAAGAATAAAGGAAAGGGAAACTGCTTTATGCAGAATGGTATGCGATCATTGGGCAAAGGATTGCCCTGATCGTAAAGACAATAAGCAGAAAAAGTCTGCCAACGTTGTTATTGGCAATACTGAGGAAAGAACATCCGGGTATGTTTCAATACCTACCGTTCTATCAGTATGTCATTCACCTGATTGGTGGATTGACACGGGGGCCAATATACATGTTTGTGCTGACAGATCTTTATTCTCTTCTTACCAGGTCACAGGGGCTACCTCTGTGTTGATGGGGAATGGGTCGCAGGCACTTGTACATGGAGTCGACACAGTTGACTTGAAGTTTACTTCAGGAAAAGTCGTGCGACTGAGGAACGTGCATCACGTGCCCGTGATAAATAAAAACCTTGTCAGTGGGTCTCTATTGTGTAGAGATGGTTTTAAGCTAGTTTTTGAATCCAATAAATGTGTTGTTTCTAAAATTGGAACTTTTATTGGAAAAGGCTATGAGAGCGGAGGCTTGTTCCGCTTGTCTTTGATGGACATGAATAAAATTGTGAATCATGTTTATAATCATGAGACTGATGTTTGGCATTCACAACTTTGTCATATTAACCTTGGTTGCATGATGTGGTTAGCCAGTATGAATTTAATCCCAAAATTTACCCAAGTCAAAGGTTCTAAGTGTTAAATGTGTGTGCAATCTAAGCAACCTCGCAAGCCTCACAAGGCAGCTGAGGCGAGAAACTTGGCACCGTTAGAACTAGTTCATACCGATTTATGCGAGATGAACGGGGACTTGACAAAGGGTGGTAAGAGGTATTTCATGACTTTTATTGCTGATTCTACTAGATATTGCTATGTGTATTTATTAAAGTCAAAATATGAGGCTTTTCACTATTTTAAGATCTATAAAGCTGAAGCTGAGAACCAACTTGAGAGATAAATCAAACGGGTTAGGTCAGATCGTGGTGGAGAATACTTTTCTAGTAAGTTTAATTTATCCTGCGAGGAACATGGAATAATCCATGAGAGGACGCCTCCCTATTCGCCCCAATCAAACGGGGTTGCCGAAAGAAAGAACCGTACTCTAACTGAGATGGTTAACGCCATGTTAGAAACAGCGGGACTTTCCAAGGAATGGTGGGGTGAGGCTATATTGACTGCTTGTCATGTCCTAAACAGGGTTCCTACAAAGAATAAAGAAATCATACCATTCGAGGAATGGGAGAGAAAAAGATTAAATTTCTCTTATTTACGTACTTGGAGCTGTTTGGCTAAAGTGAATGTGCCTATCCCAAAGAAGCGTAAACTTGGACCAAAAACCGTTGATTGTGTCTTTTTTGGTTATGCTTTTCACAGCGTTGGATATAGGTTCTTAATAGTGAAATCTGGAGTACCTGATATGAGTGAAGGTACAATTTTAGAGTCCAATGATGCCACATTCTTTGAGGACTTATTTCCTATGAAAGAGACACTTAGCTCATCTGGCCAAGAATCTATCTTCTCTCTAAACCTTTCACTCCTATACAAATTGAGCTCATTTTTGAGAAAAATCCAATAAATGAGGACAATGAAGTAACTCGTAAGAGTAAGAGATTAAGGACTACAAAGTCTTTTGGTGATAACTTCATTGTATATCTAATGGATGATACTCCAATAACCATTAAGGAGGTTTATTCATCTCAAGACGCTGACTATTGGAAGGAAGCGGTCCAGAGTGAGATGAATTCCATCTTGAGCAATGGAACTTGGGAAGTAGTTGATCGTCCATATGGGTGTAAACCTGTAGGATGTAAGTGGGTGTTCAACAAAAAGCTGAGGCCTGATGGTATGTTTGAAAAGTATAAGGCAAGGCTTGTGGCCAAGGGTTATACCCAGAAAGAAGGCGAGGACTTCTTTGATACTTACTCACCTGTTGCCAGATTGACCACTATTAGAGTACTACTATCTTTGGCTGCCTCCTACGGTCTGATCATTCATCAGATTGTTGTAAAGACGGCTTACCTTAATGGAGATTTGGAGGAGGAAATCTATATGGATCAGCCTGATGGATTTGTAGTAAAGGGTTATGAAGTAAAAGTGTGTAGGTTGTTGAAATCTTTGTATGGCCTTAAGCAAGCACCTAAGCAGTGGCACAAGAAGTTCGACAGAACTTTAACATCTGCCGGCTTTGTTGTGAATGAAGCTGACAAATGTGTGTATTACCGCTATGGTGGGGGTGAAGGAGTAATTATGTGTCTGTATGTTGATGACATACTGATCTTTGGGACGAACCTTAATGTGATTAAGGAAGTCAAGGACTTCTTGTCCGAAAACTTTGAAATGAAAGATTTGGGAGTAGCGGATGTCATCTTAAACATTAAATTATTAAGAGAAGGTGACGGTGGGATTACTCTTAAGCAGTCCCATTATGTGAAAAAGGTGTTGAGTCGCTTTGGCTATAGCGATTGCAAACCTGCTCCAACGCCGTATGATCCAAGTGTGCTATTACGAAAGAATCAACGTATAGCAAAGGATCAATTGAGATATTCCCAAATCATTGGTCCACTGATGTATTTAGCTAGCGCAACGAGGCCTGATATCTCGTTTGCTGTGAGCAAACTAAGCCAGTTTGTTTAAAACCTGGGAGATGATCATTGGCATGCTCTTGAGAGAGTAATGCGCTATCTAAAAGGGACATCAAGTTATGGAATTCACTACACCGGGTACCCTAGGGTACTTGAGGGTTATAGTGATTCAAACTGGATATCTGATGCTGATGAAATAAAAGCCACAAGTGGATACAACCGTTTCACTGGCTCTAGTATCCACTGGCTTTCAAGGAATGGAATATGTGTTCATATTGGGTGGTGGAGCTGTTTCCTGAAAGTCTTGCAAGCAGACCATCTTAACGAGGTCTACAATGGAAGCAGAACTCACAGCATTAGATACCGCCACTGTGGAAGCTGACTGGCTGCGTGAACTTGTGATGGACTTATCGGTGGTTGAAAAACCGATGCCTGCTATTCTTTTGAACTGTGACAATCAGACGGTGATTGTTAAGGTGAACAGTTCTAAGGATAACACGAAGTCATCAAGGCACGTTAAGAGGCGGTTGAAGTTTGTCAGGAAAATGAGAAACTCCGGAGTTATAGCGTTGGACTATGTCCAGACGGCTAAAAACTTGGTAGAACCTTTTACAAAGGGACTATCACGGAATGTGATAGATGAAGCATCGAGGGAGATGGGCTTGAGACCCACATAAAGTCATGTCTTAGTGGTAACTCATCCTATGTGATCGGAGATCTCGTGAATTAGGATGTTGAGACAAGCTAGTGACTGGCTGAGAGGAGAGTACCTTTTGTACTTAGCCCTCTCCGTTTGAGATGCAATAACTCTCCTATTCTGTATGGCAGGTTGGTTATACCTTAATGTATTCCGAGTGGCTTTGATAAGAAGGGATGTTGTCCTACAAAACATCTTATGAGGAATACACCTATATGAGTTCGACTGCTAGTCACAGTCTGTGAGATTGGGTGATCTCTAGCGGCTCATGAAAGGCCAAGAAGTATGACTTATAAGCTCCAAACCGAGGGGATGCATTTAGCAGCCTAGTATCAATAAAAGACTTTGGTGAAACTTGTTCGCACTAAACTGTCAATTCAAGGCATAGTCCATTGTTCAGTTGTGGATGAGTGTAACCTTTGTTCTAGGTGGAAGTTCAACTTAACAGTCTCCATCGAAACACTGATATATCAAACTACATTGGAACTGAGAGTATTTCAAATGTGCCTTTGAAATTTGGTGGGGATTGTTAGATTATTATGGGGATGGCCCATAATTAATTTAATAGAAATTCCAAAAGGCCCATTAAAATACTAGGAGTCATGAAATTGGTTTAGTACCATATGGGTAATTGAGAGAAGGTTTGACCAACTTAAATAGTTGAGTTGCGTGTCTCTCAATTAGCAAGGTGGAAAAGGGTAAAGGCTGTGCCACACGCGCGCGCCGAGCCGAGCCGTGGTGTGGCGTGTGCGAGTCGAGTCGTGACGTGGATTGGCGACGCGTCTTGTATGCAGCCGATCCGGACGTCTTGGCGGGAGCGGTTTGTTTTTGCCGTTTCAGTGATCAATATGACCGATTTATGACCAGTAACCGCCGTCAGCTACCACCGATTTATGACCAGTAACGGACGTGGTTGATGGCTGGCTCATAATGATCGTCGGTTACTGGTAACGGTTTCAGGAGTTGATGGCTAGTAATGGCTGGTAGGACAACGCCTGTGCCTTTCTCAACATGCTGAGCTCTCCCACAATACTCCATTGTTCCACTTGTAGCTGCTGCTGTCTTTGCATTTCCGCCTCCGTTTTCTTGCGCGCACAAGTAGCGGAGGAAGCAGGCCTTCGGAACCTCGTCCTTCTTGAGATCTTGCTCGAGATAGAAGGCCGATAAGGTTTTTGGGGAGCGTACCACGCGACTGCTCGAGTGTGTCGGTGTTTCTGGAAGCGCATCTGCACTGCTCCAACGTTCGACTGCATCAACCTCTCCACTGCACCAAGCCTTTTCTGCGACAACTTGTGATCCTATACTCCGACCGTCATGGCAAACGAAATAGTTCCGCCTGCGCCTGTGCCTATGGTGGCACCGGCTCAAGGGTATATTTCCTTATACCGTGTTTTTATCGTGTTAATTTCTTGTTCATTAGCATTTGCGTTTGAGATAGATAGTTTATTATCTAGAACCTTTGGTTTTGAACTACAATTGTGAAATTGTTTAATCATGATTTACATAATTGTGTGGATTAAAATATTGAGAAAATTCCTAATATTTCCAACACAAGCTGCCACGATTAGTGGATGCGACATGTGACATATATCATCTGTCGCTGCTTCAACGGGTTGAAAGAGGACTAGATTTACAAGTTAATTCGTATATGGACTAAATATAGAAAAAAAATTATTAGAAGACCAAATAAACTAAAAACTCCACATAACTGCAGATAGTATCACTCGTAGTTGGGCTCACAATTGTCAGTGAAGAGTGAAGCCATGACTCGCAATTGGCATGCCATGCCGCAGCCACGAATGATGAGCTATGCATCGTCACCGTCAGTGTTCCAAATTTCGGCGAATTTCGGACCACCCCGAAATCTAAAGTACCGTCCGGGAAAAAAAACTAAAAAAAAATGAATTGCTACAGTACCCCCGAAAATTCGATTTTTTCGACGAAATTTCGTGTTTTTTTGGCCGGTTTTGAAACTTTTAGGACCGGCTTTGGTCCAATAACTCTTAGGAAAGTCATCTCCTATGAAAATTTGTTGAAAAAACGAATTTTTTAAACATTTTAAAATTTTGGCAGAAACACTATTAGATTTTTATAAAATTGTAAAAGCTTGATAGTAAGCTGAAAATTTTATGGTACTATACTTAGTAGTTTAGTATCATACTTAATTTTTTTTAAATAATTTAACTTCATTTGTTATCTTTAAAAAATAAAAAACAGAATGAACATAATTGGGACAGTTATATTGTCAGAATTTTATAAATTTTCTTGAGTGTGATTATGATCTAAAAGTTTTGTGAGAGATTAATAATTGATTCGGTACCATTATATAATTTTTTAAAAAAAATTCAACTTTGTTTTTAGTCAATCAAATCTATGTAAACATTGAACTTCGTTTGTTATATTATATTTCAAAAATCAAAAAGAAAAGAACAAAAATGTACTGTGCCTTGTAAGAATTTTATAAATTCACTGGAGTGTGATCATGAATCACAATTTTTATGGGATATTAAGAACTTCCTTATCACTATTCTGTAAAATTTTAAAAAATTTTAAACTTTTTTATTACTAAAGCAAATATATGTATTGATCATCAGACTTTTATCAGGACGTAACACTGTCTCAATTTCTAAACATTATTTGAGAATGATCATCATCTAAAATTTTTAAATAAACATTAATGTTACATCAGGACCATCCACAAAAATTTTCAAAATTTTTTAATGTGGTTTACATTATTTTTCATTTTGTTCAAGTTTGCCGGTAAGCCTTTTAACAGGGCTGTAGTACTGTTCGAATTTTTAAAAATTCATACAGTTTGATCATCATTTGAAAGTTTTATGAGAGCATTATAGATACATGATAACCATGCAAAAAAAATTCAACAGTTTCTAACTTGATTTGTACTATTTTCCATTTGGATCAAACTTGTCGGTCAGTGTTCTATCAGGACAGTATCACTCTCCGAATTTTTAAAATTCCTCACATATGATAATCAGCTGAAATTTTTGTGAGAACATTAGTTATGGATCATAACCATACACAAAAAATTTCAACAGTTTATAACTTGATTTGTACCATTTTCCATTCGGATCAAATTTGTCGGTCAGTGTTTTAAGTACCACTCCAAAAAAAATTTAAAATTTTTTCGTTAATGTTTAGACCACTTTTCAGTCGGTGCAAATAACCCAAAATCTCGGATTTTTCGCCGAATTTCGGATTTTTTTTCCGGAATGAACCGAATTTGAATTTTCAAATTCAAATTTATTTCGAAATATTTTCAAATTTTTGAAATTTTGCTATCCGGCAGTGACGAAATTTATTACAAAAACCGAATTTTCAAACCTCGTTCACCGTCCACGTTTCTTCAAGCAAACACTTGGGAACCAAATCCACGTAGCGCAGATGCCACCCACACACTTCCGTGTGGGACCAGTCAGAACGAGGCTTTGGCAGACGAGGGAGGTCGTATAGATTCTACGGTGCGGGCTTAGCTGCCGCTCTTCCCTGCTTTTCCGCGGTTGCTTCCCTTCTCTCCTCTCGTTCTCTCTCTGCGACTACCTTGACGACGACGACGACGACGACTTGGAGAGAGAAGCGAGGGAGGAGGCGCGCACAACCAAAGCGCGAGCTGTTTGGTGAGTGCGTCCCCTCCGATGTCCCTCCCTCCTCCATGTCGAGCGGCTTCTGCTTCGCCCCCATGCTTTAATCCACTGTTTTTGCCGCTTCGATTCGTCTCGCGGCTGAATTAGTATTCGGATTTGTGGGTTTGGAGAGCTCACGGCCCGTCTGTCAACCTCTAACCCGTATTCGCGAGCGTACGGCGTGTGATTACGTGTTTTTGGTGTAGTTATTCTCAAACGACGCCTCAAATTGTTAGCTATCGCCTCATGTTAATTCTGAATTAGGAGCAGATATTTTTGTTTTTTCCATGTCAATTCTGAATGATTATGGATTAAACGCTGGGAGAAGCTGGGGAATGGAAGAGCATTTGGGGCTGGGTTGACCAGGTCGTGCTTTTTTGGAAGACTAGTACTGGTTGGAATGCGAGAGAAAAGTGCGCGTTTTGACGTGGTCTTCGCTCGGGGCGGTTGTTAGTACAACACTACAGCTTGCGAGGTGTTCTCCTGTGAATTCGGTTCTATTCTGCTCAGAATTCCTTGCCCTTTGCAAGTTAGCGGTACGAATCCAGCATGACAAAAAGATGGGTGATTGTGAGTGGGGAAGAGCCTTTAGATGTTGATCGAGTCGCTGCTTGCTCAGTTGTGGCGGTTCAGACATGATGAATGAATGCGTAAAGGATGTTTGCTTGGTTGGTCGGTGGCCTTTTAGGGGCTTTAGTCATCATTAAGGTGCGGTGCACCGCGCACCATGTGATCATCGAGGGACTATTTAGATTCTGTAAATGCTGTATCTGTGTGGGAGCAGCCAGGGCTTACAACTTAGAACCATAGTAGTTCTCCAGTACTGATTTGACCATTTCTACTTCCTTTTTTAAAATTTTATATGAGCAGAACTGCTTGATTAGTTTCTCTAAAGGCACATATTTCTTTCTTGAGAGGTGCTTTCATGCTTTTTCTTTTGACAGTTGCACAAATATTAAAGCATAAAAGAATGGTAGATTATTATTACTTACCCCTTCGCTTGCTTTAAGATTTGTGCAATTTGTATTAGAAGGGAATGCATTGAAGCACTCATCTTCTTTTTATTTTGGGGAACTGTCCGTTAACACTCTAATGGAGGGTCAAGTTCAATTTTGCATTTTTGACTCTTTCATGCACCATGCTACCAAATTTCTTGCAACGAACACTGTTGCAACTATGAGCTCAGGGTATCACTGTATTTGCTGACTAGCTGGAAACAGTAGACTACTTCAGAACCATTAGGTCTATGTTGTTCATTGGAAGGAGGCCATTCTCCAAATTACTGTGAATGTTCTTAAAGTTATTGCTGATTCTAGATTTTCTTAAGAAGATACAAATTAAATATTTTCTCTTCAGAACCCCATTAACCTATAAAGGTTTTACTGGTTTGACTTTTGACTAATTTTTCAAGTGATGTCGAATATTCAGCAGTTGGTCTTTTCCTACTGGAACCGCAGTACTTTCAACATGCGTTTTGCAAATGCCTACATTAGGGAAGGATAAAATGTTAAGCACAGACTGTTTAGGAACGCAGGAACCCCATTTAATTTGTACATTGACGAAATCATTGGGAGATTCACATCCTCAAGAGACTACATTTGATCAAACATCAGGGGTGCCAGCATTACTGAACCGTCAATACGGTAAGTCCACAAAATTCCACAAATATACCGTGTTAAGACTTATGCAATGTTTGTGAACTCTGAAAATTCTGCTGGGAGTATTTCTGAATCATTGCCGCATTGCAACCCGACTTATATTCTGCACTGTGGCTGTCCCGAATTGAACTCGTAAACACTTTTTGAGACGAATAGGGCCATGCAGAGTAAACAGTGTCAGGTCTGGGCATTCTCCTAAAATTGCACTTAGAAAGTTCAAATGATAGTTCTAAGAACTTGGCCCATTGGGAATAAAATTAGTTTGCAGCAGCTTGTTTGTGCAACAGAATTAAGTATATGTGATATCCTAGTGCTAATGAAATCGGTAGAATATATGCCTCTTACTTATGTTTACAAGTTACACTAATATTCTTTGCAGTCTGTTCCACTCACGAAGCATTGGAATCAGAACATAATATTGGTATCGCTGAAGTCCATTTCTTCCAGGGTGAATCGAGCGAGACAATGACTTGTTTACATCCACTGTTGTCATGTGATTATAGACCAACGGTAATTAAGTGTCATTTTTCCTGCAATTCATGATATAGCTAACATTTTTCTTTTCCTGATTTCTGATAATGCCAGTATTGAGTATTCACACCTCTCAAGACCAGCATATAAAAATTAGCAGAATGTTTGCAGTTTTTCCCCCCTCAAATAGTTCCCCCTTTCATCTAGTCCTCCCCACCCAACAAATTGTGCTATGTTTCCCATAGTATATGTTATTGAACTACGCTTCATATTTGTAGGTCCCAACACAAGCATCATGCTCGTCGGAGCATGAAACTATCTTCTCAACTAATCTAAAGCAGAATGATCCTCGGTTAATAGTGGCGGATCACATTGGCGCAGGTTATTTGTCTGATAAATTCTATTTATTCATTTATGTTGATTCTGCTACTCAACCTTTTGTCTGACTCTCTTTTTGTCATTGCAACAATAGATGACAACACTGAGTTTCTTCAGCTGGTTCTTAGCGGCACTCATGGAGGGTACAGTTCAAGTGAACTCCAAGTCTGGGACGTTTTGGACTTGCACTTCTCAGAAAGCTTTTCTGATGTGCAATTCAATAGCTTGATGGGTTTTGAAAATGATGCCAGCGCTTCTTATCATCAGTATGTGAATGTTGTTGACATGGCAGAGAGGAACATGCCTCCCCCATCTCTTGATAAAACAGGGGAAGAAGAAAATGATGAGGCCCCAGTTGACTATGCTACATTGAACTATGATTGTTCATGCTTTTACCTTCAAACTATACCGTCGGATTCAGACATTGAGTGCAGCTCTAGTTCTTGCAGTGCTATAGGAAATGAATGTATCAATCAACAAGTACTATCTACAGATCTTCCTGATTTAATGGATATTGGTTCACCAAGTTATTCAAATGAGTTGCCCAGATCAGCAGTGAAAACAAAGAACATCATGCTTGTGCTGGATTTGGATGGTAAGCTGAATCCTAATATCCTTTCTAATTTCTGGAACCTTTGAGTTAAGGATGCTGCAGATTCATGATTTTATAGTGTCAAGGTTGGCATTTTACATGCTAAAAGACTTTTGGGACCAACATCAACATGTACCAACAATTCCTCTGAATTGTCACACTCAAGTAAACAGTGAAAATCACTTAATTGTGCTCCAGTACAACTGTACAAGTGCACGAAAAATAATTCTGTAAAGTCATTCTAAATGGCTTCAATAACTTTGGTGAGACAGAATTTAACTCTCTTTTTCAATTTTCCTTTACACTTCGAGCTAGAAATTAGTGGCTAGCTTTATGAAAATTTTGTATCAGGAACTCAGTATCTGACCTCTCGCTGTACAAAATTTGCCTTTTCAGTTGAACAACCATCCAGTGATTCTCAGAAAATTCTCTTTTGTTATACTCTGGCTTGTGAAATTCAGCTGTGGTCTCAAACATCTTCAGTTACTAGCTATACTAGCTTCAGCTGATGTAATAGTCTAACCCTTTCTCCTTTGCAGAAACTCTTGTACATTCAAAATTGGACCACTGTGATAATTTTGACTTCACCCTTCAAGTTTTCTGGAATATGGAAGATCACACAGTATATGTGAGGCGGAGGCCTAACCTCGAGGTGTTTCTTGATAAGGTGGCTCAGATGTTTGAGGTTGTCATTTTCACGGCCAGTGAGAGAGTTTATGCTGAGCCGCTAATAGATAAACTTGATCCAGACAGAAAACTTATTTCACGTCGGTTTTACCGTGAATCTTGTGTATTTTCTGATGGTAGCTACACAAAGGACCTAACTATTTTTGGAGTTGACTTGGCAAAAGTTGCCATAGTTGATAATACTCCACAGGTATTATTCCATTACCAGAAGATTTATATTTCATTAGCAAATGTGTTTGTTCTTCGTAGTTTTCAACTAATTTAGGAGCTGCAACTGTGACTTGTAGGGTTAATCTAATTATTTCCTTCACTTACGAGTTCTGACTTAAAATTAATGATTTATTAGACCTAAAGTCTCTTGTTCTTCATGTGGATGCGCACATGCACTTGTTGCACACACGAGTGTGTGTGAGTGTGTGGCTATTCTACTGTATTTCTTGAGGTGTTGTTTTTCTTTTTCTTTTTTCCTTTTCTTTTACATAAATTGTTACAAGGGCATACGCTCTTTGTGTTTACCGAATTTTAGACCTTGAAAAATTAAACCTTGCTCTCTTTTTTTCAGGTCTTCCAGCTGCAGCAGGATAACGGTATACCAATAAAGAGTTGGTTTGATGACCCTACAGATATTGAATTGGTGGAACTACTTCCATTCCTTGTGACCCTCGTTGATGTAGAAGATGTTAGGCCAATGATCTCTAAGACCTTTAACAACAAACTTCAACAGGATCAGACCAGATGAAGTAGGCAATTGTTGAAGTTTGCTCTTTTCCATTTCAAACCTTCATTTTCGAATTCACTCCATCCTCTTGTTTCAAAAAAGAACTCACTCCATCCTGGATTCAAGCCATTCTTGGGTAACTAGGTAACTAGGTCTAGAATCTACACACATTATTTATGGTATGCTAGCTGGTATAAGTGGTAAGATGGCATAAGCCACTGTTACTGCCAGACCTGTACTGCTGTACATTCTTCAGTTTTTTGTACTACAGATCTTTGTTTGTACAGAAACTAAAGTATGAAATAAAATTATCTGAATGCAATTGTTGCTCATCCAAGCCTATCTATTCTAAGTGCTTTCTTGGATAGAAGTCAGTGCCTTTTTGGATTTTGGAGTAAAACCTGGGACTTCGCGTAACATTATTATGTTATGTTTCCTACGTACTTCAAGTTTCGATAGGTTGCCAACTATGCAGTTTGTACTATTAGCTCCGATTATTTGGGTATACCCCGAGAAGTCCAAAATCCAAATTTCTCCATCTAACGATTTGTTGTTGTCTTTTGATTATTTATCGTTGGTGTTCATATATGTTTTTAAAGTTAATGTTAGCGTTTGTTTGAATTTTGAACTTGCACAGGACAATGATCCTGGCTCTAGCCGAGCCATTGGTTTTTCTGCATAAACAAGAAATTTGGCGTCTGTATGTGCGAGTCTCACTCATCATCGTTACGAACTCACTTGTCCAGGTGACAAAGGTAGCTAACCTCGACGAATTGGACTATCCGGCGACAGCAAAAGGAAACGATCGAGAATTCATATGCTTGTATTTCCCGGGGAGGTGTATTTTGTTCCGTCGCAATTAACATCTTTCCAATGAGCACACAGGTTGAGTTGAATCTATCGAAATCACAAGAAGAAAAGTTCTTATTGAACAGTCGACACAGAAAGAGTCGTGCGGAGCCTCGCCTCACGACCTCACCCCACAATTTCTTGACGATGGCCGGCATCAGGCCGCGCGCCTCATGCCGTTTCCACCGCGTCCGAACGGCCCCGCCTGCAGCACCCAGTCCTCGATCATCTCCTGCGCCGCGCGCCCGTTGTCCGCGGGCATGAGGTGCCCGGCACCGTAGACCACGACGTGCGAGAGCGCGCCCGAGCGCTGCACGTACCCGGCGAGCTCCCCTTGGCCGCCGATCCGCCACACGGTGCGGTCGGCCTCGAGGAAGGCGCGCAGGCCGTCCCACTCCAGCTCCCGCATCCACGCCTCCGTGGACACGACCCCGTCCCTCAGGTCGCGGATGCCCTGGTACAGCAGCACGCGCGTCCCCCGCAGCAGCGCCTCCACCTCCGGCTTCACGCTCTTCATCACGTCCTCGTGCATCGCCGCGCCCACTGCGCCGCTGCACTCCTCCCACACCACGTCCCCGCGCGCGCCCAGCGCCACCTTTACCTTCGCCCGGTTCAGGAACTCCCCCACGGGGCCTGTCTCGTACGCCCGCTGCTTCGACGCGTCATACAGCGTCGCCAGCCCCGTCGCGTTCTGCAGCCACGACAGCACGCGCCCCCTCGCGTCCGCCGCCTCCCGCCACCTCCCCGCGTTGGTCAGCGCCACCGCCTCCGCCTGCAGCGCCTCGAGCCCCCGCTTCTGCCTCGCGTTGATCAGCCCCATGAAGTAGGCCGAGTCCGCGTGCGTCGCCACCTGCGCGACGGGGTGCGTCAGCCCGTTGCCGATGGCCACGCCACGCAGGTTGACCCGCAGCTGCTTCGGGAGCGTGGGGTTCACGGCCAGAATGTACGACCCCGCCGCGGGGATGTACTTGCCGGCGTAGCTCTCGCCGGTGAGGAAGAAGGGGCGGGCGCGGAGGCCTGGTTGGAGGGAGAAGAACGACTGGAGGGCCGCAAGGATGTGCGCGGCGACGACGGACTGGTTGGTGGGGATGGCGGCTGGGGAAGGCGCGGCGCTGAAGCCGGTGCCGAGCGGGCTGTCGATGAAGAGGAGACCAAACCGGCGGTTCCACGCGAAGGGGTTGGGCGAGAGGGAGAGGGAGTCGGGGTTGACGAAGTAAGGGCCGAGCTCGAAGAAGTTGCCCGTGAGGCCGGAGCAGCCGGGACCGCCCTGCAGCCATAGGAGGAGCGGCGTGGACTCCGGCGGCGTGAGCGGGTGGGTGGCCTCGTAGAAGGCGAAGAAGAGGGAGGCGTTGGCCGGTGGGATGGCGAGGTAGCCCGACTTGGTCGGCAAGGCTTCTTTGGGGAACACCACTGCCGCCGCGGCTGCGAGTGATACGGTGGTGGCGAGGACGACGACGGCGAGGGGAAGCGGCGGAGCCATTGGGCTAGCTTAGCTGCTAGTCCGGTTGGGATGGGAATGGGATGCGGGGCGTGTCAGTGTTCGTGGGCTGCGATGGCAGTTGTTGTCTGTTCCGACGGGTATTTAAATATCATATTTGCCGTGGCCCACCTGGCTGTCTGAGATAGGACGAATTGCTTACGGGATGACTTTTGTTCTGTTACTTCTGTCTGTATTGTGAGATGCCCGTCGTTGTCGGAGTCTCTGGAGTCTGGACTGAAGTGGTAGTAGGTACTTACTGGCCCGCGGTTGTCACTCTCAGTCTCAGTCAGTACCTTTGATATTGGCATGGCAGCTCGTGGTTGTAGCGATTCCTTTCCTCCAGGCCAACCAGCTAACAAAAAGGCCTTGAAATCCCAACCCACCCGCATCGTCTTGCATTATCATCGAAATCATCGTTGCAAA
Organism: Otatea glauca; assembly: GCA_036346275.1. Lineage (NCBI taxonomy): Eukaryota > Viridiplantae > Streptophyta > Magnoliopsida > Poales > Poaceae > Otatea > Otatea glauca. The sequence goes on along the minus strand of CM070720.1, from coordinate 53,468,365 downwards.
GTAACGAACCATTGGCTGTTGCACATTTTTTTTCTTTATATTTTATCTCTATTCTAATGAAATTATAAATCTTGTCCTCTTTCTTCCCACAAAAACAATGACGGATAATATATGTTGTCATCTGCCATGCTTCCATACTGCAACACCTCACTAACTGTGACAGATAAAAAAACTACCGCGTACCCTAAGCTCGGTAGTACATACGTCGAGTAGCGGCTCAGTAGGGACCTGACGAGCATGCCTTTCTCGACAATTTTGGAGTAGCACTTAATTAAGGATTAATTGATAAAATACCCTCACTTACATGTGCCATTGATCAAACTAGCAAGGTGCCCCGTACATTGCACGTGCGTTATCCTTAAAGTATGTTTAAATGGCTTGTCAATACATATGTGATTTTACTTTTTGGAAAATAGATCATTGCAGAACTCCATTTATAATATTTTGATATTATATCTTATAGGTAAGAATATAGTCACTATGTTTCCCAATACTTATTACATGTGATCGAAATTTTCTTCCCCAAATACTTCCATAGAAAAAACAGTAAATTTAGCTTTACATATCATTTTCCATTTATATCCTTAATTTCATTATTGCAATGTTTGTCTTTTTTTCCGGTACTTCTTCTAGTGCATATCATATTGTTTATACTGATATAGCCGAGTGAACACCTATCGTTGTATCACCTTCTTAATCTCTTCATTCCGTGGAGGTCCACCAAATAAAGAGTTAGAATATTTTTAAGAATTTTTAGCATATTATATATTTTCTTAGCGACCGTAAAAAACCTATTATCAACTTTTATTACATAATAGTTAAACAATTTAAATATACAAATCAAATACTTACCGTATTTTATTTCTTAAATTAGCATATTTCTCGAATTTTAATTCTAAATAAAACCAAAATTTATATTTTTCACTTATTATGGAATTAAAAAAATCCATATTTCCTTTTATTTTTATTCCTCTATTATTTTTTGTTTAATTTTGAATTTCATGTTTTTATTTAGAACTCGTATGAAAATATATTGGCTAATTTCCTTTTGTTTTCTATTCCGAATTTATGTTAATTTTTATTGTTTAGAATTCATATACAAATCCAATTGCTAGTTTTTATCTATTTTTTATTCTGAATTTCATCTTTGTACAATTTTTTATTTGGAGTTCTTACAAAAGTAAAATGGACAATTTCCTTTTATTTTTATTTAGAATTTATATTATTTGTTACTATATATGGACCGTTTCTTCTAATCTAATTCGTTAATTTTATTGTTATTTTAATTATTTATATTTAAATATTAGTTTTAGGTTAGAATTGATATACAAATCTAACAACTAATTTTTATATAATTTTTATTCAAATTTTAGCTATGTACGTGTTTTAATTTAGAGTTTGTATAAAAGTCAAATGGGTAATTTCTTTTTATTTTTCATTCTGAATTTATGTTATTTTTATTGTATTTGGTATAGACTCTTTTTTTAGTACAAGCCGTTATAACTTGGGTTCGCTGGATAAACAGTTAGATGTTTTTCTTTAAATAATATCGTCCAATGGCTACTATAGTTTATCTTAGTTAGAGTCCACGGGATTAAGGTCAGATATTTTACTTTTTTTTGTGAGAATTTCTAGATTATTTCTCTTTTTTAGTAGCAACTCTCCACAAGCTTTTAATATATAATAGATGCCCCGTGATGTCTCACCGTGAGACAAACTAAGCATTTTATCAATTCCACCAAGTAAAATGGGGAATTTGATCAAATCTCCCCTTAATTAATTAATTAACTAACGGAGCAATCATAAGGAATTGATTAATTAATCATTAATTAAGTGACTGACTTGGCAAGGAATTGATTAGTGCGGCAAGAATTTCCTATTGAGGAAGGCATGCTTGGCAGGGACCTACCGAGCTACTGCTAGGCGATATGTACTGTAGAGCTTAGGGTATATGATATGTGTCACCTATGCTGCCTCTGTGGTGAGGAAGAGGGCTATATTTATAATTTTATTTAGATAGGGGCTAGATATGTAAAAGAAGTGTGCAGGACAAGGTTAATAATACCGTTTCAAACTCGGATTTTGACGACCTAGCGGTATCGAAATTTGCTCAAAACCGAACGGTTTGAAAAGTCAAACAAATTTGAAATCTGGTCAAATCGTCGAGTTAATTTCGAACGAAATGGACGAAAATCGCTCGAAAAGGCTCGAATTTCGAGTTGTTTTTAGCAAAATCGAAGAAGTTGAAAAATAGGAAAAATTGATTTTTTTTTTGGGAAATTGCAAAACAATATTGTAAAATTTGTAAAAAGCCATTAAAGGCCCAAAAAATAAGAAAAATGTAATAAATATACATAAAAAAGTCTAGAAAAACTTCTAGCGTGTTCTTTCCTAAATATGAAAAAAATTCGACATGACCTTTGCTATATTTAGACAATTGCAAGTTGAAAAGTAGACATTTAGCAATATTATGTCAATAAATAATCTTTTATTTCAATACTACTCACATATCAATCAAACAAGTGCAAAAATAGGCATTAACATAATGACATACCAATACCATCCATATTTCAATACCTTTTCATTTGAAGTTGTGAAGTAAGCATAAATCCGTCGTTCTTTCATTGTTACCTATATGTCATGTTCGACTTATGTGAACAGAATGTTAGTAAAAAATTAAGTTACAATGAAATAAAACATACAAATGAAACAAAATTTCAGTACGACCTTTGCTATATATTAGACAATCTGAAGTTGTAAAGTAGACATTTAGCAATGATATATCAACAAATAACCTTTCATTTCAGTACCATTCATATATCAATCTAATAAGTGAAAAAATAAGCATTAACATATCAGTACCATTCATATTTCGATACCTTTCATTTCAAGTTATAAAGTAGGCATATTTTTATCGTACTTCCCACACAAATGCCATGTCGTATTTGCAGGCCGGCCTTTTTTTTTTCTTTTTTTTGGATTTTCTAATTTCTACATTTTGAATGGCTTAAAAACGTCTCCAAACTTCGTTTTTTTTTAAAAAAAAATATTCACGCCAAAGGTTATAAAGCTATCAATACTAATTTTAGGAATTTTTTGGATTTTTTTAAATTTTTTTTGGAATTTGAATTTGAACTTGACCGGTAAACCGAGCGGTATAGCTTTTTAAATCGGACCGGCACGGGCGATTTTTGAAAAAAAACGAGCGATTTCAACGGTTTTTAAGAACCTTCTGCAAAAGGACCAATGAAACCAAAACTTCCAAAGTAAGTGCACTCCTCACTTCGAGATTAAAAAAAAAATGAAAAGTGATGCATCAAAGCACTGTTAAAAAAAAGATAACGGTACGCTGCGAGATGTAAAATGTCTTAAAACTCAGGAGCACTAACGCAATCTGCTGTGTAATTCGAATATGGGGAACTCAGAACACAACGCTAAGACTAGATGGTGTATCTTTCTGAAGTAGTAACTAGCAGTGAGATTCATAGAAATGACGGAACACCTCTACAGCCTGCACGAGATTAACCAGTTTTAGATAGAAAGAGCTCGGGTAAAGTTGTATAATAAATTCAACTATACTTTTATTCGAAGGTACGTCGGACTCGTATAGCAAGTATAACTCTACTTTGCATACGGCGGTATACACCATGTGAGTATAGCATCTGACTGCAACGAAAGATTAATGTCTAAATTTACTTGAACTAGTCCCTCAATCCTGAAGTTTTATTGTACGTGGCGAAACGATTAACAAGCTATATATAGGCAGTACGGTGGCCGCGGACGGACTGGCACGATCAATGCGCCTTGCCCCATGCCGTTCCGCCGCCGCCGAACAGCCCCGTCCCCATCACCCAGTTCTCGATCATCTCCTGCGCCGCACGCCCCTGAGATGCCGGCACAAAGTGCCCGGCGCCAATTACGGCCACGTGCGTGAGCGCACCATAGCTCTGCACGTATCCGGCGAGCCTACCTCGGCTGCTCTGCCACACGGCGCGGTCCGCCGCGAGGAATGTGGCCAGCCCGTCCCACTCTACATCCTGCAGCCACGCCTCCGTGGACACCACCCCGTTCCTGACATCGCGGATTCCCTCGTACAGAAGGACGCGCGTCGACTCCCGCAGCAGCGACTCCACCTCCGGCTTCGCGCTCTTCATCACGTCCTCATACAGCGCCGCGCCCACCGTGGCGCTGCACGTCTCCCACGCGACGTCGCCGCGGGCGCCCAGCGCCGCCTTCACCTCGGGTTTGTTCATGAACACCCCCAGCCCGCCGGCCTCGACCTCCAATTCGAAAGGCCGCTGCAACGCCACGTCGAATAGCGTAGGGAGCCCCGTGGCGTTCTGCAGCCACGTCAGCAGCTGCCCCCTCGCGTCCGACGCCTCACGCCACCTCTCTGCCCTCGTCAGCTCCACCGCCTCCGCCTGCATCGCCTCGACCGCCCGCCTCTGCTTCCCGTTGATAAATCCCATGAAGTACGCGGTGTCCGCGTGCGTGGTCACCTCCGTGATGGGGTGCGTCAGCCCGTTGCCGACGGCCACGCCGCGCAGGTTGATCCTCTGATGCTCCGGTAGTGTGGGGTTCACGGTTAGTATGAGCGAGCCGGCGGCGGGGATGGTCTTGCCGGCGTAGCTCTCGCCGGTGAGGAAGAGCGGGCGGGCGCGGAAGCCCGGTTGGAGGGAGAAGAACGACTGGAGGGCGGCGAGTATGTGTTCGGCGATGACGGACTGGTCGGTCGGGATGGCGGCGGGTGATGGCGCGGCGCTGAAGCCGGTGCCGAGCGGGCTGTCGATGAAGAGGAGCCCGAAGCGGCGGTTCCACGTGAAGGGGTTGGGCGAGAGGGAGCTGGAGTTGCCAACGAATAGGTAGGGGCCGAGCTGGAGGAAGTTGCTGACGAAGCCGGCGCAGCCGGGGCCGCCCTCCAGCCACACGAGGAGCGGCGTGGAGTCTGGCGGGGTGAGCGGGTGGGTGGCCTCGTAGAAGGCGAAGTAGAGCGAGGCGTTGGCGGGCGGGATGGGGAGGTAGCCCGACTTGGTCGGGAGCGCTTCTCTGGGGAACACCACTTCCGACGCGGCTGGGACGGTGGAGCTAGCAGCGACGACGATGAGGAGGAAGAGCAGGGAGAAGGGGGCAGCTGATGCCATGGCGCGGGATGCTTGAGCTGAGCCAGCGTTGTCTTGGGTTTGATACGGGCAGCAACTATCAAAGCCCTCCCTATATATTAGCCATTGGCAGGTATTTCCAACCTCACTAGATTCATGGAGCTGAAGCTGTGATTACATTAAAAGTTTTAGATAGATTATTTTGTTTACATTTTAGACAAAAAAACATAAACTTAATTCATTTTATTTTAGTTTACAAGTTTCAGATCTCAGGTGAATCTGGGATCTGAAGCTCTACTAAGGGCATGCTTGATAGAGCTCCAGATCCTAGCTTCACCTGAGATCTGAAACTTATAAGCTAAAATAAAGTGAATTAAGTTTATACTTTTGATCCAAAATTTGAAAAGATGATCTATCTAAACTCTTAAAATACTCACAGATCCAACTCTACGGATCTGGTGGAGTTAGAAATACCCAGGATCTGGTGGAGCTGGAGTTCTACCAAACACACCCTAAATAGGGCCTTACTCTTAGAGATGAAGCAATGATACATCTACATTCTACGCCGCGTACGATGCTCTTAAAATTCTATGAATCCCACCTGGCAGATAATGTTTGAAGTTTTGAACCGCGTTGCGCGCGCGAGCATTGTCATAGAATAGTCAATTCTCAATTGTTCCAAAGTGACGTGTTACAAGATCGACGCAAAATGTCTTCAGCGAGTGAGCAGAAACGCAATCCATTTGCGTGTAGCAGGAGAAGAGCATCCCATTAAATTCCTATTAGCAAATTGAACCTGGGGAAGTAACTAGCAAGGTCAATATGGAGAACAGCTCTGTAGTTTACTCTGGAGTCTGGACAAGATAAAAGCTTCACTTTCTTTCGATCTGTCCCCTCGCGCTAACAAAGCAATTTCCACCTACATCACTCAGACGACCAGACCTTCTGGTGTGCAGCGAAGAGTACCATTCCTTCCTGAGCTGATGATGTACAGACAGCAGATGCTCAAGAAGCTGAGATCACCTCTTTTCGGTTGCCCTCATCCATTTGACCATCATGCTCCCCTTCTTTCAGATTAATCACTCCATTTATTGCTACTGATCAGGAGAAGCTGCGGCCAGATATCTAAGATGTGCCATCATTTCAGCAGCTAATACATCCTTGACATGCCAGAGAGAACAACACCAACCTTTCTGTGAGTACCGGTGCCTGCCGAGGTGGCTGCAGCAACAATACCGTTAACAGATCTTGTGTATAGGTTGGTCTCTGCTGCTAATCTATCGAACGGGTCACTCTTTGACCTTGCCGAGAGTTGGAACTGAGGTGCTCTCATGTCCAGAGCAACATCAGGCGTGACTTTGGTCTTCGCACAAGCAAAGGCCTGAGAGTGCAGTGTATAGGCCCCCATGGCCTGTGATGGCATTTGATGATAACCATATGCTTGTGGGATTTGTTGATGGGGAGGATACCCTGAATTCATCACTGACCTGCTTGTACCATAAGGATGATTGGTGCTTCCACTTTCATAAGGTAATACTGAACCAGCAACTCTTCCTGGTCCCACTGGCAAATAGGAAATTATCTTAGAAATGGGCCATTATTCTTTAAACAATATCATCAAGACATGTATAATAAATGAACGCAAATGCACCTGATTGTGCTCCTTGTGGAGCCTGAAAAGCACTGGGAATATTTCCAGGAAATCTAACCATCTCCCAAGGATTTTTAGAAGGCTCGTCAGAGACAGATCTACCCCTCGATGAGGCCACAAAAGGTTGTTCCTTGGCAGGAATTGGAGTTGAGTGAACAATAGTTGACCTGCAAAAATCAAACTGCATATTAGTAAGAGAGACAGGTTTTTCCTAAATTAAGTCATAATGATAGAAGGCCGGAAGAACATACAAGTGCAGCAACACCAGGTACCAACTACTCAACTCTCGATTTGGTTTTCCATCTCAAAAAAAAAAATCTCAATTTGATTTCAGAACAAAACCCCAAGTGGCAATGAAGCATTGGACGGCAAGCTGACCTGAGAATTTGACAACCTACATATCAATTATGTGCACCCCAACCCTATTGACACAACCTCATATTCCTAGAAGACATTTTTTACAGTACCTTGTGAAAGCGGAAAGTAATCTCACGCAATAATCCTCTGTATTGGCCATTGAGGCATATATGTAGGAGAGTTTACAACAGATGGAAAGCAATCAGCAGATTGCATCTATTCCTAGTATAACAAGCTGGCCAAAAATAGAGGAGACATGAGGCAGGCGCTGGTGCTGTTGCCTTTCGGCAACGCACGTACACAAGCGCATGCATATACGGCTAACACTCCCCCGCAGTCGAAACGGTAGTTGGCCGGACGTTGAGACTGGAGCGAAATTCCGTGAAGACCGGTGACGGCAACCCCTTTGTGAAAATATCCGCATACTGCGACGACGTAGGCACATGAATGACACGAACATGGCCAAGAGCAACACGCTCGCGAACGAAGTGTAGATCGATCTCCACATGCTTAGTTCGTTGATGCTGAACCGGGTTAGTGGAGAGATATACCGCGCTGCTGTTGTCGCAATACACCAAGGTGGCTCGGTCAAGAGGAGAGTGAAGTTCCATCAACAGTTGGCGGAGCCAAGTGGCCTCAGCAACACCATTAGCGACAGCACGATACTCAGCTTCGGCACTGGAGCGGGACACGGTCTGTTGACGTTTGGACGACCAGGATATGAGATTGTCGCCAAGGAAAACACCATATCCGGAGGTGGACTTCCGAGTGTCAGGACAACCGGCCCAGTCAGCATCGGTGTAGACAACCAAGGAGGCCGGAGATGTCCGATGCAGGAGAAGACCATGGTCGAGAGTGCCACGAAGATAGCGGAGAATGCGCTTAACCAGGGCAAGGTGGGGTGCCCGTGGATCATGCATGAAAAGACAGACCTGCTGCACGACATAAGCGATGTCGGGGCGAGTGAACGTCAGGTATTGCAAGGCGCCTGCGAGATTCTGGTAATCAGTGGCATCAGGTACAGGGTCACCGACAGCTGCGAGCTTCGAGTGTGTGTCAACAGGGGTGCTACAAGGCTTGCAATCAGACATGCCAGCTCGCTCGAGAATCTCCAGAATGTAATGACGCTGAGAAAGGTGCATAGAACCACTTTGTCGGGTAACGGACAGTCCCAAAAAATGATGCAGGGGGCCAAGATCCTTCATGGAGAACTCCTGTTGCAGGGCCGTAATAGTGCGACGAAGAAGAGCGTCTGATGAGGCAGCGAGGACAATGTCATCAACGTAGAGCAGCAGGTAAACAAGCACGGTGCCTCGACGAAAAATAAATAGTGACGGATCCGACTTGGCCTCCACAAATCCCAGAGACCGAAGATGTGTGGCGAACCGACTGAACCAGGCGCGAGGCGCCTGCTTAAGTCCGTAGAGAGACTTGTTGAGGCGGCAGACGTGCTCGGGGTGAGCAGAATCAACGGCTGCAGGGTCAGATACGATATCTTGTCTCGGAGAGAGTGCCATGAAGAAACGCATTGTTGACATCAAGCTGATGAACAAGCCAATCCCGAGAAAGAGCCAGAGTCAGAACCATCCGAATAGTCGCCGGTTTCACAACCGGGCTGACGCATGCATATACGGCTAACACCTTGCACTCCCTTAAGTAGCAGGGAGTACGTACTAAATCCAGCCATCCATTTACAAGTGGGTATTATGGACATTATCTTTTAATCCTATATTGAGTAATTGGACTTATTTCAAACCCAAATAATCCCTAACCTAACAGAAATCTTCAAGTCATTGGATTGGAAACAGTGGACAACCCACGTTAATTGGTGAGTACTGTCCTGGGTCCAAGACCATGCACAGCAACTTAATACTCAAGAATTACAACGATTGTAGATCTTTTAACTCCTGTGGTCACCTAACCCCAGTCACTTCACTCTCAAGTTTATATAGCCCAGCAAACTATCCTGAGAATAAACTCATACCCAATTCAGAAGATGATTGTATCATCATTTGACCCACAGGCCACAGGGATGGAGGAAAACTGGGATGCAGTTCACAATGCACCTTGAAGTGGTTTGCACCCTTGCAGCTAATATGGAAGAAAAAACAGAACGGACACAGGACCTGAATATGATGTCATATTACCTAGGAAGGGATGCATGTTTTCTCTCCATTGGAACTACAGAGCCGCTACCACCACTTTCTTCAAGATGAGAAAACTGCTTCTTAAATTGATCAACAGCACTGATAAACACAGCCACAAAATACCGTGGTCAGTAAGAGTTGACACAACGAACAAAATGAGTAAAAACATGCATGCGCAAAAACACCGTACATGTGCAAAGTGCAAACATAGAAAAGCTAAAACCTTGGGTACAGAAAGTTTGTCCTCTCTGTGCCATTCATGTAGTTCTTCAGCAATTGTGGATGATATTCCAATATCTCCTGGAATATCAGCTCCCTTATATCTTCCTTTGACATTCTACTGTTCTCAAACTCAAACTCCACTTTTCTGATTGGCTGACAGGATGGTTCTCTCTCAGCCTTGGAAAGGCCTTTAAAGTATGGATCAGTCAATGCCTACAAAACATAAGTATTGAAAAAAAATCACAACTTATTCCATAGTACAACAACCTGAAGTTGCAAGCAATAAAGAAAAGAAACTGAGACATCATAATGATAAAATAGCATACAAAAGATTACCTCTTCTGCAGTTGGACGGTCCTTTGGATCAAAGGCTAATAGCCTTTCCAATAGTTTTAGTGCCAAAGGATCTGCATTGGGAAACTTCTGTGAAAATGTTACTGGATCTTTCTTTCTCATACTGCTCAAATACCTTCTTGCTTTCTCATTCCGAACCTGGAAAGTAACAAAACAATATAGTCAAACTTTGAAGTCATCGAAACCGCTCACCAGATAGACTACAGAAAAAGTCCTCCCTTGAATTTAGTACCATACCCGAGAAATTGTATCCATCGATGGTGTGCCTAGAAGATCAGTCATTAAGTCTAACTGATGAACAACATTTTTACCAGGAAACAAAGGCTTCCCTGTCAGAACCTCAGCAAAGATGCACCCAATGCTCCAAATATCAATAGCGGGTGTATACTGCATTTTCCCCGGGGCAATCCAAACAGATTAAGATCATGCATATAACCAGGAAATGATTTAACACAAACAGACAAGTGGCACGGCACAGAATTTTGTCATGTATGTTAAGATCAAAATGTTTTTTACTGTTCTTAATAGTAAGATCATCTCATCTGGTTGTTGTAAAAGTTGCTATTAAACAAGAAATTGATTCATATTTGTGTAGAACAACGAATGAACAAATGCTAAGATTGAATCCATTAATGAAAATAGATCACATAATAGAAAATGGTATACAGAACAAGAGTGAAAATATCTAAATTTCTACCTAAAATGGAGAAAAAGTAAAAATGAAACATAGGTTCCAAATCTAATATATTTATTAGTTGTAATTAAACATATAGATCACTAGCAGAATGCCTTTGAGAAATCTTAGCACACAATACAAGTGTTTGAACAATTTTATTGGATGGAGCCACAACAAAACAAGAATAGGTACAAAACACATTAACATTTCACCAAAGAAACTATAGTCAAAGAGCATAAAAGCAAATGATATGTTTATATGATCACAATTGATAGCTCATGATATGGCACCATCAATCATTTGCCTGCCACAACTCATACTTGAATCATATTTCTGTCAGGGCAGCAATAAGCATGAATTGTAAAGATCACCTTTGAGAAGAAGGATCCACAGAGCTCTGGAGCTCTATACCATCTTGTTGCGACATAATCCTGCAGATAATATGTATGATATCCTTAAATCATGATACTTTAATGTTTACTACAATCAGTTTAAAAACTTAAGGGTTTGTACTAACATACCGTCCAGAAGACTGTTGTAGGGGTATCGTTGAATGCAACTCGTGCTAATCCAAAATCACATATTTTCAATTTGCAGTTAGAATTTGCTAGAATATTCTTGGGCTTCAGGTCACGATGATAAACACTAGCTGCAGTTATATAAACTCACTATCAGTACAAATGATTGTGGTAAAATGTAAAAGTAGAATATGCAATGACAAGAATTCCATAAACCAATCAGATCCAGTGTCTTTATTAGAGAGGCTACCATGCAAAAGTAAAAGAAAAAAGAAAAAGAAAAAATATTTCATTTCAAGTTCTTCTAACAAACTTGCATTAAATAATAGTCTTTTGTTTATCTTGACTGATACAATATAAGCATAATTTACTTTCATCATGGCTTTGGAATGATCTATGGATCAAAAGACTACTCCGAGAAAATTCAACGTGAGCAGACTATATATAAACGGATGTTATATGGTCACAATAAAAACATGCAGAGAATATCACAGTAGTAACACACAAATCCACAGTTTGTAAGAAACGAACCAGTTTAATAGATGTAATATGTAAAGAGCATCCAAAGAAATAATATGCAACTGTAGTTGGTTGAGAGATGAAAACACCCATAATTTTTATATCATCAAGGAAAAAAAATCCTGTTGCTAACATCGTTTGTAAACATATATGGTTAATTATCTGCTCTGGATCGACTGCATTTGAAGCAAACCAAAATTTGGCAATTACAAATATCAAGTGAGAATTGCTGACTGCGTAGATTGCCTAGCTCTGGTTATTGAGGCAACCATAACTGACCCACCACTTGACTTTCTCATATCAAAGCACAACCCCCCTGGTGACAGTGATTGAAGGGCAAGGTGACTAACCTCTATGCAATAATGCAGGTGCAATATATATTAAACCAATCACAGAATGAACTGCAATGTAAAAAGAGATAAAACGGAACCTGACCAGACCTACTACACAGGTTACAACGCACACCATTTTCACGAGAGAAAAAAAAAATATTTTGCAAGCAATGATCGACTTGAAGGTAATGGTTTCCTACCAGTATGAATGTATTTGAGGGCCCGGAGTAATTGATAGAGGAAAAACTGGTAATGCTCTTTTGTCAAGTCATCGTTAGCCTTTATAACTTGGTGGAGATCGGACTCCATAAGCTCGAAAACAACATAAATATCTTTGAAGTCCCTTCTAGAGGGGGGCAACATAATGTGTTTGATCTCAACAATGTCAGGGTGCCTTAGGAGCCTCAGAAGCTTGATCTCACGGAGAATACGAGCGGCATCAGATACATGCTCAAAAATATTACGTATCTTCTTGATCGCCACTTTCTGTCTAGTATGCAAATCAATGGCAGAGCACACAACCCCATAGCTTCCCTTACCAATGACTTCTTGGATCCTGTACCGGTTTGCATCACCATACTCCGTGAAAAACTCCGCCTCCGCAGTACTCTGGAAAACGATTTGTGCACGCTGAATCAGCAAACTGTGAAAAACAACAATTGTTAAACAGATCGCCACCTACAGAGAACTGAGATGCCACCATGATTGGTGGGGTTGGAAAATCATTGCAGATCGTCAGAGGTTTCGAATGGACACAATGCAACAGAACCAGCCATTAAGAAGCTACCAACAGCACTAAATCATGGACGCAAAAAAAAAAATTTTGTTTTACCACTGAAATCGGCTTGCTCGTGGGCATATCTGAAGACCCCCCACAAGCAAAGGGAAAAACATGGCGCGCCGACAGGACAACGCAACAGCTTGCGGTTTTGTTTAATTTGGCACACAAGGCATCACGAAGCGGCACGAAATGGTCAACTTTTGCATGTGAAGTATGAGCTGTTTGTAACTCACCATTCAGCGCACACGGTATTTTACCCTTTTTTTCAAAAGAAATAGCCAGATCACACATTTTGGCTATGGGGATTAGGAAGGATGCTAATGCTAAAATCTCATCAAAACTTGTAGAAAATCTTTTTTTTTAAAAAAAAAACGGGAAAAATAGCAGCCATAATTCAAACAGAAGAGAGAAGGCCGAAAAAGTGGCTTATTTGCGATTTAGAACTGAAATCAACAGCAAAAAGCTACACTTCCACACCATAAGACAATTCAGATACTAACAACTATAGAAAACAAAAGCATTGAAGAATACTGAGACAATTACTACTCCCCACCAAAAAAAACAGCAATAAGCATCCAGCGAGACATCGACGCCCAGAGCCACAGAAAACTCGAGAAGAAGCAAAGATCGCTGGAGCGCAGCCCACCTTCTTGCGCTGTTCCTGCTGCATTCCGCTCCCGTACGGATCTCCGAGACTCCGACCAAACCACTCCAAAAACCGCCCCTCTCCCTCCCGCAGCCCTCAAACCAGCCTCCCGATCACCCAAACCTAGGCGCAACCGCACGGCATTCGCTCCCCCACGACGCCCCCGCTCCAAATCCACACGCCGCGCGAGTCGAACCGCGCGAGGCGAGCGACCCTAACGCCGGGGAAGCGCGCCGCGCCGCGAGGGTTAGTTCAGGGTCGTGACCTCTCCCTCCTCTTCCCGATCTCGCCGCGTTCGCGTCGAGGCGTCGAGCGTTCGAGGACAGGAGAGACGGAGGGGGGAAAGGGCGATGGGAAGGTGGATTTCTCGTTCGTCGTGGCTTCCTGCCGACTTGCCGTTAATCTAAGGATTCCTTTTTATGTGTTTTTTGGGCCACATGGCATGGGCAGGCCAGCGGGTGGGTTACTTGTTGGATGACTTTGCGCCGTCCGATCCGCATCTTTATGGTGATCACCGCTCATCTAAACACTTACCTCTCACAGCTTACATACGTGGGCATAAAATGCAAACTTAAATAGTCGCATGGCCAGAATTTCTTAGGAGGTAAAGCATCCTTTTAAACTCCATTTGGCACAAATTTTAGGGTTTTTTATGGAGCAAATTTTAGAGTTGGAGCAAAACAATTCTTCTGACATCAAGGTTGGGCAGCCTAATGGTGACTCTACTGCCAATTAAACTTAGGGGGTGTTTGACAGGTTAAAGATCAATAATCTTGGTTCTTTCGGTTTCAAAAAAAAAAACTTTAGTTCTTCTCTTTTATTTGGTTATGGTGGAGCTACACTTGTTAACAGTAGCATTAGTTTTAATTAATGGGGTTATATCGAATTGGTTCATGATATTTGCATTTGCGAACGATGTAGGTTGGTGTTGGTCTTGTGTGGCTTTTAGCACTGGTACCGGGGCTTAGGTGGTGGGCATCTGTGACAGAATTGAAATGCCAACTAATTGGCTTGCCTTCAAGTCACAATTTCGCCTTGCCATCAGACTTAACCTTTTGTAATGTACAAGAAAATGTTCTTCCAAGGTCCAAACACGAAGAGGAGAAAAATCTGCCAAAACTTATCCTTCTTGTAGCAAGTCTGTCTTCTAGTAAAATTTATAATATCGTGAGCTTCATTGCTTTCCCTTCCAATATAAATTGCGTAAATTTTGAAACAAGTGAAGAGGTAAGTAATCATCATCTATCTACCACGGTAGGAGAACAGCGGATGCATCCATTTCACTGTCCGGTGCAAGTATTTTCAGTACAATGCGTGTTAAAATTAAACAGGTAAAAGCTAAAACCGCGCTTGCATTGCACAGCAGCATTACGAACGTGACATATGGAAGCATTTTGCATTTCTCTACGTGACCATGCCCATCTCGTTATTAATATGCATTTAGGTTTCCCAATTGACTAGGCTCATCGCAAGTCCTGCCAGTAGCATCGCTGCACTTATTGGTGATTAATTATTAACATTAAACAACACGGATGGAGTCACAATGAAATAATAGAAGCGTTTGTTGGGCCAAGGAGAGCATCGCAGAGAACTATCTGTCACTGCAAAGAAAGGACGACGGTAACAATCAGTAGGACGTCTACACATAGAAAAGAATATGTTGCCACCGACAATAACCTATGTGATGTCTGGCACAAGCAAGGCGTCTGTCTATTCATTTCTGTACAGTTGAACATATCCCGACCTCTACTTCAATTGTGCCTAATTCACCCACAGCATCATGAGAGGAAATGAGGAATAATAGGATTATTAGGAGAAAATTTAAAGTATAGAAACATACACATACTCATACATATCTCAGCAATCCAGAATGCACAAACTGTTTTACGAGTGCAGGCCTGCAGGGTGCCCATACAACGCACAATGTGCCACTGGCTATAAGCATGTTAATTCATAGTCATACTAACTCCAATGGTAAATGAAATTGCACAATTCTTTCACCACCGAAAAAAAAAATACTAGTACTTCAAGTATCAAGAAGTTGAAACTTTCACATATACAGTAGCTTCTTTTATTTACCTTGCAGTTACATGAGATGCAAAATAGAATGCTATTATACATTTACACACAAGGTGGAGGATACGCAGCGAGATTGTTGCTTGTGATGTTGCTGCATCAATCATCTCCGAAAAATCGACATGATACTAACAAGAAGGATTTCTATGGAAGCTACTCTAAACCCACATGCAGGCGTGTATCTGATCTAGAGCCATCAAGTGAATCCATCTAGTCAATCCTTTCAAGATTATATTTCACCGTGTTCTCAAGGGTACTTCTGAACTGGCTCCTAGGAAGGCACTGCAAATTTTGGAGAGCTAAGTCACCTTTCTCCTTTGCAAGCTCTTGAGCCCTTCTAATTCCACCACTTCTATGAACTAACTCTATTGCAGTAGCCAAGGAATCAGTGTCACTGAACTCAGAATCGATTATCTCCCTTAGCTTTGGTTCATATTGCAACGCAAAAATGACTGGAGCTGTCAGATTTCCCTTTGCCAAGTCACTTCCTGCTGGTTTGCCAAGTTGCTCAGCTGATTGGGTGAAGTCAAGAATATCATCAACTACCTGGAATGAGAGCCCGAGATTCCTGCCGTATTCATACATTTGTTCACATATAGTGGTGCTGACACCACTAAATATGGCAGCAGACCTTGTGCTCGCAGCGAGCAGAGAAGCAGTCTTATAATAGCTCTTGAGCAGATAATCATCAAGGGTGACGTCACAGTCAAAAAGAGTCGATGCTTGCTTTATCTCACCACTGGCAAAGTCCTTGATCACCTGTTAGCACACCATTTTTTTACAAACAAATAACGCATAATTTCAAAGAAGAGAAGGAAGTTTGCTCAAGTCCTTCATTACCTGGCTAATGAGCTTTATAACTTCAATGTTTTCTAAGTTTGCAAGAAACCAAGAAGATTGTGCAAACATAAAATCACCAGCAAGTACGGCGACCCGTGTTCCATATAACTGATGAATGGTTTCTTTCCCTGCAAACAATCAGATCTAGTTTAGAATAAATTTGTCAATTTCTTTATCCCCTCATTGACTCCATTATGATGAATAAAAATGAATGTAAAATGAAAACAAACATGAAACTCCCAAATTCCCATATCAAGGAAAAGTGCAATAGTTATATATCTGTCAATTTACAGTCATGATACCGAGATCATATCCTGCCATGCCAAAAAAATATGTAGAAAATGCTTCTAAGAAGAACATAACTTATTAGGAAAATGCATCAAAGAGGCTATAAACCAAAAAAAGAAAGGAAGGAAGGAAGGAAGAAAGAATGGTTTTTATTGAAGTACTGTTGGCTTTTTTGTACAAAGCATCATATGTACCTCTTCGCATCCCACTATCATCTATGACATCGTCATGTATTAAATTTGCAGTGTGAATCATCTCTATGATCTCTGCCAAGCGTTGATGTTCTGTAGTTAGCTCCCTGGATTGCAGAAACAAAAGGCCTGAGTGCATAATTTCAGAACACCAGACTAGAAATGGTTATGTTGCAAATGGAGGAGGAACTTACCACAAACCAGCTAATTCAGCAGTTGCTCTGGACACCAGAAAAACTAATGCTGGTCTTAATCTCTTTCCACCAGCACCAAAAATTTGTTCTGCCGCAGAAACTAAAACTGGATTTTCTGCACCAACAAGCTATTGAAGATACATCAGCTAATTAGTGTGGCAAGTAGGAACTCAACAAGAATTAGTCTAGAAAAAAATTCTGTACTCACATATTACATATTAAAAATTAGTGCAAATATGTATATTTGATATGTAATTCTCTGAAGTTTGATGTCTTAATTATACAAACAGCGATGATGTATGGATGAAGGACTGTAAAGCAGACCTTATGATGTAGATTTTAAGGAAGATTTGTGTATTGTGGTGATTGGAGAATAAAAAAAAGATACTTCAGTCAGAGTAGGAAGACATATTGAAATTCAAAATAAGTGGTAATGTTTGTAGAAAAGGACACACAAGGCCGTGGAAGAAGTTATGGAAGCTGCAAAAGTGCCAAATAAGAGCCAGAAAAAGCCATCTGCCCACTCGTGGTGCTGCTAAGCTCCAAGTCATCAAATTATGGAGCCAATACATGAAGAAAAATAGTACGATTTTGAAAGGGGTGCACCAGTAGGCAACTGTCACTGTCATTAGTCATATCTATACTCCTGTGCATTCTGCGGTCCACTTCTGAAGAACAAGTGCAGTGCTGCAAACTTGTGCATAAGTTTGCAGCACAAGTGATGATTACATACAGAGAGGTGCTTCTATGCTTTTCTTTTTAACAGTTGCACAAATATTAAAGCATGAATGAATGGTAGATGGTGATTACTTACCCTTTCGTTTGCTTCAAGATTTATGCAACTTGTATTGGGAGGGAAAGCATTGAAGCACTGCTCATACATATTTTCTTTAGGAGCTTTATTGTATATTTCCCTTGAAATTCCATGAGCTTGTACAAATTCGCAACAAGTCAACTATATTATAGATACTCATGAAAGCATAGTAGCTTCTGCATGATTTTCCATCCATCTACCTATTATCTGCCAACAGCTTTGGTATACAAGGAGGAAGTGCAGAATATATAAAGCAAGCAAGATTCTGGTTCTGTCAGTTTGACAATCAAATTGAGTTCAATTGTAGCTTCTTCCTAACTTGATCCTTGTAATCGTGCTTCTTCCCAATTTCTACATAGAAGTTTTTTTTTAAAAAAAAAAGAACAACAAGCAACCGGTACACACTTCAAGCCATAGACCCAAACAACCTGCAGAATCTTCTCAAAATTGGGGTTTTCTTTTGCAGGTGTTATTTTTTTGTATTAAATTTGAAGGTGTCCTGTCTAATATTTCTTTTCTACATCAGATAAGAAATAACAATTGATTTGAGGACATGTCGAGACCAAGGCAATTTCGGATAGTGTAGCTAGTAAATAACATGATAATAACTGTTGCAACACATTTTGGACGCACTTTCTATGTAACTTCACGAAAATGCTACCTTTAGATGCAAACATGACCAATTTGAATACTCATAACTAGCCTTACTCATAGTAACAATGTGCTTCTGTCAAATACACACACAGAAAGAGAAAATACTCAGTCATAAATGCACAGCCTACATGAATGCATCTCTTCCAAAACAATTTGGAGTGAACTTAACAAAACGATGTGGCCTTAAGAAGAACCTCACCGATTTCAGATTGTTGTCGAGCTTCAGTAGGTCGTCAGAGACAACATCCAATAGTGAAGAAACAGAAAGGCGCTCAGGGAGCCTTGTTGGTGTCGCACTAGTAATCGTCTCTGCCGGCACCTCAATTGCAGCCAGGCCTACACAAACACGTTAACTCAGCCTCACTCAAAACACTGCTGCTCGAAGGATACAGTAAAACAGTAGAAACAAGAGTCACAAAAACCTGGCTGGCTGGGTGAGGCCAAGAAACAAACACATGGCATGCGCCGCCTCGGCACCGCCCGCGTGCCAGTCCGGTCGGCCCAACGACAACGGCAGGAGGCCAGCCGATCCAAATCCAAAGCCTTCCTGCTCACGTACACTCTTGGGCAGCTCACAGATAACATCTCCCACAGACAGACGCACCGATCCAAGAACCAAAAAAAGCAAGCTATCGCGCTTGGAGCTCCCAAGAACCACTGATAACAAAATCTTTGGACGCCAAGAGCCTCTTCCTCAGACAATAACAGCCGAGAAGAAAATGAATAATGCTATCTTGTGATTGGTTTCGTGTGAGAATCTTGCTCAATTTGGTGGCGAGATCCCCCTTTCTTTTGCCTGGAAAAGAAGAGACGGGAGGGAAGTGGCGGCTCCGGGCCGAGGGACGGGGCTGAGGAGGTTTTAAATGGGGAGCATGCGGAGGAGAAGAAGGGGGATTTGTGGGTAAATGAGGGCCATAGAACGAAGTTGTTTGTCTGAGCTCAGGAGCAAGCAGCGTGTGAGCGAGCTTCATCACTTTGCGCTACCTTTTGCTCTCTGGTCCTAAAGTCCTTGCAATTGCAAGGCAAGACTAGTAGACTACTTAAGGGTGTGTTTGGTTGCTTGTATGTATAAGATGATTTGAGAAAAAAAGTCATCCATGTGTTTGGTTACTTGAATCGAATCAATCTGTCCTGAACGGTGGAATACAAATTTAAGAAATATTCTCTATAGATGTTGAAATATTCTATTCACCCAAAATAATAGAATAAAATGGTACAGGACTATTCTATCACATTCAACTCATCCCACCAACCAAACACACCGTAACTGTTTTGAATTACTCCCGCTTTCTATCGGTAGATTACCCGACAGCTCTGCTCATTAACGACTGAAGTAACTAGGTTGTCAAACATAGAGCAAACTTACTTCGGGGGCTTTAATTTGCTAATTACATACTAGTATTTGTTAGAAAATTGATATCACAGCCACAGGGCATGGTACAATACAATCCTTAGGCTTGATTGATGTGCCTATTAAACGCGTCTATTTGCGGCCGGCAATCGGCTCGCCAGCATGTCCTTTCTTCCATTACTCAACTCAAAGATAAGACCTAAGAGATGTAATTCTGCAAGTTTAACGGCTTGTCTAGTTAAATCTACATTTAGGGACCTACAAGCGAAGCTAATGTTTTCAGGGCTGTACAATGGTCGGTTGGAGTTGTACCTTGAAACGCATCGGGAATGTCAGAACGGCTGCGAAATCTGCGGGTCTCCTACGCTCGCAAGGAAGAAAAAACGAGGGATCGGATCGCATTCGCACGAACGTGTGCTGGGAGAAGGCCGACGTGGACAAACGGGGATGACCGGTGCATGTGGTGATGAAGCGTATGCCACCGATATTCATTCCGGCCGGTCACGTGGTCGCCGTGGGGTTGGTTTCGGCTACCATTTGGCCTCAGAATTGGCAGGGCGCGACGTCCGTCCAAGCAAGAAATTGAGATATTTTTTTACTGTAGATTTAATATGATTTAATATGATTTTAGTGGTATCTTTCATGATTTAATATGATTTTACTTCATGATTTAATATGATTTTACTTCATGATTTAATATGATTTTACTTCATGATTTAATATGATTTTACTTCATGATTTAATATGATTTAATATGATTTACTTCATGATTTAATATGATTTTAGTGGTATCTTTCACCGTACCATACTGGTGTATCTATGCACTGTCGCTATGGCCAAAGAAACACTTAGTAAAATATTTTTATATTTTATATAAGACTAGTATAGTGACTGTGCTAACGCTACGACAGCAGTACACCCGCTTATCAATTAAATGAGAAAATAAGTATAAATACAATACTTAATAATAAAAGAGAAATCTAGAATTTTAAATGAATTTAGAAAGAAAAACGGAACTAAATGGAGGTAGAATGGGTGAAAACGGGCTCTCAAAAGATTTTAAATCAAGAAAGAGAAAGAAAAAAGAATTTTTTGATTTTAGTTTATTTTTTTTGCAGCTTCCACAGAGAGCACAGCGTGCTCTCTGGGCTTGGCCAACGCAAGGGGGAGGGAAGGTGTAACTCCCCGGCACCCACAGTGCCCTGAGTGTCACCAAAAAAAAGGAAATAAAACTAGATAAGGAGATCAACTCTAACAGTACTTCGAAATCCACTAAAAATTTCGGCAGCACCTTCCCTAAAACATGGACATCCACTCAGCAGACAAAAGACAAAAAAACATTCTGATATCTTCTACAACATGTCATGGAATCAATCAACCATCATGACCAACTAAGCACACAACTAAACATAATATCATCAATCATCAATTAAACTTAACTACAACATGATTACATAATGAATTCAACTAATTTTCAGTGGAACCGATTAACCCAACTAATCTTTTAACATGTCATGAGCGTGAGTGGAGGTGCACTAAGTCCCATCCCGACAAGTCGCTCTCAGGGTACCTAAAAACATTAAACAAACAAGTATGAGTTCAAGACTCAAAGAAAGTGCATCACAAACCAATTTACACAATTAAATTAACAGTAAGAGCATACTTCTTATCCAAATCCATGAATTTATAAAACAATAGTATCAACAACATTTACCTCTTTTCACTTCATTACTTACTTATTACACGTACCTCTTTAAATCTCTTTGGATGAGTCCACGACTCGATCCCAACTCTACACATTTTTATTGAACTCAAAATCATCGTTAGGATGCAATGCGACATGCATGCTCATGAATGCTCTTTTCTTTGCACGTACCAGTATCTGCCGAGTGCACACCCGTCGGTGTGCACCCTCACGTCCCTTCCATCCCGTGGAAGGTGCCTACTCTTACTGCCTCGCTCCCATTCACTTCGATAAATGGGACCACGAGGTAGGACTTTCGTGTTCACTACGTGTGAACACAGAGGCCCGCATCAGAATGGGTCGCTTCTTCAATTATGAATGCACGTATGCAATTAACATGAATACATGTGCAACTTCATTCATTTTCACCACTTGCATAGTCATGCCCAATTTCATAAACATCAGTCAATTCATCCATCCATGAATTACCGTTCTTACTAGTCCAAGCAAATTCAAGAAATATGCATGGTAGCACATCATATCATATTCATATGCACAAGCAACCAATCAATATTATAATATCCTTCTAGTTTATACACTTGCCTTCTACCGAGAGGAATGAAGTGGCGGAAGAAGAAGCCACTCCAAGCTACTCCACCTAGAAATACAATTGCACTCAAAATCACATGTTCTAGAGTCAACAAACATCACTTTCACTCCCTAAATCAAATTTGCCCCAAAACTCAATTCATACAAAACTAGTTTAGATAGCCCACTTCACCACAGCATAACTACTGCTATATAACTTTAAATTGAGCAAATGAAGACATTTTAAGCATCTACATAAAATTTTCCATCTATCTCTAGGCAATTGCAAATTCCAACTCGGTCTCTAACTTGTCCTAAATCATAGAACAACATTGAATCTGCTACTAGTCACAATTTGGACAGCAAAAGGTAAAACTTGCATAACTTTTTAATGGTTGAACCAAATTGAGTGAACTCAATTTACAATTAATCACAAGAGGATAATATACAACTATATTATAGCCATTTATTCAGAAGATGCATTACTAGTTCCTAGATTAGAGATGGACAGAGGTTATATACATTAACAGCAGTTCTGAACAGCAGGTACTAAAATGAACATAACTTTTAATTGGCTAAGTAAAAATTTGCATTCTTAGGCTCCAAATGACCACAAGAGGATAACCTACAACTATATTATAGCCATTTATTCAGAAGATGCATTACTAGTTCCCAGATTAGAGATGGACAGAGGTTATATACATTAACAGCAGTTCTGAACAGCAGGTACTAAAATGAACATAACTTTTAATTGGCTAAGTAAAAATTTGCATTCTTAGGCTCCAAATGACCACAAGAGGATAACCTATAGTTACCCTATAGCCATTTTCTCAACACCTGAAAGTAAAGTCCTCAAACTTCCCTCTGAACTTGAGACCAACTCTGAACTTTCAGCAGAAATCTGAGTTCTGGACAGCAACTTCAACATGCCAAAACTTTTGATTCCTAACTCCAAATTAAGGATACTAATACAGTTTCTAAATCTACAAGAAATTTACTAACTCTCTCTAGGCAAACAAAAATTCTAATTCGGCTTGCATCTAGCTCTAAACAGCAGTTTAACATTTCAGCTATCAACATGAGCACAATCAGGACAGCCATCACTAAAATGACTATAACTTTTGATTGGCTGAACGAAATTTAGTGTTCTTATACTCAAATTAAAGGGGATTCGACGATATACAACTTTTCCTATAGCCAAAAGTTCAGGAAAAGCTTTTAACTAGCTCGAAACGCAAACCTAACAGACAGGCAAAACTCAGCCCGAAAACAGCAGTTTTCCCCAAACCCTAGAACCACTTTTCCTCCAAAACTTCAAAATCCCAAACCCTAGAACCCCATACCAGCAAGATACCTCCATTAGCACAGCATGGGCCCTCCCAAAACTACCAAATACTCACCTCCTAGCTCATGAGGAAGAAGAGGGGGAGGAGAAGCTGCAGCTCATTGCTGCTGCTTCTTGCACATTGTCTTCTTTCTCTGAGGGAGGAAGAGGCGCTGATTGGGGAGGAGGATGCGCCACAAGGGAGGAAAAGAAATGAGAGGAGTTAGGTGGGGAAGGGAAAGGAGGAGGTAAGGGGAAAAGAAAAAGGGGGTGGGGAGAGAAAAATTGCAACTGCGATCGAAAATTTTTTCGTCTGCGACATTACAGAAGGCCAGGGGTGGCCGGCCGGTCGCAGTGGATCGGCACTGGTGCGACGAGATTGCCGGCACCAGCGCCTGCGGGGGAGGAGTCACGGTTGCGGTGAATTTCGTCGGGAAAGATGACGGTGATGGTTTGGGTTATCTCCAAAATCCGACGATCTTTACAAGAGGGAGCACTTGGGGATTTACGCAATGCGATGGGGTGGAGGAGAGCTCGCCGGCTTTTATATCCCCGAAACAAGCATATTTATGGAAACCATAATTTGGGATCAAATCAGATTGAGAGGAAATTTTGGCAATAGAGCACGAAATTTGGGGAATTAACACCATAGATGGAAAGAGGAGATTTGGTGCGGGATTGATGGAGCTTTGGAGCTTCTTTCTTGCTTTAATAGAGGGAGGGAAAGAAGAAGCTTCTCTGATCTGGGCTGTAGCTAGAAGAAGCTACAGGTGAGTTGCCTTCATTTTTTTTAAATATAGAAGGATTTTTTAAAAGATAGCACATTAGGTTAAAAAATTCTAGAAGAATTCTAAAAAAAATCGATTATTTTGTACTTAATAAAATTATTTTCAAAAAAAAATAAATTATAAATTTGCCGAGGCACGGCGGCCGCGAGATCGCTGACCAGCAACCTTGCCGCGTCGACAAAGCCACCGATGGCGATCGTGGAGACATTACAGACCTGCGTTCTCCGGCCATGTTGCCTATCTCCGGTTTCCTTTTCCCAAGACGCATCTTGTATGGTCCTTTCCTTTTCCAGGACGTTTGTTTCCTTTTCCTTGATTCCAAGACGTTTGTTTCATTTTCCTTGTTGATGCTGAAGGTGAGGGAAGGTATGTTGTGGGCTACAGGGATGATTTCGGAAAAATATAGAAAAATAAATCTGCTCGCCGACCATTGGATCCAAGAAAAAAGATAAAAATTAAACGATTGCTTTCGCCACTACCGGTTCCGAGAAAAATTGAAAAAATTAAGCGAAGACTCACAGATCGTTGGTTCCTTAGATAAAAATAAAAACAAAAATCCAGTACTCTCCGTCAGCTGAAAATTAGGCTCTATGGGGCTAGTTCCTAAAAAAATCTCGAGAAGGGTCATATTCGGAAAAAAATACGATCACAATGCCAAGACAATAAAAAATTCAAGTCTTGTTTCCTTGCATGCGGATCCTCCCTGTTTATTTCCTTGTTTGATTCACCCTCCTTCCAAATATGTAGTACGTACTATTTTGGCCAGTAAAAAATTCAAGTCTGGTTTCCTTGCATGCGGATCCTCCTTATTTATTTCCTTGTTTGATTCGCTCTCCTTCCAAATATGTAGGTGGAGGAGGTTTGTTGTGGGCCACAGGGATGATTAGACACACTAAATAATGGCCATTGGATGTGGGTGAGTAAAACTGACGAAAGATCTGAGACGTTCATTTTGATGAATGCAAGTTTCTGGGGACGTTTTGCTGGGTGCACGAACATTAGACCATCTCTAATGAGGTGCATTATTTAGGGTGGACGTAGAAAAAATTGCTTAGGTGCATTATAAAGGGGTATAAATATTTTATAAAAACACTATATTATATCTTTGTACTCTCTAGCACCTTATAGAGAATAAAAAATATATTCTAAAAATATATTAGAACTAATTCTCGAACTTAAGACCTATAAAATAAACAAATAGCCCAACTAACCATCTCAATCTCACATCACAACTTACTAATATTCATATTGTAATTCTTACGTGGAGAATTAGAAATGACGATCAGAGAGCGTGAATGATCAACAACTAATTTTCCCCCTAAAAGAACCAACTAAAACCTTACTCGATCAAAGAAGAGTAGAAGAAATAATTTTTTGAAAAAAAGAATCAGCTCTGGGGCGGCACAACTGCGCTGCAGGGGCGATAGTGCCAGATGAACAGTAGCCCCGGTTGCTTTTGGATGAATAGTAACATCATCGCGACTTCAAAACTAAAATTTGTGTAACTTTTGATCGGTTGATCCAAACTTCATGAAACTTTGTATGCACCTTCCTAAAGATGTTAGGAACCTATTCCAACCTTCAATCACAAGGATTGACGTCAAAGTTCCGAGATTTTTCAAGTTTAGTGAAGGATGCACTAAAACCGGGTCAAATACAAAAACTTCACCTTGAGCTTGCTTGTGGAGATTTGATGATCAAGATGGTTTTAAATGGTTTCCTACATGCCATAGCAAACTAGAATACCAAAAAGAAAAACCTCAAAAGAGCAAAATTAAGATCTACCTCAAATCCTTCATTCTCAAGCAAAAAATAGGTTTCTTGATAAATCTCTTAATGATCATGTGGGAGTTTATCTAGATAATTAGGATATGATCCAAAGAGGATTCATCTATCAATCATTCATCCTTAGCAACACAAGATCAAGAGAAAAAGAAATCACAATGAAAGATAAAAAATTCAAGAAGATGGAAAATCAAAACAAGAGACGAGATCTGAGCACAAATTTTGATTTCATTTCAGATTAAGAAGATTGATTACAAAGCCTCTCAAATGAGGGTAAAACTCCCAAGGAGCACTCACACGCCCACACAAGAAAACCAAAATCTTGTGGAAACCCTAATCCTTCTCCTAGGCTTAATGGCTTAAGGCTTTACCTTTCTCTACATCTCCTTATATAGAGGAGGCAACCCTAACCCTAAAATCTGGACACTCAAGTGGATACCATTCATATTTACATGGGCTAACCCAATAATCCAATACACATAACGAGTTTTAAACACATAAGTATGCTTCTCAAAGCATACTTCTTCGTGACACTCAATTTGCTCCACAAGTCCGAATTTGCGTCTATGTCCATTTTGGCTAGATCTAAACCGTTTAGACCACCGCCGTAATTTTCCAAACCGCCTCGATCCTCGATAATGGGCCAATTACCTATTCGCCCCACGACCGATCATTTCCTTTGACTCAAAGCATTGCCCATGCTTCGTCATCCGCTATATGACCCTAATGACTTCACACCAAGACTCTCACGCGTCCGAACTCCCTCGAGCCGTCCTCGCTTGCAAACGGGCCCAAATCACTTGGCGCACCACATGACCTTGTCCGCTTCATCATGTTGGTGTTGGCCTCCTTGACCATTCTGAACCTCAACTACTCCATGAGCCTAATCCCGGTCTACACCGTTGCTCGCCATGTCCATCATTGGCGCTTCATGCTCCGACTCCTTGTCTTCCCGGCCTCAGTCATCTTTCGATGTCCCTTGACCATTTTGAACTTCAACTCCTCTAGCCTAGTTCCGTCTCCTCCGCATCACCATGATCTAGCTTTGAGGTCCTGTAACTAACACAGACAACCAAACCGTCACGTAGCACTGTTCACACAGAAATACAATTAAACAATACATAATCAACAAAGAATGCACCATAATTCCCTAACAAAGTTGGCACTACTACCCCAGGACCGGTAGTACCGCCCTGATACTATCGCCAACCTGAAGTCGGTAGTACCATTCGTGTGATTTTCCACTCTCTAGAAAATAACTACCGCCGTCTAGGGTTGGTAGTACCGATCACGCTCGATCCAGTGAAACACCACTCTGAAAAATACCTACTGGCTTCTAGAGACCGGTAGTGCCTTTCCCCGGTACTATCGCTACCCAGAGGCGGATAGTACCGCTAATCCTGAAAACACCTCAAATTGCTTCCAAATGCAAGGCAAATACAAATCAAGCTCAACCTTGAGCACCACAAACTCAAACACAGTCAATTACTCATCACTCACATGGGTAGACCTCCACATGGTCTTTCATTATGAGTAGTATATAACATGCTTTAAACATCTAAAATAATGTCTCTAGAGAATAAAAAATGCTCCAAATAACGTCTCTACAATATAAGATCAATTTAAGAGGTGTCTTAAAAAATATTTCTATATGATTTTTGTTTTGACAATTTAAAAATAACTAAAAACACCTCTGTGATCCGTATTTCATTTTTTTTTATCCAAAACATCTTAAAATAGTGTCTCTATATGTAAAGCACTTTCGTGTCTTTAGAATATGTTATGACAATTTATAGAGATAAATAAAAGGTTGTCTATATAAAAGTGCCTCTATGCGAGATTTTTATTGTAGCAAAGAGAGCCGTTTTACCGTGGACTGGTATGTTTCAATGAAGAGAAGTTTACGTGGAACTTCCAATTCGCTACAAATATTGACAGTGTAGTTTCCAGTTGTAGGATCGCTCTCATGCGAACGACGACGATTCAGTGCAGCCTCTAGATACGGGCTATGAAGGCGTACGTGTATCGGTGTATGACGGTATGAGAAGGCGTAACAATTGTTGAGGTAAGTTACGTTCAAGGATTGGTGTTTATTTATCTCTCTCCCTAAGCACTGTCACTCGTACAAATATTTTCGATCGATGTGGTGTCAAATTCTGCCGGAGAAAGCTACGCGGCTTGCTCGGACTCTCATAGGAGAAGAATGTGGATTGCTTCGTGCCCTGATTGCGTGATTAGCTACTAGTACCATGTATGTACCATGCCCGCAATGCCAATGCGTGCCTCATACTGATAGATATTTCGTCCTTCCATTGTTCAGATTTCTCGGAGTTGGTGTCGTTGCCAAGGACTGCAGGGTGTTCAAAACGGGATTTGGCAGTAGCAAGATCCAAACAGTTAGGAGATAAAACGACTAGAAAATGAAGCAAGCCAGCAACGACCCGGCGTTTAATCAATGCCACTGCTGTTGCTTCATGCTTGTACTTGATCAAGTTAATTCGTTGTTCTCGGTATTCTTTCGCTAAACAATACATGTATGCCAGTCTTAGTCAGGAGTTAGGACCATTTAAGACGTAAGAATTGTGTCCGATTTCTACGAGAATCGGACCGTTTCACGTGTAATTCAGGTGGAAGCTGGTTTTACGATACGTGGTTGTCGATCGGGGCCTTCGAGAGCTCTCACCAGCTCTGCCGCCGGTCGCTAATGGCACTCGCGTGCGAATCAGCGGTCCAGCTCCTCGCCGACGACGCCCTTCGACCTGCGGCTCGACCAACCAAAGCTCAACTGTTTACTGAAATGGTCCCATACATTTTTAAAAAAATCAAATCCGACAAAAATTACAAAAATAACCTTCTCATTAAGTGTAAAAAAGTCAGCAAATGACACCAATCCCCTACTGCACTATGCAACTGCAGTAGAATCTACCGTGATGGAGGCAGCCGGTAATAGTGCCCTACCACGGTTGCATAGCGCGGTAGGAGACAGGTGTCCCTTGCCGACTCTTTCGAGCTCAGTGAGAAGACTATTTTTATAATTTTTATCGTACAAGAGCTAGATTTAAAAAAAAATCCACATAGCCATTTCGGTGAACAGTTCACCAAAGCTCGTCACGCACACCGGCCGTCACCTGCAGACGTTTCGTGCATGTACACGAAGCAAGGATTGGTGGTTCATCCCACCAATGGAGTTCTTGCAGCCGCGCGAACCAAACCGCCCAGTGGCTCTTTGGTTGTTGGTTTCCATGGTGCGCGTAGCTGCCGCTGTCCTAAGTCCTAACGTGGGGGAGGGGGCGGTTTTCGAATCTGGCATGTCCGAGGGATGCAGCTAGCTAGTGGCATCGGCACATGCATGCCACGACACGACGATACGGGACTTGCCATCGATATTAATCGAGACTTTTTATCGTCCCGAGAAGGTTCCAAAATTTATATTGAGTTATATCAAGATATACTAAAAGTTTAAAGAGATGAATATATCAACTTTTAGTACCTCTTGTTACTAATTTAACGTAAATATTGATATACCAAAGATGATAAAAAAAAGTCTCGTATGAATTGCGTCATCTACACTTGATACGGGTCTATACGCACCGGCGGCCATAGCAGGATACTAAAACTACAGCGGCAGCGGGTGCCCGCGTGTCGTGGTTGATGGGCATGATGATGGCCCAACATTCAACTGGTCAAAAGCAAATCACTTGCACAGACGACATTAGCAATGACGCAGGTCTGGAGATTTGATAAGTTTTTCAGCATCAGATCCGGCAATGACATAAATAAGCCCTAGATGATTGATGCTGTCGCACACAATCGAGTTATTATTTTGACTCTAGCATTGCCGCTAGCTTATGTCCATGCTTGGGGGCGCACGTTTATGCACGAGCTGGAAGACGCACGTATGGGTGTCAACTGTCAACAACGTCCAATTTCTAGGGCCCTGACGGGCTCTATGGGCCAAAAAGGCCAATTTACCCTGAAAAAAGCATGGGCTTCCTGAGCTAAGCTTTTTCCCAAAAGTTACACAGTTCTAATCCAAAAAATCTTTCGCACAATCCCATTAAATAAAAAAATACTTCTCCTTCTAGTCACAAATACATATTATTTTAGACACAGACACAGTTTCCAAAACACAACTTTCATCGATAATTTGTATTGTAATATAGTTGTAGCACGCACCCAATAAAAGTGTAATATTATGAAAATAATTTTTGGGACAAATATATACATATGATTTTCATATATATAATTTAAATATTTAAAAGATATCGATAGCTAAAGTTTTGAAAGTTTGACTACACGTTATACCCAAACAACATGTATTTCTCTCCACCTCTCACATTATCCTTTTCTAAAGGATTAAGTCCATTTTATACCCCAGATTATTAGAAAAGTACATTTAACACCATGAAGTATGAAAGTGATTATTTAACACCTCCATCTTATAAAACTAGGTTAAATCACACCCTACAGTGATTTGGAATGGTTGTTTTGCTAACGTGGACCCGACCTTTGGTTGTTCTGCCATATCAATAGCAAACGTGGAATAGGTGGCCCAAGTAATAAAATAATATATTGATCTTCTTTCCACGTTGACCGCCGACTATCACCACCGTCGCCTCTATCCCCTCCACCATCCACCTCCCCACCCAAATCTCCACCCGTGTTGTCATGTCCACCCCTCCTCTCGCCACCCCGGTCGCCTCAACGTTGCCGCATCCCCCCTCCTCTCCACATTCTTCGCCTCCATGCCGCACCTCTCCTACTCCTTCCCCTCTGGCGCCCTCGTAGCCGCTGATCTCTGTCACTCGTTCGTCTTGTTCCGTGTTGACATCTGCCTCCATGACCATGAGACCCTACATCGCCATTGAGGCGTCCTCCTCCCTGTTTCGTCTTCGACCTCTGCAACTTC
The DNA here is from genome assembly GCA_036346275.1 of Otatea glauca. Classification (NCBI taxonomy): domain Eukaryota; kingdom Viridiplantae; phylum Streptophyta; class Magnoliopsida; order Poales; family Poaceae; genus Otatea; species Otatea glauca. The sequence continues at coordinate 53,437,577 of CM070720.1, read as the reverse complement.
AGCAAGTACCCTCCAACTTTGATCGATTTGGCTGGTTGTGTGGAAAAGGTGCACCTCCAGCAAGTGAGGGAGGATGAGATGCACCTCTAGCAAATCTAGGCCGGGAGAGAGCGGATACAACGGTGGTAGTGAGGGGAACGCTAGATCCTAAGGCATGACATGAAGAAGATGTTGGATTCGCCCACTGAGATGAGAGAGATGCCGAATAAGCGGATCCTGTTGACAAAGCTGGATATGAGCTTGAAATTCTCCATGGCGCCCAACATGAGCCCACCGAGGACAGATCTAGCGAGGAGGACGTTGGATCCGATGGGCGGAGGTGAGACCACTTCTGTGCAGCATGAATAGTGATGCCACCTCCCTTGGATTCCTTAGCCATCCCTGGTTCCATTTTTGTAGTCGACGCCGCCCCACTATGACTGCCTCACCACCGATGAGCTTGCCGAAGCCCTCCCATAGCACCTATGGTCAAAATAGCCTTAGAACAGTCCACGTCTGTAGAAACCACTGAGCAAACACAACCATGGGGTGTTAATTAACCTGATTTTAATAGATAAAGGTGTTAAATAAGTGGGTTTCAATTGAATGTATTAATTAGACTTTTTTTAACTATTTAAGGTGTAAAATGGATTTATTTCTTTCCATATTCCTAGAAACCAACCAACAGCAGCGCTTTGCTTTTCATTTTTCACCAAGCGATAAAATACCCTCCCACCATCCCTCTCCCTCCTAGTTCTAGTACACCACCAAACACCACAATCATCAATAATCGATCAATCCAAGTCAAGTCCCCACGCCAAAAAAAATCATTTCCCTTTTGTTGCACCAGTAGTTCCTGACTGATTGACAGGTAATTCTGCCTACCTACCGGTACTAAACCAAACACAGGCCGCAAGAACAGGGTCCCGAGGGAAAAAAAAAAAGAGCACAGGCAGTCGGGCAAGAACCGTACACCACGGTTCCCAAAAGATTCAAATTTCGTTTTTGGATAAAATAACGCTTCTGATCGGATTCGGAAATTTCGGCGAAATTCAGGTATTTAAGATAAATCTTGTCCGAAATTCAAAATAAAAATTCAAATCGGTTTGTTTTGTACAGAAAAAGACGAAATTTTCGTATATTTTTGCAAGGAGAAAGGCCAGCGAGCCAGCGTCCAAACGGGTCTCCTCCCGCCGCCGACAGCGGAGCGGCGCGAAGCGGTCCGTGAGACCCAAGTGGTCGCCACGGTCGTATCCACCTCGCAGCAGCGGCGGCGGCCGACCGCCGTCGCCCACTCACCGAGTTGATGGGCGGCCCATGCCCAAACCATGGGTTCTCCGTCAAGCACAAATCGGGGCTGCGAAGTCTGGCGCTATCTCTCTAGCGTCCCCACCGCGGCTGAGCAAAGGAAAGAAGCCGCGCTGCCCGCGCGCAGCGGAGAAGAAAGCGACGGCGAGTTCCCGAGCAGCCGACGGCACGCCTCATGATCTTCGGAGAACCGACTCTGCCGACAAGCGTCGACTCAAGCTCGCTTCTGCGAGGTCCACACCGTCCGCGGGCGTCCCCAATATCTTCGGTGGTCGGAGTTCCGATCACCTTTGATCGGACCGATCACCGATCGCGTCCCACGCGGAAGGTACCCGTGGTGGTCGGCCCGTCGTCGAACGGCGCCTCACGAAGGTCGCGATGGATGGGGCAGCGGCCTCAACATCCTCTACGTTGAGGCGTTCGGCGCTATGGGTCCAGCTCAAGCCTCCCGGCCAAGCAAGGCACCTTTCCATGGCGTCATCCGGGCGGCAAGCCCATCCGCTCGGCGGTCGACACGCCTGTCACCTTCGAGGGCGGAAACTTCCGCGAGACCCTCACCTTCGAGGTCGTGGATTTCCGGCGCCTACCACGCCATCTCGGGGAGGCCATGCTACGCCAAGTTCATGGCGATCCCATTCGCCTACCTCAGTGAAGATGCGGACCGCATGGAGTCATCACCGCGGCATCGTCCTTCGGCTTGCCTTCAAGCTGCGGCCGCGGCATTGCGAGCTCGCCTCAGCGGTCGTTGCCTCTGCGAACTCAACAAGCTCGGAAGGAAGCGCCCGGTCCGTCCACGAATCCGACAAATCGAGGGCGGGATCCTTCAAATCCGCCGAGGACACGAAGGAGGTCACGGTCGATCCACGTGATCAGAGCCAAGACCGTCGCGGTCGAACCACGCCCCGCCAAATAGGAAGCGGCTCGTCGACTTCCTCGCACTAACAAAGATGTCTTCGCATGGAGGTCCTCCGACATCTTGGGCATTCAAAGGAGGTCGCCGAGCACTCCTGAGCGTTCGACCGGGCTCAAAGCCGGTCGCCCAGCGCTAAGCCGCCGACGAGGAAAGCGCGGGTTATAGGGAGAGATCGCCAAACTCTTGGCGGGTTAAGTAAAAGAGGTGCGCCACCACAGAGTGGCTAGCCAACCTGTACTTGTAAAAGAAGAACGGGCAATGGAGAATGTGTGTTGACTATCACGAGTCTCAACAAAGCATGCCCCAAGGACCCATTCCCTTACTCGCATCGACCAAGTCATCGACTCCACGGAGTGCGAGTCTCTTTCCTTCACGGATGCCTACTCGCTACCACGGTTGCGCTAAAGGTCCAGGCCATTTCGCGACTTCCTTCATCGCTCCGTTCGGCTCGTTACCATTTCGCGACTTCCTTCATCTATGTCACAATGCCCTTCGGCTGAAGAACGCGGCGCTACATACCGGCGATGTATGCAAGCGTGCTTCAATGACCGGATCGGCCGCAGCGTTGAGGCATATGTCGGCGATATTGTCGTAAAGACCGAGAAGGCGACGACCTTATCGCCGATCTAGAAGAGACTTTCGCGAACCTTCGGCGGTTTCGCATAAAGCTCAACCGAAGAAGTGCGTCTTGGGGTCCCCAAAGGAAGCTCTTAGGCTTCATCGTCTCGGCGAGCATCGAGGCCAATCGGGAGAAGATCTCGCGATCGCGAGGATGGGCGGTCGGCAACCTCAAAGGGGTCGGTGGCCGGATGCTGGCGGCTTTGAGCCGTTTGTGTCTCGCCTCGGCGACGCGAATGCCGCCTCTGGTGCTCAAGAAATCAATCGCTTGAGTTGGACACGAGGCTCGAGAGGCCCTCACCCGCTTGAAGGCCTTCTGTCCTCGCGCCGATCTGAGTCGCCCGGCACGGGTGAACCATTGCTCCTCTACATCGCTGCCACTACCCAAGCCGTCGTCCAGTGGCCCTCGTGGTGGAGCGGCGAGAAGAAGGCCGTGAGCTCAAGGTACAACGGCGGTCTACTTCATCGGTGAGGTACTTTCCGGAGTCAAGACTCGGTACCACAGTGCGAAGTTACTCTGCGGTGCTCATCGCAAAGGAAACTCGTTCACTACTTCGATCAACACGCCATCACCTGTGGTGACCACGTCCCCACTAGGCGAGATCATCCACAATCGCGATGCCAAAAATCATTTCCATACACACGTAGTCTGCGGTCACCACGCAAACACCCGATCTCTTGTGGGAAGGCCTTTCGACAAGGCTTCTCTCAGCCAACCGTCGGCCACGCGAGCATATCGTGCGCTTTGTTCTTTGCTCGGCGAGACGCATCTGCCGGCCAAGTTTCAGCGATCCCCATCACGTGGCCTTTTGCCGTCTGGGGACTCGATTTGGTCGGGCCTTTGAGAAAGCGCCCGGGGCTTCACCCACCTACTCGTCGCGGAGAACAAGTTCACCAAGTGGATAGAGGCCAAGCGGTCGTGGCGCCACGTCGGTACAAGCGGCCATCTTCTTCCGCGACATCGTTTTTAGGTTTGGAGTCCCAAACTCCATCATCACCGACAATGGAACCACGATTCACGGGAAGGAATTTCTCGAGTTACGTGGCGACTTCAACATCCGTGTCGATTGGCGTGATAGCCCATCCGCGGACTAACGGCCAGTCGAGCGCACTAACGGCATGATCCTTCAGGACTCAAGCGCGGATCTTCGGTCGGCTCGAGCATTTCGCGGTGGGCTGGTAGCCGAGCGCCTCCGTGCTCTGGAGTCTGCGGACCACGCCGGCCGGCGGCCGGTTCACACCCTCTTTATGGTGTTGTGTTGAAGCGGTTTGCCCGACACGGAATCGGCTCCCGAGATTGCAAGCCTTGATGAGGCTCGGGGCTCGCCTCGCAACAAGGCGCCATCGACCACCGGCGAGGCGCGCGGCGTGGCCGTCTGCGGTCGGCGGATATCAACAAGCCTGCGCCGCTACCACGGCCGCCAAGTTCGAGGGCGATCCTTCGCGATGGCGACTTGGTTCTGCGTCGGGTCGGACAACCAAAGATAAGCCTGGTAGCGCCCCCGGAGAGGTCCTTTCACCGTCGTGGAAGTTCTCCGACTGGCACCTTCCGACTCAAGGGCGCCGATGGTCGCATCCTCCTAATGCACGAACATTGAAAAGTTAAGGCGATTCTATCCTAAACTCTTTTCCTCTTCTAGCATGCACTTTACCTTCTTCCTTCCAGCACACAGTCGCCGTCACGACACTAGAAGCTGCTTCTAAGACCCGTTCGGTTGCTCGCCGAGTCGGCACTAGCGGGTTGATGACCCAACCGACCACAAGGTCCTTCCCGGCGGTAACTCCTTTGACCCAAGTGCTCACGACCCTCCCGGCGACTATGGTTGCTAACACTTCGGCGGAAGAAGGAAGTGCCCGAGTGGAGTGACCTTTGGTCGGCGAGGAACTCTCCTCCCGCACGAACTCGGCTATCCCAGCTTATGAGTGCGTGACCCGGCGGTCATGAGTCCATCCCGAAAGCGGTAACCCTCTCAACCCAAGTGTTCGGCCTCGCCCAGGCTACGGTTGCTAAGTAGCACTGCGGAAGAAGGAAGTGCCCGAGTGGAAAGATCCTGGCGGTCTAGAACACTCCTATCCCTCACAAGTGCGCCTATTCTCCAATCCACCTCGCTCCTCCCAAAACAACCCGACCCTACGCACAAGTGGCCCTGCGGTCCTTAGGGCTATGGTCGAAACCTTCATCCTAAATCGAAAAAGGGCGAGGGGCGATTACCTTGATAATTTCAAGATTGTTTAAATAACGGTCTTTACAATCTAAGAAGGATAAAGCTAACTTTTACTCTTCTTGGCCAGCGGCCGGTGGCGAAGAGTTGGCAAGGCGGCTGCTTGGCGGGATCTGCGCGATCTCGGGCGCGGCTCAACCAAGAGCTCGAGCCGTCGATCTCCTCGTCGATCCGGTTCCCGCTTCTGCTTCCCACCGCGAGTCGATGCGCGTCGTGATGCGAGATGGTGTTGACCAGCCGATGAAGCTCCAAGCGCCACCGCCGGTGACCACCGCCTCTTCTCACGAGGTCCGCACTCCGGGCGGTGGGGGCAGGGCACTCGGGCTGCCGGCTCCAGATGCGATCGCGAACCTCCGGCCGACCTTGCGAGGGCCTCGGCTCGGCTCTCATCGGCCGGCCGTCTCGGCAACCTTCAACGCCGCGGGCCTCGTCCGGCCACGATCGCCACGTCCACGGCGAAGCCGTTCTCTGCGCCTCCGGCGGCCTCAGATCTTCTGCGCCTCTGCGGTGCGGAGATTTTGGATAAGTTCGCCGTGGGTCGCACTTCAAACAATTGAAGAATTGAGACACTTACCGTGGCGGAGTTGGTGATTGCGGCTTCCGACTTGGCGCCTCGTATGAAGTCTTCGGCTCGGCCAACGGCTCGCCGACGATCGCCGCTCGGGCGAACTTCGGCGGCGTCCCCGAGCCTTGTTCGCTCGGTCGCGGGCGTGTTACTGCGTCTGCGCGATCCCCTCCGCGCAGAATAATGCATCCTTAGCCTCGGTGACCTCCGTCGAAGGACTCGATTCGCCACTTTCGCCCTCAAAGCCTTGGCTCTAGGCGCTCATCATGAAGGGCCTTGTGGCCTCTTCAAATCCTTGGCGGATCACCACAGCTCCGACCGCCTAATGCGCGGGGCCTCTGAGGCTAAGCGCGGCTCAAGCGCGACTGACCGCACTCCTCCATGCAGCCGCCATTGTGTCGGATGGCTGCAAGCTTCGACTGACGCCGATCCAGCGATCCATGAAGTCTTTGCAAAATGTGGACACTCCGTTAGTCGCACGGAGAACTATCAAAAATGTGCAGCGAATCGAACTTTTGGTGACCTACAGAAGCGTGTTGGACTCCCGACCATCATATCCGGTATACAGTGGAAGACTTTAGAGCAAGGGCTAGACCTTCGCGGATCGCGCCTATCTCGGCCCGGCGCCAGTAGCGCCTTCCGAAGGTGGCCCACTCGCTCTCCTCGCCTCGCCCATGGCCTTGGGCAGGAATTACACCCGGCGGCGCCTCGCTCGCCGGTTCGGGCGGGGCCACCCGTCAAAGCACCATGGGCAAGGGTGCGAGGTCAACCGCCGAAATCCTCGCGACTTGCGCTGAGGGCATCGGTCGGCACCTCCCACGGACGGGTCGGGCACCTCCGTCGCCGGCTCGCCACGGTGGCGCGATCACCGACTCATCCTCGGCAGCGATCACGTCGTCGGAGGTCCCCAGCGGGCCGCGGAAGTCCTTCTTCGCACGACCTCGGGTGGGGCTCTGTCCTCGGCGCCCGCGCCCTTCATCGAAATCACCGGCGCCGTTACTTGCGGGGCCGATGTAGCACGCCCCACGATCACCCGAGATAATTGCAAGATGCAAGAGTCGCCGGGCGACTTTGCCAAAAAGAAAATGCTCCTAAAATAATAATACACTTACAAGGCGGAGCGGGTACGCGCCTCTTCTTGGCCCCCGCCGAAAGTCGTCGGCCGTCGCTTCCTGAAGCCACCTCCGGTAGACGGCTGCAGGCCGCGCAAGATCACCCCACCGAGGATCCGTGGCCACGGGGCCCGTGGCGCCGCTCGGCGAGTCCACCTTCGAGCGCCGCGCCGATCGGCGGTCGGGAAAAACCCACCATAGGGGTGGCGGAGGCACTCCGCCATTGTCGATGGAAGTCGTCCCAGGCGGTGGTCTCGACACATCCTCGCAGCGCCGCGCCGCGTAGCGTTCCTTTTTTCTTCCTCCTCCTTTCCTCCTTCCGCTTCTTGCGGGAGGAGTCGACCTCTAGTCCTCGCCGGGGCGCCGCCGCCTTCCTTATCCCGGAGCGGCGCAGGAAGACATCCCCATGAGCCCCCGAGAGGATGCGGGAATGTCGGTCAAGTCGAAAAACGAGAAAAGAAGCGAAAAGGAATTTCACCGGCTTACGGTTCGGCGGAAAGCCGAGAATGGCTCGGGTGGCCATCCGCGACCACGATGGCGCCTTCTCTTGCCGTCGCCGCCGCCACCGAGCCTCCACCTCGGAGCAGCCGGCTCGGGTTCGACCATCCTCGCCCGTCGGACGGCCCAGATAACGAGCGAAGTGCGGCACATGCACAAGTGGTTGCACGCGCATCCCCATGAAGGCGCGCTAACCACGTCCCGTGAGCCCGCCTCCTTTGAGCCACGATCGCTCCACGATCGGGGCGGCTTCATTCTTCTCCCTCTTTTGGCGCCCGGTTCCGCTCGCTCCGCCACGGGAAGCTCTCGGTGAAGCGAGCGGCTGTCGCCGACGTTTGAGCGTAGAGCCATTGAACGCCGGCCCCCTTGTTAGGCGAGGCGGCTTCACCTCCAGTACTCCGTGCTCGGCCAGGCGGCCGCGGAGGCGAGCCCTGAGGCGCCCGCGTCAGGCGGCTGACTGTCCTTCGAGCCTTGCACGGAAGAAGTGCCTCCCTGCGCCAGTCTTTTCGATCCCCAAGAAGGCTTCGCCTGCGCGATGAAGATGGCGATGTGGAGGACCCCATTAGGGTTGAGATGGTGCACCTCCACCTTGTAATGAAACAACGCCCCGGACGAGCGGGTGCGTGCGAGCCAAAGCCGGCTCGAAGAACGAGCGGGCACCACGATCTCGCCCCCGGCCTGGGTGATAGTCCCGCGGCACCCTCCAGGAAGGTCTGCGGCATGAGAAGCCCTTCTTCACCAAGCCGATCGCCGCGGTGTCTTGCGCGAACACTCCGACGACATCTTCACGGGGAGACGGCTGGAAGGTGAGAAAGAAAGGTGGGTTTTCTTTCCTTAGCTCTCTGGTGCTCTTCTTGTTTGAGCGAGAGAAAAAGGGCAAGAAAGCGTGACCACTCGCCTAGCAGGCGTATTTATAGAGGACGAACGAGCCGCCCAGGCGGCGCCCGTCAAGCGAGCGTCGCGACCACCCTCGTCTGTCGCGCCCGACTGGTAACTCGGTTTCAATACCACTCGCTTTTAATCCTGTCTTGTCGGCGAAAGAGGCCATAAAGCCGCCCGAACAACGTGTCCGTAACCTATCGGTCTCGCCTTTAGTAGGAGCAGTTGCTCGGCGCGAAGCGGCAACATCGGCGCTGCGGCCCCAAGGCGGCAAACTTTGTGGCTTGCGCCGGGCCAGAGGAGGCGTGGGTTCAAAAGGCCTACCCGCGGATGGGTATAAAGCGCCCAGCAAAAACTTGAGCAAGGGCGGGTATGAGTGAGCCCCGGTGGCCCTCGGTTAGGTCGGTGACGGCCTAATCACCTCTACTCGCGTCGAGACCATACTTCACACTCTCCCTGAGCTCATCGATGGCGACGGCCGGTGTGCTCTGGGTCGGTGGGCGACCTAGAGTCCATCTGAGATTGAGTAAAGAAAGGTTTTTATGGGTCCCCACAGCGAGGCAGACACCCTACTGCGGGACCGTCCACTCGGAAGGGTCCCCCTTGGCGAGACCTCCCAGACCCGCTCGGACTACCGCTATTAGCTCCACGAGCACGGCGTTCAAACCAGCGCAGTAGCGCGCGCTCATCCTCCGGATCTTTTGTTGCACCAGTAGTTTCTGACTGATTGACAGGTAATTCTGCCTACCTACCGGTACTAAACCAAACACAGGCCGCAAGAACAGGGTCCCGAGGAAAAAAAAAAGAGCACAGGCAGTCGGGCAAGAACCGTACACCACGGTTCCCAAAAGATTCAAATTTCGTTTTTGGATAAAATAACGCTTCTGATCGGATTCGGAAATTTCGGCGAAATTCAGGAATTTAAGATAAATCTTGTCCGAAATTCAAAAATAAAAATTCAAATCTGGTTTGTTTTGTACCGAGAAAAACGAAATTTTCGGGTATATTTTTGCAACGGAAAAAATGGGTCAAACGATGTCGAAATTTTTTAAATGTTTTTTGGAGAGTCCGGACACATTGATGATATTGTAATAAAAATTTCAGATTATTCTAAAGTCTGTGGAAATTTTAAAAATTCAAATATTGCTACTGTCCTGATAAAACACTGACCGACAATTTTGAACCGAATGCAAAATGGTTCAAACCACGTTATAAATATTTGAAATTTTTTCGACATGGTTATGATGTATCTTTAATGCTCTCATAAAATTTTTAGATGATGATCAAACTGTATGATTTTTAAAAATTAGAACAGTACTATTGCCCTGTTAAAAAGCTTACCGGCAAACTTGAACAAAACGAAAAATTATCTAAACCACGTTAAAAACTTTTGTGGATGGTCCTGATGTAACATTAATATTTATTTAAAATTTTTAGATGATAATCATTCTCAAATAATGTTTAAAAATTCAGACAGTGCTACATCATGATAAAAGTCTTATGATCAATACGTAGATTTGCTTTAGCAATAAAAAAATATTTATTTTTTTTGAAAATTTTACAGAATGATGATAAGTAATTTTTTAATATATCATAAAAATTTTGAATTGTGATCACATTCCAGTGAATTTATAAAATTCTTACAAGGCACAATACCATTTATGTTCTTTTCTTTTTGATTTTTGAAATATAATATAACAAACGAAGTTCAATGCTTACATAGATTTGATTGACCAAACAAACAATGTTGAAATTTTTGAACAATTTATATAATGGTACTGAGTCAATTATTAATCTCTCATAAAAATTTTAGATAATAATCACACTCAAGAAAATTTATAAAAATCTGACAATGTAACTGTCCCAATTATATTCATTCAGTTTTTGATTTTGTAAAGATAAAAAATGATGTTAAATTATTTTGAAATTTTTTATGTATGATCCTAAACTACTAAGGATAGTACCATAAAATTTTTAGATCATTATCAATCTTGTAAAATTTTATAAAAATCTGACAGTATTTCTGCCAAAATTTTAAAATGTCTAAAAAATTCGGTTTTTCAACAAAATTTCATAGGAGATGACTTTCCTAAAGGTTATCGGACCAAATCAGTCCCTAAAAGTTTCAAAACCGGCCAAAAAACATAAAATTTCGGCGAAATTTCGCTGAGGAAAACCAATTTTTTTGGGTTATTGTAGCAATTTCAATTTTTTTCCTTCCGGTATTTTAGATTTCGGGGTGGTCGAAATCCGAAATTTCGCCGAAATTCGGCGAGATTTGGAACCCTGTTCCCAACTCTCAAACTCTAAACAAATTAGCATGGATAAAAAGAAAATAATAATTACTTATCTATTTATTTACTTTAATATTTATATAATTTTTATTACGAGGTAATACACAGAACCAGTACGTAACTACTCTGTATGTTTATTTTTATAAAACATCCACATATTTCGATATTCTAAGTCTGTAAACTTTGATGAACAATTAGTCTAATAATATATAGATTATGTGGCATAAAAGTGATACCATTATATTCATATTTGAAAACACTTTCCTATGATTATGAATTTATAACTATGAACCGAAAACATTTTCCTATAATTATGATTTTATAACTGTGAATAAAGTATTATAAAAAATTATCGGTTCAAATTTAATTTTAAAAACCACACCACGTGAAACCGTGATATATAAAATTCAACGAAAAGGGAGTTGTAAACTAAAGAAAAAGGCGGAGAAAAGAGGCACCAAACGCAAGCAACCACCACCACCACACCCCGTCAACCAACCTTACCAGCCACTGCTGCGGCCTTTTCCCATCATTTCTCCCTCCCCGTCTGTCCGGTCCGACCGCGACTAGCCACCGTCCCGCGGTTGCTTCAGATCTCCACTTCCCCCCCGACGGCAACTCCACGATCTTCCTCCCGATACGATTCTCTAATCCCTCCCGCCATTGCACACACTTATATAGATCCTATCCCCATCGCCCTCCCTCCCGCACCTCGTCCCCTCTCATTTCGTTTCCTTCGCGAACCATGATTTGCTGAGTCCAGACGGCGGCTCGGTGAGGCTGTCCTAGATCTGGTCTGCGTTTGACCCGTTCGTGCTGGGATCGGGATCTTGATTCTTGGGTGGGCGGAATGGAGGTCTTCGGCCCCGTCACGCCCGGCCAGGTTTTTACAGCTCCGCTTGTCAATTCTTCGTTTCGTTGGTTTCTGTGTGGCGAGAGTGAAATCTAGGGGGTTTCGCTTGTTGGATGCTTGATTTAGTTTGTCTCGGGGGGAGTTGCTGTGTAATCGCCGTTTGGATTCCTACCGAGCAAATTTGGCGAGAACACGTAGCAGAGTTCATGTAAATGGATGTGCTAGTTCTCAACAGCAGCGGAGTGCTGCTGTATGTTGATTGTTGAGCAACGTGGTTACGGTTTTAATGCCACGGTTTAAGGTAGTTCCAGGACGCGGGGAAGAATTGAATTCAGTGCCTGCCTACTACGTTGTGCCTGTCACATGAGCCCTTACCTAACGAGTTTGGTGGGCTTTTGTACCCCCGGAGGTGTCTTGGCTTTCAAGTTACTTAGTTTCACATAACACATGAGATCGAAGCAGAAAATATCGTTCTACAGTTAAATTTTTTAATGGGGTCAAGGTAATTGCTTGCTAGAATTTGATGTCTCTGATCTGTTCGTCACCATGGTTGGCATGTCAGCTTGATCTTCGAAGAAAATTGATTAAAATTTTGAATCAAGATTTGTAGATTTGAGCTGTGATATGAAAAGTAAACAAGTTTCTTCTGCTGAAAGCCATTATAAACAAACAGCAAACAATCATGCTAAATCCATTGGGCTGGGATATAGCACTAGATCTTTCTTTCCCTGAAGAAAATATAGAGAAATGAAAAACTGGGGAGTTCAATGTGTGCGTGACTACTGCCTCAATGCAAAAAACCAATGTTTGAGTTAATTTTTCCTAATTTGATGCTTTTTGATGAACTGACTGCTACCCAAGCTCATTGTGTGATCTTGTCATGGACTTATGTAACTAGATATTTTCCTTTCTTGCAGGTGTCATTTTTGCTTGGTCTTTTCCCTGTCCTCATTGCATGGATCTATTCTGAAATCCTGGAATACAGGAAATCTTTATCCCATGGGAAAGTGTAAGATTTCTTTTGCAGAAACTCTAGTTTTACTTAGCTTTAGGAACTTGGATGAGATCTGAGTTGGTATTGTATAGTATATGTTCAGCACCAACTGCATACCGCTATTTCAAATAATTCAAGCCTGTAACCAGAGTTTTCAGGTTTAGATCTGGCAGTAGTTATTTCATGAACAAGTTGAAAGCCCAGTGTCCTAACTTCCCCCATTCATGAACAATTTTGTCATCCGCAGCCACTCAGATGCTAATTTGGAGAATGAAACTATCAAGGAAGATGATAAGGCTGTATTACTTGAAGGAGGCCAGTCAAAATCACCATCTACAAAGTTCCGGAGCATGTCTACGAAATCAATTTTGATACGGTACCATTTGAATGAATAATACAATGCACCTTTTAGGATCATGACATATGCAATTGCAGATTACTGATGTCTCAATGTGGTTGTGAGCTGTAGGTTTATAACAATGGATGAGTCTTTTCTGCTTGAAAATCGTGCTGTACTGAGAGCCATGTAAGTGAATTAATTGCATTCATTCTAGGCCTTCTGGCTAAGATATTGCCTATTGACACTTATGTGCCCTTTAACAATCTTGCAGGGCCGAATTTGGCATTGTTCTGGTTTATTTTTACATTTGTGACCGGACAAACATATTTCCAGAAAGCAAGAAGGTAACTATGTTGCTCCTTTTTCTTACCCTTGACACTCTCAACGATGTATTATGCAGTCGATGTAAACTGCAATATGCGTTTTTTGGCTAAATTCTAATAATAGCACGCCCCCCATCTTTGAGGATCATCCTTGTTGCTTCTGGTTTCGTGATCTCCCATGACTTGTTTCCTCATTATTCTTTCAGCAATCAATACCTGCAAGTTATAGTGATTTGTCTGGCCTAGCTTCAGTTTAGGCTTATCACCAAAATAAGCTAGTGAGCCATGACCAAACAGGTGACATTTATAGGCTTATCTGACAAGCTTAAGTTTTCCATCATCCATAGATAAGCTGTAGCCAAAGGATGGTGGCTTATAGGCTTGTAACGGTTTATAAGTTGAATCTACCCTGTAATAAGCTGCAATTTAGGAATAAACTCAGCTAGGCTAAACAACCCCTGTATGCTCTTCATGTTTACTGTTCTCTTTTACTTGTATGGTAATCTTTGTCTTGTTTTTGACAGAGCTACAACCGCGATCTGTTTCTGTTTCTGTACATTCTTCTCATCATAGCATCGGCACTTACTTCACTTAAGAAGCACCATGAAAAATCAGCATTTTCTGGAAAGTCCATACTCTATCTTAATCGCCACCAAACTGAAGAATGGAAAGGGTGGATGCAGGTTAGTGATTTTACTTCACCGCTTTAGTTCTTATGGTAAATGTGATTTTGTTATCTCTTATCATTGGAAATTTTAAGAGATGCTGGATGACATTTTCAATGCACTTGTTGGCCATTGATCCTTTCAGTTTGGTATGTGTAAGCAATGTCTTTTGATGTTCATTTTTAGCAAACCTTCCATCATGCGCTATATAAAATAGTGCATCAATTTTTGTGATTTTACTTACTCTCTAGTCTACTTCTTTTAGATTGAAAAAGTAAAGACAAAGGACCATGTTAATGGATTGCAATACTTATTTGTTGTTTTACTATGCATTAAATTTAAAGAAAGTGTTTTCCTTCTATCATTCATCAGTTACAATATGGTATTCTGTATCCAAACTGCTCTCTCTCAGGTTTATGCCAACAAAATGCTTTTGTTTTGGAGAATTACTGTGATAGCTTTTTTTCTTGTATGTTACAGCAATCTCATGCCACAGAAATATATAATTACTGCACTAGCATTTTTATACTCTTTTTGGCTGTTTCTTATGCAAGTTTTGTATCAATTGAATTTTGGCAAAGTGTGTCCTAATTATTCAATCTGCCTTTCCAGGTCTTATTTCTGATGTACCACTATTTTGCTGCCTCAGAGATATACAATGCAATTCGTGTGTTCATTGCTTCCTATGTCTGGATGACTGGATTTGGGAATTTCTCGTATTATTATATCAAGAAAGATTTTAGTATTGCAAGATTTGCTCAGGTCTCCATTCTATCTCAACTTTTATTTCTTCTATGTTATATAATAAGTGTAACTCTCCTTGATTTCTTGTAACCATCTTGAACACTAAAGACCAGCAACTATACTTTTAATGCAGATGATGTGGAGGCTAAATTTCTTTGTGGCCTTCTGTTGCATTGTCCTTGGCAATGATTACACTCTGTATTATATCTGTCCAATGCACACCTTATTTACTCTTATGGTATATGGGTCACTTGGTCTGTTTAACAAGTACAATGAGATACCATCAATCATGGCTATAAAGATTGCTTGCTGCTTCTTGACTGTCATTTTGATATGGGAAATTCCTGGGGTATTTGAACTTTTGTGGGCCCCCTTTACGTTTCTGCTAGGTGAGTTATTTGTATTTCCGTATGGCATTATTCTTCTCAGTCGTGGATCAGGATTGTACATTCATTGTTTTTTTTTTCAATACAGGCTATAAAGATCCAGAACCTTCTAAGTCAAACTTACCCCTATTACATGAGTGGCATTTCCGATCAGGCCTTGATCGATACATATGGATTATTGGAATGATTTATGCTTACTTCCACCCTAATGTAAGTATTTCATATATGGATCTATGTTTCCCTCCCTTTCAAACTGCATGCATGACTAGTAGATATTCTGAGTTCTTTTCATACTGATGACATATAAACTTAAGCATCATGCTTATATTTGAAATGTTTGTTCTTTTTTGTTTATCTTATGTTGATCTAACATAGAACCTTCTATTCTAAACAGGTTGAAAGGTGGATGGAGAAGTTGGAAGAATCTGAGACTAAGGTTAGATTGTCAATCAAGGGAACCATTGTGACTATTTCCTTAATGGTAAGTTGCATGATCATTTTTTTACCAATGCACTGATTTTCTATTTATGTCAAGATGCTGTACAATCTTGGTTGTTGTACCAACTAGGTTGAGTTTCTTTTTAAGTCAACAGTGTTGTATTAACCTGAAATGTTGTACTAACTAGGGTTCTGTTCCTTCTTGTAGGCTGGTTATCTATGGTATGAATATATCTACAAGCTAGACAAAGTTACATACAACAAGTACCATCCCTACACGTCATGGATTCCTATCACGTACGTGTAAAACAAATGCTATCATTATCAATATGGCATGCGGTAGAAATTTGTTTCAATGCACTTGACATAGCACCTTATTTTTTTTACAGTGTTTATATCTGCCTACGCAATTGCACCCAGCAGTTGAGGAATGCCTCTTTGGCTCTTTTTGCGTAAGCAATCTAAATTTGTAGCACCCTCCATTGATGGTTTAAGTGTTTGCTTTCTATTCCTTTGTTTTCTCCTTTTCTAAGAGTTTAATCTAATTTTTTATAGTTGGCTTGGCAAGATCACACTAGAGACTTATATTTCTCAGATCCACATTTGGCTCAGGTATGGACTGAGTTGTTTCAGCATATGTTACTCTTTTTTTTTTAGTGAATATACTTCCAGACCAGTAGTTATGAGTATCCCATACCATGTTAAATATAAGGTCAAGACTCAAGAATGAAAATAAAAAAGTGATTCAACAGTGTTAGTGGTTAGTACTCTTTGAGAACTTCACAAGCATATCCATTGGTATGCATTAAATATTATGTTCAAATACTTTTCTGAATTTCTGTTTTCTCTTACACTGAACAAATCAGTAACTTCTTGAGGAGAAGTTCAGCTATTCCTGGCCTCCATTAGTTGATATTCTTTTTTTTGTGAGGGATATTCTGAACTGGATAGTTCCACTAAATATTAAACAAAATGGCAATTATCCAAGCTGAGCTTCTATCCCTATGTAATGTAACACATTATGTCCTTAGCCAACAATAGAAGGTTTCTTGCTCTTCCAAATGGTATTTTCACAGCAAATTAGAATTGTTGCTTTGCCAACAACAGAAGGTTTCTTACTCTGCAACCGTTCACAGCAACTACGGTATCATTGTGAGACATGAAAATAACCTGTTTCTACCTTCAAACAGAAAAATTAGAATTTATGAAAACTGTGGGAAATGAAGATTTCTTGACAAGACTATATATCAAAATTTTGTTTTGAGCTGATGTGTTTCATTGGACTGTGAAGTGCATGTAGGATTGTTGTCATTCTCCACAATTTCATTTATGGTGTTCTCTGCTTGCAATTGCAAGATCTCTCTTTTTCAGTGTTGATACTTTTTTACAGGTCTAGCATGCCAAATGGGCAGCCAAAATGGCTTCTATCTTTCATACCGGATTATCCATTGCTTAACTTCATGCTTACTACAACAATCTATCTTTTTGTAAGTTTACCAACCTTAGGTGCATTTCATTCAACAAAATCATCAATGATATTCATTTCATTACTTATGCTGCAGCTATCATACAGAGTGTTTGAGCTCACAAACGTACTGAAGGGAGCTTTTATACCCAGTAGAGACAACAGTCGTCTATATCAGAATTTTATTGCTGGGATTGCCATCTCTGTATGCCTGTATTTCTGCTCACTTATTCTTCTGAAAATTCCTATTGTATAGGTAAACAGCTGGAACCTGCTATACCCACAATTTCCACAAAGTCTCGTCTCTCTTACCTCTGCGCCTTAAGTTATTTGTTCCATGTAATTCCAGGTAGACAACTTCATTTCCCGGATGAAGAATTGCCAAGTGATGTTGATAGAAGGTCGTTTCTGCAAAAAAGTTTGATTGGTAGGATTCTCGGTCCTGGCCTCAATTCCATTTGCATTTGGAGGTAAATGCACACTCCCTGAAGAACCTGCTCATTTGCATATGGTGGGAATTGAATTGCCAGAGGGTGCAGATATAGGGAGCCATTTTTTTTTTGATCCTTTCTTAGTTGTTTCTCTCTCTCCAAAACACTACACAGTTAGCCAAGCCGTGTATTCGTTGGAAGTTGTAACAGCTGTGGAAAGTTGATACAACCGTGTAAGAATTTTCTCCGAGCACTGTACCGTGTTGTGTACTATAGAGATTGATACAAGGAGGGGTTTTCCTCTTGTAAAAGAAGATATGAAGGCAAGCCCCGTGCTTTTCCGACTTCATCTGCAGTTCGAATCATACAATGCACTTGCGTGCTCCCAAGTTTCTTTAACTACTTGAGGCGCCTTAATTGAAGACTTCATTTGGACAACTGATGATCATGCCGGGGAGGGGCTACCGAATCCAGCTCTGCAACCTTCCTTTCAGTTCGAGTGGTTTGTTCAGTTGCAAACCGGCAGCAACAACCGACACGACCCGTACTAGAGGCACTGTATACATGTGCGCGCACCGAACGCTTGTGAAGTGGGCAAGCCGCCGCGTACAGCCTCAGGCGACCTTCATCCAACTCCGGCGCTGCACGCGCACGCAGGTCTTACCGCGGGTGATTGGGAGCTTCTTCTAGTTACATAAATATTAAAGTATAGATAAAAGGTGAACTTTGTTTGCTTTAAGAATTATATAATTTATATGGAGAGGATGATGTATAGAAGCACAGCCCGACTTTCTCGGTGGCGTGTGTGCGCCGTGCGGGAGTGGAGGGATAGAGTTCCCTTGCACTCCCAATCGGGACCGCAACTTAAGCAGTCTTCGGTCTCCAGTGTCGTCTGATCGAGCCAACGAACGGCTTGAACCGTCTAATAGTTGTTGTTACAGTGTCATGCTACAGTGAAACGGTTGCACGTTGTTTTTAAACGGTATTCTCGAAAGATCTAAACTGTTGCTTTTTAATTAAATGGTCTACATGCAACTGTTTAAGTTACAGGTCTAATAAAACTGTATCAGATCTCTTACCGGAACAGAGGCTATCTGCTCGGGGCATGGTGCATCGGCAGGTTGGCGCAGCACACCAGCACGTACATGAAATGGTGCCAACCGATAGTTTACGGGGCATGGCTCACGTGCACGGCGGCAGGATTTTTTTTTTGGAGTAGAGGTTGGGACGCTGGGGGCCAAAATTATATGGAACAGAAGGGCTTTGTTTGTGCATGTTTAAAGAACAATCGTGTGGCCATCAAGCTAATTAAATATTAGGAGCTTTGGTTGAATGCATGCTGACCCTGTGCGAAATTTTCTATGGAGGGGAGGCTGAGGATTAGACGGTGGTCGTCTGTAAGGTTAGTGGACCAATGGTTGAGTTTGTATGATGAAATGGCCGGTGGTTTCTGTGGTGGTGCTGGGGGCCGGATATACTCCACTAAACTCATTAGTATTCGGTAGGCCATGTAAAACTGCACCTCCACCTTTAATTTTGTGATTTTGTCCCTGTTACAGTTTTAATGCGAAAATTGATAAACGACATGCCCTTTGAGAGAATTGCTCACTGTACTTGTTTGAGTGTTCTGTGTGTAGTTACCTACACTTTCAATTTGGCTTCTATATCTCAATTTCGTTTATTTTGCCCCCATGAGCTAAGGTTGTCGCATAAATAACCCTAGGTCGTATGGTAGCACTATTACTCATGGTTTTCATTCTCTTTGGCACTTGTTTAAGTGATGTTAATGTTAGTTTTGTTGGAAATATTAGGAATTTTCTCAATATTTTAATCCACAAAATTAGGTAAAACATGATTAACCAATTGCACAATTCTAGTTCAAAGCCAAAGGTACTAGATAACAAATTATCTATCTCATACGCAAAGACTAATGAGTAAGAAATAAACATGATTAAAACACGGTATAAGTTAATATACCCTTGAGCCGGTGCCACCATAGGCATAGGCGCAGGTGGAACTTTCTCGTTCGCCATGACGGTCAGAGTAGAGGATCACAAGTTGTCGCAGAGAAGCCTTGGTGCAGTGGAGAGGTCGATGCAGTCGAACGTTGGTGCAGTGCAGATGCGCTTTCAGGAACACCTAAGTTCCGACGCACTTGAGCAGTCGCGTGGTACGCTTTCCAAAAACCTTATCGGCCTTCTATCTCGAGCAAGATGTTAAGAAGGACGAGGTAACTGACGGCGGTTACTGGTCATAAACTGGCCACATTTATCACTGAAACGGCAAAAACGAACCGCTTCTCCGCCAGCACATCACGTTCGGACTGGCCTGCGCCGCGCACGTGCTCGACTCGCACACGCCACGCCACGGCTCGGCTCGGCTCGGTGCGCGCGCGTGTGGCACCGCCTTTCCCTTTTTCCACTTTGCTAATTGGGAGACATACAACTCAATTATTTAAGTTGAGGAAAAGTTCCCGTATGGTACTAAATCAATTTCATGACTCCTAGTATTTTAATGGGCGTTTTGGAATTTCTATTAAATTAATTATGGGCCAGCCCCATAATAATCTAACAATCCCCACCAAATTTCAAAGGCACATTTGAAATACTCTCAGTTCCAATGTAGTTTGATATACCAGTGTTTCGATGGAGACTGTTAAGTTGAACTTCCACCTAGAACAAAGATTACACTCATCCACAACTGAACAATGGACTATGCCTTGAATTGACAGTTTTGTGCGAACAAGTTTCACCAAAGTCCTTTACTGATACTAGGCTGCTAAATGCATCCCCTCGGTTTCGAGCTTATAAGTCATACTCCTTGGCCTTTCATGAGCCTCTAGAGATCACCCAATCTCATAGACTGTGACTAGCAGTCGAACTCATATAGGTGTATTCCTCATAAGATGTTTTGTAGGACAACATCTCTGCTTATCAAAGCCACTCGGAATACATTAAGGTATAACCAACCTGCCATACAGAATAAGAGAGTTATTGCATCTCAAACGGAGAGGGCTAAGTACAAAAGGTACTCTCCTCTCAGCCAGTCACTAGCTTGTCTCAACATTCTAATTTACGGGATCTCCGATCACATAGGATGAGTTACCACTAAGACATGACTTTATGTGGGTCTCAAACCCATCTCCCCCGATGCTTCATCTATCACATTCCGTGATAGTCCCTTTGTAAAAGGGTCTGCCAAGTGTTTAGCCGTCTGGACATAGTCCAACGCTATAACTCCGGAGTTTCTCATTTTCCTGACAGACTTCAACCGCCTCTTAACGTGCCTTGATGACTTCATGTTATCCTTAGAACTGTTCACCTTGACAATCACCGTCTGATTGTCACAGTTCAAAAGGATAGCAGACACCGGTTTCTCAACCACCGGTAAGTCCATCACAAGTTCACGCAGTCAGTCGGCTTCCACAGTGGCGATATCTAATGCTGTGAGTTCTGCTTCCATTGTAGACCTCGTTAAGATGGTCTGCTTGCAAAACTTCGAAACAGCTCCACCACCCAATATGAACACATATCCACTTGTGGTTTTATTTCATCGACATCGATATCGGTTTGAATCACTACAACCCTCAAGTACCCTAGGGTACCCGGTGTAGTGAATTCCATAACTTGATGTCCCTTTTAGATAGCGCATTACTCTCTCAAGAGCATGCCAATGATCATCTCCCGGTTTGAAACAAACCGGCTTAGTTTGCTCACAGCAATCGAGATATCAGGCCTCGTTGCAATAGCTAAATACATTAGTTAACCAATGATTTGGGAATATCTCAATTGATCCTTTGCTTTACGTTGGTTCTTTCGTAATAGCACACTTGGATCATACGGCGTTGGAGCAGGTTTGCAATCGCTATAGCCAAAGCGACTCAACACCTTTTCCACATAACAGGACTGCTCAAGAGTAATCCCACCGTCACCTTCTCTTAACAATTTAATGTTTAAGATGACATCCGCTACTCCCAAATCTTTCATTTCAAAGTTTTCGGACAAGAAGTCCTTGACTTCCTTAATCACATTAAGGTTCGTCCCAAAGATCAGTATGTCATCAACATACAGACACATAATCACTCCTTCACCCCCACCATAGCGGTAATACACATATTTGTCAACTTCATTCACAATAAAGTCAGCAGATGCTAAAGTTCTGTTGAACTTCTCGTGCCACTGCTTAGGTGCTTGCTTAAGGCCATACAAAGACTTCAACAACCTACACACTTTTCCTTCATGACCCTTTACTACAAATTCATCAGGCTGATCCATATAGATTTCCTCTTCCAAATCTTCATTAAAGAAAGCCGTCTTTACGTCCATCTGATGAATGATCAGACCGTAGGAGGCAGCCAAAGATAGTAGTACTCTAATAGTGGTCAATCTGGTAACAGGTGAGTAAGTATCAAAAAAGTCCTCACCTTCTTTCTGGGTATAACCCTTGGCCACAAGTTTTGCCTTGTACTTTTCAATCGTACCATCAGGCTTCAGCTTTTTCTTGAACACCCACTTACATCCTACAGGTTTACACCCATATGGACGATCAACAACTTCCCAAGTTCCATTGCTCAAGATGGAATCCATCTCACTCTGGACTGCTTCCTTCCAACAGTCAGCGTTCTGAGATGAATAAGCCTTCTCAATGGTTCTTGGAGTATCATCCACTAGATATACAATGAAGTCATCACCAAAAGACTTTGCAGTTCTTAGTCTCTTACTCTTACGAGTTACTTCATTGTCCTTATCTATTGGATTTTCCTCAAAAGTGGGCTCAATCTGTATAGGAGTGAAAGGTTTAGGAGAGAAGATAGATTCTTGACCAGATGAGCTAAGTGTCTCTTTCATAGGGAATAAGTTCTCAAAGAATGTGGCATCATTGGACTCTAAAATTGTACCTTCACTCATATCAGGTACTCCAGATTTCACTATTAAGAATCTATATCCAACGCTGTGAAAAGCATAACCAATAAAGACACAATCAACGGTTTTTGGTCCAAGTTTACGTTTCTTTGGGATAGACACATGGACCTTAGCCAAACAGCCCCAAGTACGTAAATAAGAGAAATTTAATCTTTCGAATGGTGTGATTTCTTTATTCTTTGTAGGAACCCTGTTTAGGACATGACAAGCAGTCAATATAGCCTCACCCCACCATTCCTTGGAAAGTCCCGCTGTTTCTAACATGGCGTTAACCATCTCAGTTAGAGTATGGTTCTTTCTTTCAGCAACCCCGTTTGATTGGGCGAATAGGGAGACGTCCTCTCATGGATTATTCCATGTTCCTCGCTGAATAAATTAAACTCACTAGAAAAGTATTCTCCACCACGATCTGACCTAACCCGTTTGATTTTTCTCTCAAGTTGGTTCTCAGCTTCAGCTTTATAGATCTTAAAATAGTGAAAAGCCTCATCTTTTGATTTCAATAAATACACATAGCAATATCTAGTAGAATCATCAATCAAAGTCATGAAATACCTCTTACCACCCTTTGTCAACTCCCCGTTCATCTCGCATAAATCGGTATGAACTAGTTCTAACGGTGCCAAGTTTCTCGCCTCAGCTGCCTTGTGAGGCTTGCGAGGTTGCTTAGATTGCACACACACTTGACACTTAGAACCTTTGACTTGGGTAAATTTTGAGATTAAATTCATACTGGCTAACCGCATCATGCAACCAAGATTAATATGACAAAGTCGTGAATGCCAAACATCAGTCTCATGATTACAAATATGATTCACAATTTTATTCATGTCCATCACAGACAAGCGGAACAAGCCTCCGCTCTCGTAGCCTTTTCCAATAAAAGTTCCAATTTTAGAAACAACATATTTATTGGATTCAAAAACTAACTTAAAACCATCTCTACACAATAGAGAACCGCTGACAAGGTTTTTATTTATCACGGGCACGTGATGCACGTTCCTCGGTCGCACGACTTTGCCTGAAGTAAACTTCAAGTCAACTGTGCCGACTCCACGTACAAATGCCTGCGACCCATTCTCCATCAACACCGAGGTAGCCCCTGTGACCTGGTAAGAAGAGAATAAGTATGTGTCAGCACAAACATGTATATTGGCCCCCGTGTCAATCCACCAATCAGGTGAACGACATACTGATAGAACGGTAGGTATTAAAATATACCCGGATGTTCCCTCCACAGTATTGCCAATAACAACGTTGGCGGACTTTTTTTGCTTATTGTCTTTACGATCAGGATAATCCTTTGCCCAATGATCAGTACCATTACAAATAAAGCAGTTTTTCTTTCCTTTATTCTTCTTCTTCTTGAAGCTAGTAGTTTGAGCGGCCTTGTTTTTATTCTCGGGCTTTTCAGAATTATTTTTATTCTTCTTGTTGAATTGAAAGGTTTTCTTTTGTACCATATTGGCACTAGAACTTCCTTTCCCACGTGTATCTTTTGCCCTCGTTTTCTCCTCGACATCTAGAGACCCAATGAGACCAGCAACGCTGAACTCTTGTCTCTTGTGTTTTAGAGTAGTGGCAAAATCCCTCCAAGAAGGTGGCAGCTTCGCAATGATGCATCCTGCCACAAACTTGTCGGGCAATGCACATGTAAAATTCTCAAGTTCTTTCGTAAAGGCTTGAACCTCATGAGCCTGTTCTACTACAGAATGGTCATCAACCATCTTGTAGTCATGAAACTGCTCCATGACATAGAGTTCACTACCCGCGTCAGAGACTCCGAATTTTGCCTCAAGTGCATCCCACATTTCTTTACCACTTGGCAAAATCATATACACATCAACAAGATTTTCTCTCAAAACGCTAATCACAGTGCCTCTAAACAAGTTATCCGCAGCCGCGAAGGCACTCTCCTGCTCAGGAGAGAGCCCTTCCTCAGGCTGTGGCTTGCCTTGCGCAACGTGATACACGTTCATGGCAGTCAATCACAGAATCATCTTGGCGCGCCAACGCTTGTAATTTGCGCCGTCAAATACAGTTGGCTTAAGTGCGGCAGCGAAACCATTAGTTGAAAAATTCCTAGCATAATGTTTTTGGAAGCGTACCACGTGACTGCTCAAGTGTGTCGGAACTTAGGTGTTCCTGAAAGCGCATCTGCACTGCACCAACGTTCGACTGCATCACCTCTCCACTGCACCAAGGTTTCCCTGCGACAACTTGTGATCCTCTACTCCGACTGTCATGGCGAACGAGAAAGTTTTGTCTGCGCTTGTGCCTATGGTGGCACTGGCTCAAGTGTATATTAACTTATACCGTGTTTTAATCATGTTGATTTCTTGCTCATTAGTCTTTGCGTATGAGATAGATAATTTGTTATCTAGTACTTTTGGCTTTGAACTAGAATTGTGCAATTGGTTAATCATGTTTTACCTAATTTTGTGGATTAAAATATTGAGAGAATTCCTAATATTTCCAACAAATTTCAACTATTTCAATACTTATTTATGTTATTTGAGTGGTTTTGGTACTTGTAAATTGTGATACGTTGTTTTGTTAGTAACGCTTTAGTGCTGAAAACGTGTATTACAGATACCAAAACCACTCTAATCCAAGTATTAAAATAGGTTAAATAAAGCACTCTAAAATTGAAACTAGTACAACATGTAATAAAAGCCACAAGAAATAGCGTAGACGTATAGATCAACATCCAAAAGGTGAAGAGCACACATCTAAAGGCCAGGAAACACTACACATATATACAGGCTCCGGTATATCTCAACGCAAGGAATTAACATGATCCAACAATAACATGAAACACTGAATGCGCCAGATACATGCATCGATCGGGTGTCGGATGCACCCAACAAAATATCTGGCCAGCTGACGGGCGACCCACATGTGACGACTCGTATAATTAACTCAGGATAACGACAGTAATCTTGCAATTAATCTCGAGTTAATTATACTGATCTGGATATATTAGCTAACAAAATATCGTGCGGACCCGATACTTTATCAGTTAATACACCGAATTCAGAGTGTTAAAACAAAACATTAATTAGAGACTCAAAGGAAACTTATTACATTTTCAGCCACGCAGTGTACCATCTTATAGTTCACATGTCTCATTATAATATTTACAACAAAAGTTTAAATATAACATTTACATTATAATATACCATAGAGAGCAGTAGCCTCCACTGTAAGGGCCGCTACTCCACCCAGTTCTCTGGTTAGTCCTTCGCCTCCTCATCACCTTAGTTCTGCGGGTGACTAGCCAATCACTCCTCAGTGTATCCATAGCACTCAGAGTCTAAGAAAAGAGATAATTATACAAGGTGAGTACAAAAATGTACTCAGCAAGTGTTAATAAAAAATACAATATATGAGTTTTACTTTCCAAAACCATCTCAACACCTTTCCACAAACCCTTTCCTCAAAGCCTTTTTTCGAAAATAAGTTTTATTAAGAAAATCTGTGTTTCGATTTTTAGTTATGAAAAATGCTACTAGCACTCGTATATGAGGTAGATTTAACTTCCGTAGCCTCCAATCCAGGAGACAGGTATGAATTCATGATTTTAACTCTGCGCAGGTTTTGTACCACTTTACCCATAGTGAACCTAACCTTTGTCAGGAACCAAAAATGTTTATCACTACTCCGATATTTAGATCTCCAACCCTGACAACCTACCAGTTGTACTCTATACCGAATTCGATGGTATTATTACATGGGATGGTAAGTTGTACCCCTTCTCGAAATCAGTGGTACTCATATACCCAGTTGTACTGCTTTCTCGAAATCGGTGGTATTAATACGTGGGGTGGCCAATTGAACTCCTTCTCGAAATTGGTGATACTCATATCATGGCTTTAAATATAGCGCCAAATAACCAACGCTGGTTATTATCTGTGTCCCTCACTGGGCGCCCGGCGTATCCCAGCTTCACACATATTACTTACCCAATGTGGAGGTCAAACACCGTTATAGGACAACCTTTTTCGGGTCGTTTTCACACATTATGGTTGATACAATTTAATACGGCTCATTGCCCGAGTGTAGTAGTGTTATCCTTATATCATAACCTATGTAAAAGGCCCCTCCAGCAATGCTCAAACATGACACCCTCCACATAATTACCTTACCCTGGCTTCACCTATCGAGTGAGCCAAACGACATTTCCAAAATTCACAACTGCATTGGCAGTTTACCAATATCCAAACAACCCGATTTAGGTTTTTCTTTAAATAGTCACCTTTCGGGTGAGCTAAATGACATTTCCAAAATTCACAATTGCATTGGCAGTTTACCAATATCCAAACAACCCGATTTAGGTTTTTCTTTAAACAGTATTTTACCACGCATCAGTGATACCACATATATTGCAAATAATTTGTTGATATTTAACTAAATATGGTCAAGGAATGCTTGTCTGGATTTTGGTCAAAATATGCGTCTTCACCGATTGAAGATCCGTGGTCCGATTAAATTTAATTTCTGCAATTACGTAAATACCAATATTATAAGATTTATAAAATTTACGTTGCGATTTTTAAGACTTTATTTGATTTTATTTTGCCACGCTTCAGTTAACGGTTTGACTGACTGAAATTTACAGATTTAATGGATTTTTACTGATTTAACTAATTTTAAATCTTGCACAGATGCCGATAATCATTATTTTAGCTGATTTGCTAAAAATACATATTCCTTGTTTTTCTCTATTCTTTTCTCTTATTATATTTTTCTGATGATTAGTTACTTGCAGATGTTTTTACCCGATTTCTAGTGTAAAGATTACGTTGCCATTATTTTCTGTGTTCAATTATCCATTTTTACGTGTTTTGGAAAATTTTCTATTTTTCTTTTTCTTTCTCTTCTTTTACTTCTTTTTGTTATGAGATAAGATTTCCGTAACCGATTCGGTTACTATCTATCTCTTATTTGTGGGCGAATCCGAACTCCTCTCTAATGCTCTCCACTATATATATTGGGCTACCTCCATGTAAAGAGATCAATCTAATAAAGCGTGAGAGAGTTCCACCCTATATTCTGTATGCTCCCTTCTTGTTCATGTGATGCTATTGATGTGCTGTTGATTGATCATGGGCGGACGACTACGTTTTACAACACGTTATCAGTACGAAGCTCTACCGAGGCTACCGATCGTGATCGTCTGCCTGCGACGATCGACACTGCATCGAATTTCAACCTGCTACACGCGATCGTCCTACACCGAGCCCTACGTAAGTTAATAGCATCGATGCAAAATTAATCTAGCAGATTAATATCCCTAACTGCAGTTCAATCTAATCACCAATTAAGGTTTCTAGCTTCTGTTCATTAGAACAATAATAATAAAATTGGTCCCGAAGACCATAGCGCCATGTGCTCGCCTGACGGCGAATTTGCGCCGCGCTCGGCGACCGTGCCCGGCGGCCGACCTCACGCTGCAACCGGCTGCCTCACCCTGGAGGCCGAGCTGCTTCGCCTCCTTCGCGGGCTGGTAGCCGCACCCGGCGGCGGCGCCTAGACTCCCGTGCCCGCCGCCGCTCTACGCGCTGATCGACTCATCAATTTTGAAGGCGTCGCGACTCACCGCCCCTCCGCACGAGCCGCCGGAGCTCTCTTTCCCGTCGCGAACGCCCGCCAAACACGCGCTCGAAGCGCTGAACCGATGCCGCGGCTCCCCGCGCCTCCCCGTGGCTTTACCGATCGGTGCCCCACCGCCGTGCGTCGCCGAGGCCCGCGCCCGAAGTCGCTCCTCCGTAGCCCACGCCTGAAGACGCACCGCCGCTCGGATTTTTGCCTTCGCATCGTGAGCCGCTCACGCGCGCCCCGGGAGTTCGGCCTCCCCGCGCCGATGCCGTCGCCGCCGCCGAGCTCGTTCGGCCTCCCGCACCGCCGCCGCCGCGCGCGCCGCTGGGTGCCCGACCACGCCGCGCCGCGCCGCCGCTTTGGCTCCAAGCTCAAACGCGCCGCCTCGGCCTCGGAAAGGCGCTTCGCCCTCGCCCGGCGGCGGCGGCGGCGACACTCGCGCCGCCCGTGGTGACGCGATCGGCTCCTGTGCCTACACTCACGCTTGCCAGCTTGGTCTCATTTTCTTGCGCCGCTAGAGCCTTGGTCGGCGCTGCTCGCGATTTGTGCGGACACTGCGGAGGTTAGGGTTTCTACCCTAGCCTCTGCTCACTTGGACCACCATATGGGCCACTTTGGGCCAGATGGCAATGTGGCATGGCCAGGCTTAGGTCGATCGGGCCGAATAGCCGGATCGAGTCGTACAGCCCGTCTCGTTTTTTTTCTTTCTAATAATAATAATAACCATTTGTTAATGCTGAAGAATTGATAAATGATTCCTAGAAATTGTATTTCTAGGTTTATGGTCTTCCATAAATTTTGATAAATTTTGTAATTAGCACTCTATGGAAGTTCCTTGCTCTGAGTTTATTTTCTAGCATTATGACATATTTAATATGTGCTGGGATTCATTTTTGTGTTATTTAAGTAATTCTGAAAATTGCTTCAAAAATTAGCAGAAAATGCTAGAAATTATGGGAAAATAAATGTGACCCATTGTTCAGTGTTATGTCTCTGTATTAATTTTCTCAACATGGATACATATGCTGGACATATTATTTTCTCATTATTCAATAATTTTAAAATTGCTTAGAAATTAACAAATTATGAAAAATGCTAGGAAAATTTATATAGCATATTGAAAGCTTCCTATCTCTGGTTTTATTGTCCTAGCATAATTCCATATTGATATATGCTGAAATTTATTTTGTGTGTTACATGGTAATTCTAGAAATTGTTGAATAATAGCAGAAAGCCATGAAAATTGCTAAGGAAAATTAAGAAATTTTAGATAATTATCTCTTGAATAGATATAGACCAAGCTTTCTTGATTGAAGAGGAGCATGCAATATAATGATTTTACAGTAGTAAAAGTCATTTTGCATAAATAGAAATAGGATATGATGGACATCGCAAAGAGGGATCTTATCAAGCTTGCCCGGAATGGCAACAATTACCTTACCCGGGCAATGAATACTAAGATTAATTTGATAGCTCAATCATTTAGAGCTTCATTTTTCTAGCTCAAGTGGTACCTCTGCTCTTCTTGGCCGTCGGATGTACGGCTCTGCACCTCTGAGGCACCATCTTCACAGGACACAAGACCAAATAAGTTGATGGAAGATGACTAGCTGCTATTTTTGAATTCCCTGAAGGAAAATATATAACCAGCAAAGATTCGCCCCATTGCCAGAAGCACAATGCGAATGGATCATGTCGCACTTTCAGGATTCTAAAGGTTGTGGCAGCATACTTCCTATGGGAGTCTTGCAATGCCCGAAGCACATGCAAATGCTCAGCAGGCTAGCAATAGCCATGGCCGCAGAAGGGCCAATGGAATAAAGGGGATAAGTGGAAGAATGACATATCAGATAAGGGAAGAAGCATTTCACAGTGAAAAAAAGTAAAGGTAAAGGGCCAGGACTTCCAGAAGTAAGGCTACATACCCTGAATAGCCCTATTTTAGGTATGGATGTACTGACCTTTAGTCATACAACTATTGCATCCCGAAGTATGTGGTAGACCTTTACACTAAATCCACTAAAAAAAAGTCAATAAGACCCGGGGTAAACAATATTGTATCATACTTTACCGGTCAACCTGTTGTTGACACGGGAGTTGAGAAGTTTGATAATATGGTTCTTGAAATTATAGAGTTTGAGGAGTCCCAGAAGGACATATACGACTCATTTGGAGACCTGGATTAGTCTCCTATATATCCCTTCACTTTGCTAAGTCGATGTCACATATTCTTTATAAGTCTCCTTATCAGTTTAGCCCTAGTTCCTGAATGAACATTTGGTCTACGCTCCTGTTGAGCGATTATCATTCAAAAAAAATGAATATTGATATTTTCCAGATATTTGATTAATTGTGCTATGCTTGTTCTATATTTTACAATTTGTTCCTGATGCAACAATTGTTTTATTGTTAAATCATACTTTCAATATAGAACAAAGTATAATCCGATGGTGGAAGAGAAAATCTGTCTAGAAGACAATTGTACCACACTAAGTGAATTGAAAATATTATGACTATCGCCAGAAGCGATACTCTCATAGTTGGCACTGGAAGAATGCCATATTATACCCTGAGTCCAGTCATACTCCTTTAATCGTTTCTGTATAGAGATAGTGAATAAGGATGGTACAGAATACCTACTCATGACTAAGTTTAATGGGTGTAATAAACGTGTGGTTAAAAGCTTCATTTATTCTCCTCCGGATTATACTATGCACATATAAAACCTGAAGTTTGTGTTGCGATGAAAAACCTAGATATATTTAAGATCTAGCAGATCGACTGGGTTACCCTGAGTTGAATAGTATAAGAAGAATAATTAATAATTCTACTGGCCATAGCATAAAGTCTTTCCTAGACCTGAAATTTTTCTTATGCCTTGGTTGTGCTAAGGGAAAGCTTATTCTTATATCTTCTTACCTAAAAAGTTAGGGAAGAATCATTGAATTTCCTGGAGAAAATTTAAGGTGATATCTATGGACCTGTTCAGCCCCTGTTTGGCCCCTTTTGAGAAATTTTATGGTACTGATAGATGCTTCTACTAGATGGTCCAATGTATATCTCTTATCTAATAGGAACCATGTACGCCCAAATTATTAAGTTAGAGTCTACTTTCCAAGAAAGGATCAAGTCTATTCAAATAGACAATGCTAGCGAGTCTACCTCAAAAGCATTTAATGATAATAGTATGGCTCTGGGAGTTAATGTAGAGCATCTCGTACCTAAAGTCCACACTTAAAATGGCCTTGCAGAGTTATTATATTAAAAGAATAAAAACTTATTGGTTGGCCGCTCCTGCAGAATAATAGACTTTCCACCAGTTGTTGGGGCCACGCAGATCTTGCATCTCGCGATATTAATTCAACTCAAACCAACTGCACATCATGAAATTTCCCCGTTGCAGATAGTGCGTGGAAAAGAATTAAGTATTTCCCATCTGCGAAAATATGGCTGTACTATATACATGCCAATCTCTCCACCATAGCGTACCACCATGGGACCTTACTGGAAGTTGAGGATCTATGTAGGTTATGAATCTCCGTCATGTATTAAAATACCTAGAGCCTATGACAGGGGATCTGTACATGGCTCGGTACGCTAATTGTACTAAGGATATTTTTCGGCATTAGGGGGAGATAAGTACCACATTAGATAATGCCGAGTCCTTAGATCCACGCACTACAGAGACCGAACTTGAAGTTCGGAGGATGATAAATCTGCAACAAATAAGCTTAACATCTGCCAAATGCCTTCACTCATCAGAAGGGAATGAAAAAATCTCATATACCTGCAGTATATGCACCTGAAAAAGTGAAAATACCCTAGAAGGATATTGAATCCACTCTTGACCCTCATGATAAAAAGAGGGGGAGGCCTTCAGGTGCACGGGACTCAATTCCGCGGAGACGTCCACAGAAGTAGAGAACCAAACAAATGAGAACACTACCTATGACAGTAGAAGAAGCTCAACCTGATGTTGAGAAAATCCCTGAAGTGAGCCATCTTGGAGATGGTAGCATCCCTGAAGTAATCCATCCTGAAGATGATAACCCCAGCGTATATTTGCGCGCACAATCCCACGCTGGGAAATCAGAACAACCAGACTCCATCGTTGTGGGAAATCATGAGGAGCTGGAAGAAATTTATAAAGAGATATCCCTGAAGTGATGCAGGAGAATTGTATAAAAGAAAGACTACAATTGTCGACATATAATTGCCTCTGAAATTGCTAAAGCTGGATCCAGAACCAAAGTCCATGGCAGAGTGCTAGAAGCGCTCAGATAGGGTCAAACAAAAGAAGCAATTGAGGCAGCGCTCGCTTATTAAAAGGAAAGCTTTGGTCCCGTTGACCAAACATCTCCTAAAGTAATCCCTGTAGGATCAGATGGTTTTTCATCCAGAAGAGAAACGAAATACCCAGGTGGTGAGATATAAAGCGAGGCTTGTAGCACAAGGGTTCACGCAGAGACCCGACATCGATTATGATGAAATATATTCTCTGTAAAGAGTGGAATAACGTTAGAAAATTAATATTAATGGCAACAAGCTTAAACTTATCAATGCGGTTGATGGATGTAGTATTTGCATATTTATATGGGTCCTTTGGATACGGATATTTATATGAGAGTCCTGAAGGAGTCAAAGTTAGGATCCTAATAATCGCAACATGTATAGCATCAAACCAAGAGATCGCTATCTGATTAAAGCGATCGGGAGAATGTGGTATAACCGACTTAGTGAGTTCCTCCTGAAGAAGGAATATTGCCCCTGTGTGTTCATAAAGAAATCTCAGAATGGATTTGTATCATCTCAGTTATATGTCGATGATCTGAATATCATCGGAACCACAGAGGAGACAGAGGAGGCAAGTGCTTACCTCATGACGGAGTTTTGAGATGAAAGATTTGGGTAAAACTAAATTTTGCTTAGGCCTGCAGCTAGAGCATTTCCCAGAAGGAATTCTTGTACACCAGTCTTCCTATACTCAGAAGGTATTGGAAAGGTTTAATATGAATAAATCGCATCCTTTGAAAACCCCCATGGTCGTGAGATCCATTGAAGTAGATAAAGACCCTTTAAGACCAAGGATGGAAAATGAGGAAGTCTTAGGACCTGAAGTTCCATACCTGAGTGCCATTGGAGAGCTTATGTATCTCGCGAATTGCACAAGACCTGATATTGCATTCGCTGTAAATTTGCTAGCAAGACACGGTCAAATTTCCCACCGTAAGACATTGGGCTGGTGTTAAGACTTTACTCAGATACCTCCAAGGTACTCAAGATCTTGGATTATTTTTTCAGAAGAACCAAGACTTAACCATGGTGGGATACACGGATGCTGGCTACCTGTCTGATCCCCACAGTGCCAAATTACAGACTGGTTTTGTGTTTCTCTGCGGTGGTGCAGCCATTTCTTGGCGGTCTTGTAAACAGACTTTGGTGGCGACTTCTACCAACCACTCAGAGATCATAGCTTTGGATAAAGCCTCACAAGAATGTGTTTGGCTACGACGTGTGATTAATCGCATCCAGAAGTCATGTGGCCTTAAAACCGTCGATACCCCTACTATTATCTATGAAAATAATACTGCTTGTGTTGCACAAATGCAATTGGGTTATGTAAAGAGTAATATCACGAAGCATATTACTCCTAAGTTATTCTATCCTCATGAACTCCAGAAGAACGATGAGATAAAAAAAATCTTGCAAACTAAGTCATGTGAAAATCTTGCAGATTTATTCACTGAATCCTGTCTAAATCCACATTTCAAAGATGTGTTAAAGGCATTGGGATGAGAAGACTTAAAGATATGCAAAGTTCAGGGGGAGTGAACCCTTGAATCATAACCCTTATGGTGATCCTGAAGATCCTAATTTAAATCTAGAAGATTATAAGTTGTACTCTTTTCCCTTATTGAGTTTTCCTAAAGTTTCTCACATAAAGGTTTTTAACGAGGCAACTAGTGCTACATAAAGTACGAGTGCAATGTACTCTTTTCTCCATCTCCTTTTTCCCACTGGGTTTTTGAGTGGAGTTTTTAACGAGACATGTGCATTACGTGGTATTCGCCCAAGGGGGAGTGTTATGAGATAAGATTTCCGTAACTGATTCGGTTACTATCTATCTCTTATTTGTGGGCGAATCCGAACTCCTCTCTAATGCTCTCCACTATATATATTGGGCTACCCCCATGTAAAGAGATCAATCTAATAAAGTGTGAGAGAGTTCCACCCTATATTCTGTATGCTCCCTTCTTGTTCGTGTGATGCTATTGATGTGTTGTTGATTGATCATGGGCGGACGACTATGTTTTACAACACTTTTTTCCTTTTTCTTCTTCTTTTCGTTTTTTCTTTCTTTTCGTTTCCTTTCTTTTTTTTTCTTCCCTCCCTTATCCACTCGGCTCCCTGGTCATCTGCTCGAATTTTTATTTTAAATAGTACAATTTTTTATTCAAATTGCAAAAATATACGTCGATCTCAAAAAATTACAAAAATATACTTTTGTCGCTCGTACATGGGGTGATCGCCCCATACACGGGCGATCGGTGCGGTTTTCAACACGCGATATTTCCTCTGTCTGCGGTTAGTTTCTAAAGAAAATCATAACTTTTTTATATGATGTTGGATGGAGATAAACTTTATATGAAAATTTTAGCTCTCGACGGGATATACAACTTTTGTATACAAATGTATTTCATTTGAATCCATTTAGATAGCAAAAAACAGGATAGAAGTTTCAGATCTAAAAACAGATCTGAACATTCTATCTAGTTTTTGACTATCTAAATAGATTCAAATTGAAAAAGTTTATATACAAAAGTTGTAGATCCCGTCGAGAGCTACAATTTTCATATAAAGTTCATCTCCGTCCGACATCGTATGAAAAAGTTATGATTTTTTTAGGAACTAACCGCAGACAGAGGAAATATCGCGCGTTCAGAGCGGCACCGATCGCCCGTATATGGGGCGAGTATATTTTTGTAATTTTTTGAGATGAACGTATATTTTTGCAATTTGAATAAAAAATTATATTATTTAAAATAAAAATTCCTCTCTTTGGCTCCTTCTTCTTTCCCGTTTCCCTTGCTCTCCTTCCCGTGCGCCCGATCTGGTCCGGCCTGCTGGCTTTGGCGCCGGCGTCGGCCACTGTCGTGCCCCTCTGCTCCCTGGCCTGCTTCGGTCTCGGTCTTTGTCTCCTCCCTTTCAGGCCTCCCCCTCCGCGCAAGACACGGTAGCGCCCGCCGCTCACTGGGCCGCCGCCGTCTGCTCCTCCGACTGGCTCGGCTCCTCCCATGTGCGCCTGGCCCGCGCATGCTCCTCTGGGCCGTGTCGCCCCCGGGCGTGCGCTCGCCTAGCCTGGGCTTCGTGGCTCGGTCCAACCGCCTCAGCCCGCCCCTGAGCTCGGCCGTTCGCTATCCCTGGCCGATTCAGCCCGTGCCTCTGCTGCCATGGCTTCGGCCAGTTCGGTTCTTGGCTAGGGTTTGGGTACCCCTGACTTACTGTGACTGTTCTACAATTTTTATGTTTTATTGTGTTCTGTGCTACATGGTAATTGGTAAGAATCTAGGTCTGGGATGATTATTTTTGTCAATGTGCGGGTTGGACGGCACCGTGACGATACTGTTTGATCCACCATGCGTCGGGGAGCATTGGTGGTTTATAGGATGCTCGGCGCAACCCCGCGACGTTGACAAGCAGAGACCACTATACCTACTGTCATTTTCATTCTCTAGATGATTTTTGCTATAGCTAGACCTCTGTTGCTCTACTGGCATGGTGGAAAAATGGATGGGTACCTGAATGTGGGGAATGAAGTGCAGTGCAGGGGGTGAGGGGATGGTGCTGGTGATGCTAGTGGAGGGCTGGAAGCGATGTAGAGCTAGCTGTTTCTCCTCCTTGTTGCTCCTGATGGTCTCCTGGTTCCCTTTTTCCTTGCTTGAGTACTAGCCCTTGCATGCTGGTGATCGCGTGGTTTGGCTGGTGGTGTTGTTTTGGGAGGCTTTGCCTGACGTTTCTTTACTGGAGGCTTGCCTTATGTGCTTGGGCATGAGTCACTAGGGATGGCAATGGGGACCCGATCCCCGTTTCCCCGCGGGGAATTCCCCTATTAGGGGACGGGGATGGGGAAATCTCTCCCTGCGGGGAGTTTATCGGGGAAAATATTGCCCCCGCGAGGGATCGCGGGGACGGGGACGTTCCACCATTCCTCGTCCCCGATCCCCGTCCCCGTGTTATCACTAATAATAGGTGAAAGTAAATGATCATTCTCAAAAGAAAAAATATATATGTGAGGTTATTATTAATAAATATGCTAAATATGAATTACTCTAGTGATTCACTCACACTTCAACCACACATGCACCATTACTCTAGTGATTCATTCATGTAGCATGTGATCTTTTATATAGCATTTTCGGGGATTATTCCCCGTCGGGGATCGGGGACGGGAGAGAATTAAGCCCCGTGTACGGGGACGGGGACGGGGGCGGAGAAATTTTGCTTATCGGGGATCGGAGATGGGAGGGCGTTCCCCGCGGGGATTTTCCCCGTTGCCATCCCTGCCGCATGATACTTGTAGCTGAAGGTTCTGGCTCCCGGAGACTTTGGCTAGGGGCTCTAAACTTGTGTGATGTACTGATGTCCCTTGTGCACAGTTCTCATATCTATTTCTTTTGATTATGTCATTTTTACTATTTTACTGCTGGTAAAATATTTTTCTATCGCACGATATTTTCAATATACGCGTGTCTATGGATTAAAACAGATTTGTATAATTGCCGAATGATGCAACCTAAAATCGCAAGAGGTACCGATTTGACTCCAGACAAATCTAATACCTCAGTGAGCGAAACCATTTCATACAGGACTGACGACAACTATAACTTTATTTTATTTTATTTTATTTTATTTCTCTTGCTATATTAATTCACTGCTTTTATTTACAGATGAAAATTTTTACTGACTTGTAGTTGTAGGTTATTGAAGAAATCGGCGCAACAGAAGATTTTAGAAAAAAATTATTCGTGCGATGTAATTAATCTTTCATGTAATTTGTATTTAAATTTGTAATTGATTTTTTATGTAATGTAATTTATTCCACTGTACAAAGTTGTAATAATTAATATATGTAGTTAATCTTTGCTGCTTTATTTTATTTTAATAAATATCTAATTAAGTTAATGACTTTATTTAAGTTAATGAAATCGCGGTTGTTTCACCACCTAACGCAAAACTAATCATTCGGCCATTCGGAAGTTAGAAAATTGCCATTAAATAGCGCGCGCCGCTCGCATTATTGTCAGGCCAAGCCAATCCCAAGCTCCTCCCTTGCTTACAAGCCCCGCCAAGGCAAAGCTTGCCTAGCCCCCTCTGTCTCCGGCCAGCAATGGAAGCCCCTCTACTCCTCCCCATCGCCACCGCCTCCTCCGCCGCCGATACTGCCGACTCTCCCTCCTCCCCTTCCACCCAAAGCATCGTCGCTCGCGTCCTCGCCGTCCTCGCCGTCGCCTCCGTCTCGCTGTTCGCGCAGCACGAGGCCTCGAGGGGCTTCCACATCGACGTCGTCAACGCCGCTCCCCGGGACACCATTGCCGGCCGGCGCTTCGACCTCTTCTTCGTGTCCAACGGCCAGGCCGCGCGCATCCTCCACTATGCGAACCGCCGCGTGGAGCAGGCGCTCTTCCCGGACGTGTCGTTCCCGCGCAAGCAGGTCACCCGTGTCACCGTCCAGATGGCCGGCCACAACCTTACCTCCGACGGGATGGTGGCCGCCGCCGGTGTGGCACCCGGAGAGTACGTCATTTCCCTGAGCCCCGTCCTCATGTCCAACAACGACAAGGCTGCCGACGCCGTTGCCGCCGCGGTGCGCCGCGCCGTGGCGCGCATGTGGCTGTGGGACGGCCGCCGCGCCGCCCCGGCGCGCATCACGGAGTCCATGGTGGAGTACCTGGTCACCGGCGGTGACGCCGAGGCCACGCCAGTGGAGGACGCGCGGTGCATGTCGGCACGGTTCCTGAAGCACCTGGAGCACCGTCGCAGCGGGTTCGTCGCTCGGCTGAACCGCGCAATGAGGGACCGGTGGAGCGACGCCGCGGTGGACGCCGCCCTCGGCGTGCCAGCCCGGCCTGTCTGCGCGGCCTACCGCGCGGCGGCAGCGGCGGCGGCGCTGTCCGGCGGCGAACAACCGACCGCACTGGTTGACTCCACGTCGGACGCCGGTGGGTCCAGGGTGGCAATGTAAGGCCAGCATCACAGCAAGGGTAGTTTGGGTAATATCACGCATGTCATCATTAGGGGCGATTAAGTATGGGGGTGGGAGTGTGGGACATAGCCACGCCCCTAATCGTGGTGGAAGGCGAGTTAGCGGTCGCTCTCCACGCTAGTACTACATTTTATATGCCAATATGGGTAAAACCAGCTTGTGTTTGTAAATCAAAGTGATAGCGTCTTGACGTCGCTGCTAGATTATTTTTTCTCTGCTTACGTGGAAGAATACGGTGGCCTATAATGATACGGGGGAGCTTCGAGAGGCTCGTAATCAGCGACCAAACCAAGGGGAGGGCCCTCCAGTTGGTGACCCATCATTCTATTGTATCCGTCGCTTTCATACACGTCAATCCTCTGTTGCTTATAGTGGTTCATGGATGAACAGACGGATGATTTTTTGCAGCATCAGGAGGGAAGTGGTTGTGTCAGGTTGGTGCGGTGTTTCGCTGTCTTTGTCCACGCCGTGGCCCATGGCCTACGGTGAGTGAACTGGGACTAACACTCTCTACGTTGCACTGTGTATACCCCTCTAGCATCTCTAGCCCTTTATGGGACGGTTACGAATGCAGATCGTAGAGATTAGAGGTAGAAGAAAAAATACTGTAGCACCTCATAAATTTCAGTCATGTATCTGTGATCACATTCAATTCTCTTGTCAAGCGAGAGTGTTGCTAAGGTGACAGCCCCGCCTAAAGCGGTGAAACACGCCCTCGTTTTCCAGGGAAGCAGTGTAGTGTATGGAACTTGTGATTTTCTAGCTTGTACTCAACTCATATGGGTTTGTTCTTGTCTCAAAAGAATACTGTTATAAAACAATCACGACCATTGTAGATCAAACACAGTACACCGATTGAACACTAAGAATAATTATGAAGAGCACACATGATATAGGAAGGCAAAAATTCTTATCTCTTTATTGATTGATTCTCTTATACAATGGGTATCATATCTATCTATTATATATTAAAAAGCTCATAGAGAGTTGCTAAGAGAAAAGAGAAATAGACTAAAAATTCTCACAAAAAAAGAAAATATCTAGCATTTAATCTAGTGGACCCTAATTACAATCGTCATCGGACCTTTCTAACAAAAAATTTGAAATATACCAGAAATTCTCACAAAAAAAAAAACTTCCGACCCTTAATCCGGTGGATCCTAACAAAGTTGAAGTATATTAGCCATTGAATGTTATTATTTAAAGAAAAATATCTAACCGTCTATCTAGCGAACCCGAGTTATAAGGTTTAGATTAAGGAGTGCGTGAATCAGTGAGGATAAGTGTATGTGGTTATCGGGACCAGGATTCGAATGAACGCGCAACGAAAAAAGAATGAATATGCAGACTCGCCGGGCGAATCGCCGCGCCGAATCACAAGACCGGGCCGACTAGTGGGGTGTCCGTGTCAGTTTTTTCCCAGTTAACCGTCCATCAACCTGGGTATTAGCCAGCCTCACCTCCTTCCCCGTCTTCGTCCGACCCTGGTGTAGACACAGACTTGACGTCCATGTCGACTTCGTTCCGGCTTATGTGCCATAGACCTCCTTATTAAATCCACAAGCCCCCTCAGTTTTCTTATCCCGCCGTTGCCCACGGAATTAAGTCTCCCATCTTGATTATTGTCTGTTCATCCATTTTGTGCATCGATGGATATAATACAAGTTAAACCAACAATTCATTAGGATATTGTCTTACTATCTATTTCTCATTGTCGCTGATTTTATCTATTATATATTAAAAACTCATTAAGAGTTGCTAAGAAAAAAAGAGGAATAGATTAGAAATTCTCACAAAAAGCTAAACATCTAGCCCTTAATCAGGTAGATCCTAATTACAATCACTGCCGGATCTTTACAACAAAATATAGGAATATGCTATAAATTCTCACAAAAAAACAAAACATCTGGCCTTAATCTAGTGGGCCCTAACTAAATTGAACTACAGTAGCCATTGGATGTTATTATTTAAAAAAAAGCAATTGGATGTTATTATTTAAAGAAAAACATCTAAGCGTCTATCTAGCGGATCCGAATTATAACAATTTAGATTAAAAGAAAGAGTACATACCAAGTATAATAAAAAATAAAATAAATTCAGTTGGATTTATATACGAATTCTAATACAAAACTGATATGCAAAATTAAATAAAAGCAAAACGTATGGCCTTAATCTGGTAGGCCCTAACTAAATTAAACTACAGTAGCCATTGGATGTTATTATTTAAAGAAAAATATTTAAACATCTATCTAGTGGATCCAAATTATAACGGTTTAGATTAAAATAAAGAGTACATATCAAGTATAATAAAAATAACATAAATTCAGTTGGATTCGTATACGAATTCTAATATAAAATTGATATGCAAAATTAAATAAAAAATAACAATGAAAATTAACATAAATTCAGAATAAACAACAAAAGGAAATTAGCTATTTGATTTTAACTCTAAATTAAAAGTTGAAATTCGAAATTAATAAAAAAATATCAACAAATATTACAGAAGTATACAAATAAAAGGAAATTATGGATTATTTTTTAATTCCATAAAAAGTGAAAAATATAAATTTTCTTTACTCAAAATTAAAATACCATAAATATGATAATTTCAGAACAAAAATAATAAGGTAAGGAATTATATATATATATATATATATATATATATATATATAAATTATTAACTATTATGTAATAAAAGTCGATATTTTTTTACGGTCACTAAGAAAATATAGAATTAGCTAAAAAACTGAAAAAGAGATAATATTCTGTCTCTTTATTTGGTGAACCTCCACGAAATTAAGAGATTAAGAGAGTGATATATTGATAAATATTCACTCAGCTATACCGGTATAAGCAATGTGATATGTGCTAAAAGAAAGTACCGAAAGAAAGAGACAAGCATTGCAATAATAAAATTAAGAGATGATGATATAAATGGAAAATGTTATGTTATACTACGTTTTGCTGTTTTACTATGAGTATTTGAGGAAGAAATTTTAGATCACATGTGACAAGTATTGCGAAACAGACTGAATATATTTTCTCATATAATATATGATATATAATATCAAAGTATCACAAATGTAGTTCTGCAAGATCTATTTTTTAAAAAGCAAAACCACATATGTATTGCCAAGTTATTCAAACATGCTTTAAGGATGATGCACACGCAAGTGTGAGGGCCACCTTGCTAGTTTATAGTAAAAGCTCATTAGAAATATATTCGGATTCGGATAAAGTCCAAATATATTTAAACAATCAGAGTAAAAAGTCCTGTTATATTTCAACAAATCCTACCTTTACTAAAGCCTGAAGATTTCCGACGACGAGATTCATTTGAGCCATGGAGCAAGCCGGCTCGGCTCTTGGCTCGAGTCGAGTCGGCCAATTTTTTTTAAAACCGGGTCCTTTTTCGAAAAAAAATTACATATAGATCCTTTTTCCGAAAAAAATTACGATTAGATCCTTTTCGTAAAAAAAACGATCAAGTCCTTTTTTTTAAAAAAAAATATACATTGCATTTAGGTCCTTGTTGCGTTTTTCTAGTATTACGTTTAAGCCCTTTTTCGGAAAAAAAATCCTTTTTAGGTTCTTTTCGCGCGTTTTCTCGATTTCCTTGTGAGTGGAGCGTCGATCGCGCGTTTTCTCGATTTACTAGCGTGGAGAGCGACGCCCGCAGCGTTGCACGCCGCGTATAAGTTTTTAGCACTACCTATTATAGCGCTTGTGGTCAATGGCTCCATGTCATACGCCATGTGGACGAGGCATAAACAGTAATAAGAGGATTTCATCGAAGCAAGTTCAGAAGAGAAGTCAATCTGTAATGATAAAATTGATAGAAGAGGGAAACCTACGGATGAAATGGAGAAAAATATGTAACAAAATATGGGTGTAAACCAGGGTTAACCATTTCGTTTTCGAACTAAATTTCGAGAATTGTTCGGCATCGGTTTTTCGCGAAAACCGATCGAAATTCGGTAAAAACCGATCGGTTTGCGAAAGTCAAACAGGTGGTCAAACCGATTCAAAAAAAAAACGAAAACAGATCGAAAAGCTCGAAAACCGACCGACGACAGAAGGAAAAATTGTGAAAATGAAAGGAAAAATTGAAAAAAAAATGCAAATTTTTTTAAAAAATTACAAAAATCCCAATTAATCTATAAAACACCTCATAGAAATTTAAATAATTTTTGAAATCATGTGTTACTTCTAAAAAATCCAAAACAGCAATTAAGGAAAAGGAACAAAGATATTGTCAGATTTTTATAAATATTTAAAAGATTTTTTATATTTTGAAATTTTAATTTAACCATAAATAGTTCCAAAGTATTATGAAATAAAATTTTCAAAAATATTAGACTTCATTTAGTACCTATATAAAATCAAAAACAGAAGAGCATATACAATGATAATATCACTTTCAGAATTTTTTAAAAATACACATATCTGATCATCTTCTGAAAATTTTACATAATCATTGTAAATAAGTTATAACATCACAAAAAAAGTTTAATAAATATTATACTTCATTTTGTGCCCCTAGAAAACAAAAAACTAAAGAGCATATATTGTGACAAGATCACCGCTGTAATTTTTTAAAATGTACGATGTCGATAATAATCTGAAAATTTTACAGAATCATTAGGATGTCCTCAGGACCGCAAAAAAAATTCAAATTTTTTTTGACACTTTTTGCGAAGTTTCTTCAAATTTTTTTTTAATTTACTATTCATCTAAACAGTTTTCCGAACGGTTTTATCTGCCGAACCGGCTCGGCACGGTCGGTTTTCGTCGGCATCTTGAACCTTGGTGTAAACACATACGCGTGTACGTTCATCGGCAAAACGTGTACCCACGATTCGTAAGTGAACTGTACACATGTAGTGTGGATGTTCCCGTGCGCGCGCGTGTGTGATGTGAGAGGAGTGTGTGTGATATGTGTCCTAACAAACACTAAAGTCTTACAAGAAGACGATGACTTTTGCTTCAAATTTCGATGAATAACATTGGACTTGTGTGACTGTGTCAGTAGTGGAACTCGAAAAAATTTTATAGAGATTAGAGGTGGCCAAACAGGTCGTCTGGCACGGCATGGCTCATTTAAAAATGAGCACGGTCCATTTAGGCACGGCTAGTAAATGGGTCGTGCCGTGCCGGCCCACGTGCCGGGGTGGCGGCCTAGGCACGGCCCGTTGGCCTCTCGGGCCGTGTCGTGCCGGCCCGGTCCTTCGCGGGCCAAACGGGCCGGGTCGGCCCGGTAGCTCGTTTAGCGTTAGAAAATTTGAAAAAAAAATCAAAAAAATATGAAAAAATTCAGAAAAATGGGCGTGCCGTGCTGCTCCTCCGGCCCAAGCACAGCACGCTGGGTTGGGCCGTGTCGGCATGACCCGTTTAGCTCGGGCGTCTGTGTCCGGCCGGCCACGATTGCGTCGCGTGTCGTGCGGGCGGGGCCACAATTTCGGCTGCGGATCGGGTGGGAACTATCCGTCCTATTTTCACCCCTAGTTACAACTCTATAGTTTTATGTAATGATTTTGCAACATCATAGATCTAACACGTATATTTGAAATTAGTTAAAAGTTTAATACAAATAGTTTTAAAATCTTAAAAATCGTAAATCATCGAAATCAGAACTAATTTAATCAATAAATTTAGCTTATTAAAAAGATCGAGGGTGCCAGCACCAGATTGATCCGCTCGTGACTTGTGCCCTATGGTGTTGAGCCAAGTGTTCGGTGTTCCATTCTTTGTAGAGGGTTTTCACAGACCGGAATCTGGCCATGGGGCTTTTTACGTCCGGCGATGTGAAATCTCAGATAAACACCGTGGGGACTGGGGGCAGTCATTGCCTCGTACGTCTTGCTCTGGCCGCCACAAGAATTCATGGCTGAGGGTGTCTTCAAGAAACAATCATGGCCTGGACACAGACAGAGCGATGAATGTAGCGACATGTACGGGTCCCAGGTATCATGGTGTCAATCAGTTGGTCAAGTAGCTGGCTGCATGGTGGGCTCCTTCCAGTTCCACCTCTCGGTTGGATCAGTCATGTACTTGACTGACTCCAATTGGCCGCGCCGACG
Organism: Otatea glauca; assembly: GCA_036346275.1. Taxonomy (NCBI): domain Eukaryota; kingdom Viridiplantae; phylum Streptophyta; class Magnoliopsida; order Poales; family Poaceae; genus Otatea; species Otatea glauca. The sequence goes on along the minus strand of CM070720.1, from coordinate 53,393,683 downwards.
AGCCGTCATGTGCGCCCAGCTCTGCAATCTTTTGTCTTGGAACCACCGGGCTCTTGCGCTACTAACTACTGCGTACTGTAGATGGTATTGTTTTTGGATTTATTTTTTGCTTATGGGCATGGCTTTCGTGTCAGGAATACAGTCACGCGAGCCGCAGGGAATTAAGATATTGGCATTATTATTGGCTTAGACTGCATTATTGACATGGCTTGTGGAAACTGACAAGAGAAGTTTTCTTCAAGTTTCTTGATTTGATTATAGTAGGTCCGACATGAACAGGGTTCATTTCGGCTCATTCTTCAGAATCAGATGGTCATGTCTCTGATGAGTTTTTCCTCTCTTTTTTTGGAGAGGGCCATGGGTTTGGTGAGCACACATTGTGTAACAATTGGTTTGGGGCTGAGAGATTCATCGGCCGGTTAGTAAGTAACCTTTATCGGCTCTCCTTAAACCGAAACAAATACTAGCATTGACGCCCCATGGGCCATGGACGAACAGAAAATATTCTTCCGTTTTCAGCTTATCAACGTTCGTTTTCCGAAATTATCGTAGTGTCATTCTTCCAAGCTGTTCATTAAACTAGTATCAAGCGATAGCAAAAGTTTACCTTCCAAAATGCTAAAAACTCTCGTCTTTCTTTTGTCAGGAAGCCGCGGGCCGCACGAGGTGACCGCCCGGCAATATTTAATTCCATCAATATTATCCTAAGCAATCATCGCTCCATCCATTGTCTAGTCATGCCATTAGCAGCAATCCCGAGCACGGCGAGAAGGAGCTCTAGTTCCAGACAATTAGTAGTAGCAGTGGCGGCTTTCTTGTCTGTAGATGTGACCATGTGAGATTAAATCTTCGAACTTCCTTTTCCAAAAGTTTATGCCTGGTTAGGACATGGAAATGTCATAGAAATCATGCGAAAATCACGCTATTTTCTGTGAAATTCGATGCTACCAAATCTGTCTGTCCATTGGACCCATGAGCATGACTATGACAGGTAGTGATGAAGCCCACTAACAAAGGATCATGATCGCTTCCTTCCATGCAATATGCATGTTGATCAATCTCATTTCATTTATCTCTGAACGACTGAAGCAATACAAAGCAAAATGAATCAGCACTGCACATCTCAGAACCCGGTCGCCGTCGGCGGCGGGAGCTGGTGCTTGGCGAGCCAGAGCGCGAGCCCGACGTCGCTGCAGGTGGCGCTTGACTACGCGTGCGGGCAGGGCGGCGCGGATTGCTCGGCCATCCAGCCCGGCGGGAGCTGCTTCAACCCCGAGTCCCCGACACCGTCCGCGACCACGCCACGTACGCCTTCAACAACTACCACCAGAAGAACTCCATCCAGACCAGCTGCGACTTCGGCGGCACCGCCGTCCTCACCAGCACCTATCCCAGTAATCTATTAAGCTCCATCCAAAACAAAATCAACATTAATTTCTGCATCACATCACTTGATCTTTGTTGCATAGTAAATCTTATGATCTATCCCAGTAATCTATTAAGCTCCATCCAAAACAAAATCAACATTACTTTCTGCATCACATCTCTTGATCTTTGTTGCATAGTAAATCTTATGATCACAAGTTCGCAATGTTGGAACTACTCTGTTCCTCTTTTTTGTTTGCCGCAATGACTTGCTACTTGTTCTATTTTATTCCTTAATTTATATTGTCAAGCTAGATTACAAACTAACTCAACAAACTAACCAACTAAATCTTATCCTCCTGAACTAACTCATTAAACAAACTAAATCTTATCTCTTAACCAATGTTAAGATTATATCTAATATCTTCCTCGGTAATATTGACACGCTGACTCTTACTCATTGAGGCAATCGGTCTCAACTACAATTTATCCAACATATACTCGATACAGGAGAGAACGCATCTCAACATCCCAGACTCATCTTCGACGGACTCGACTCTGGTCGACGAACACATCTTCTCAACATCCTTGACTAGACTTAGCACACGCATAGTGCAGCATGATATCTTCTAATGCGCATAATATCTCTGAAGGAACTTGCACACGTTTATCTTGTGGACACATTTGCACAAGAACTCATGTGATCACACACAGTATCTCGTGAACACAATTGATACGAGGGCGCGTAGCTTTGACCGCCTTATCAATAAGACACGCAGATGGCCACTAATGTTATCTTATCACGTCGGTTATCGATGACGCTCGTCAATAGCAATTTTTAGGGAGACACACCTTCTACACCCTTTAGTTTTTTATATCGCGCTGAACAGATTCTTCTCCTTCCGTTGCTCACGCATGCAAGTACTGGAACTTCTTCAAGTTGCAACTTGCAAGCAATCACATGAATACTATCATACTACTGCAGCCTCATGCCTCCTGTCCTGAGAGCCCTGCTGGTCCTCACCCACGATAGCTAGCTCCAGCAGGTTCTCGTTGCACTCCGTGCTCAAGTAGTCATTACTCTTGGCCTGGGCGCAGTTGTCATGGTGCATACGACAGGCGTCGAGGGCGTCGCACGGCGGCTCGCCGGGGCAGCCGCTATACAGGATTCTGCAGTAGTACTTGCTTTACTGCAAGAACGGCGGCGGCATGCAGTGGTCGGACTAACACGTGCAGCTGCACGCCTACTTGCTCATGCCGTCGCCGGCGGCGCCGACGGACTGTATGCCGTGCACTTGACCGAGTTTGGCGACGGGAACCATTCGCCGTGCTTGCCGCGCGATGACCGCTCTCGAGAATCTCCTACTCTCGAAGACAGTGGAGTCGTTCGGATTTTGAACCCTAAGCTCTGGTACCAAATCTTGACATGCATTGATTTGTTTTAGGTTTAGAAGGTTCAAATTCTGCAAGTTTAGTTTGAATCTGTTAAGATTAGGAGTTCGAATTGCTATCCAAGTTAGCATATAATCTCTAGTATAAATAACAATGAAAAACCAGAAAAGACTAGTGTCAACGATCGGGACCGTCGACCGCAGAAGAGAGGGGTGATGTTTAGGAGATTGTTCGGGAGCGAGACCCGAAGTCGTGCTCGTTCGGAGGCGCCTAGCATCGCGGGGAGATTGTCAGGGAAGAGACACTGGACACGAGGTTTATACTGGTTCGAGCCCCTGAGGTCGGGTAATAGCTCTACTCCAGTCTTACCCTGAAGCGAAAGATGTATATGTGGTTCGGTGAGAGAGTATAAACAGGGCCCGAGCTAGGGAGTCGCTCTATGGCGCTGCTCTTCTCTGCTTGTTCATCCTTTTTTCCATTGCCCCCTTTGGTCAGGGCGATCCGTGGCTTTTATAGCCCTTTGGGGACCCTGCTGTTTGGTCCCGAGGCTGACGTCAGGAGCTCGTAGCGAGTTGACGGGTGCTGACGAGAGACGTTAATAGCCGTTGAGAGTCTAATGGGAGCTGTTGAGAGTTTGACGGGAGCTGTTGAACCCTAGTTCCCATGCAGGGGCAGGTAGAGTGCTGATTCCCACGTAGGGGAGAGTTTTTACACAAAATAAAATAAATGTTATAGGTGTCTTCTTCTTTGGAGTTCGTGGAGGTGCTGAGGTCGAGGCGTCGAGGTCGAGGCAAATGGTACCTGGTCCTGTGCCTGTGCACGAGCTCGTTGGTCCCGAGCCCAAGCATCGAGAGGGCACCTCCCAGGTCGGAGATGAGCCCCTGTTCTCGAGGAGAACCGCCATGAGACCCCGGGGGACGCTTACACGTGGCGAGGGTACCGATCCCTGACAACTAGGCAGTTGCGTAGGCCAACAAAAAAAATTCTAACTATTCCAACAATTGATTCAGAGCCTAGGGTTCAAGATTAAACCGCTGCCCCGGAAGGAGGAGACTCCCAGGGCGGCACCCGCACAACGGTGACCTGGACGACACAAGAAGGCGGCCAAAAGCGTGACAACCGGCGTGACGATGATGACCTGTTGCTCTCATCTGGTGAGGGCAAGAGCGGCGGGGACGACGGGCCCGAAGCCATCAAGAACGCGCAGGCCGTGTGGCGGCGCTTGGCCAAAGGCGCAGAGGCTACGGGAGGTGTTCGCGCACGTGGCCGTGGAGGGTATCAGCAGGAGGCCTTCATACGGGTGGTCATTGCAAGGCAGCAGCTCCTCTTTGCACGGCGTGGAGTCCTAGCTGTAAAGGAACCTCTCTATCGAATAATCCGGGGTTCCCGAACAGATCTAAAGTGGAGAACAGAGAGAGAGACACACAGGTATATGGGGAGCGACGACGGAATTCTTTATTGCTTTATGATTCTTCTACATAGGGGGGGACCCCCCTCCTCCTTATATAGCGCTCACTTAGGGTTTCGGCTAAGGAACCAACGTGGACTTTTCATTGGGCCACGTGGTTTCCCAACACTCCCCCTTGGGCCCTTTGCCGCGAGATGCATATACCTCATTAAAACTCCAAAAAAACCCAGTGGGAAAAATACTTGGAGAAAGAGTACATAGCATACGTTTACTATGTTGCACGAATTGCCTCGTTAAAACCTTATGCAAGAAAACTTCATGAAAAACTTGCTAAGGAAAAAGAGTACAATTCACCCTAAACTTCAATTGCTAATCTTCGAGATTCATGTTGGGTATTCATAATTCATCTTCAAGATTTATGTGGGAGTATGTGAAATATCTCCCCCTGAAATCTGCACTTCTCTAAGTCTCATCATTCCAATTCCTTTTACGCACCTTTCAAAGGTAGATGCTGGGAGTGATTTAGTGAACAAATCTGCAAGATTTTCATATGACTTAGTATGCAATATCTTGATCTCGTTCATCTTATGCAATTCGTGAGCATAGAAGAACTTGGGGTTGATATGCTTCGTGATATTGCTCTTCACATAACCCATCTGTGCTTGGGCAACACAAGCTGCATTATCTTCATAGATTATCGTGGGAGTTTGCTCAATGTTCAAGCCACATGACTTCTGGATGTGGTGAACCATTCTTCGGAGCCATGCACATTCACGAGATGCTTCATATAAAGCGATGATTTTCGAGTGGTTTGTCGACGTCGAGACGAGAGTCTGTTTAGACGACTTCCAAGAAATTGTTGTTCCTCCACATAGGAAAACATAGCCAGTTTGGGATTTGCCAGTATGCGGGTCTGATAAATACCCAGCATCGGCGTAGCCAACAAAATTCAATTCATTGTTTCTTCTAAATAACAAACCAAGATCTTTGCTTCCTTGGAGGTAACGGAAGATATCCTTGATCCCTTTCCAATGCCTTTTGGTGGGTTCTGCACTGTACCGAGCTAGCAAATTCACAGCGAACGCAATGTCCGGCCTAGTACTATTCGCAAGGTACATGAGCGCTCCAATTGCACTCAGATATGGGAATTCGCTCTCGATTTCCTCCCCTCTTCTCTAGGTCCAGATGGGTCTAGGTCTGCTTGGAGTGACCTTCCGACCATTAGAGTCTTTGTAGGATATGCCTTTTCAAAGCCAAACCTTTCCAACACTTTCTGCGTGTAAGTTGATTGATGTACCAAGATTCCTCCTTGGACATGCTCAAGCTGCAAGCCTAAACAAAACTTGGTTTTACCCAAATCCTTAATTTCAAATTCAGACTTCAAGTATGAGCATGCTTCTTCAATTTCTTCATCCGTCCCAATGATGTTCAAGTCATCTATATAGACGGAGATTATACAGAATCCATTCTGGGATCGCTGTATAAACACACATGGACAATATTCGCTGTTTGTGTAGCCTTTCTTGCAGAGAAAGTCACTCGAGCGATTGTACCACATTCTTCTGATCGCTTATTATACGGTGATTTCTCCAATTTCACACTGTACAGGTTTCTATTTGCTCCGTCTTGGTTCGGGATAGGAATTCCTTCCGATACTTTCATGTATATCTCCGAATCCAAGTTTCCATACAAATATGTTGTGACAACATCTATTAGCTTCATTCTCAACTTCAAGTTGACTGCCATTGAGATCAAATATCTAAAGGTAATTCCTCCCATGACCAGAGAATAGGTTTCTTCAAAATCAACTCTAGGACGTTGAGTGAAACCTTGAGTTACAAGCCTTGCCTTGTACCGTACGACTTCGTTGTTTTCATTCCTCTTCCGAACAAAGACCCATTTATGACCTACAGGGTTTATATGGGGAGGTGTGCGATATCTGAACCTAAACACCTCTCTCTTGTTCGGAGAGACTAACTCTGCAGATGATTGTTTTTTCCATTCTTCCCAATCTAGCCTTTTCTTGCACTCTGCGAGATGCGTGCTCGGGATCATGATCAATGATCGAGGCAATCTTCTTTGCGAAGTACGCATCAACGTTGGCTGTTGCTCTATTCAGGGATTCTCCTGTTATTACAAAGTTTATGGCCATTTCATCATGGGGTGCTTCATGCACTTCTACTTGCTCTTCGCTGCTTTTCCCTATCGCAGGAGGAAGTTCCTTTAGCTTTTCATCGCCTATGTGTGCGCACACATTATTTCCGCGGCTTCTGCAGTGGAAGATTCAAGTCTGGAATTGCCTTTCCTGTTGGCTTCTTTCCAATGCCGTGTCTCAACTGCTCCTTTCTTTCCTTGGGGTATTTTCGTGATTGGTTGTGGTAAGTCCTCTCGCCTGCTTTCTCCGGGCGTCTCCGGTACTTTGGGTTTGAGGAGCAGATTTCTGTTCTTTTCTTTGAGGCCTCAGAACAGCCGAGGATACCTTCTATTTTCTTTGGTATTTCCACCCTCTCGTGCATTCCTCGCGGGTACATGCGACTTAACCACGCCCTTCGATCACAAAATGATCAGCGGTTCATTTGCTAAATTTTGCAAATCAATTATCTTCGACTTCTTGATTTGCTTCATTATTGCGGTGGTCATGTGTGGGATCGGTGGAATGCCATATGATTTCTCGGCATTTTTCATCCAAAGGTTGATTTCTCTCCTAATGACGGAAACGGTCCTCGTCAAAGATGCAATCGAATCAGTCAGACGCAAGTCTTGATCATGGGTTCCAGATACGATTATGGATGCACTCTTATAACCAACGATATCCTGACTTTCTGAGAGGGCCCATTGCGATCACGAGGGGTGGTATAGGTACATATACCATACACCCAAATTTCCTGAGATGGGAGATCTTCGGGATGATCCCGTGCATAAGTTGCATAGGAGAATGGATGTTGAAGGCCGACGGTCTGAAATTGATAAGAGCTGATGCGTGCAGGACTACGTGTCCCCAACAAGTGTTGGGCAAGTTACAACTCTGCAAAAGCGGCCTGGCAATGAATTTAATCCTCTTTATTAGTGCTTCTGTTAGTCCATTCTGCGTGTGGACGTGCGGTACGGAGTGCTCAATCGCTATCCTCGTTGCGTGCAATAATCATCAAATGCCTTTGAAGTAAATTCTCCGGCATTGTCCATTCTGATGGACTTCACGCGATGATCAGGGAAAGCATTCTTAATTCTTATGATCTGCGAGATCAGCTTTGCAAAAGCATGGTTTCTTGTTGACAATAAGCATACATGCGACCATTTCGAGGAAGCATCGATGAGCACCATAAAATATCGAAACGGCCCTGACAAGGGCTGAATTGGGCCGCAAATATCCCCCTGGATGCGTTCCAGGAATGCAGCGATTTCACTTTGCACTTTCATGACAGAGGGTCTAGTTATTAATTTCCCAGTGGCACATGCAGGGCACACGAAATCTTCATGATTCGGAAAATTTTTAACATTAATGCCATGACCTTGTGATTTATTCACTATATTTCTCATCATTCTAAGACCAGGATGACCTAATCTACCATGCCATAAAGAAAATAACTCAGATCTTCTAAAAACAGTCTTCAAGGAAGTATACACTTCGGGTGCATGAATATTCGTGTAGTACAACCCAGATTCATATGAGGGACATTTTTCTAATACCATTTTCCACATACCACGTGCTTCACAATGCACAAGTATTCTTTGCCATTTTCTTCATTAGTTTCAACGTGAAAACCATTGGCGCGGATGTCTTTGAAGCTTAAGAGAGTGCGCGTTGATTCAGGGTATAAAAGGGCTTCTTCGATTACCAAAGTTGTACCCATAGGCAATATAATAGTGGCTCTTCCTGAGCCGATTATATGTGAGTCTCTTCCTGCAATCGTAGTAATCTTTCCAGCGTTCTTCATGATCGACTGGAAGTATTTAGACTCTCTTAAGATGGTATTTGTTGTGCCACTATCAACAATGCATATCTCTTCCATTTGAGCGCTACACGATTTCTAGATAAAAGAAATATAATTCCAATCAGATAGAGGCAAAATAATTCAAATATTGCTTGCAAATTTGAAGAATACTGGAATAAAGAATAAATTGCATGTTTATTCATGGGAGAAGTATGCTCTTCTAGAGCTTACAATTCATTATTCAAAGAAAATGCTAACAACCATAATCTAAAGAAAATGCATTAAACAGAATCTGTAAAATATGCATTAATTTCTGCTTCTATGTCATCGACAGAAGTTTTCTTTTCATTTGACATAATATTGGCTGCAGCGTCGATGTCCAGGCTATTCTGTGAGGATGAGACAAGTAGGGTATCTTCATCCATGGCATCATCATCATCGATATTGGCGAAGTGCGCCTCTGCGAGGGCGTTTTCTTTTGCCTTCCTCTTAGCCTGATATGCGTTGATCACTTCCTTGGATTCTCGACATATCTTCGACCAGTGTCCCCAAGTGCCACACCTGAAGCACGTTTGGTTCTGCTGTCCTGAAAGGACAGGGGATGTCGCTTAGAGGGGGGTGAATAGGCGAATTAAAATATTTAAAACTAAATGCAGCGGAATAAAAAAATTGCAGCTAAATAAAATCTCCCGAGGGTCTAAGTCCGAGTGTCCAGATTTTTATCCAGATACTCGAAATATCCGGATCGGTCCGGTTCAGAGTCCGATACTCGGATTGATCCGAGGGACTCGACCGAGTGTCCGGACTTATCTCCTGGATACTCGAAATGTCCGGACTATCCGGGTTGAGGAGTCCGGATACTCGGATTTAAGACCTCGAAATGAGATTTTAAATCCTCGCAATTTTTTCAACAATCTACTTGAATACAAAAGATCTAAATGCAATCAGTACTGTGGAATGATGTAGATCTAGAGCCAAACACAACAAAAGAGTAGATCGGGCAATTTCAAGATACAAAATCAAATGCTAAAGCAAGAGAAAGAAGCAAACTTGGAGACGATGATTTTTCACCAAGTTCGGATCCTTGAGGGGATCCTACGTCCCGTTGAGGCGGCTCGGTCACACTTGAGCCGAGGTCTCTTTCAACCCTCTTCCTCCGGTGTTGCACAAATGCACTCGCGGTCTTCACTCCTTTGATTCCTTCCCTTACGGAGGCGGAACCGGCCTTCACAAACTTCCCACTACCAACCACACAAAGCTCGGTGGCTCGTGGGCGACCTCCTAGCCGCCTAGGAGTCCTCAACCTCCAAGAGTAACAAATGCTCACGAAGAACAAGCTTGGAGATGAAATCAAGTGCTCAATCAACTCAAATCACTCACTCCCCAAACTCTTCCCAACCCTTCTCACAAGGGGATCACTTAGATCTAAGGGTAAAAGCTTACTCAAAGCCCCCCACACAGCCTCTAAAAAATCCACACCAAAAAGCCTCTTTAAAATGAGGGAGGATGGGGCTATAAATAGAACTCCCCAAAAACTAGCCGTTGGGGGCAGGCTGCGCACAACCCGGAGACTCCGGATAAATACCCCGGACACTCCGGACAACCCGGAGTGTCCGGACTTAACACCGGATACTCCGGACCAACTGAGAGCACCCACCGAGGGTGTCAACCCGGAATGTCCGGACAAAAACCTCAGACACTCCGGACAACCCGGAGTGTCCGGACTAAACACCGGATACTCCGGATTGCACTGAGCGGCCCGACGAAAACGAGCATAACTTTTGACTCCGGACTCCGATTCCAGAGATCTTGGACTCTACCAAAAGCTAAGAACGAGGGCTATACAATCAACAAGGTCTCACTATCCAAAACTCAAAGGATAAACACAGATTTCACAAATAAATCAAGAGAGACCTACAACCCTCACTTTCCGGCACCACCAACACCACTCTCTTTCTAAGATTCACAAGGATGGATCACTTGAGCACTTGACACATCTAAAAGTCATTCGACATCGCATCCCTCTTAATAGTACGGCAATCCTTAGACTCAAAATAAATCAAAGATAATATAAGTCTAGAAATAGTCACTTGCCGTCTTCTTTCTTAATGTCGATGCATGAAGACTTTCACCATATAATTGATGACATCTTCACCTTGTCCAACTCGACTCGATTCACCTCATGAGACTCTCGTCCTATCAACCTTGACTTGATCATCCTCTCGACGATCTCCACGCCAAGTCGATCTTGACTTAGTCCTCAACTCTTGGTGACACCGCCGTCTTGTTGACCTCGGCTTAACGATCATCCTCCAAGATATCTTGGTCATCATACACATACGGGACCTAATTCTTTCCAAATTACTCATGAAAGACATTAGTCCCAAAAGCTCAATAAATATGAATAAATTGATATTTGTGAACAGTTGATTTCAACAAGTGTTTCATATAAGGAAGCACAACATAAATGGAAACACTTGACATAAGAAATGTTCTCTACTAAGTACATCATGATGAATATGTAATTGATCTATATGCACTAGAGAGATATATAATTGCCAATATGATGAATCAATTAAATCATGGCAAGGATCACAATCTTTACTTAAATGAAGCACATGATAGAATATACACGAATTGTACATGTGCAAATAATATTTGGAATAAGAGTGAATATGTGATCCAACACTAGATTAAACTTCACTAAGAGAATTGCATGAGAAGATATACAACTAAAACATGCATGCACCAAGTCAATCTATAGCAATATGAAGTTTAACTCTAGTAATACATGCATACTAAAAAACAAAGCACATAATGAACTCAAATGAATATATATGCACAAATAAATATGACATGAACCAATATTCATATATATAATCAACATGCTACTTGGAGTTCACTATGCATTTGCACAAAGGAATGCAATAACAAATATAGAAGAGATACCAAAATTGCATACCTTATCTTTGCTTAACCATCCTACTTGATTTTCCTCTAAATAGATGAGACTGATACTCAACTATGCAATAACAAGTTAGTCTCATAGCAATATAATCATATTAGAGCTTTGTCATTTGTTAAGCACTAAGTTAAGTATTTACTTAATTGCATAGATTGTCATTATGAGTGTTTGTCATTAATCACCAAAATAACATAAGTGACTAGATGCACTTTCATGTCCATACGGCTTGGCGTGTGCCTTTTCTTTGTCATCCTTTTTCACTGGGGCTTTGGCCTGAGTCCTCTTTTTCCCACCCTGCTTGCCCTTCTTTCTGTTAATGGGATTTTTCACCTTGTAGCTATTGGCATTGACTTCTGTGCCAGTGCCTCATCCAGGTGGCTGCGAGACATAGTTCTTGCGTAGAACATCATCTTGCGATTCCGCAACTTGCATTACATCAATCAGTTCGCTATACTCCTTGTATGCGTCCTGACGATAGCTGCGTGCACTTTGGATAGCATTTGGGTCGAAGGTGGAGAGAGTTTTCTCAATCTTCTCCTCATCAGTGATCTTCTTGCCACATAGGGAGAGATTGGTACAAATTCTGCAAGGCGAACTGTACTCGCCACCGCCTTAAAGTCAGAAACCTCAGCGCACCCAATCTTGCTGTGCTTGGGGCAAGATGGTGTACTTGAGCTTTTCGAACCGCTCAAGTGCACCCAAAGCTCATGTGCACTTTCCTCGACCATGTATTCGTTCTTCAAAGTGGTGAGAGGTGGTGCTGAGAAAATGCGTGGCTTGATCGTTACGCTTTCGCAGAGGTTTTGCGTCCCGCGAGGACCCTAGACCAATCGCGCGCGAGCTTCTTGCCCCCAAGAACGATCTTTACGTCCGATGCCCAAGTGAGGTAGTTCGACCGCAAGGGCGCTTCTTCAAACTCACGATTCACGATGCCGGACATCTGCATGATTTCAAAATTCCGACATTAGATTACTGCGTGTAATCTAATAGAAAATGGTTGCAAAAAGCATAAAGTGCAGAAAAATAAATTGCTATGCATTGCAAAATACAAAATAAAGCAATTGATTCAAAGTTCATAAAGAATATTCATAAAACAGAGAAATAAAGCTAGAAAAATTAAAAACAGAGCCAAATTAATCTTCTAGATTTTCTGGCAATTTTTTTAAAAATTTCTGCTATTTCTTTTCTTTTTTTTCTTTTCTTCTTTTCCTTTTCTTTCCTTTTCTTTTTCTTGGCCGAATGGCCTTTGGGCCGTGCGCAATTGCTGGCCCACTCGGAACCCCTCCCCCGCCTAGCCTGCCTGGCCCAAAAGCGCTGACCAAGCCAAAGAAAACCGACGGCTAGGGTTTCCCTTCCCTAGCCGCCATATGCACACGCCATCTCCAGCGATGCTTCCGTCGCACGGACGCGCACACCGGTGGGGCAAGGGCGCCAATGGCGCGGCGATGACGGCTGCGGGTGCGGCCGGCCGTGGCGGGCGGGCGAGGCCGAGGCGGCGACGAGATACATGCGCGCGCGACGGTGGCGGCCGACTTCGGCGCGGCGTCTGGGCGGAGCGACTCAAACCGGGCAAGGCGAGTCGAGGGTCGAGGTGGTGCTGCGCGGAGGTCGAGCCGGAGCCGTGGCGGCCGCGGGCGAACGGCGACGGCTGTCTCGGCGGCGGCGCACGGCCGGCCGGGTCGTGGCGCCGAGCGCTGGTTGAGCGCGACGACGGCCGCTCTGGCGCGGCGGAGCCGACGAGGCGCCGATACGGCGTGACGCGCGCGAAGCGCGCGTGTCGGTGTCGGTCTGCAGCCGCGCGAAGCGCGTGATGGCGCTCGAGCGACGCCGAGTGGCTTTGTGCTCAACCGTGGAGGCGCAGACGTCGGCGCGCCGTGGCGCGTGACGGCCGCCGGAGGAGCCTAGCTGAGCCGGGCGCTGACGGCTTCTTGGCGCGGCGGTGCGTGTGGCTGCCGGCGTCGACGGCATGGCTTCATGCCGAAAGTCGGGCGCCATCTTGGTCGCGGCGACGGCGGCGGCTCTATCGCGCGCCACGAGGTGGAGGCCGGCGGTGCGTGTGCGCTGTCGAGGTGGTGCCGCGTTGCGTCGCGCGCGATCGCCGACATCACAATTTCTTTTCTTTTGGATGTGTACTTGCAAATTGTGTATCGTGGCTTCGTCGTCGTAGTTCTGGCGTTCTTCGTGTAGCTTCGTACCACGTAGGATAGATGCGTGCATAGAAAAGGAACCAGTAAGATTCAATCGCTAATTCCCACCTTTTCTCACCTTTTCAATCTGTTCGCCGGTAGAGCTTCGTGCTGATAACGTGTTAAGGAACATCGTTATCGAATAGTCCGGGGTTCCCGAACAGATCTAAAGTGGGGAACAGAGAGAGAGACACAGGTATATGGGGAGCGACGACGGAATTCTTTATTGCTTTATGATTCTTCTACATAGGAGGGGACCTCCTCCTCCTTATATAGCGTTCGCTTAGGGTTTTAGCTAAGGGACCAACGTGAGTTTTTTATTGGATCACGTGATTTCCCAACACTAGCGACGTGCGGCGATGCAGAAAAGCAAGCGTACGTGTTGCCGGAGAAAATCAAGCAGGACGAGGTCTTCATCGGGAGATCGGATCTTCCAACGCCCAACCGATCGAAGAAATTCCAGCGGCACCGAATGCGGGTCCTGTACGCGGGGTACTGTAGCACGCGAGAAAACGAAGAAAAAGGTCTCGGCGACTTCTGTTGTTTTGTCGGATTGATGGATTCTGTTCGCTTTCAAGTTGAGTCGAGTCTGTTGAGAAACCCTGAAAGCCCACCGAAGGCCCATGTGGTCCCTAATGCCGAAACCCTAGAGAGCGCTATAAAAGGAGGAGGGGGGTCCCCCCCATGTACACAGAATTCATTAGCAATAAAGAATTTCCGCTTTCGCTCTCCCTAAACACGTGTCTCTCTCTCTTCTCGCTTCTCCACTTCAGATCTGTTCGAACCCCGACTATTCGATAGCGAGGTTCCTCAACACGCTATCGCGACGGCTCTACCGAGTTCGATTGAAAAGGTGAGAAAAGGTGAGAATCGGCGATTGATTCTAATCGTTGTTGATCCTATGCATGCATCTATCGCTCAGATCTGCTTATGGTTGCACCACGCGGCACGGCTACTGACGACATCGCGATACATGCATCATCCACAAAAAGGGGAAAATCGACGTCTTGCCTCGGTCTTGCAAGACGTAGCGTCGCCGACGGCCGCGCCGCCGACGGCCGCCCGTTCCGACGGCCGCCGCCGCCTCGCCTCGTCGGCCTCGATTCAACCACCGGACGCGCCGCCGCGACGGCGGCCGGCCTCGCCTCCGCGCCCGTCGCGCATGAAGCGCCACGCGACGGCGGCCGGCCTCGACCTCCATGCCGCCTTCAATGGCCGCCGCCGTTGACCTCGCCCGCTCGCGGCCTCGGCCAACCCGCCGCCGTCGGCTCCGGACCGCCGCAAGACGACGCGCCGGCGTCGCCGGCTAGAAGCGCGACGCCGCGATTCGCCTCAAGACTCGGCCCGCCGCTCGCGGCCGGTCTGCGTCGCCTCCCGCCCGCCATTGCATGAAGTCGGCGCTGGCTCGCCGCGCGGCGAGCCGCCGCCTTCATCGTCGCCAAAGACGCACCAGGCCACAGATCCGTGGCCGGCGACGCACCGCGACCGCCGCCGCCGATCGCCGCCACCGCCGGCGCCCATGAGCGAAGCGCCACCGCCCCGACCTCGGCCTCGGCCGCCGCGCTGCGCCGGCCTCGAGATCCGGCCGCAGCGGCCTGCCGCCTCGGCATCGGCAGCTCAGCGGCTGCGCCCGCCGCCTCGGCCTCCGGCCGCTCGCTGCGCCGCTTAGGCCGTCGCGCCTCCGCGGCCTCGGCCGTCTGCGACGAGCACCGCCACCCGGCCTCCGACGCAGCCGCCGCCGCGCCAGCGCCTCACAAGACGTCGCCCGCCACGCCCAAGCCGCGCGCACCGCGTCGCCCGACCCTTGGCCTCGCTCCATCCACGTCGCGCAAGAAAGAAAGGCGGCAAGCAAGAAAAGGGAGGCGCGGCGAGAAAAGCAGAAGAGGTGAGAAGAGGCGGCGCGCACGGAAGGACTGCGGCGGCTAGGGTTTTTACCCTAGCCGTCGTGTGCGTTAATGGGCCGGAAGGCCCAGTGGCCTTTTTGGCTGCGAAAAAGAAAAGAAAGAAAAGAAGAAGAAGAAAAAGAAAAAAAAAAGAAAAAAATGCAGAAAATTGCAGAAAATTTTGAAAAATTGTCAGAAAATCAAGAAGATTTATTTGGCTCTGTTTTTAATTTTTCTTGCTCTATTTCTCTATTTTATGAATTTTCTTTATGAATTTTGAATTCTTTGCTTTATTTTATATATTGCAATGCATATGAATTTATTTTTCTGCACTTTATGCTTTTTGCAACCATTTTCTACCAGATTACACGCAGTAATCTAAATCAGAATTTTGAAAATATGCAGATGTCTGGCATTGTGAATCGTGAGTTTGAAGAACTGGCCCCGCATGGTCAGAACTATCTCACTTGGGCATCGGACGTGAAGATCGCTCTTGGGGGCAAGAAGCTCCGCTCCGCGATTGGTCTAGGGTCCTCGCAGGACGCAAAACCTACCGCTGAGCAAAACGATCAAACTCTGCATTTTCTCAGGCACCATCTCTCAGCCACTCTAAAGAATGAATATATGGCTGAGGAGAGTGCACTTGAGCTTTGGACTGCACTTCAGAAGCGGTTCGAAAAGCTCAAGTACACCATCTTGCCCCAAGCACAAGAAGATTGGATACGCTGAGGTTTGCGACTTGTATCAAAGGGCGAGTACAATTCTGCCTTGCACAAAATTTGTACCAATCTTTCTCTATGTGGCAAGAAGATCACTGATGAAGAGAAGATTGAAAAAACTCTCTCTATCTTCCACCCAAATGCTATCCAGAGTGCACGCAGCTATCGTCAGGACGCATACAAGGAGTATAGCGAACTGATTGATGTAATGCAAATTGCGGAATCGCGAGACGATGTTCTACGCAAGAACTATGTCTCACAGCCACCTGGAAGGGGC